>OY728135.1:1047271734-1047896734 GCA_963277665.1 Viscum album | reverse complement strand
CCCTAGTACATTATACCTTTTGAAATTATGGAGATAATTGGAGTTGTGTATTATCATTTGGGAATACTTCCAAGCCTTTATATAGTAAACAATGTGTTCCATATCTCATTTTATAGAAATTATATGCTAGACGCAACACATGTACTCACTTCTGAATGTATAGAATTGGAACCTGACTGGTCCTACTATGAAGAGCCTATCCATATTTTATAAACTATAGAATATGTGTTGAGGAATCAGATGACTTGGCTGGTAAAGGTACTTTGGAAAAATCATAAAATTGAAGAGGTGTCATGGGAGACTAAGGAACTTATGATGAATACCTACCCAAATATTTTTATGAGGTAACTTTTAGGAAATTTTATGGATGAAATTATTGTAAGGGGGAAGAATGTAACAACCAAAATTTTTTCAAATAAATTTAATATATAATTTAATTCATTAAACACCGAGTCTATGTGGAACAACACATTATTATTATAACCCATCTATTAAACATAGTGTTTCTGTCTTTATGTTTTTAATTTCAAAAAATGGACATACAAAGTGGAAATCAGTAAGATATTCATAGCCTAATAGGATCAACGTTTATTTTTGGTGAAAAATAAATTTACCCTTATAAATATTAATATGGTCCTTATTAATATTATCCTTATCCATGAAATTATAAAAAAAATTAGGCACCTTATAAATGAGAATGAATATTTTAAAAAATAATAATCATTTTTTGTATTTTTGTGAGTAATAAATATTTAATTACAATTTTAAATTAA
The DNA here is from genome assembly GCA_963277665.1 of Viscum album. Taxonomy (NCBI): domain Eukaryota; kingdom Viridiplantae; phylum Streptophyta; class Magnoliopsida; order Santalales; family Viscaceae; genus Viscum; species Viscum album. The sequence continues at coordinate 1,047,895,961 of OY728135.1, read as the reverse complement.
TAAATTGATTTAAAATAAAATTAATTTTCATAAAATTTATTCCTAAATAAATATTTTTATTTCCTATGATTTTAGGATAATTCTACGCAACCTTAATTAACTTATTAAAGTGTTATACTGTTAGTTTTGAAATTAAAATCTAAAATTTTCAAGTAAATAATGATTTCATTTTAAAAAATTAAATTGCACATATTTTCAAATATATTTTGATAACATGGAGTCCATTTTTGAATTCTACACATCTAAAAGTCATTTGGGTTTATTTTTGGGATTTTTATAAAATATGACAATTAAGTATAAATTAAGGATAAATGCAAAATACATGATTTATTGAGTCATAGGTGACATATGTATGATGTTAGAACACTTGTTTCTAACACACATACACTTATTACTTTTTGTGGAAATAATAATCATCACTATTTATTTTCTTGAAGAAAATAATAAAATAATTAATATGATATTCAAAAATCACCTCTCTCCTACACTATAAAACCCACCCTCACTCCCTCTTATCTTTACTCCTCTATTCAAAAAAACTTGTTAATGTTCTACCCAAATAATCTTCCCTAGTCTATACCCACATCTACGAGTTATTGGTATTTCCAAAATTTTCAAACCCCTTCCCTTAAAGAGGTTCTCAAGGAGTACATTTAAAGAGGTAAATCCTCTTGTTTTTAAAAAACAATTTCATTTTCAATTTATTTTATATTACTATCTTATCCTCACCTCCTCTGACCAAATGATCATGATAAATTAAGTATAATATATATAATTTAATGTTATCTTGTTAATGGAATATCATTACTCAAACTACTATCTCTCTCTCTTATTAAAAAAATGAAATCATCATATGAGAGGTGCTGATTTACAACCTTCGAGGACGACGAACATTCGTTCTTCAATTTCTCCTTCATGGTTAGTCATTAAACCATTTTTACGGATTAACAAGATTATAAAATATGTATTATGTTTTATGTAATGTTTTAAAACCTATATATCTATTTAATAATAATTCATACTAAAAAAATAGTTTGAAATAATCGAAATATCACCAAAATAATCTAAATTATTATCACTAATGATTTACCTAATAACTCATCCTAATACCATATAAAAAAAATTAATTATATCACTATTTAATCTTATGTATTTTCATTAATATCATATAAATTCCATTCTAGTTAATTATACCAACTCCACATGAACTTCCATACTCGTATACAAGTATACAGATCATGAAAACCAAGTAATCGAATGCTCCCGAGCGATAAAATTGTATATTATAACTTATCCGAAAGTCCATAAATGAACATAATAAAATTATAAAAAATAAAATTAGATAAGGTTATTAATTAATTATTTGATTTAATTTTATTATCCAGGATGATAAGGTCAAGTTCAGAACTCATTCTTAAATAAGGTAAGGGTTTTCTACCTGAACCTCCATTTTCTTTCAAGTTACTCTTTGTCTCTCTTAATCCTAATTAAATTCATAATTATTCTTATTTACCCCTAATTTTTTTAATATTATATATATGTGTACCAATCATAATACTTATTTATTTTATTGGGTTTTAAATTTTTTATAAATATCCTTCTCAATTCTTCTCGATAAACAAGCTCGTTTCAAGGGAACTTCTCAAAGTCATACCTACTTTCAAGGGCACTCTATTATCTATTTTAAGGCATAATTATTTTTAGAAAACCAATAATTTAATAATAAAAATCTTCTTTAGTTAATTTATGATTTTATGAAATGATTCTTCAGGAAGAACTATTCTTTTCAAAGTAAAAGTGTATTTCTCTCAAAAATTCCTCAATGGTTTTATTAGTGTATTTTTTGCTCTTTTAACACCTATGTTGAATTTTAAGTCTTATTGAGGTTAATATATTATTTTTATCATCTAAAATATTGTTTTAAATGTTTTATGATCAGTTTGAATGTAGATGTGCTATCATGATACCATTCATCATACTACTCAAAATGGATAGTGTTTTGTGAACAAATAAGGGAAAGTAATTTCATATGTTCATGTTATTTATTTTTAGCCCATTTAATATGAGAAATGAATTAGACTTATTAAGTGATGGGTGGGGAATTCTATAGAACATTTATTCATCCATAGTTATGATGAGATAAAATTGAATTGGGTTTTGGCTTAGGCCTTACCCTAGTATTTTTAGACCTCTTGGCCGAGACCGTGACAATATGTTTCGGAGGTCTGACATTATTCATTCTTTCATTATGGTATTTGTAATTGATAAGCCATGTGATTATATAAATGTTATAATTTCAATGGTTATGTTTCTTTCTTTTATGATCATTTATATAGCCTTATTTAATAATATTTAATTTCGTCCATATTATGCTCAAGCATATTTTTAAAGGCACGTGTTTTTAGTTGTGCACCATGCCTAATGTTTATTTTTATGATAAATTATTCTATATTACTTACCCGTACTGAGCATATGAGCTTACCCCTTTCTTGTGTTTTATTTTTCCCCAGGTGGTGAAATGAATATTAGGAAATAATTGTAGTGATAATCTAGGAGTCATAGATGTTTCCAATAGAATTGATATTATGTATTTCATTTCAAATTGAAATGTTGAACTAATGTTTGTATATTTTTCTCAGAAACTACTGAACTATTCATTCCTTCGGGATATAAATTTCTCGTAATCATGATATTGTATTAATATAAGGCATTGGCTCTAGGTAACTATAGCCCAGTTCATTAAAATGTTCGTGAAAAAATATCTATTTTATAAGATAAAATTTAAAGTCAAAATATTTATTTTAATTTACATACCTTTTTTTGATATTTTATAACATAATTTACAATATTCGCTAACACTGCTTTTAATACATTATACATTAATAATTTTAAATTTAATTTTTATCCCCTTTAGAAATTGAACATGATAAAATTTGTTTAAAAATTAGAATTAGGAGGTAAATTGTTTATTAATAACAATTTTATTCATTATGAATAAATTGAATTACTTAGGTAAAAACAAATTACTCATATAAAATGAAAAAAGGGTAAAAAAGGTTAACCAAAGGGGTAAATATCCTAAAATGTTAAAATATTGTTTCTAATTGAGTGGTTGTCGTGTTTATTGAATAAAAAATATCTAAAATCCATTATTTTGTATTATAGGGTGTTCTGGACATGTGAAACATGTTCTCTCTTTTTATTTAGATGGGAAAATTATAAAAACTACTATTCTAACCACTTATAAAAGGGGCATCTCACCACTCCTTCAATAACACTATAAAATTTGGTTTCCCCTTGAAATTTGGAGCTTTTGCATCCCCTATAATATTTTAATACTTTAATTAGAATTTTTTTACCATATAATAGCATAATACCTCCATTTCCATTGATTCCTCCAAGGTAAAACTCATGTTATCAATGTGAGTACTAATATTTACCAATTTCTTGTATTTATATCTTACTTTTCCCAATATAATTTTCTAATTCCTATATAATGAATTAAGTATTGATTTTATAATAAATTTTATTATGATAAGTTTAAAATAATTAATCACCATTATACTTTTCCATCAAGAATAAAAATAAAAAGGCCATTTTTTCATTAATAATCATTAATATAACACCTTCCATTTTTCAACACCTCCTCCAAGAAGCAACTTCTTCAATTTTTCACCACCACCTCTATTACCTGCTTATGAGGATGAAATTGATGATTTAATGTGACATATATAATATAATTAATCTTATTAGGAGAAAAATTACAATACACCTTTAACCCCACTCATCCATTAATAAAAATTAAAACGTCATTCGTGCGTTTGTTTGGACTACTGCCTTCATAAAAAAATATATCACATTTTTCAATTAGTTTAATTATTATTTATTAAAATATACTCAAATATAATTAGAAAAATTAAATATATATAAATAATATGATTTTTATTATTTAAAAATGATATTATTCCAAAATAAACCAATTTCATAATAATACACATCCATTAATTATGGTATGGTCATATTTGGGTCAGTCTAACCACCTACATATAAATGATATAAAATAACATACTGGATAAATATGAGAGATTATTTACTGATAATATATGATATTAATAAGTAAATAATTATTTTATTTTTATTATTGAATGGTAAAATTAATAATAAACTCATTAATTAAGATACCAATATATGTTCTTTAAAAATCCCTGAAAAATTCTCATCGTTGATTTCATCTTTAAGGATCATAGCCAAAACATCCATAGAATGAAATTCTAAAAATAAAAATAATTCTGCATAACCAATTATATTAACCTTTATTTTCTAATAATGATGAATCTTTAGAGATGAATGAAGAAAAATATTGGTATTATGAAACTAGTTCAAAATGACCAAGATTAATCACACCTGATATTGACAATAGATAATAAATAACTAATATACATGTATATAATAATAACAAATTTTGTTTATAAAAGTTTATATATATGAATAATGTTCATAAATTGGTGAATAAGATATTTTTTACGGGATATTGAATAACATTATTTAAAGTCGGGAATTAGGGAAAGAGTTTCCTTGTCACAATTTCAAATCTGTGATACATATTTAATTTTGTCAACCATTTTTTTTCTATATGGTGTATAAACTATCCATTTTAGATTTCCTATCATGAATTATCTTTTATTCATGGTAATTTTATTTCAATTTAATTATATATCTTTAAAGGGGGTTTAATAAAAGTGTTACTCAAACATTATGTGTTTTGTTGAAAATATTATCTTCAAATTAAGAATGTTTTTGAAAGATAATCCATAAATGAAATTTTTATTATTTTTTATACCCCTCATAATTTTATTTTTTTCCCATTGTTTTAAATTTCCCCTAAAATTTTTATTTCTTCTTGATTCATATTTTACTTGAAGTGTTTCTTGTCAGTGAAACTGACCCTCTCTCTTCTTTTCAATATTTATCCTTCCTTTTCCATGTATGTATTTATTAGATGATTTTGTTAATATGATTATATTTCCCTTAGTACTCGATCAAGGTAATGTTATAGTACTTTTACTTACATTAAAAAATCCTTTGAGATATTTTTAATGTTTTCTATATGTTTCATTTTCATCAATATGAGAAAATAATATCTTCATAATGTTTTTTCATGTAAACACAACTTCATATTGTTTTCATTTTCTATGAAATTTACTATAAACAATTATTTTTTTAAAAGAAATTCGAATCCTCCATGTTTTATAAAATATTTATCCCTTTTTCTAAATAAATATTTTTAAAAGGGTCAAGGATATTTTTTATTTACAAATTTATTTCTAATTATCATAAGAAATGTTTTTCATATATGTAAACATATTTGAACATATTTTATGATTAATCCAAGATATTATTCAAATGATACAATCATACTCATTCCTTTAGATGGATTGTAAAATGTTCTTTTCAATCATAGGAGTGATCCACCACTACCTTTTTCTTTCCTAACCATCCAATATGAATAAGAATTAATTTTTTTCCAATACCTTTCCTTATTGAGTACCATGTTTTACATTCATTTGATTTAAGGGTGTTCGCCTAAATTCCATCCATCGATTTATTTGAGAAATTATTATCTAAACCGTATACTCATTATTTATATGATGTAAATAAAATATAATTTATTTAATGGTATAAACATAGGATTTTATTTAGTGTCATTGGATACGAATTTATATTCCATTGGATTATCAAGTTTATTGGTGGAATAATGAATTTTTGATGAATGTGAATCAATTTAAAATGGGTATGAATCCCATTTTATCTACATGGGTTCTTTACTCAATGATTAGTGATGGGTTTCAAGTGGAACATGTAAGTATGGATGAATGAAGGGTGGGGTCCTATGTTTCCCCCTAATGAATTGGTTAAATGTTTATATCTCATAAGACATATATACATGAGAACATTTTAGTTTACCACAATCATGGTTGGAAGTGTGTGACTCACAAATAGTAAGTTAAGAACCACCAATGGTTATTCCAAATTTCTAAGGAATATATTTTTTATTAACTCATGGATCATGATTATTGACTAATGTTTATATACTCTTTTGATTGATGTATTATGTACCGCTAAGCCTAATTCTATGAATAATGATTTATTATGTGTGCTTTTTTGGGTATGACTCTATTATGTTATTTACATGTGCCATGATTATACCAATAATATTATATTATTCTAATTTATTATCATTAATTGATACCACTTATGTTTACCCTTATTGAGATTTTGGGTTCACCCCCTTTCTATTATTTCCATTTTCTAAGGTATTTAAAAAAATTAAGAGAAATTATGTTTCATGAATATTAGATTATTTTATAATTTTTGGGGTATGTTGAAGAGTTATTATAGATTACTATTTTCTTATGTATTGGAGAAAATATATTTTATTTGAAACAAAACATGGGTTTTTTAGTTAATGTGTTTTCATAAACCACTAAAACTCTAAACCTAAAATATTATGGGAATATATTATAATAGACTATTTTATTTAAAATTTTAAAATTATTAGATGGTACAAAACCCCTTGATATTTTATGATGTTTTTTATTTTTAATAAATATTATTTCATTAATAGATTTCATTATATGTAACAATGAGTTTAAGAGAACCGTGATCTACTATTAAAATATTATTTAAAGAAACTACTACAAAACAGGTCTTTAATAATGGAAATATTTATCAGCACTAGAAACAAGCACTGAAAAATGGAATATTTATTAGCGGTACATAAATCATTGATAAATTTAACCTTTTATCAGCGTTTTTAGCACCGATAAAGGGTACCCTTTATCAAGGATTTAATTTTAGCGTTGAAAAAGATAAATTTTATGCGCACTTTTTTATCATTGATAAAGGTTCGAATAAATAAAATGAAATAATTGAATAAATAAAAAATTAAAAAATGAGTTTATTTAAAAAAAATATTACATACTTTTTAATTATTTAATTATTTATAAAATGAATAAATTTATAAGAAATTATTAAATATTAATCATTTTGTTAATAAGATAATTATGATAATTAATTTTAATAAATTTTATATAATAAATATAGGGATATATATTAATGTATATAAATATGATTTATATATTAAAAAATATTTATGCACTTTATATTAGATAGTCATATATTTAGTAAATAATGGTTGATAATTAAAAATTGATATGAAATAAAAATACCAACTAATTACATTGTGTAATGAACATATAATTGAATGTCGTTAGATCTTTCAATTTAACAAAGATAAAATGTTTTTTATATTTATTTCACATATATGTAATTAATGAAATTTTATATACAATGCACACAACCAAAACCTATCCAATTTTTTAAATATTGTTAATGTGTAATTATTTTTAATTTATTCAATTTCACTCATTTTTAACATATATACATGCACTTAAAATTAGATACAAATATTTTTTTTAAAAATATTTGTATAATTTTAAATAAATAATTATAAAATTATAATAAATATATTTAAAAATGATTATATTTAATATATTTATATTTAATTTTTTATTTATAATTATAATTATAAATCCTTTATCAGCACTTCAATAATAAGTGATAATAAATATTCATTTTATTAGAGCTTTTTAATTAAGTGTTGATAAAATGACCCATTATCAATGCTTATTTGTAATCACTAACAAAAGTTTCCCAATCCTTTTAAAAAACCCTAATAATTTATAGTTCTATAGGGATGTTAGAAGGTTTCTGTGTAGTGGAAATCATAAAAAGTGTTCCCTGTCATAGAAGAGAACGCGCCTCATGCGCCTCCTCCTTTTCAAAATATTTCGACCGTTCGTGCGACGACTCCTGTCCCACCCCCGATGCTCTGTCCTTCTCCGGTGGTCTTCGACCCTGGATTTCCCTACCAGATGGTGCCCCCACGGGTCTCTTCTGTCCCCCTGGCGAGTGGCTCATCGTGATCATTTAAGGAGGCTCTTTGTGGTCCTTCCCCTGTTGTTGCATCTCCTCTTTACCCAGAGATTGCCCTGGCTTCCTCTGTCTTGTCTCGAGATGGCCCTCGTGTAACCCTTGATTTCCCAGCTTCGGCCATTGAGGATGTGGTGGGTAGTCTAAAATGGACTCTTGTGTCCCATTTTGGTGGTGAGATGCCCTCTCTGGCTGTCTTTCGGTGTCTTGTGGATTCGTGGGGTCACTCCTCGCCTGCCCGGATCTCGTGTCTCCATCGCAATTCCTTCTACGTGGCCCTGGCCTCAGATCTGGACATTGTAAAGGCATGGTGCAATGTTCCGTGGATGGTGGGGCGATGGTGCTTAAAACTCATGCGTTGGTCGATGGAGGTTCACAAAGGGAAAGAGGGCCCCCATGCGGCGGTTTGGCTCAGCCTTACGGGTCTCCCTATTCCTTTCCAGAATGGGGATTTTCTCAAGGACATTGGTAACTCTCTTGGTGGTTTTCTGTGTGCGGAAAATCACATGGAGAGGGGAGAGGAGTACTTGGTTGCGCTCATCAGTGTCGATTTGGACCTGTCCCTGCCTCCTCTGGATAGCCTCTGCATGCAGTTACAGGACTCGTTTTCATGGAAGCATGACATCGTTTAACTCGTTTTTGCTTTGTACTGCCCTGCCTGCCTTCTCTAGGGTCACTCAAGATCCCAGTGCAGGAATCTTCCTCATGTGAGATTCCCTAAGGCTTAGCGTCCTTCATGTGTTGTAGGGGGGACCGAGCCTCATGGTCCTCCCCCTTGTCCACGTTCAGTTGACTTCCAGAGGCCTGCGCCTAATGGTATGTGTGATACACCCATGGACCCTTTGAGAGTTTTTTGTAGGGGTTCTTCGTCGGCGAGTTCAAATATGGATGAACATGGCCCAATTGTCCTTTATTTGGTCTCATAAAAGCAACAGGATCCTCTAGACTTCTTGCTCTTCCATCTTCCTCTGGGTCCGCTTTTCAGTGACATCTGGCTCCGAGAGATCCTCATGGGTGGTCTGCTGTTTCGTAGTGATCCCTCTCATGCAACCGGCTTTTCTCGTCCCTTCCTTTCTGAGGGGTTCTTCCTCCCTCTCTTGCACCTATCTTCCTAAGATGGCTTATTACAGTCCTTGGATCCTCCTCCCTGTGCAGAGTTTAGTGTTCCCGGTTTCCCCCTCCCAGAGGTTCATGCCTGTCCTTTTCACGACAAGGGTAGCAGAACCGTGGATTCTATCCATTCACAAAAATATTTATCTTCCCTGTTGGTGAAACCTCCCCTGCTTCCTCCATATGGAATATTCACAAGATCCAAGGGTATAAATTCTTCTAAGTTACCTTCTCCTCCTTTGTGTGGTCTACGATCTCCTGGGGCCAGAGCCAGGCGACATCTATTTCAATGATGGGTATCTTCATCTGGGACTCTCGTGGTCTTGGTTACAGGGAAAAAACTGACTCCATTATCATGGAGAAGAGGAGATAAAAGGCCACCATTGTTGTGGTATTGGAGCCTAAATAGGTTTCTTCCAGAATTGGGGATTTCTGCCACAAAATCAGGATGTATGGATTTCTTCATGGAAACTCGTCCAATTCCCACATCTAAATTTTCTGAAAAAAAGACATCTCTATTGATTCACTTGTTGCTGATGACCAATCCTTCATTAACAAAGTCATGTATGGAAATGACCTTTTTCTTGCCTCTTTTATCTATGGAAGATTTGATTCCCACAAAAGGATCTCTCATTGGCAGGGGATTCAATCCTTTGATCCAGGTACCTCCCCCTGGTTTGTTGGAGGCAATTTCAATATCATAGCTGATCCGAATGAGAAGAAGGGGAGAGGTCCCTTCCCTAGAAAGGAAATCTTGGAGTTTGTACAATTCATGGCTGACAAGGGACTATCTAACATGTGTTATTATGGGGACTGCATCACATGGTGCACCAATCAAAGATGAGGTCGAAGATCTTGGAGCCGGTAGGATAGATGCTTGTCCAATTTTCATGCCATCTCTGACTACCCCAATGCTTAGGTAACCCACCTTACTCAACACGTTTCTTACCATTCTCCCCTGATTCTTTCCCTGTACTCAAGACAGGTGCCCAGTATCTCCTTCATATTCTCTCATCAATGGAACCGCATTGAAGGTTATACTAATGTGGTCACAAGATCGTGGGGTGCTCCTGAACAAGGGCCCTTGTGGATTGGGTTGCACAACAAACTGAGGTGCTTAAGGAAAGAGATTTTGGCCTAGTTTAAGCAGGTTCCCCCTGATGACAAGGATATGAAAGGGACAATCTCAGATGTTGATCAGTTAGAAGCTAATCTGGAGCATGATTGGAATGATCATGTGTTTGAAGACCTTGCTCGTAAGAAGGAATGCTTGGTGGAAATGCTTCTGTCCCAAGAGCGGCTTTCCAGTGAGCAATCAAGGATTTAATGGCTTCATGAGGTGTAACGCCCCGACCCTAGTTACCCAGAGTCAGTGCATTATTACATAACATTGGCATGATCACAAGAAAGATAAAATCTCGAAAGACCGATTGGTTTAGTAGCCTTGGAAACACTAGATATATTCATAAGTTTTACATTACATCATAGAATGAAAAACTACTACAACAACATAATGTCTCCATAATCCACACTCATATCCCCACATAATATCCCTGCAGTTCATTCATAATTTACTTCTTCACTTCCTCGGAAAAATAAAACATAGAAAAGGGGTGAGCTCAAATGCCCAGTAAGGATAATAATATAGCGGAAACTTTCATAAACGAGAATAAACATTTAAGGCAATGTATAACTAAAACAACAGCCTTTCAAACTTGAAATTTCAACATTGTATGGCATAAATAAAATGAAATAATGCCATTTACTCATTCACATGGATATTCTACTAATCGAATAATCACATGAAAATTCACTAACCACTTTCATAATGTTGGAATGCATACTGCCAGACTATCATAACCACATAGCCAAGGCCTCGTACCAAGACTACAAATAAGATTTTGTCAAGGCCTTGTTCCAAGACACAAGTTTGTCTCATGAGACCTACCGATGCATCGAGGAGCTATAGCGGGCTCCACCCGTCACATATTAAGTCCAATGCATTCCCATATGAAAAGGTTTAAACATAACATAAACATTCGTATTAAAACTAGCATACGAAATGTTATAAACTATGAATGGTACAAAAATAGCACATCCACAGTCAAACATATCACAAAACCTTCAATACAATATATAAGTTTTGCATCATAATAAATCAACTTCAAATAAGCGTAAAATCCATCGAAGGATGTTGACATAGATGAAATCAAAACAATTTTTAGAGAAATATCTCTTTCTATTTTTGAAATCATTTAATAACCATATAAAATAAAACATTTTCTTGAAAATATTCTTATAAGCTTGTAAAGAAAGCTTTGAATATTTTATAACGGCGGAAAATAACCGCACCCGCCGTATAAGTTAAAAAAAACATTCTTACCTTAATTCTGTCGAAAAGGTTAAAAATTACCTTGTTTTGAAAACGAAAGAAAGATTCCTCTTATAAAAAGTAAAACAAGGGTATAAATGACTTTGACCCATATTCTTGTAAAAATGTTTTGAAATACATTTTGAAGAAACATGGATGTGGATGATAACGAGATCCCGGTAGATTATTACGTATAAACAACCTCGGATAATGAAGAGATTGTGAAATAACCCTTACCTTGTACTTTTCCTTGGTTGGGGTAGGTTAACCTCCTATATAATGGTGAAATAATTGTTATTAAATTATACAAGAATCATATACATTAATATGATATCATATATGATCTTTTAACATTGATTTGATAATAATATCTTAGTATTATCGTTGTTTCGGGTGTTAACTTACTTGTTTTCTTTTATATGTTTTGTTACGTAAGACATGTTTATAAAGGATAGGTTGTATATTATTCATATCCAGAATGATATCAAGTCCTTAAACATTATTTTTTAAATCATCAAATGATAATTATACTTGAATGGATACGATGGAGAATGAATCTCATCGCGTTCGTAGAGACGGTAGTCCGTATGTACGCACGAGCGACAATATCATTCTTTTAAAATAATATATAAATGGATGGTATATCATATATACATAATCATTAACATGTTATATTTATTATTTACATGAGTTACATATCATTATTATACCCATCCAAATAATAATATATTGAATAACAATTACACCACGACGTGGAGACGGTAAGCCGTACGTACGCACGTATGGTGACATGTTATTCAAAGGGTGGATAGAATACTGAATATGGTTGTACCATATTTATAATAACATCACAGTATATATATGATACTGGAGTAATTATTTTAGAATGGTAACAACAAAGGACGAAGAAGTGGAAGAAGAAATGAACTTGGAAAAGGGTGGTGAAATCATTACCTCTTCTTCGGGTTCTTCCTTTTGATTTGATCAAAAGGGCTTCTTAGGTTGGCTTTCTGATCAAACTAAGGCCTCTAGGTTGTATTGAGGGAATCTGGGAGAGTATTTGGGCAGAGATTGGCCGAAAAAAAGGCTTTGAAGGTGTGAAGAAATGAGGAGGAGGAGTGCCCTTTTATAAGAGGGGTGAGGGGCACCTTTGGAAAAGCTAGAAATATTAATTTATAATAAATTCATATTCGGTTTCTAATGGATCCAAAGTTGATTATTTAATTGTTAAGGTGGGGATAGGTCGAAAAAAACTCAACCAATAGAATTTAGACAGGTTTGGGTACTTATATTAACCTTATCTTTAAGTATTAACTCTAAGCTAATTAGTTTCACTTTTACAATGTCTCTTTGTATTTTTATATAATATGGTTAATAAACTTACTACATACATCCAAGTGACCCCCAAGTGGTCCATTAATGATGAACCTATCATGATATAAGTCTCTTGGCCGAACCTTAGTTTTTTTAGGAATTTAATATCAATTAATAATATAATATTGGTTTTAAGAACTCTTTTATGTCAATTTTGACACTATTCAATAGTTGATTTTTGTGAAACTCATAACAGATTGATTACTTCGAACAAAGTAAATTAAATCAATCCTAATATATCATATTATCCTATTATTTTAATTCATTAAAAGTTTCATATTATATTTATTTGGGTATTTATAATATCAATTATTTTAATTTTTCACTATTATAGTAATTAATTAATCATCATTGTGTCATAAAAAAAATTAAATTATTTAATGTCTAAAAATTATAAATAAAATAGAACTATGTAGTAAATATTTTTATATTTCTAATGAATATTTATAATCTAAAATCCAACATATATAACCCTATGTAAAAATTGTTTTTCTAAAAGATATATGCTTGTGTCATTTTTGTATTCATTTTAACTTAATTAAAATAAAGTGTCCCTATCACCTACAAGTGGCACCATGAGGTCCTCAAATCGACCCAAAGATGCCTATGGTCGAACATGTATCAACCAATAAGGCTAGGACACGTTTTAGGGTAATTTAGTATTATTATAATATTATTTTTTAACCCTTATTTACCAGATTTACCCTTAACCATGGTAAATAAAATATTTACCACAGTAATTATTCAAAATTTCTAAAAATAAAAGTTACCTATTTACACAATTTGGACATCCTGGTTCCAAATATGGAATCCATTTTTCTAAATTCAAAACACAGAAGTGGCAGAAATTAATTTAAAATTAAATCCCGCTGTCAAAACAAAAAGCGTGTTTTTAAGAGATAATAACTATCAAAAGATTGACAATTGTTTATGTTCGGTTTAATTGTAAAATTATGTCCAATGACCAAAATTGTATTAAATGGTAAAAATATATTCTAAATAAACTTTAAAACCGCTCAAATTCATAATTTATCACTATTAATTATTTTGATTAAAAAAGTTGTTTTTAATTAAAATTTAGTAATTTTCACTATTCATCAAAATATGAAAGTTATCCGAAAAGTACAAAATTTCACCTTAGGCTAAATTCGATATTCTGAATCCAGAAATGAAGTCCATTTCAAAATATAAAATATATATAATTTCGAAAAGTAGGTATTACTATTCATAACGACTAGTTTGATTGGTTGTGGTGTGTGTTAAAACTCAAGGTTGCGTACAACACACGCTACTGTATTATTCAAAGAAAGCGTACCGTGGAAGCTTGGGATGTTTCATTTTAAATTTTTGATGTCCCCATTTAGTCAAAAAGTTTAAAATATTGTACTTAAAAATGGTTCACTATTAAAAGTTGATAAAAGTGCAATACTAAAAATGAATTTGTTCTTGTATTATATCTAAGAAACTCATAATATGGATTCTAAAATTATAAGGATTATATAAAGTTTAAAATTTAGATAATACTATTCATAACCTATTTTGAATGGATTTTTTTTTGTAAGTCATGGTGTGATTGAACTCAGTGTTGCGTGTAGTGCAAGTTATTGAATTATTTTGAAGAAATAACACACTATGAAATCTTGGGGTGTTACATTCTCCCCTCCTTCAATAAATTGCGTCCTCGCAATTTGAAATTGTTCTTCGAAAATAAAAGGTTGAAAATAGAAAATATATTTGTGGGAAAACCCACATCGGAAATTGGGTTACTAAAATTTAGTCTTAATATGAGGAAAAGAGAAATGAAAGGGTCACCACCAAATTATGATCTCGATTAGGAGAACATTGGTGGCAATTAGAGTCATATAATTGGAGGAAAAACGTAAATATTTATAGGTAGTGATTGAGGTCATGAATCACAAACAAGTATAAAATTGAGGACCTTAAATTCATCAATCTATGATGATTTGAAATAAAATCGGTTCAACAAAACATAGGGTATTAGGATAACACATTTTTGACGTTTCAAAATATCTTAGTTGAAATCCCAAATCAAAAAATGAATTAATGAGGCCTCTATTTAAAATAAAGAGTCGAAAGTATGAAGATTACCGAAAATAACACATACTAGGGTTCCATGTAATAAAATATGAATATGGAAGAAAAATCTAACCATCAATTATCTGATGGAGAGTGGTAGAGAACATGGCTATGAAAAGGCCAACAATCCCAAATCCATAAATTAGTGATGATTTAAGGTACCATCTAGGAAAACATTTTTGTTCTAAGTTGCTTTTCTTAATATTGAGAAATTTATTTATGAGATTGGCTAAGATCATAAGGAGATATACTTACTTTATAATTAGAGTTTTATCCATTAATAAATTTCTACCACAAACTCATCTTTCACTCTAAAAGATAATAGAATGTAAAAAAAATTCTATTTACACTATTCGTATAGGGTTCCAAAATAAACGAATTTATAATTCATCTACAAGATCCTTTAATAAAAACTACATTATTTAATCCAGGACATCTCGTGGGCCAGTGGTAGGTGATACACCCTTGTCGCCCTTCGGTTGCGGGTTCAAGTCTCGCAGCCTTGCCGGACGCGACGGGTTGTCGCCCGACCTCCGGGTTGTCCTTTTATGGCAATCCAAAATAATCCAAACTAGAACTATCCAAAATAATTCTATCCAAACTCACAGTCCAACATTTATAAGGAAGGTAAACATAATATAGATCCTTTTTACCCCGTAATAGCATATGAATACCTTCATCATGTATTACCATATTCCTTATTGATTACATTCATGCTCCCTTATTCCATATAGAATGCTGGATATACTTCATTAATCCAAAAATGTTTTAAACCCCAACAATGATGGAATATACAAATCATTAATCAGTTCCAAGGTAGTCAAGAATATCCAATATAATTTATCCAAAACAACCACATATTATTCCAAAATCACTACCTCAGTATCAGAACTATATTATGATTTATCATTCTCTCAACCATATATTTTCCAAAAATTTATCCTGCTATTGTGTCACTTTTCTTTGTTCCACACAATTTCAAGTCCTTAATGAAATAGTACTGCAGTACAATCCTTATATACTCCATAATTATTATAACAAGTACATTGTTGATACAACACTCAATTGACATAATCAACATAAGAACTCTAATCATTCATCTTCATCTGTGGTAGTATCATTACTTGATTATTATCCAATAACATCATTTGCGGCATAGTCTGATGACTGGGACATAGGTTCGCGTAGTGTCCAAACTCCTTGCAAATGAAGCATTGTACATTTAAAACAATTTTCTTACCCTTGTAGTCACGTACTTTGTGCCCTTTTCCTCCACACTTATAACAAACTCCCATTCCTTTCAGGAAAGTTCCAGGGTGTTTCTTTCCACAATTACCACATATGAGAAAATTCTTCTTTTCCCTCTTCCCTTTATCCATCTTTCTCTCTTCCATCCTTTTCTTCTCTTGCTTCCCTTCAAAGCCATAGGACTCAGTAAACTCTTTACTTATCTTATTAACACATGATATTATTTCTTCATATGATGATAATACATGGGAGACTATTTCTCTTATAAATTCTAGCTTAAGACCATGAAAGATATGATTCTTCCTTCTCTTTGGATCATGTGCATTTCTGGAGTTCTCATTCCTTCTACTGGGCGCCATTTCTAAACAATGGCATACACTAGATCAGTTTATGAATCAAAATACGTAATCCCATACTTATAAAACACTTAACATAAATTGAACTATTTATGGATATAATCCATAATCATAAAAATGTCTCCTTTGAGGATGTATATACTCATAAACCCTTCATAATGGTTTGTAAAGAAAATGAGAATTATCCTAAGCATATCCCCCGGGAGTGTCGTAACCAAGAGTGCAGCAAGGCCCGTTGTCGTGCACCAGTTCCCGTTCAAGTCTAGCTCAAAGCGGTGTTTTCGGGTTTTACCCCTAGGTACATCTGTGCCAGAGCCGCCTCTACCTGCTCGTATCCAGAGAGGGATGTATTGCTCGGAAAACTCACAAAATCTATACAATACCAAAATTCTAGGAAGTTCTTCTACACTAATCCTCAAAGTTCATCTTAGGTCTACGTGCTCTAATCAGAGTTTATCTAAATCTATCTTCCATGGTTTGTACTAAACTTCCTCTGATACCAACTGTAACGCCCCGACCCTAGTTACCCAGAGTCAGTGCATTATTACATAACATTGGCATGATCACAAGAAAGATAAAATCTCAAAAGACCGATTGGTTTAGTAGCCTTGGAAACACTAGATATATTCATAAGTTTTACATTACATCATAAAATGAAAAACTACTACAACAAAATAATGTCTCCATAATCCACACTCATATCCCCACATAACATCCCTGTAGGTCATTCATAATTTACTTCTTCACTTCCTCGGAAAAATAAAACATAGAAAAGGGGTGAGCTCAAATTCATAGTAAGGATAACAATATAGCGGAAACTTTCATAAATGAGAATAAACATTTAAGGCAATGTATAACTAAAACAACAGCCTTTCAAACTTGAACTTTCAACATTGTATGGCATAAATAATATGAAATAATTCCATTTACTCATTCACATGGATATTCTACTAATTGAATAATCACATGCAAAATCACTAACCACTTTCATAATGTTGGAATGCATAATGCCAGACTATCATAACCACATAGCCAAGGCCTCGTGCCAAGACTACAAATAAGATTTTGTCAAGGCCTTGTGCCAAGACACTAGTTTGTATCATCAGACCTACCGATGCATCGAGGAGCTACAGCGGGCTCCACCCGTCACATATTAAGTCCAATGCATTCCCATATGAAAAGCTTTAAACATAACATAAACATTCGTATTAAAACTAGCATACGAAATGTTATAAACTATGAATGGTATAAAAATAGCACATCCACAGTCAAACATATCACAAAACCTTCAATACAATATAGAAGTTTTGTATCATAATAAATCAACTTCAAATAAGCGTAAAATCCATCGAAGGATGTTGACATAGATGAAATCAAAACACTTTTTAGAGAAATATCTCTTTCTATTTTTGTAATCATTTAAGAGCCATATAAAATAAAAAAATTTCTTGAAAATATTCTTATAATCTTGTAAGGAAAGCTTTGAATATTTTATAACGGCGGAAAATAACCGCACCCGCCGTATAAGTTAAAAAAACATTCTTACCTTAATTCTGTCGAAAAGGTTAAAAAGGACCTTGTTTTGAAACCGACAGAAAGATTCCTCTTATAAAAAGTAAAACAAGGGTATAAATGACTTTAACCCATATTCTTGTAAAAATGTTTTGAAATACATTTTGAAGAAACATGGATGTGGATGATAACGAGATCCCGGTAGATTATTACATATAAACAACCTCGGATAATGAAGAGATTGTGAAATAACCCTTACCTTGTACTTTTCCTTGGTTGGGGTAGGTTAACCTCCTGTATAATGGTGAAATAATTGTTATTAAATTATACAAGAATCATATACATTAATATGATATCATATATGATCTTTTAACATTGATTTGATAATAATATCTTAGTATTATCGTTGTTTCGGGTGTTAACTTACTTGTTTTATTTTATATGTTTTGTTACGTAAGACATGTTTATAAAGGATAGGTTGTATATTATTCATATCCAGAATGATATCAAGTCCTTAAACATTATTTTTTAAATCATCAAATGATAATTATACTTGAATGGATACGATGGAGAATGAATCTCATCGCGTTCGTGGAGACGGTAGTCCGTACGTACGCACGAGCGACAATATCATTCTTTTAAAATAATATATAAATGGATGGTATATAATATATACATAATCATTAACAAGTTTTAATTATTATTTACATGAGTTACATATCATTATTATACCCATCCAAATAATAATATATTGAATAACAATTACACCACGACGTGGAGACGGTAAGCCGTACGTACGCACGTATGGTGACATGTTATTCAAAGGGTGGATAGAATACTGAATATGGTTGTACCATATTTATAATAACATCACAGTATATATATGATACTGGAGTCATTATTGTATAATGGTAACAACAAAGGAAGAAGAAGTGGAAGAAGAAATGAACTTGGAAAAGGGTGGTGAAAGCATTACCTCTTCTTCGGGTTCTTCCTTTTGATTTGATCAAAAGGGCTACTTAGGTTGGATTTCTAATCAAACTAAGGCCTCTAGGTTGTAGTGAGGGAAGTTGGGAGAGTATTTGGGCAGAGTTTGGCCGAACAAAAAGGCTTTTAAGGTGTGAAGAAATGAGGAGGAGGAGTGCCCTTTTATAAGAGGGGTGAGGGGCACCTTTGGAAAAGCTAGAAATATTAATTTATAATAAATTCATATTCAGTTTCTAATGGCTCCAAAGTTGATTATTTAAATGTTAAGGTCTGGATAGGTCAAAAAAAACTCAACCAATAGAATTTAGACAGGTTTGGGTACTTATATTAACCTTATCTTTAAGTATTAACTCTAAGCTAATTAGTTTCACTTTTACAATGTCTCTTTGTATTTTTATATAATATGGTTAATAAACTTACTATATACATCCAAGTGACCCCCAAGTGGTCCATTAATGATGAACCTATCATGATATAAGTCTCTTGGCCGAACCTTAGTTTTTTTAGGAATTTAATATCAATTAATAATATAATATTGGTTTTAAGAACTCTTTTATGTCAATTTTGACACTATTCAATAGTTGATTTTTGTGAAACTCATAACAGATTGATTACTTCGAACAAAGTAAATTAAATCAATCCTAATATATCATATTATCCTATTATTTTAATTCATTAAAAGTTTCATATTATATTTATTTGGGTATTTATAATATCAATTATTTTAATTTTTCACTATTATAGTAATTAATTCATCATCATTGCGTCATAAATAAATTAAATTATTTAATGTCTAAAAATTATAAATAAAATATCACTATGTAGGAAATATTTTTATCTTTCTAATGAATATTTATAATCTAAAATCCAACATATATAACCCTATTTAAAAATTGTTTTTCTAAAAGATATATGCTTGTGTCATTTTTGTATTCATTTTAACTTAATTAAAATAAAGTGTCCCTATCACCTACAAGTGGCACCATGGGGTCCCCAAATAAACCCAAAGATGCCTATGGCCGAACATGTATCAACCAATAAGGCTAGGACACGTTTTAGGGTAATTTAGTATTATTATAATATTAATTTTTAACCCTTATTTACCAGATTTACCCTTAACCATGGTAAATAAAATATTTACCACAATAATTATTCAAAATGTCTAAAAATAAAAGTTACCTATTTACACAATTTGGACATCCTGATTCCAAATATGGAATCCATTTTTCTAAATTCAAAAAACAGAAGTGGCAGAAATTAATTTAAAATTAATTTCCGCTGTCAAAACAAAAAGTGTGTTTTTAAGAGATAATAACTATCAAAAGATTGACACTTGTTTATGTTCGGTTTAATTGTAAAATTATGTCCAATGAACAACATTATATTAAATGGTAAAAATATATTCTAAATATACTTTAAAACCACTCAAATTCATAATTTATCACTATTAATTATTTTGATTAAAAAGTTGTTTTTAATTAAAATTTAGTAATTTTCACTATTCATCAAAATATGAAAGTTATCCGAAAAGTACCAAAATTTCACCTTAGGAACAATTCGATATTCTGAATCCAGAAATTAAGTCCATTTTAAAATATAAAATATATATAATTTCGAAAAGTAGGTATTACTATTCATAACGGCTAGTTTGATTGGTTGTGGTGTGTGTTAAAACTCAAGGTTGCGTACAACACACGCTTCTGTATTATTCAAAGAAAGCGCACCGTGGAAGCTTGGGATGTTTCATTTTAAATTTTTGATGTCCCCATTTAGTCAAAAAGTTTAAAATATTGTATTTAAAAAGGGTTCACTATTAAAAGTTGATAAAAGTGCAATACTGAAAATGAATTTGTTCTTGCATTATATATAAGAAACTCATAATATGGATTCTAAAATTATAAGGATTATATAAAGTTTAAAATTTAGAAAATACTATTCATAACCTCTTTTGAATGGATTTTTTTTGTAAGTCATGGTGTGATTGAACTCGGTGTTGCATGTAGTGCAAGTTATTGAATTATTTTGAAGAAATAACACACTATGAAATCATGGGGTGTTACATGAGGGGGATAAAAAAACTTCCTATTTTCATGATTTCATTAAAAAGAGTCATCGTCATCACAATACTAACTTGATGCTGGAGGATGGATCGTATACTGATGACAAGGATGTAGTTGGTGGGTTGGCTTTCTCTCATTTCAAAGGAGTTACTGGCTGGCACTAACCCTTGCATGTCTAAGGGATATCCTAGTGACATGGAGACCTTCCAGGACGTGATCCCCTCCCATGTCTCTATCCAGGATAATGAGTCCCTTGAAGCAATCCCGATTGAGAAGGAGATACATGAGGTCATGAAGAGCCTTAACCCTGAGAGTGTTCCGGGCCTGAATGGCTTCCCAGGATCATTTTACAGTGAGTCTTGGTCTGTTGTCCAGCATTATGTTGTTCTTCTTATCCAAGTTTTCTATCGTTGGGGCAATGTTCCCCGGGTGTCCAGTGCAACAATGTTGGTCCTTATTCCAAAGATCAAAGATCCTTCTTCTTTCAATCACTATAGGCCTATCATTATGTGTAACGTCTCATACAAAATCCTCTCCTATCTCATTAATAACATAATATCTTGTTTTTCCCCAATGGATCTCCCTTGAGTAGCATGGTTTTGTGAAAGGTAGGTCTATACAAGGGTTGATTTCTCTATCCCAGGGGTGATATCAGATGTTAACAAAAAATCCTATCAGTCCAATTTATCCATCAAAATCCAAATGAATAAGGCCTATGACTGAATTGAATTGAGTTTCATCATCAAGGTACTCACAGGTATGGGATTCTCGACCTGGGCCACTGAAATCATCTTTAGATGTTTTAGTGCTTCATGGCTTGCTGTCTCCTTTATGGGACAATCTTATGGATTTTTCAAAGCCACTCATGGAATCAGGAAGGGGGAACCATTCTCCCCCACCATCTTCATCATTTCCCAGAATGTGCTTAGTCGTTTGCTTCATAGGAGCAGAAACCGTGGGCAGATTCTTCCTTACCGGAGTCGTTCCATCCCCTCCAGCATGAATCACCTCATGTTTGCTGATGACACATTGGTTTTCCTGAATGGCAGCAGTAGGTATGTCCATAGCTTCAATAAGGTGATAAAGGAGTATTTCCATTGGAGTGGTCAACTAATCAACTACTCCAAGAGTAACTTTTTCATCTCCAATAGATGTGGATCAAGACGTGTGGTCTCTTTATGATTTAGTCTGGATGTGAAGAGAGGTTACATTTTTCTTGAATACATTGGTGCACCCATTTCCCCCCTATGTCTTCACATCCATGACTTTGACCACATTGTGCATAAGATCACGAGAAGAATTCTTAATTGGAAAAACATATTCTTATCCTTTGGAGGCAGGATCACTCTCATTAATAGTGTGTTGTCATCCATTCCTATTCACGCGATGGATTCCATCAGAGTTCTTAAGGGAGTCATTACCTCCATTGATATAATTATTACAGGTTTTCTCTAGGATGATCTCTCTGAAGGAAAACGACATTGGGTTTCTTGGAAGAGAATGACATAACCAATATGTAATGGAGGTATTGATGTCAGAAACCTGCGTGAAACAATCCAGTGCATGCATGCCAAACTGGCCTGAGAGGCTCTTGAGGGCTAGTCCTTGTGGGGCAGGATGATGCACCATAGATGCAGTGAATTTCTTGTTACTAGGCATAGTCAGAAATCCCCCTTTCATCTATGATTGTTGACTTCCTTCCCTCCATACGAAAACTGTCTCGCTAGATTATTGGTAATGGGGACCTCTCCTTTTGGCACCATAATTGGGCTGGTTCCATCCTTGGACTTCCTAGCTATCTGTCCCCTCATATAACATTCATGGAGGCCAGTAGGTTCCCTCCCTTATCAAGGAAGTGTTGAACAATATACAAATGGAAGCCTATATTAATTTTGAGATGAACACGGGGCCTGATTAGTGTGTGTTTACTCCCTCTTCTTCAGGGATCTTCTCCACCAAAGATTTTCGTGAAATTATGGCTTCACATGACAGCTCTGACCCACTGCATGAGACCTTGTCGTGTAAAAAAGTTTCCTCCATGTTCAACTTTCTCTCTTGGAATATCAGGAACTATGTGGTGCCGAATGATGATAAAATCAAAATTCTAGGTATACCCTCTATTTATAGATGTGTGTGATGACATGCTAAGGAGGAGAGTTTCTTCCATATTTTCTTTGAAGGGGTCTGGGCACATGCAGTTTGGAGCTTCATTGGTGGACTTACTGCGTACAATGGAAAATCACATTCTGTGGATGATTTCATGGATTGCTGGTTCCAGGGATCGCCTAAACAGAGCTCAGAGTGGAAAGCGCGAGCTCTGGTGTTAACCGCCCGGTTTTGGGGCATTTGGAATGCTTGAAACAGAGCCAAATTCGAGGGATCTTATATGTCAGGAAGATTTATTATAATCAAAACCCGATGCCTGGTCATGGATTTTCTCAGAATGAATGATCAGTTGTGACAGTCCCCCATGCTCAGTCCTCTCCAGACGAGACCTATGGGTGCCACTAGTCCTCTCAATGCTAGAGTAGGTCATTGGGTATTCTGGAGTCCTCCCTCCATGGGCCTCAAACTGAATACTGATGGCTCTTCCAGATAGGGAATCTTGTGGGGTGGAGGTGTTTCCCAAGACTCCAGTGGCTCGGTCATCCTGTTATTCACTGCTCATTATGGATGTGGTAATTCACTCCAGGAAGAGGATTCAGCCAAGATTTTTGGCCTTAGGCTGTGCTGTCAAAATTATATCGTCATTGATGAAGTGGAAACAGATTGCATGGTCCTCTTTACGGCTCTTCATGGAACTGATAATATTCCTTGGTCTATTCCATATACTATAAGAAAATGCAAAGGACTCATGAGTAGAAATATTAAGGTGGTTCACACTTGGAGCGAGGGTAACAAAGTGGCATATCATCTAGCCTCCATTACATCCAACAATTTTGTATTTTTGGTCCCTGAGGGCAGGAATAATCTCAGGGCTGAGTGAGAGGAACTTGTGAGAGGGGATTCCCTCAGCTTACACTATTTAAGACATCCTTGATTTGTTTTTCTTTTTCATTCCCTTGTCGGATTTTTGTTTCTCGTTGTTACGTAAATAAATACTGTTGAGATGAGAAGATTTCTGCATAATCCACCCAATGCCGATTCTCCTCCTCAGTGGATCGAAGCTCCAATAACACAACTCGGATGAGTCCACTTGCCTGAACATCATCTAAAATCTAGTATTTGGTTTCAATTAGGGTTTTTGAAGAAATCATCGAGATCTAGATCTAATTTTCTTGGATTTTCTTCAATTTAGCGACGTAGGCCTTTCAATTTTATTTGTGTATTTTTCATTTCATTTTATATTTATTGTTGAATGATGTCACACGTTATTTATGGTCCGGTCCTTTCATACTATTTTTCTATTAGATTATGATCACAACACTTTGTTTATGATATGTTGTTTAATTGACTAGCAATTTCGATATCCTATTTTGGTCTTTTTAAGTTATTGTTTTGAATCAATTTTCTTCACTCTCTACATTTGTACCACAGCTTTCTCCACAATCTTAATTCTAGAAATTTTTTGAAACATTAGAAAATCACCTCTCACTAAAAAATATTTCAATTTTTCCAACCAAGGAATATCTGTTGGTAGAAGTACTTTTTCAGTTGGTAAAACATTTTACAAACATATATGTCTCTGTCACTAAAATTTCGATAAAAACTCTGTTGCTAAATGTTTTTGTGACCGATAATATCATTCTGTTACAATTATAATATTACCAACCGATAATATATATGTTGGTTAAACTATTTAGAAACAAGTTTTAATGACATGTTTTTCTGTTGGTAATAATATTACTAACATATAATGTATATTTTTTAAATTACATTTAAATAAAAATTAAAAAATTTCATTTCTAGTAAAATTTATTATTATATTTTTTAATTTATCATATATGAGATTTTCACACATGATAAAAATTTGGAAAAAAATAATTATATTAATAATAAAATTTATTACAAAATGAATAAATACACGATAAAAAATCCATTGACCCAAAGGGTCCATAACACACCCCAATAACCCACAATGGATCCCCCCATGCAAGCAAGCCAACAATAGCTCATTCATGCCACACCAAGGACCAACGAGCACTCCAGGACCAGTGAGTCAGCAGTAGCCCATCCATGTTAGTGAGTCAGCAGTAGAAAATCCATGACACACTAGTGACCAATGAGACAACAATAGCCCATCTATTCCTCTAGACTAGTGAGCCACCTCCAGCTCATATATGCCATCCCAGGGACAAGAAGGCATCAGCAACCCATCTATTCCCTGAGACAGGAGAGCC
Organism: Viscum album; assembly: GCA_963277665.1. Taxonomy (NCBI): domain Eukaryota; kingdom Viridiplantae; phylum Streptophyta; class Magnoliopsida; order Santalales; family Viscaceae; genus Viscum; species Viscum album. The sequence goes on along the minus strand of OY728135.1, from coordinate 1,047,870,514 downwards.
AAATCCAACTCAAATCAGTAAAAAAAATCTGCATGAACCATGGTTGTTCCAAAGATAACAAATCCATTAATTATTAACCTATGATTGGCATAAGATGTAATTTTCAATAGAAATGGAAAAGACAAATGATAGTCCTTTTAATAGTTTATTTGATATACATGGGAAGTGTGTGGTGAAATATGTTATCTGAGAGAAATAAAAAAACACATGGCAACATACCTATCCAAAATGGATTCCTTCTTTCAAAAATTCACCGAAATAAAAAATGATAGCGTCTCCATGTGGAATAAAACCCCTCATAAGCATGGACCAACCACCACCCATAGTAATGTCACCGAGAAATCCAAACTGCATCAACCAACATGTAAAGAACATCTAGGAGAAAAATTTTGTGACAACCCCCAATTACAAGATTCTATTGTGCTCAGATTAAAGAATCACTTTAAAGAGAAAACAAATAAGAAAAAGAGGTTCAAATCAGCACAAATTTCATCAGATCCATACATTGAACCATCTTAGTATGGTTTAAAAATTAGACTTCCCTAAGAACCCATAAAGAAAAATAACATAAATAAAGAGTTATCATGACACTTTGTAATAGATAAACCAAAACTATTCAATTTTCTCTAGATCATGTAGATAGTTATCATTGCAGTTTTTGAAACTGATCAAACCAGATCCTCGAATCAAATTCCATGGGAAATATACTATCAATTAAGAGAATACAAAGTTTAGCATTAATATCAGAGTATCCAGCTAAACGATAAATATACATTCATTCAAGTACATCAAATGAAGTGAAAAAGCATCACACAGTCTACAAAAAATAGAAATTTGGGCCCCAATTTTCAACAAAACATCCAGAACCAAACTCAAGCACCAAATTCTAAGCAAATAAAAAGAGGATACCTGGTAAAAACCAAGAGCCTATATTCTAAATGAAACATAAACCATTGTATTATTCAGTAGAACTGGACAATAACATCAGCTCCCTTGGACAGTAAATAGAACTCATTATACCTGAAATTGAAACCATGATAGCCACACATCACAGATTCAAGGAAAAAACAACCTCAAATTTAAGACTCATATCAATATCAATATCTTCTCAAGTCCTCCCTACAAAGTCTCAAATACAAAAATCCTTCAGAGGAGTCCAATATTCAAGAATTGGCTAACCGAGAACTGATTGACCAGCCAAAGCACAATGTAATCCATTGATACCAACATAAAAATCAACAAACTTCAAGGTGAAGTTATCCATTATAGAATAATTATGATTTTAGAATGACAAGTAACCCTTTGAGTGCTACTCAAATTTTTAGTGTTAAGATGACAGAAGAAAGGAAATCAAAAGCACCTATGATTTACCAACCATGATTCATATAAATCTAATCCATTCTTGATTGGGAAGTATTTAAGACCATAAACAAGCATGTGAACATAGAGATTTAAGGAGATTTAGAAATAATGAATTATCATTAATTGTTTCAAGATTTCAAACACAATACATAGATGGCCACAAATTCTGTTAAACATTTTAATAAAAAAATGGTTCTGATCTCATAATATAAAAAATGATTACTCTAAGGGGATCCCAAAGAAATTTGAAAATATGGCTACAAGAAGAGAGTATGAATGAAAGGAAATCTCACAAATCTTAAGTTCATATAAGCCTGATTCCATTATGTAGAATCCCCATTCCTATGGACAATTACACATCCTGTTGGGTGTGGGGTGCAGGACCAATAATTTGGTTTACACGGTTTTTATGATTCCTTGTTTTGAAATGTTCATACCTCACTGATACATTCTCAAAGTATCAATCACAGTGTAAGTCGTCATGTTTGAAGTGCCCAGATCAGTGTGAATCACTGAGAGGGGGAGGGGGTGAATCAGTGATCCTTTAAAACTTTTTACTAATTGATTCTTAATCAATTAAACCTCTATGGCTGGTTAAAGCCTCGATCCACTCTTCTTGTATCTCTCAACCTTTCCCGGATAATGCAGTAATGAAAAGGCACAGGACACAAGGATTTACAAGGTTCGGCACCAAAGGCCTACATCCTTGCCATGCTCTCTCAGCATGGATTCTCCCATTATAATCGGTTAGTATTACAATGGTCGATACAGAGTCCCACTGTATCTCTCCTGAGTCCCACAGGAGGGTCTTTATACTGCGTCCCACAGTGTTACCAGAGTCCCACTGGCCTGCTCCAGAATCCCACTGAAGACTTCTTCTCCCTGAGTCCCACAGGGTCTTCTTCTGGCTCCTCGAGTCACACGAGTAGCACTTCTTCACTTTAAGTTCTTCAAGTAACTTCAGCAGTCTGGGATAAAGACTGCTGGCCTTGCTCTGTACCTCTGATCACTTGTGATGATCAGGATCTTCTCAATCTACTGAAAACTCAGACAACCATTCTCTTCAACTTCAGTCTGGCTCAGTCTCAGTTCACTTCAACATCATGCACTGAGTGCATGGCAACTCTTCAAGATCTTCAAGTCTTGGACTCCTCAGATGCACACCACTGATTTAGCACTGTTCACGTGTGCACGTGCATGCATGCATGCATGCACTCCCCTTTTTCTCCTTGGTGTGATAAACCCACAATGGGTGTAAATACTTTTAAGCACACACCTACTTCTCAGACTTCACACACTTTATGCAATTTGCTTACACACTAGAATGTGTGTTATACTTTAGTGTGGATGTCCTCCCTTTTCTTCTTCTATGGGTATACACACTTCTTAGTGCACACACTAGGTTCGGCCTTCACTTGTCACTTGTTAAGAACACACAAATTCTTCATTTTGCACACACTTGATCTTGGCCTACTCCTCTATTCTTGCACGCACTTGGGCCGTAGGTGGTTCTTCAAGTTTGCACACACACACAAATGTGTGGTCTTCACTTCACCCACTTGCACACACAAAGCATGCCTCGGCCTCCTCTTGCACACACCCGAATACCAACACAAGGGCTACGGCCTACTTCACTTGCACACACAAAGTATGTTCTTCAATTGTTCATTCACACAAAGTGTGCCCTCGGCCTTGCTTTCTCACTTCCACAAACAACCAAGCCTCGGGTTCTTCCTCACACAACCCGTAGGTATGTAATGCACTGCATCTTCATATTGCACTAAGCACACACACGAGACTTGGGCTATTCTCCTTCTCTTCTTGCACACACACGGCTTCTTCTTCAATTGCACACACACAGTGTATGTCTCGAACAAGGTGTGTTCAACCCGAACACAAACAAGGCGCGCAAGGGTCTTCTTGAGCCGCGGCCAACTTCTTCTCCAACATCTGCACAAGGTATGAACCACGGCCTCTCTTCCTCAACACTGCCGCGCAAGCCTCACACCACACGGGCCGCGCAAGCCACGGGTGCAAGGCACCTCGGGCTTCAACCGTGGGCGCGCAAGATGTTGCGGCCACGGGTCTTCCTGTCGCGCAAGTGAGGCGCACAGGGGACCTTTCAATTCTTCTTTCGCGCAAGAGGTGCGCAAAAGGAACCTCTCGGAGCAAGGAATGCTCCGGGCTTCACTGCCGCGCAAGTGTGCGCGCAGGGCTTCGACTTCGTGAGGCACAGAGTGCTTCTCACGGGACTTCCTTCTTCAAAAACTCAGCAACCTAATGAGAGCCTCGGCCTCTCTTTTTATAGGCAGAGAAACGCCTCGGATCATCCGCGTGTTAAATCTTGAATCATCGAAAGTTTCGGTTCTTTAAAATCTTTCCGAATCTTGAATCTACCTTCTCTGTTTCACGCGGCTTCTTTTATTATTTTCTTCCTCCTCGTGCATGCGATTTATAACGCATGCACGGCCTTCGTTTAGGCACAAACCATGCACAGCAATAATCTTCATGGCCTCGGCACTTCGTTTGCCTTCGGCCGAACTCCAAAATCTCCATACATTGCATGCACTTCCATTTTTACGCATGGTTGTGTTCAGTACATCCAGACGAACTCAATGGAGCCTTCGGCGTTGGAAATGGTGGCCCGGAGCTCGAAATCGGTGCTCGGGTGGCCTCTGGTTTGACGGCGGCTGCGGGTGGCTTCGGGGAGACCTCGGACGAGCTCGAGGTAGAGGACGAGCTCTCGGCCGTCGGATCGAGCGATCAGAAGACTTTGGACGGCCGGATTAAATCGGGGGCGCGGCGGATCAGATGAGCGGTCCAGATCGAGCGCGCGATTGCTCGGACGGCGGAGATTTGCTCCCGGTGGAATTTGCGCGTCCCACATCGAAACGCCGCGGGATTTTTCCGCGGTTTATTACCCTGCCGCTGCCCGCAACTCCTCAGTTGCATCTTCTCCCTCCACGGTGCCGCCCCGCACCGTGTTCTCCCTGAGGGCGCGCTCTGCGCCCACTCTTGCTCCCGCGGGCGCGCTCCTAGCGCCCACTATGCACACACCGGGTGCGCGGGCTTCACCACCGCGTGCCCTGCGCTCCTCCGGGCGTGCCCCAGGCGCCCACTCGGTTGTCTTGGGTGCGCCCCTGCCTCAAGGGATGCTGCCTTGGCCTGAGGGTTCCCCATGGGCGTGGTGACCTTGAGTCCCACATGTGCCTTGGGTGATGACCCTCGGCTGGCCTCCTTGGTGGCCAATTTTTTTTGGCAAAGGAAGGATGAATCCTTTGTATAAAAACAAAGTACTCCATATACAAATTGCCAAACCAAGTGCCATTCAAGCCTTCTTCTTCCCATCTCTATGCTTCTTCTTCTTACGAATTCCTCCATTCATCCTCAACATTTATTTATTACTTAGGAGTGAATTCTTGAAGGTTCTCCATCAACCGAACGCTTGAATCAACATAAAATCTCCAATGTGCTTCATTGATCCAATTAGAGATCAAGTTGGATCACTTCCAATTCACATGCACTAAGAGTTAGTACATGGACTTCTTTGAATCCACTTCATCCACTCAGGAGTAGTGGATGGTTCTCCTTCACTTCCTCATGCATTGTCAATACAATGCATGGTCCTCTAACCATGTTGTGACATTGTATCCAGTTGATACAAGTTCTTGGAACTTTAAGATCAGCTCAACAATCGCCAGATTTCCATAGAGAATGTTTCAACCACTACATCCTATGTCACTTAGTGAATCTCCTAAGTGACATGCATCTTAGTACTATGGCCATTCTCTCTTCATCACCAACACCATCACATCCTTTGACATTCACATCTTGACTCCTTGACATCCATTCATTCTTAGGACAACTTCATGTCTCATTGACAACAAATGCAACACAATGCACTTCAATCTCCCCCTTTGTATTTGTTGTCAATACACCACTCAGCACATATGAATGGGTCAATATGTGTGCCAATATTTTCTCCCCCTTATTGGCAATCAAATGCAAAGGTGTGGTGTGGTTCTCTTCCAGAAATATCTTCCTCCCATTGAAAAGTATCTTCTTGAAAAACACTAAGAGAGGGATGATGCCACATGTTCTTCTTTAGCAACGAACCTTTAGTAAATCAGCTCTAAGTCTACTTGGGCTAACCCGGTGTAGAAAACAAGAGTGATATAACCAAGGTACTCAATGCTGTCCATAATTCTCTACACATGTGAGATCATGCTTAGGGGTTTGAAAAACTTTCAGATATAACAATGAATTGCTAAATCCTGCACATACTTCACAAAACTCATTAGAAAGTTCAGTGCAATGATAAAGCTCCCCCTTTCATCCATTTGTCTTCAATCCATACTCCCCCTTAATTGACAAGATAAACTCAATTAAGAAACAAGGGATGAAAGTATGATTGGAATACCTTCACTTTTCTCAAGATGGTATTAATCTCAGAATCCCATCTTCTTCAGATTGGCTCCCCCTCAAGGGGTGCACTCTATTCCTTCCAAACCATCCTCCAGCTGAGAATGATCATCATCTTCAATTCCCTGCAATGTTAGCACATGTATATACCAATAGTATAAGGGAATAAGATGGAACCTCCTTGGTTCATCAATGTGAACAACAAGGTTGAGAAGATTCTCTCAACCGAGATGTCCCATTTTCACCAGTCTTCACACTTGCACATTTGATCTTCATTGATGATTGTGCTGGTGTGGTTCTCAACACATCTTCATGTGAAACCTTCTTCTTCCTTTTTGCTTTAGCAGTTTCCAGAGCTTCATCTTCAGCTCTTTGCAGTTCTCTGGCAAGTTCCAACTGATTTGGCCATATGACTAGTAAATCATTTGGAAGTGTGGCCTCAGTTCTGGAAGTTCCACATGGTTCCTTTGATGCTGTCAAGCTACCTCTCTTAGGCAACTTGTTTTCAATCAATCCCTTCGGCTTCTTCTGGATTGATTGTCTGTTTGAGTGCAGTTGGCTTCTATTTAGTTTCATGGCTTCTTTACAAAGGTCCATGATGTGTCCTTTCTTTCCACAGTAGAAGCATTTCTTGGTGGTCCTTCTGGATGCATCACCCTTCTTGGATTCAGACTCCAAGGACTTTTCTTCATTTCTCAAACACTTCTTGTGAGCATTTTCTACTTTCTTCTTGCTTCCCAAGGAATCTTTCTTAGCCAGGTTCTGTGATCTTTTCTTCTTTTGAGTTCTGGATACAGTTGGAGATTGATATGTATCTTTTTGACCACTTTTGCAGTCATCCCAGATGTTGTCAAGTAATCCAAATCTATTTGCAGTAAACAGATGTCTCTGGACCTGTGGATGCTGCTTCTTTTCTTCTGGCTTGCTCCCCCTTGGCATGGGCTTCCTCTGTGCTTTGGCATTCAGTGGATTGTACCAACAATCCTTTGCACAATGCCCATAGCTGTTACAACACCAACATTGACCCACAAATCTTGATCTCTTGAGTCCTTCTGATTGTTGGGTACTTTTCATGACCTGTTGTGCTGTTTCAGGAGAGCTCTGCTTCTTTACTGTCTTCATCCATATTTGTTTGGAATTATTCTTCCATCCTGCACTTTTTGTGGAAACACAATTAGAAGCATCAGTACAAGATGGTATGGATGGTACCTTCTTTCTAGAAGATGTTGCACTTTTATTAGAGGATGTCTTTCTTTTAGAATCATCCTGCTCAAAGCATACTTGAGTAGCAACATGTCTTCTTCCAGCTGACTGGGAGGATTCAGCTTTAGGTGATTGCAGATTTTTCAATATCACCTCCAGTTCTAAACACTTCATGTTGAGGGAGTTCTTCTCCTCCTCAACTGTTCTTAGCCTAGCTTCCCAATTCTGTTTTAGCTGTTCCATCTGGTCATCATGCACAGTCTTCAATTCAAGCAATGAATTGTCAAGCTCCTTCACCCTTTTTGCTTTGTCTTCAAGTTGAGTATCTTTGACAACCATTGAAACTCTGTGTCTCTTTTCCAGTGCACGGAAAACATCTTTGATCATTATCAAAAATATTTCTTTCTCAGAAGAGCTCCTTTGCAATTCTTCACAGGTATCTTCATATCTTTCATTGCAAAGGGAAACAGTTTCATCCTTGGCATTCACCAGCTTTCTGAGAGTGTTGGTTATGCCAACCCTTTTTGCCAATTGATCTTCCATTGCATTGGCTTCTTCTTCTAACTGTGATTTTTCTTCATGAAGATCATGGATGCCTGTAGCTATAAACTTTGCCACTTCCATGGGAACTGTCTTCTGAAGATATGTGAGTGCACTCTGAAGATCATTCATTGTTTCAACTTCATCACAGCTAGGACAGACTTTCTTCATCTTCTTGGCCTGTTTCTTCTTTCTATTTTTATGAGTCTTGGCAGATATCTCCATTTGAGGCTGGTCGCTCGTTTCCTCAAATCTGCACTTCATAAAGACTCTCTTGGATCTTTTAGAGGTAACCTGCCTCTGATACCAATTGAAGTGCCCAGATCAGTGTGAATCACTGAGAGGGGGAGGGGGTGAATCAGTGATCCTTTAAAACTTTTTACTAATTGATTCTTAATCAATTAAACCTCTATGGCTGGTTAAAGCCTCGATCCACTCTTCTTGTATCTCTCAACCTTTCCCGGATAATGCAGTAATGAAAAGGCACAGGACACAAGGATTTACAAGGTTCGGCACCAAAGGCCTACATCCTTGCCATGCTCTCTCAGCATGGATTCTCCCATTATAATCGGTTAGTATTACAATGGTCGATACAGAGTCCCACTGTATCTCTCCTGAGTCCCACAGGAGGGTCTTTATACTGCGTCCCACAGTGTTACCAGAGTCCCACTGGCCTGCTCCAGAATCCCACTGAAGACTTCTTCTCCCTGAGTCCCACAGGGTCTTCTTCTGGCTCCTCGAGTCACACGAGTAGCACTTCTTCACTTTAAGTTCTTCAAGTAACTTCAGCAGTCTGGGATAAAGACTGCTGGCCTTGCTCTGTACCTCTGATCACTTGTGATGATCAGGATCTTCTCAATCTACTGAAAACTCAGACAACCATTCTCTTCAACTTCAGTCTGGCTCAGTCTCAGTTCACTTCAACATCATGCACTGAGTGCATGGCAACTCTTCAAGATCTTCAAGTCTTGGACTCCTCAGATGCACACCACTGATTTAGCACTGTTCACGTGTGCACGTGCATGCATGCATGCATGCACTCCCCTTTTTCTCCTTGGTGTGATAAACCCACAATGGGTGTAAATACTTTTAAGCACACACCTACTTCTCAGACTTCACACACTTTATGCAATTTGCTTACACACTAGAATGTGTGTTATACTTTAGTGTGGATGTCCTCCCTTTTCTTCTTCTATGGGTATACACACTTCTTAGTGCACACACTAGGTTCGGCCTTCACTTGTCACTTGTTAAGAACACACAAATTCTTCATTTTGCACACACTTGATCTTGGCCTACTCCTCTATTCTTGCACGCACTTGGGCCGTAGGTGGTTCTTCAAGTTTGCACACACACACAAATGTGTGGTCTTCACTTCACCCACTTGCACACACAAAGCATGCCTCGGCCTCCTCTTGCACACACCCGAATACCAACACAAGGGCTACGGCCTACTTCACTTGCACACACAAAGTATGTTCTTCAATTGTTCATTCACACAAAGTGTGCCCTCGGCCTTGCTTTCTCACTTCCACAAACAACCAAGCCTCGGGTTCTTCCTCACACAACCCGTAGGTATGTAATGCACTGCATCTTCATATTGCACTAAGCACACACACGAGACTTGGGCTATTCTCCTTCTCTTCTTGCACACACACGGCTTCTTCTTCAATTGCACACACACAGTGTATGTCTCGAACAAGGTGTGTTCAACCCGAACACAAACAAGGCGCGCAAGGGTCTTCTTGAGCCGCGGCCAACTTCTTCTCCAACATCTGCACAAGGTATGAACCACGGCCTCTCTTCCTCAACACTGCCGCGCAAGCCTCACACCACACGGGCCGCGCAAGCCACGGGTGCAAGGCACCTCGGGCTTCAACCGTGGGCGCGCAAGATGTTGCGGCCACGGGTCTTCCTGTCGCGCAAGTGAGGCGCGCAGGGGACCTTTCAATTCTTCTTTCGCGCAAGAGGTGCGCAAAAGGAACCTCTCGGAGCAAGGAATGCTCCGGGCTTCACTGTCGCGCAAGTGTGCGCGCAGGGCTTCGACTTCGTGAGGCACAGAGTGCTTCTCACGGGACTTCCTTCTTCAAAAACTCAGCAACCTAATGAGAGCCTCGGCCTCTCTTTTTATAGGCAGAGAAACGCCTCGGATCATCCGCGTGTTAAATCTTGAATCACCGAAAGTTTCGGTTCTTTAAAATCTTTCTGAATCTTGAATCTACCTTCTCTGTTTCACGCGGCTTCTTTTATTATTTTCTTCATCCTCATGCATGCGATTTATAACGCATGCACGGCCTTCGTTTAGGCACAAACCATGCACAACAATAATCCTCATGGCCTCGGCACTTCGTTTGCCTTCGGCCGAACTCCAAAATCTCCATACATTGCATGCACTTCCATTTTTACGCATGGTTGTGTTCAGTACATCCAGACGAACTCAATGGAGCCTTCGGCGTTGGAAATGGTGGCCCGGAGCTCGAAATCGGTGCTCGGGTGGCCTCTGGTTTGACGGCGGCTGCGGGTGGCTTCGGGGAGACCTCGGACGAGCTCGAGGTAGAGGACGAGCTCTCGGCCGTCGGATCGAGCGATCAGAAGACTTTGGACGGCCGGATTAAATCGGGGGCGCGGCGGATCAGATGAGCGGTCCAGATCGAGCGCGCGATTGCTCGGACGGCGGAGATTTGCTCCCGGTGGAATTTGCGCGTCCCACATCGAAACGCCGCGGGATTTTTCCGCGGTTTATTACCCTGCCGCTGCCCGCAACTCCTCAGTTGCATCTTCTCCCTCCACGGTGCCGCCATGCACCGTGTTCTCCCTGAGGGCGCGCTCTGCGCCCACTCTTGCTCCCGCGGGCGCGCTCCTAGCGCCCACTATGCACACACCGGGTGCGCGGGCTTCACCACCGCGTGCCCTGCGCTCCTCCGAGCGTGCCCCAGGCGCCCACTCGGTTGTCTTGGGTGCGCCCCTGCCTCAAGGGATGCTGCCTTGGCCTGAGGGTTCCCCATGGGCGTGGTGACCTTGAGTCCCACATGTGCCTTGGGTGATGACCCTCGGCTGGCCTCCTTGGTGGCCAATTTTTTTTGGCAAAGGAAGGATGAATCCTTTGTATAAAAACAAAGTACTCCATATACAAATTGCCAAACCAAGTGCCATTCAAGCCTTCTTCTTCCCATCTCTATGCTTCTTCTTCTTACGAATTCCTCCATTCATCCTCAACATTTATTTATTACTTAGGAGTGAATTCTTGAAGGTTCTCCATCAACCGAACGCTTGAATCAACATAAAATCTCCAATGTGCTTCATTGATCCAATTAGAGATCAAGTTGGATCACTTCCAATTCACATGCACTAAGAGTTAGTACATGGACTTCTTTGAATCCACTTCATCCACTCAGGAGTAGTGGATGGTTCTCCTTCACTTCCTCATGCATTGTCAATACAATGCATGGTCCTCTAACCATGTTGTGACATTGTATCCAGTTGATACAAGTTCTTGGAACTTTAAGATCAGCTCAACAATCGCCAGATTTCCATAGAGAATGTTTCAACCACTACATCCTATGTCACTTAGTGAATCTCCTAAGTGACATGCATCTTAGTACTATGGCCATTCTCTCTTCATCACCAACACCATCACATCCTTTGACATTCACATCTTGACTCCTTGACATCCATTCATTCTTAGGACAACTTCATGTCTCATTGACAACAAATGCAACACAATGCACTTCAATGTTGACCCATTCAAGGAAGATCTTCATCCAGGGGAATGAACTCAGCCACATTTTTATGTAGCTCTTTATATTAGGCATTGTCCATGATGAGAAGGATTTTACAATAATAATAATTCTTGGGAATAACATATATTCATAAATTTCCTCTTAGGAAATTTCTACACACAGATTACACAGTGAATCCAGAATACAATGGTTAAAAATATCGCACACAGGATCCAAAATTTATAATTTTTTAAATTACAAATATATTAGGGGAATAGATTCAAGATTTCATTACAAAATATAAAACATGGAATCCAGATTATGTGATATGTGATATGCGTGTATTGAAATTCATAGATTCCAGGTTACAGATAGATTACACACTAAGTTTACAGACACAAAATAATATTAAACATATAGAGATTCCATATTTCAAAGTGTTGGGTTTTATACAAATCTTGAAATTTCATTGATAATTTAAACAATTACATACAGTTTCATATTAAAAAATATAGTATGATTAATAGATAAAACTAGATTTCATAGTGCCTTGCACACTTGTCCAGGTCAAGAAGGATATAACTTGAGCACCAATACATGCCAAGCTGTTTAAACTACCTTGATCACTAGTCCATGCCAAGTAGTTCAAACTACCTGATGTTTAACTACCTTGAGCACCAGTTCTTATGATTTCACTATTTACAAACTACAATCAAAGAAGTGAACTCCTTCCATCAATATTGATCTCTTTATATAATAGATAATAAAATAAGAAAATCCAAACATCCAGCCTACCACACTTTTACCTCGTGCAATAAGGAAATGAAAAAAACATCCAACCTAATACTCATATTTAATGATTAGTGAAAAAAATAAAAAAAATTCGTAAAAAAACTCTTTCAAAGAAAACATTTAATGATCAAGAATAAAAACAAAAAATTTATCCAAATAAACAAGAATGTATATAAATAAAAACTAAAGAGACTCATTATCTTCATTTTCTCCAAGACAATAATCAAATCTATCAACTTCACAATCAATTTCCTCATCATCACGTAAAAGTCGACTCACAGACCCCGCCTACAAAAAATACAATGTGACAAACCACATTCACTATATAAGAATATGATAACCACTAGCTTGGACAAGGATGAGTCAAACCCACATGAATAGAAAAAAAATTAAAAAAAAATTAAACGAAAAAATAAACACACAAGCATGAATATCTGGTGCATTATAAGAACTTCTACTAAATCAGAAAAATGTGATATTTTTCCCACAACATCATCATGTTGTTTCTCAATTTTCTCAATTTTTTTCTCACTCTTAATCAGTATAGTCTGATCTTTATCTAATGCACATCTATTTTAAGTAGCACATGGATACTTATCACCCAAACCAAAATTTTTTAAATAGCCATTTTTATCCTCTCCTATAATGTTTTTTTGGAAATATCATATTTTTCAATAGAAGAGGTATTATATGGAAGAGACGATAACTCATTATCAATTGATTGCTGTAAAAAAACGTTAATTCATGTAAAAAACCCAATATTGAATGTACATAATATTTTTTATGGTGGTAACACAATCCAAAAATTACCTTAACTAAGGTAGATGTGTCATCAAGTTTTGAACCTTTTTTATGATCATGGGGTTTAAACCATATTTGAAGATTATCCGCTCCTTTACCTTATTTTTCTTAAACAAAAAATACATGATAAAATAAAATAAAAAATATAATAAAAGGTAACAATATAAAAGAGTGATGAAATAATAAATACCTTAATTTCATCACGTATACTAGAAAAACTATTTATCTCTGCATAATGCGACATTTTCAAATGTGAATGATTTTCTGCACCCTTCTTAGTTCATACCTGCAACAAATTTTAAACTATATTGGGATGAAACATATTGTTTAATATTTATTAATTATTTTTCAAGACCTAGAATATATAATAGTAATTGAATATTGTTTAAATAGATAAAATATGGAAAAAATATTACATTCCCTGCTAAAGATTCCCAAAACTCCACTAAATTCTTCCATGTGTCTTCATGAATGTGTTTTGGCCTTTTTTCATAGCCTCATTGTGCGTTCGGCTATCGAAATAAGCTACCTTTAACTAGTATTTGTAGTATCTCCATGCATCACACATTTTCTCTATTCCCCAATGATATGGTTCATTCCCTTCAGAAATGTAATATGATAACTAAAACATAATAAAATGACATCATGTTTATAAAAAATATATTATTAAAATAACAATAATAATGACAAAATACGTACCTTAATTTCATCCCATATCTTTCCTTTTTTTAATATCTACTAATCTCCAATCATGATAATCTAATGGTAATCTCCCAGGGTCACGAGCAAAACAACCAATGAGTGATGATAATTTTCATGCCGAATTACCAACTGGTTGAAGCAAGTCATTGACGTCTACACAAACACACTCTAATTTTTTTAATCTTGTTAAATACAAGTCCCTTTTCATTTCACACACTACATTTCTACACTCTCCTTCTACTCTTAGTGGCATGATGTGGAACACTTGATTGTTGAGTCAATTTAACTGGTATTTATTCAGCATTCAAAATTTATTATTGAATAATGCTAGAATTTTCATTATTTTCAACTTGATGAGATTGTAACCCTTCAAATAATGTTGAAATTTTAAAATATTTATAAACTCATAAAACAATTATAAAAAATATATAATTTGTATAAATAATGGAAAACCACTTACCAAAAATATGAGTTTCTTCTCTTTGACGATCCTCTAAATAAAGAAAAACATTGATTGCATATTTAATGTAATAATAAAAGAAATAAATTCATAAATTTCATTAACTTCCCATTGTTGTAAATAACATGCACTACTTATTCAAGGATATCTCTTCAGTTTTTTAGGATTTATCCTTTGATGCACTATTTAAAACAAATATGGGAAATAAAAAATTATAATTTATCTATAGGCACCCAAAAAAATATCATATAAAACTTACTGTTAAATTACAAGAAACATACATGTTTAATCATGAATTTCATCTTCAACTATAAATGACTTTAGATGTTTTTTATCAGAGGTATTGGAAGGGTTCTCTGCCAAAAATAAAGAATGATTCAATGGTTTATTTGATTTTTCTTGTCTATTTATGCTAGAAAGTGAGGATAACAATTTCTACAAAGAAACAAGAGATGTTTTTCAAGAAAAAACTATAAAAAATGGAAGAAAAAGAGAAAAGGTGAAAAATAATATAAAATTCATAAATTAACACCATTAATTGATCTCATGAAATCAGATTTTTCTTGATTGAAGAGTTCTCAATAAATGTCATCTCAATGATATATATGAAATAAAATAACAAAAATACCATATAAGCATATACAAGTGTCAAATATAAAGTAAAATTTTAAACGAAAATAAAATAATAATATTTAAAACCCAAAACTAAATAAATTATTAAGTGTCATAAAAAAATCTAATAATCAGAATCATGAAACATGTTGAACAGGACAGAGGTCGTCACAGCCCTCAAAATTACATTTATTACTCCTAAAGTAGTATAGAAGTGCAGGATCGATCCACAGAGAAGGAAAATGAGGATTATAGGTTTTTTTAAAGATAAACTCTACTATTGTCAATAGTGGAGGAAGTGAAAAAAAAATTTATACTTTTCATTTTTAATATTTTTTTATTTCTTTTTAATAAAGCAGCATGAAAAAAGTTTTGGAAATTCCCTATTACTTATACTAGAAACAATACAACAAAAATAAAATAGTGTAAACTAAAATAACTATAGAAGGAAACAGGAGTGCCGAGGGTAGATCAAGTAGTATGCTCGAGAGATTTGAACCTTACTGACTTAAATGAATGATCCTCATTAGATTAAATTCCCACCTTAAAAGTTAGTTGTTAATTCTTCCTTACTAAAAGAAATAACACTCTGTAATATAGTTCTTGAAGTTCGCCACAACAAAAACCACATACAACAAATTGATAAAAGGTTATCATCAGAAAACTATCTCACCGAGAGTTCTGATGATTTCACATTTGAATGTTTTATGGACTGTCTCAATGAATTATCTCTCCAAAAGATCATCGATTTGGAATTATGTTCTTAATGGTGTCAATTAAATTTTATGTTCAAGAACTAGATTCAATCTCGCCGAAAGAATCAGATTCTCATTGAAGAAATTAATAGATGGAGATAAAAGTTTTAACCAAAAAAACTAAAAATTCTCGAGGAAATGACATTAAACTAAGTTCATTATCAATATATCAGTAGCAAGTACAATGTAAAACATATAAAAACAGAGGAAGAGAGAGAGTTCTTCCCCTTGAAGATGAAGATTGTGTATTGCTGCTTCGCTCCTGCAAAACCTATCACCGGTACTACTCTTCGTGTCTCCTGAAAGTTTCTGCTCTCATCTGAATCAGAGTCCTTGGATCTGCTCTCCAATGTGTGTGTGGAATGAATGAGCATCTCCTCAAAATATGCTGCTTGCTCTGCTTTTGTATCCACCGTCATCTACTACATGTCACTGGACCTTTTTCACCAACTTCAAAAGTTCTTCACAAACGCACCACAAAATGTGTGTATTTTCGCGACAGGCACATCGTGCGAGTTTTTCCCTCGCAACTAACTTCTTCTTAGTTACTTACATGCACCTGGACGTAAAAATGTCTCTTGAATGAACCTGAACATATAGATTATAAATGTAAATAAATGAGAAGCAAAGAAAGAAAAATAGTTATTTTTTAAGTTATGTGTTATATTACTCGTTACAAGATAACTTAAGTTAATTAATAAATATCTTAATTGATGATTATTATTTTCTTTTATAAAACATTATTATAAATTTATCAAACGACATTGATTTAATTAAATTAATAATTATAAATACTATATACTAATTTTTTTAGTTTATCAAATTTAACTAAATAATTAAAATTTAACATCATAAATAAATCAGTAATTAGAAATTTAATAATTTAGATTGTATTAATAATTTTATTATTACTATTTAAAAAATTAAATTTTTAGATTAATTCATTAATTAGTTTATCTTTAATTTATTAATTAGAATTAAAACCTTAATTTTAAATATTTCTAAATGAAAAGGTATATTTTATAGTTTATTTATAATTATTATTAATTATAAATTTACTATAATCAGTATATTAATTAATTATTAAAATTAATTATTTATTTAGTTTTTTATTTTAATTGATAATTTATCCATTTATTAAAACTATAATTGTTTTCAATCATAACTTTTATAAATTTAATTATATTAACATTAACTTTGCTTTACATTATTTTTACTTTACTTTTATTATTTATTTCTTCTTTTTATTCTTCATTATTTTACTTCAATTTTATCATTATCTTTATTATTTACTATTATTATTTTTTTATCTTCACTTCCTCCCCCCATTTCTCCACGCTGCACAATAGAAATGGGGAAGGGTTTCGGCCAAGCCCATGGCGGCTTCTTCCCCCTGCGTCGATAGATGGCTCCAACTCCTCAAATACAGCAGATGGCACGACTTTCCAGCAGCTCAAGCTCCTCCTTACGGAGACTTCAACTCGACCTCCATAAGCACCGGCTCGGCCTTAACCCCCACCAGCGGCGGACTCCTCCACTCAGCGCAGACCTCCTTACAGCGGCGGACATCAGCAGCTGATGGGGTGACTTCTCAAAATGGCGGACAGCAGCGGCGATTAATCCCTCCTCCAGTACGTGGCGCAACGGTGGACTCCTGGTGACATTCAGCAACCGCGCACAGCGGGTGGAGCGGCGTCCACTTTGTCTCCACGGGTGGTGCGGGCGAATAAGGTAACTGTGAGGGAGAGAAAATAATGTAAAAATGTGAGAAAAAGAGGGTAATGGTGAGGCTGAGAAGCAGGGAAAGTGAGGGTCACTGATAGACATAAATAAGGCTAACAGTGAGGTAGAGATAACAGGGAGGTAGGAAGAAAAAAAATGGGTAACAGTGAGGAACAAAATAAAGGGCTAATAGTGAGGGAAAGAAAAGGATGAAAGAGGCTGTAAGGGTGAGGGAGCTACTGATAGAGGGAAATAAAAATGAGCAGCATCACAACTATTAAGGATAAATTAAGGCTAAGAGTGAGGAAAGAAATTATGTAGCGGCACAAGAGTCACTATTAGTATAAAATAAATTCCACAATTAGATTAAAATAAAAGGAGGTCACCAGTGGGTTGGGTAGCTGTGGGTTACTGTTGCAAAAAACAAAACAAGTTACCAGTGAAAAAATTGAAAGCTCACCATTCGTGTAAAATAAGAAGTCACCGGCGGAATAAAATAGTCACCGTTAAAATTAAAATATCCACTGTTGCGCAACATAAATAAAAGGTTCACCGATACAATAAACAAGAGGTTACCGGTACATGAAAAAATAAAGAGTAGCTACAAATAAAATTAAACACACATAAATTATACATAAAATTAAGACTTAAATAAGTTAAATAAAAAGACTAAAAATAAATAATTAAAATAATGCTAAATACCATTAATTAAGACAAAAGATTTTTATTAAACATTAAAACATTAAAATTATAATAAACAGTATTAATTGATACAAATAAAATTAATGAACATGATAATTGATGGGCTAAATTAATAAAAGACTTTAATTAAAACAAATAAATAAATTAATTAATTTCAAGGTATTAGTGAATGATAAAGTTAGCATCAGTGACCCAAATAAGTCACCGTTAGCTATAGTCAACCTCACTGGTACAGTAACATCAGAATTTGGTAACTTAATAAATAATATGCATACATAAAATAATATAATAAATGTTTAAAAACTCTTAATTAATTAATTAATTAACTATTTGAATAAATAAAATTAAAATTCGAACTAATTAATTTAATTAAAAACAAAAATAATTTACTTAAATGATTTGAAGGACGACTAAACTTATTAATAAATATAGTTAACTTATTCTAATGTAACTTAATTAAAAGATAAAAAATTAAAATAAAGACTAACTTAATTAAATAGAATTATTTTCATTAAATAGTTTCTTAAAATAGATATTAACTAACAGAAAAGTCAAGCAGATTTAACTTAACCAAATTAAATACTCACCGTTCTTAAATTAAAATAAATGGATCACTGTTATTGAAATAAATTAATAAAATAGGAACAACAGCACAACAGTGAGGTTCAGGTCATGCAGTCTAATGGTAAGGTAGTTATCGATAGAGTTACACAATAAAAGAATGGTCACCGTTACAAAATAAAAGAAGAAGCTACCAGTATCAAGATGGTCACCGGTATAAAGCAAAGTGGCAGCGATTTGCGAGGGTCACCGGTACAAATAAAATAAAATGTTCACTGGTAGTAAAGAATAATGTTGACAAATGTTACCCGTATAAACAAGGTCACTCATACATCTCAAAACTAGCTACCTCTATAGAAAAAAGATTGCAGGTCACCGTTAGACAGTAACAGTAACCTAGTTACCGTTAGAACAAAAGTAACTCTGCTATCGGTAGCTTGGCTACCAGTAACTAAGTTTCTGGATGTGTAAAATTTTAAAATTAAAAGTAAATAATTAGAAAACTCAATAATTATTAAAAATGAAAAAATGTAAATAAAATAAATAGATAAAAATTAGGTAAAAAAATTAGAAATTAGTTATATTAAAAACAAAGAATGAATAAATCAACTATTTTATAGTCCATGATTACATAAATTGTTATAAAAAAATAAAAATTTGACAAATTGAATTATAAAAATACATAAAATGAATTTATTTAATAAAAAGTGTAAAAATAGTTAATTAAATCATTAAAAAATTAATAAAAAGGATGTGGCAAACTATGTAAAAATAAGGTCACATCACATGTCATTATCATGATCGTAGTCACAGACACCAAGTTTCTCTAATTTCATTATCAATATTCTCATGTATTCATGTCATCTTTAAATGAAATCAAGTGAAATATCATCAATAAAAACCGCTTACACATCTTTAATGGAATAATTTACCACATCGACCTCAGTTGACAAGTTGGTTTGAAGGTCGTACACTTTATCTATGAAATCTTCCTCCATTTCAAATAACTCTCTTGGTTTAGTAATTATTGCTAACTTTCAATTTTTCTCTTTAGATTCAGCCATAAAAAACACTTGGAAGCCTTGAGATTTAATTACAAAGGTATCAATTGTTTTATTAATCATCTTAAAGTTGATGAGAGTGAATCCAAAATTATCTTCTTTGATGCCTTCAATGGGAATTTCCCAATCACACCGAAATAAAATAACACTCCTTCCAATTGGATAATTCAACTCTATAATTTCTATCAACACACCATAATATGATACATTTCCCGTATTTTTTGTTACTCTAACAAGAATACCACAATTTTGGGTTGCACTCCTCTTATCAATAGAT
The DNA here is from genome assembly GCA_963277665.1 of Viscum album. NCBI lineage: Eukaryota > Viridiplantae > Streptophyta > Magnoliopsida > Santalales > Viscaceae > Viscum > Viscum album. The sequence continues at coordinate 1,047,850,823 of OY728135.1, read as the reverse complement.
TTCACATGCCACCGATAACCATTGCAAGTGACTTTGGTCATCGTTTTAATCCATGTGTTATGAAACTGACCTAAATGTGTCAAATAAAATACTATACAAGTTTTCTAAGGTATAAAAGTCTAAACCTGAATAATTAATGAAAACTAGAAATGTTAGAAACAAAAAAATCAAAAAAATTTAAATTCAAAGGATGATATAAAATGCGCAATATCATCAAACCAATTATAAAACTCATTTTGATGGATGTCATCAATTATATATGATCTGTGTTGATATTTTCTATAGATAATTTAATAGTGATCCCTGCAAAACAATAATAAGTTAAGAATTTTAAAAACAATGCAAATATAACAAAATTTATGGGAATGTATCTTATCTTACATATAATTAAACTTCATCAAAGTTTCCCAAAAAATAATTATGTGCTTGCAATATCATTGAAATTTCAGGTTGGATATATTTCTTTTTCAACATTTCATGACCTTTTGAAGAGTATATGGATGTCCTTTTAGATGTTTCATCACCTTCAACACCATTGTTTTTTGTAGACCTATTTTCTCTGGTTTTGATTTCATGAAAATAACTTGAACAAAATGTTATACACTCATCAATAATGCATCCTTATGCAATTGATCCTTCTGAGAGACTTTTGTTACGAACATACATTTTCAATCTTCACAAAAACCTTTAATAAATCAACATAAATAATTTAATCAAATGTCTAAAAAAGTTAAAAAATGAAATCTTATTTTACTTACCACTCAATTGGATACATCCAATGATAATAAACAGGTCCAATAATTTTGGCTTCATGTGCTAAATGAACTATTAAGTGTACCATGATATCAAAAAATGAAGGTGGGAAGATGAGCTCCAAATGAAAATGTATGGAAGAAACACAATTTTGTAAACTATGAAAATATTTACATGTGGACACTTTTGAGCATAAATACTGAAAAATGTTACTCAGATCAATCAACACACCACTTACCTCTTTATTTTTCATTTTCCTTAGAGCCAATGGTAACAAATGTTTCATTAAAACATGATGATCGTGACTTTTTAAACCAACAAATTTTTCCATCAATAACTTTCCTCTTAATGTTAGATGAATACCCATATGAAACTTTGATAGATGATAGAACACTTATCATTTCATATTTTTATATATCTGTCAGTGTAAAGCATGCTGCAGTTATATATGTTCTACCATGATCCTCAAATGGGTGAATTTGATGTGTAACACCCCGAGATTTTATAAGATATATTCATTTTATTTTATTTCATGTCTTGTGTTGTATGATAAACCAAGATTATCTTGCACTATATTCAACACCGTATTAGCTTGCAGTATACGCAACACTATTCTTGGATCGTGTTGCACAAACTTTCATGTTCGTTTGATAGAAGTTATTCTACGCAACATTTAGTGTATATATATATATATATATATATTCAATGTACAAATGAAATATGGTTGGATTATATTATACATAACTACAAAGGAATCTTTCCCTACAAGCAACCCTGACTTGGCTTGAATTACACGCAATCACGACCTTCCCCAATAGCTTGCGTTGTACGCAATACTGAGTTTCACTAAACAACGATATGTTATTAAAATATTATATAAACTTGCCATTATGAATAGAAATACCCACTTTTTTAAATTTTATTAATTTTATCTTTCAAAATGGACTTCATTTCTGGATTCGGAATATCGAAATTAGCCTAAGTGTAAATTTCGGTATTTTTCTAAAAACATTCAATTTTTGATGAATAGTGAAAACACTGGGTTATTATTTAAAAACCGACTTTTTATTTAAATAATTATTTATTTTACTTAAATTTATTTTAGGTCAAAATTGATACATAATATCTATATAAGTTCAATGTAATTAATTGGAGTCATTTTAAAATAATTTTAGATATATAAAAATTTTATCGAACTTTTCACCGTCTTTTACCCACCTCCTAGGAGAATTTGTAAATGTACATAAAATAAAATTTTACCACTTCTCTGAGTGGAATTTCAAAAATCCGAGAGACACGGTAAATATGAAGGAGTAAAATGTTGTTCAATAAGATAAAAATAATTTTTGGTGAATAGTAACTTTTTACTTTTTTTTACCACGGTTAAAAGTAAATAGGGTAACTAAGGGTAAAAATGATATTATTATTACCCTAACACATGTACCGATTCTATTGGTTAAGTTTAATTCGACCAAAAAAAAAACCTTAGGAATAAAATATTACCCTTTAGGTCCACTTGGATTAGATTAGGACACTTATTATTATTTTATTTAAAGAAGAGTTAAAAGAGTTAAAATCAAAGATTAATAACTAAAACATTTTTAATATAGGGTTATATATAAGATAAATTTGACTATAAATATTAATTATAAATCTAAAAATATTTCCTACATAATGATATTTTATTTATAATTTTTAGACATTAAATTATTTAATTTATTGATGACATAATGATGATAAAGTCAATACCTTATTAATGAAATATTAACATAATTGATATTATAAATACCCAAATAAAGGTAATTTGAGACTTTTTATGAATTACACTAATTTCATAGGTGATAATGACATGTTATTAGTGATTTAATAAATTTTTTTCGAACTAATCATGCTGTTATTATTCTCAAAAAAATCAATTACCAAATAGTGTCAAAATTGACATAAAATAGTTTTTAAAACACATATTATATTATTAATTGTTATTTTATTTATAAAAATCTAATGCTCGGCCAAATTACTTAGATAAGGTCATATATATATATTAATAATGAACCTCTTGGGGTTATTTTGGCTTGTTATAGTAAGTTTATTAACCATATTGTGTAAGAAAAAAAGAAGACACGGTAAAAGTTAAATTATTTAACTTAGTGTTAAATCTAAATGATAAGGTTAAATTTGTAACCTCAACTTATCTAAAACCTATTGGTTGAAAGTACTTCGACCCATACCCACTTTACCTTCGAAATAAATCAATTTGGAACCATTAAAAACTGAATATGACTTTATTATAAAATAATATTTTAAGTACCCCTCTACTCCCTTATAGAAAGGGAACCCCTTCCCTCTTCTCTTCACACCCTTTTGAGCCTTGAAGCTCGAACAAAACCTGCAAATTCCACTTCTAAACCTCTCTAGTTATATCATAGAGGTTATTTTCTTCTCAAAATACCAACTCTAGTGCCCTAAGCAGAATTTTAAAAGAGGTGCGTCGAAGAAGAGGGGGTTCAGATACGTACGAAGCATATCAGACCTAAGATAAGGGATAATTTGCAATCTCATTTTTATCTGAGATTGTTTATATGTAAGTATTTACTGGGGTTATATTTTCATCCATGCCCATAAAATGTTTTTCATTCTTCCATGTATGTTTAAAGTCATGTTTACCCCTCTTTGACTTTTACATTGTGTTATGGAATGAAGCTTTCTTTTCTTTACCATACGTGGTACTTTTTTTTTGACTTTTCCGACAAAAGTATGAGAATAATGTTTTTTTAACTTATACGGCATGAACAGATTTTTACGATTTCATAACATCTAATTTTCATGAATATTCCTCTATAAGATTTCATGTCTATTTTCAACAAAATTTCATGGCATTTTGTGAAAAGAAAATGATTTTGAAAAAAGAAAGGATATTTTCTTCAAGAATTTATTTCAAGTGTTTTATCAAAACCATTTTCCATCTAAGATGAAATTATTTCATATATGAATGTTTCAAGTATAATGTATCTATGATTTACATGGTTTCACTTTTCTTATGATGAAATGATATCCATTTTTTTATATGGATTATGTTATGATGGGATGATGTTTATGAAACCCTTTTATTCTTTGGGTTATGATGAATGATTTATGTTTATTTTGTGGCACAAGTAAGAATGATTTCATTATAAGATGGGTGGGACCTATATCTCCCTCCAATGCATTGGGTAATGATTTATATCTCACCAGATAGACATGGCTGGAACGGTAAGTTAATCTGGTTCAGTATTACAGGACTGGAATGGGGAGTGAACTCGATTCAGAAAGGGACTTTATAATGACCCAAACATTACATACATTGTTATTACTTCATAATTGAAGCACACTTATTACAACATATAACAAAACCATGAAAGGACCATATAGGTATAGTGTCTTTAGAAACTGGGAAACATAAACAACTGGTTCATAAAACATCTACATTGTCTCCCTTTTATTTTATCATATCCAGAGTCTCTTTTGGCATATCTTACTTAATATCCTTCTTCCTAGCCTAGGGAAAAGAAAACACACAAAAGGGTGAGCTCAAATGCTCAGTAATGGTAAACAAAAGAAATATCAATCACATCATATTCATAATAACATAACATTTTGGAAATCTTAACCTACAAAAGAGATCATAATTTCATGACATGGGATAAATCATAGTAGTGAAATGTAATCCCAATAATCATAACGTAAAACATGAAACGTCGGGGCATACACACATAATCATAGAGAATCATTTCTTAGTAGTCAAGACTCATTTCCAAGACTATCTTAGAGGACAACGTCCATTTCGGAACTGAGTTCACTCCTCGTTTCAGTCCTGTTTCACTGAACCGGTTTAACCTGCCGTTCCAGCCATGTCTATCTCATGAGATATAAATATTTACCCAATGAATTGGATGGATATATAGGTCCCACCCATCTCATAATGATACCATTATTATGTGTTCCACAAGATCATAAATCATACATCATAGCATAACCCATGTAATAAAAATGGGATTCTTAAACATCATTCCATCAAAACATAATCCATATAAGATAAAAGGACATCATAAAAATAATTCTATCATAAAAAAATCAAATCATTGTAAAAATAGGGATATAAATAGAACCCTATATTTTTCTTAGATGGAAAATAATTTTGATAAAATGCTTGAAATCCATTCTTGAGGAAAATATCCTTTCTACTTCAAAAATATTTTTCCTTTCTTAACAAGTCATAAAATTTTAAACTAATAGAAGTTGATTAAAAATAAACTTGAAAACCTGTAAATGAAGAATCATGGAAATAATGTTCTAAAAATCTGTTCATTCCGTATAAGTTAAAGAAAAACATTCTTCTCGTACTTTGGCCAGAAAAGTAAAAAAAGTACCTCGTACTAAAAATGACAAAATATTCCATTCCTATATTTTACTAAAAAGTCACCAATGGGTAAAATTGGATTTAAACAATTTTAGGTGGAAGGAAATAATATTACATATTGAGGAAACATGTATGTGGATGATAAATATTCCTCAGTAAATTATGAATTATAAACAATCTCGGATAAAAATAAGATTGTGAGATTTTCCCTTACCTTAGGTCCGATTTGCTTCGTACGTGTCCGAACCTCTTGTATAATGATTTAAATAATGTTATTGACTTATTCCAGAATCGTACTCATTGTTTTGATATCATATATGGTCATATTCTTAGCTTCTGATTAGTAATATTTCATTGTTACTTGTTATTCGGGTGTTTATTGTTTTTTGTTCTTATGTGTGTTTTGTCGTATAAATTCGTATTCTTCTTTTAGGTTATAGATAACTCATTTTCAGAATGGTATTATTGTAATATATATCATATTTATTCATTCAATTAATTTATATAATCATTAAGCATTTAAGATCATGTAAAACGAGTCGCATCACATCGTGGAGACGGTAGGTCGTACATACGCACGAGCGATGATATCGTTCCCATGATCGTGGAATTGTATTGAGTGTATGTATAATATTTCAGAATCAATATCACTTTAAAATAATCATATATAGTTATTCATTACACCATTATACCCATCCAAGTATGGTGGTGGTGGAAAACAGATTACACCACGGTGTGGAGACAATATTCCGTACGTACGCACGCGCGGTGATTTCGTTTTCTGTAGGACGGATAGAAGGTGAAATAGGGATGATTTATATTTATAATAACATATCAGTATATTAGTGATACTGATTTTATTACTTCATAATGAAACAACTAAAGATTAATTAATATATTTTAAAGAATCGGTAACAGACATTACCTCTTCTTTGAAGCGCCTCTTCTTAACCTTCTCTTAGGGAACTAAAGGTGGTATTTGAAGACGACCATGACCTCTAGGATATTTCATGGGAAGTGGAAAAGAGAAATTGGCAGGGGTTGTATGAGCTTGAAGGCTCAATGTTTTGTGAGGAGGAGAGGGAGGAGGTGCCCTTTTATAAGGGAGGAGAGGGGCACCTTAGAAAAAACTTAAAGTATTATTTTATTATAAAGTCATATTCGGTTTTTAATAGTTCCAAATTGATTTATTTAGAAGCTAATGTGAGTATGGGTCTAAATAATATCATCCAATAGATTTTAGACAAGTTTAGGTTACTATTGTAACCTTATCATTTAGATTTAACTCTATGTTAAATAATTTAACCTTTACCATGTCTTGTTGTTTTCTTACACTATTTGGTTAATAAACTTACTATAACAAGCCAAACGAACCCAAGTTGTTTATTATTAATATATATAAGCTTATCTAAGTCATTTGGCCGAACCTTATATTTTTAGGAATAAAATAACAACTAATAATAAAATATTTGTTTTAAAAACTATTTTATGTCAATTTTGACACTATTTGGTAATTGATTTTTGTGATAATCATAACAACATGATTAGTTCGAACAAAGTTAATTAAATAAATACTAACATGTCATATGAACCTAGAAAATTATTTTAATTCATAAAAAGTCTCAAATTACATTTATTTGGGTATTTATAACATCCATTATGTTAACATTTCATTAATAATATAATTACTTCATCATCATTGTGTCATAATTAAATTAAATTATTTAATGTCTAAAAATTATAAATAAAATAATATTATATAAGAAATCTCTTTTTATTTCTAATGAATATTTACAGTATAATTTATCTTATGTATAACCCTATATTAAAAATGATTTATTTATTAAACATCTATTTTAACTATTTTAACCCTTCTTTAATTAAATTAATAATAAATGTCCTAATCTAATCCAAGTGGACCTAAATGGTCATAATTAATTCCTAAGGTTGTTTTTGGTTGCATTACACTTATCCAATAGAATTAGGACATGTGTTAGGGTAATAATAATATCATTTTTTACCCTTAATTACCCTATTTACTTTTAACCGTGGTAAATAAAAGTTAAAAGTTACTATTCACCAAAAATTATTTTCATCTCATTGAACCACATTTTAGTCCTTGATATTAACCGTGTTTCTCAGATTTTCGAAATTCCACTCACAGAAGTGGTAAAATTAAGTTTTATATAAATTTTAAAACTCTCCTAGGAGGCGGGGAAAAGACGGTGAAAAGTTCAATAAAATTTTTATATATAAAATTATTATAAAATGACTCCAATGAATTAAATTTAACTTATATAGGTATTATGTATCAATTTTGAACTAAAATAAATTTAAAAAAAATAAAAAATTAGTTAAATAAAAAGTCTGTTTCTAAATAGCAACCCAGTGTTTTTACTATTCATTAAAAATTGAATGTTTTCAGTAAAATACCAAAATTTCACCCTTTGCTAATTTCGATATTGTGAGTCAATAAATGAAGTCCATTTTGAACGATAAAATTTATAAAATTTCAAAAAGTGGGTATTACTATTCATAACGGCTAGTTTTAATAATATTTTAATAGCATATCGCTGTTTAGTGAAACTCAGTATTGCGTCCAACGCAAGCTATCAAGGAAGGTCGCGATTGCATGTAAAGAAATTCAAGATAATGTTTTTTGTAGTGAAGATTCATTTGATGATGTATATAACATAAAAACAAAATATTTCTCATAAAAATATCGGGTGTTACAGACTTTTTCCACTAAGATGGTCTTGGCAGCAATGCCTTGGCTACTATGGCAATCATATCATGAGCTTAATGGTTTTCCACAATTACATGCATTATTACCATGCTATTTTATCATGATTGATGTTACATTATTATCCATTCCTTACGTACTACTAGGTTTAATGTCATTGCTCAAGATTTTGATGTTTAAACATTATGTTCAAAATTTTAAGTTCAAATGTATATGGTTTGTTTTATTTTCTCCATGCTTACCCTTACAGAGAATTTGAGCTCACCCTTTATATGTTTTCTTTTCCCCAGGATATAAATAAAGGTTTTAGGTAAGAAAAAAAGGGGAAAATCTTAATGGGAGATGTTGAAGATCTTTCACCATGATTAGAAGATTATGTTCCGAGTTTCCAAAGACACTAAACTATTACAGTCCTTTGGTGTTTGTTTTTGTTATGTATTAGATATTCAACAAAAGTAATGTACTGTCCATGTACGTCAAGCTTCGGGTCTCTACAGTTGGTATCAGAGGAAAGTTTTAGTTAACCTTTGTAAACTAGGATGCGAAAAATTTAGTGAGATCCCTAGAGATATTTCTAAGGTATGTATAGGGATGTCTCTAAGGTTAAGTATATGCATAGGTTATAGTCCTAGAGTTATGGTAATGATCTTAGAATTAAACCAATGATGTTAGATATTGAAGGTACTCCCCCTTTATTATGTTGTTTTCCTAGAATGATTTTTTCCTCTCACACTATTCTTTTTGGGTTTTAGAAAATTGTTGGAAACATGAAGATTCAAGATAATGGAGGATATGATGGAAAATGGAATGATATTCTTCATGAGCAACCAAATGAAATTGGATCTGGAATTCTACATATCGTTATTATGTCTAATCAGAAATCTCATAATATGATCAATAATATCAACTTTGGTAAGTTTCCAGACTCATATAATAAGAGAAAGATGGATTTTCATGATGATCATAGAGGAAAGAAAGTTCAATTTCCATCATGTAAATTATGTGGTAATAGGCATCAGGGAGAATGTTTCAAAGGATCTGGAAGATGCTTTGGGTGTGGAAAAGAAGGACACAAAGCCAATAATTATAAAAGAAAAGGTTTAGTTAACACCATGGACAAGGATAATAGTATTGCTGAGACATCAACAATGGTTAAATGTTTTAAATGTGGAATTTAAGGGCATTATGCAAACCAGTGATCTAAGGGAGAATTTCATGAAGGGAATCTGCATGGTCGTATGGGTAGTATTTATGTTGATGATGATGAAGAGACTACAAATGATATATGAGATGAAAGAAATGATGAAGCTCAGTCAGTGGTTTAAGAAGGTAGTGGAATGATTTTATGTTTATAAAGAATAATGTATGGTAATATAGAATAAAGAAAAATCTAAGGATTGTTACACTGTTGTATTTCCATGAGTTTTTGAAATTATATGATGAATGGTACCGGTAACCATGAAAGGTTATTCAAATATTTTTGGAAGGTAGACGATATGTGCATAATGAAAGGATAAGGAGATAATGAGATGTCTGATGGTATTCATGAGCTCATGATTGATATAAGGACTATGTGATATCATGGTTTGAGTTTATAGAATTTTTGGAATTTTGGTATGTGGAAAGAGTTAACTTTTTACAAAATTCAGGTTTTCACTAAGGTTCAATGGGTATTCATTTTTCAAGAAAATACATGATTAAGGTATTCACATGTTTGGAATGTGACCAATAAGATATATCGTATGATATATGGGGGATAAATGATGGTATTCACATGCTTATTATGTGTCCTTTCAAGTAATCGTTTTCTTTATACTGTGAGATTGGACATAAGTATTTTGGATAAGGCTAAAGATTTGAAATAGATTATGTTGGCCATCAGATAGTATTGTTTAAGGATAAAACTTTTTTTTCGATATTATTTTTGGAATGTTATAATAGTATAGTTTTAGAAAAAGGACAACCCGTAGGACGGGAGACAACCCATCGCGTCGGACAAGGCTGTGGGAATCGAACCCACAACAGAAGTGCGACATGCCTTTATCGCATACCACTAGACAATAGGAAGTCCTTGGTTAGTAGAAACTAGTTTTTATTTCATTAAGTGGTATGATAGATGAAGTATAAGTCCATTTTTGGAATCATATACGATTAACCTCACCAAGATGGACTTATGTATATTTGATAACTTTTTCTAACCTTTAGTTTGAGACAGATGGAATGACCCTTCATTCTATCGCATGATCTGCTAATACTTCATAGAAGACATTTTAAACTTAATTTCTTTAAGAGATGAAGTGGAAATTGTTCAAGGCACAAAAAATAGTGATATTTTACCAAAATCAAGTAAGTATTTCATGTAATTAAAAATTTTCAACTTTAAGGAAATGATATTGAACACCAAAAATGTTGTCATAGTGTTCATATATATGATGAATCTGATGGTACCTTAGATCATCACAAATTTATGGCTATTTTATAGACATGTTCTCTACCACTCAACATTAGAACTTGATGGTTAGATTTCCCTTTCATATCCATATTTTCACCTATGTTCTATAATGTGGAAACCCGGTGATTAGTTAATTTGGGTGACCATTACGTTTCATACATTAGTTTTTAAAGTTATGTTTTGGTATTCCTTTTTACTATGTGGGTTTATATGAATGAAACTCTCATGTAATAAACCATTTATAACCCCGACGAATTTCGAGGGAGAAATTCATTTTAAGGGTGGTAGAATGTAACACCCCGAGATTTTATAAGATATATTATTTTTAATTTAGTTCATGTCTTGTGTTGTATTCTAAACCCAGATTATATTGCACTATATGCAACACCGTATTATCTTGCAGTATACGCAACACTATCCTTGGATCGTGTTACACAAAATTTCATGTTCGTTTGATAGAAGTTATTCTACACAACATTGAGTGTATATATATATATATATATTCAATGTACAAATTAAATATAGTTGGATTCTATTATACAAAACAACAAAGGAATATTTCCCTACACGTAACCCTGACTTGGCTTGCATTACACGCAATCACGACCTTCCCCAATAGCTTTCGTTGTACACAATACTGTGTTTCACTAAACAATGATAAGTTATTAAAATATAATATAAACTAGCCGTTATGAATAGTAATACCCACTTTTTGAAATTTTATAAATTTTATATTTCAAAATGGACTTCATTTTTGGATTTGGAATATCTAAATTAGCCTACGGTGAAATTTTGGTATTTTTCTGAAAACTATCAATTTTTGATGAATAGTGAAAACACTGGGTTACTATTTAAAAACTGACTTTTTATTTAAATAATTATTTATTTTATTTAAATTTATTTTAGGTCAAAATTGATGCATAATACTTATATAAGTTCAATGTAATTCATTGAAGTCATTTTATAATAATTTTAGATGTATAAAAATTTTATTGAACTTTTCACCGTCTTTTACCCACCTCCTAGGAGAACCTACAAATGTACATAAAACGTAATTTTACCGCTTCTGTGAGTGGAATTTCGAACATCCGAGAGACACAGTTAATATCAAGGTGTAAAATGTGGTTCAATAAGATAAAAATAATTTTTAGTGAATAGTAACTTTTTACTTTTTTTTACCACAGTTAAAAGTAAATAGGGTAATTAAGGGTAAAAATGATATTATTATTATTACCCTAACACATGTCCTAATTCTATTGGAAAAGTTTAATTCGACCAAATACAACCTTAGGAATAAAATATTACCCTTTAGGTCCACTTGGATTAGATTAAGACACTAATTATTATTTTATTTAAAGAAGAGTTAAAAGAGTTAAAATCAAAGCTTAATAACTAAAACATTTTTAATATATGGTAATACATAAGCTAAACTAGACTATAAATATTCATTAGAAATATAACATATTTCCTACATAATGGTATTTTATTTATAATTTTTAGACATTAAATTATTTAATTTATTTATGACACAATGATGATACATTAATTACCTTATTAATGAAATATTAACATAATTGATATTATAAATACCCAAATAAATGTAATTTGAGACTTTATATGAATTAAACTAATTTAATAGGCTAATATGAAATGTTATTATTTATTTATCTAACTTTTTCGAACTAATCATGCAGTTATGATTTTCACAAAAATCAATTACCAAATAGTGTCAAAATTGACATAAAATATTTTTTTAAACACATATTATATTATTATTTGTTATATTATTTCTAAAAATCTATGGTTCCGAAAAATGACTTAGATGAGGTTATATATATTAATAATGAACCACTGTGGGTTCGTTTGGCTTGTTATAGTAAGTTTATTAACCATATTGTGTAAGAAAACAAGAAGACACAGTAAAAGTTAAATTATTTTACTTAGAATTAAATCTAAATTATAAGGTTAAAATAGTAACTTAACTTGTCTAAAACCTATTGGTTGAAAGGATTTCGACCCATCTCCACTTTATATTTGAAATAAATCAACTTGGAAAAATTAAAAACCGAATATTACTTTATTATAAAATAATAATTTAAGTGCCCCTCTCCTCCCTTATAAAAAGGGAACCCCTTCCCTCTTCTCATCACACACTTTTGAGCCTTGAAGCTCAGCCAAAACCTGCCAATTCCTCTTCTTAAATTATGTAGTTATATCATAGAGGTTCTGGTCATCTCAAAAGACAAACTATAGTTCCCTAATAAGAAGTTTGAAATAGGTGCATCAAAGAAGAGGAGGTTCGGATACGTACGAAGCTTATCAGACCTAAGGTAAGGGATAATTTTCAATCTCATTTGTAACTAAGATTGTTTATATGTAAGTATTACTGGGGTTATATTTTCATCCATGCCCATAAAATGTTTTTCATTCTTCCATGTATGTTTAAAGTCATGTTTACCCCTATTTGACTTTTACTTTGTGTTATGGAATGTAGCTTTCTTTTCTTTACCATAAGTGGTACTTTTTTTTGACTTTTCTGACAAAAGTACGAGAAGAATGTTTTTTTAACTTATACGGAATGAATGGATTTTTACAATTTCATAACACCTAATTTTCATGAAGATTCCTTTACAATATTTATTGTCTATTTTCAACAAAATTGCATGGCATTTTGTGAAAAGAAAATGATTTTGAAAAAAGAAAGGATATTTTTTCCTCAAGAATTCATTTCAGGTGTTTTATCAAAACCATTTTCCATATATGCTGAAATTATTTCATATGTGTATGTTTGAAGTATAATGTCTCTATGATTTACATGGTTTAGCTTTTCTTATGATGAAATGATATCCATTTGTATTATATGGATTATGTTATTATGGGATGACATTTATGAAACCCATTTTATTCTTTGGGTTATGATGAATGATTTATGTTTATTTTGTGGTACAAGTAATAATTATTTCATTATGAGATGGGTGGGACCTATATCTCCCTCCAATGCATTGGGTAAAGATTTATTTCTCATGAGATAGACATGACTGGAACAGTAAGTTAATCCAGTTCAGTATTACAGGACTGGAACGAGAAGTGAACTTGATTGAGAAACAGACTTTGTCCACTAATATGGTCTTGGCAGTAATGCCTTGGCTACTATGGAAATCATATCATGTTCTTAATGGTTTTCCACAATTACATGTTTTATTCTAAAGATATTCTATCATTATTTATGTTCCATTATGAACAATGCCTTACGTACTACCATGTTTTATGACATTGCTCAAGATTTTGATGTTTAATCATTATGGTCATATATTTATGTTTAAATTTATATGGTTTGTTTTATTTTCTCCATGCTTACCCTTAATGAGCATTTGAGATCACCCTTTATATGTTTTCTTTTCCGCAGGATATAACGAAAGTTTTTAGGTAAGAAAAAAAGGGGAAGATCTTTATGGGAGATGTTGAAGATCATTCACCATGATTAGAAGATTATGATCCGAGTTTCCAAAGACACTAAACTACTACGGTCCTTTGGTTTCTATTTTTGTTATGTATTAGATATTCCACAAAAGAAATGTAATGTCCATGTACGTCAAGCTTTGGGTCTCTACATGATGCCTTACATTAAAATATACCAAGTCAAGTCAAGATTGAAAAGTATCTTTAGTTTTCCCCTCAATACCAAAAAGTGTTCCAATCAAACGTTCAGAGGCATGTTTTTCTGCATGTATAATATCCAAATTATGGTGTAGAAGAAGATTCTCACAATATGGGAGTTGAGAGAAAATAATTTTCTTTCTCCAAGGCACATCAACATCTCTCTTCCGTTTATTATGTCTCTGAGTCTTAATATTTTTTCCAAATATGACATCTGATCCCTTCATCTGATCTAATAATTTAAATCTATTATGATATTTTAGTGGTAGCCTTGTTTCTATTTCCCCATTAAATGCCTTTTTGTTTCGACTAAATTTGTGACTCAGATCCAAGAAGTGTCGATGGCCCATGTAACACATTATCTTACTTTTTTTCAACTACAATGAACATGTTTCAACATTGCAACATGGACATACATTTTTACCCTTAGTCTACCAAGCTGATAGATTACCATATGTGGTAAAGTCATTAATAGTACACATTAATGTTCCTTTTAGTATAAACAACTCATTTTTGGATTCTTCAAATGTTTCAACACCAAAATCCCATAACATGTTCATCTCATAAATTAATGTTTCTAAAAATTCACCGATATCACTTCCAGGTGACTTGGGGCCAGGTATCAATAATGAAATAATAAAATATGATGGATTCATTCATAACCATGGTGGAAGATTATAAATCATTAAGACAGCATGCCATATGATATATTGACTAGACATCATTCCAAATGGATTAAACCCATCACATACCAAGAATAGCCTAACATTTCTTGTGTCACTTGAAAACTCAGGATACTTATCATTAATTTTTTTCCAAACAAACAAATATGTCAGGTGCCTTAACTTGTCATCTTTAACTAGCTCATTATTGTTCCATGTCATGAGAGGGGACATTTTAGATGACATGAATAGACTTCTAAGCCTAGGTATCAAGGGGAAGTGATGAAAAACCTTCATTGGTACTTTTTTACCATTTTTTAATTTCATAATACTTCCATCATCAGCAGTAGTCCACCTCAAAGAACCACAATTTGTGAAATTATCATGACTATGTTTTTCTTTATGAAAAAGCACCCAATCATTAAGGTATGCATCAATATTATTATAATCAAGCCCATATTTCATGATAATACCTTTCACCTTCATAAATTAGTCAGGTAATGTTGAATCATTGAAAGAGCTCTCTTAAATAGTTTTATAAGTGCATCAATTTCCAGATTAGTGATCCAATGCAAACATTTCAAATGATACATTTCAACAATAAAAGATAATTTAGTAAATTCTTCACATCCAGTGCATAAATGTTTCCCAGCATCTTCAACCAATTTAAAAAATGTTTGTGCCTCATTAGAATAACATGATGATGTGTTGGTTGGTTTCTCAAATTTTAAGGCATCCCCCAGCATGTAAAGCATATCTTCCTTAGAAGAAATATCATGTACAACAATAAAAAAATAATTACCACCGTTGAATGTCAACTCCCCAAGAAAATTATAAATAAATTTTTGATAATTAGAGTCCATTTCTTTAATAACAAGATGAACATTCAAAACATCTTGATGAAAATAATGTCAATTAGCACAGATTCTACTTGGGAATGTAATCATGTTATCCCCTACCGAAGTTGCAAAAGCAATATCAAGGAATGAATCTATACCACTTAAATAAGCTCGAGATGTTCTCCTTAGCTTCACCCAACTCTTATCACTAAGTATATTAATTATAAAGGTTCTTGAATGTTATTCAATTTTTAAGTAATTAAACACAATAAACAAATAATTTTTGGCAAAAACGTATTACAATTTAACATAGATTATAAAATTGATTAACATGGAAACTAAAATAATAAAATTTGAACCATACGAGATAATAAACAAAAATTGAATACTGATTTTTCATTTGTTTCATCCAAATTTTTAAGGCAATAAAATAAACTAGAATCTCAAATAAAAATCACCAATGTTGCATCAGAAGATGAGATGAGAGGGGGCGTAGTAGAGGAATACATTCACAAATAATAAAGAGTCTATCAAACAAATCATATACTCAAGAAATCTTAGGCGATGGGAATCCGATATAGAGCTACATAAATCATAGAGTAAGGTTTTTCATGGTACCTTATAGAGCACCAAACTGGATTGTGTGGTGGGAACGTCCGCCCTGATGATCGGGGAAGAAAGGAGTTCACATAGTGGATTTTGTGGGTGGATTGAAGATTTAGAGGGAAATAAGAAAGATGAATCAGGCCCCACGCTAAAGATTTATGAACTCATGGATCAAGCATACATACCATAGAATTGAAGGTGAGCAACGATTTGGTGGGAATCGTGAGTGAGGGGTCTGTTGGGGCGGCATCTGTGAGAGCGAGGCGGTGGGTGCAGGGGAAGGGGCAGGTGTGGGGGAAGGGGCGGCAAGATATATCTTAACAAATAAATTAAATAGATAAAACTATCAAATTATATTTAATATTTTAAATAAAAAATATTATCAATATTTTTATATATAAAAGTTATTAATTTTGTAATATTAAATGAATATAATATATAATAATATATAATAATGTATTATATATAATATTCAATATGTAAATACCCATTACTAATTAATTAGTTTATTGTTATATAATGAATATAAAAATTAATATTTTTTCTTTAAAATATAAAATAAATTTTCAATATGTGAATATAAATTATTCATTACTTATATTTAAATTATGCATATTATTTATTTATCAATTAGCATGTTTTTATTTATTATATTTATTAAATTAAAATATTGTAATGATTTAATTTTTTTTGAAAAGTATTTAAATGTTTATTAAATGAAATACATTGGAAAATATAAGGAGTGTATATATATATTTGAGATGTTTTTAATAAAACCTTTAAAAGTGGATATTTAATTTGGTAATAAAAATAATAATCTATATAAAAATATTTGGTTCTCTTAATTTGTTATTATCATTGAATGATTTATTGTAATATATTTTATTTATGATGAAATGTTTTTTTCTAATGATTATTATTAATAATATATTTAGGTTTTTGTGAAAAAATGTTGGTATTACTATGATAAAGAAAAATATTTTACTTTTATAAAAAGATATGTTCGTCTTAAATGATCAATACCAACAGATTTGTTTATTGGTAAAAACAAGTGTTGGTACTTAAAATTAATACCAATAAAACTTAATATCTGTTTGATTTTCTATTTTTTACCAAAAAATATATTGTCTGTCAATAAATTTCTATTGGTATAAGTCATTTTTTCGTAGTGTCTGGTCTGCAGATAATCCAATTAAATAAATATTTATTTCACTTTGTAAACAGTGGAGGTTTTGTATATAAAAACCTTAAACTGGAAAGGCAAAAAATTTCTATGTAATTTTTTTTGAAATATATGGGAATTTTACGAGTCCACGAAAATTAGTAGCGCATGATTCCAAGGCCCGGGGTGCCCAGAATGAAATTCTGAACTTTTTTTCGGGTACGTTCAATAAACATACTAGCGGGTTTTTGTAACTTTTTAACCGTTTCTTGGAATTTAAATCTGAGGGAACTGTTGAACTCACAGTGCCGTTGTTTTCTTAAGGAGACCTTCACCTCGACCACAGTGGGTCGATAGTGAAAGATAAAATTTTGTGATTTTCTTGAAAGAATAAAATAAAATAATAATGTCTAACATTTTTATTTTAGAAACCCCCTCAACATGGGTTAGGTTGGTGGGGACCACCTGATCCTAAACCTCCCATGTGAATGTTAAGAGGTGGGGACCACTTGAACTAACCCCCATTTTGAATTTAGAGGTGGGGACCACCTGAACCCTCTTTAATGGGAGGAAACCATTCAACTGCCTCTTTAATGAGGGGGGGGGGGACCCTAGGTTTCCTCTATATTAATTATTCCAACCTCATTTTAATTAATGATGCCAATTTAATTTTGTTCCACCAATTAAATTTATGGAACACATCATATTGGTTGCTTTTCATTTTGGGTGGAATTGGGAGAAAGGATTGGAAGAGGATATCTTTCGTAGAAATTATTCTTCTCCAATGAAGATCTTCTCAAATGAAGAACGCCAATGAAACACCCTTCTTCTTCGATGAATATTTCTCCGAACTCCATTGAAGGATCTCCCACGACGAATAGATAGACGATCGAGGAAACACCGTCATCACCGACTTTATCTTTTTTCTCTCCTCACTGACATCATTGGAAGAGACTTGTTGTGGGATCGACAAACGCCAAACTGTCTCAACGGCAGATAATCTTCAACCGAACCGCTGAGGTAGGGGTGTGTTTAAAATTGATTAATGTTAATTTTATACTCATATTGAATCATCCCCCTCGATCCACTTGCTACCTCTCTAACATGGAGGGTGCGGGCCAAACAGCCATGGCCCGACCCCTCTGCCATTCATCATTATTGGAGTGTTCTTCGTGATGGAAGAAGATGAATTTGTTCCATGACGGGGAACAGACAGTGGTTGGACGAACCGAACACCGTCGAAGGCGCGGCGAACGACCGCACCACGAAGAGAGGATGGTTGGCCATCTAAACAGCCGCGGAAGACCACCGCACCGCGACCGCCCTGCGGCCTCTGCCGCCCCATGACCTCTATGGCCTCCGCCACTCCGCGGACTTGCGGCACCCGCGACCTCCGTCACTCTGCGACCTCACGACACCCACGACCTTCGTCGCCCATGCGGCCTCCGCCGCCCCTCTTCCCCTCTGCACCACCCAGGCCGGGCCGCTAGGCTGGACCACCTAGTCCGGGCCTGACCACCAAGCGCGAGCCGGGCCGCGCAGCGCTGGCCGGGCCGGACCCAACGGGTCAGTCCGAGTCGATCCGACCGGGTGGGACCAGACCCAGACCTACTTCGAACCATTTACGCTTTGTCAGCCATAACATTGGCACTAGGCGTTCGTTTGATAAACCGCCAATGATGATGTAAACCTTTGAGTGAGATGGTCCCTTTGGTATACCCCCACGGGAGTTTTGGGTAAAGTTGGAGTATGGTCGGGTTGGATCGAGCATGAATCCAACCGGGCCCTCGGGACTAAAAGGCTAATAACTTACAGACCGGGAGTCCGATTGATGAACCGTCTATTGCGTTGACACCCCTATAAAGTCACGGTTCTTTGAGATACTTCATTGGGGGACTTTGTGGAAGTTGGAGTATCGAACAGTGGCTTGAAGAGCGGAATATCCTATAGACGAGCAAGCTTAGTGCGGGAACCCAGTAGCTAGCTGTGACATGAATAATGAAGAGCGATCCTATGTGGGTCATCACCGAGAGATCCTATGTGGGTCAGCACCCAACGATCCTGTGTGGGTGAGCACCGAGCGATCCTGTGTGGGTCAGCACATAGCGATTCTTTGTGGGTCAGCACCGAGCGATCCTGTGTGGGTCAGCACCTAGCGATCATGTGTGGGTCAGCACCGAGCGATCTTGTGTCGGTCACCACCGAGTGATCCTGTGTGGGTCAGCACCAAGCGATTCTCTGTGGCTCTGCAGCAAAGCCTCTTAATTGAGTAATATGATTTAGTAGTTACATCTAATCATCTATACTACTGTACTTAAGTTATACCTGGTGTGAGCTGAGTCCTTACCTTCGTGGTGGTACCTTTGTGGTATTCTTCTGTGTGGCGTACCTGTGTGGTACTTACCTTCATGGTACTTCTTCCTTTGTTGAATAGTTGAGCTTGGGCTTTTGAGTTGGAAACTGTGATTTCCTCATAATTAGGATGGATTTACTTGCTAACCTAGGTATATGTATGGGCATATTCCTAAGTAGGGTTGTAAGTTGACTACATACTTTGTGGTTTATCCATTTTAGATTTTGTGAGACCTTGAGGGTCTCGGGGTCCCTACTGAGTATCATTATACTCACCCCTACACAGGCTATGGCCGCACCTTGTTGTGTTTGGTGCATACGATTGATAGCGCGGATCGAGGCTGAGGGTAGCAGGGCCAGATGGGGTCTGGAGGTAAGCCATACAGCGTGTCAGTATGTAGAGGAGATGGACAGACATGGAGTGTTGAGGAGGCGATCTGTACCTACCCTTTAGGTAGGAACCTCGGAGGATGGACCAATATCTTGTTTCCTTTTTCTTTAGTTGTATTTTTTTTCAGTTGTACTTGTACCTTTACTGTTGGGCTTGTATTCCGACCCCTTATTACTTTCAACTCCCTTTTTTCTATACAATTGTACTTGTGTTTGTATCACTATGTGTGATTGGTTGTGTTTGTTTACATGTTATAAAGGAAATTCCTTCCCAGTTTTAGGGAATACACCTTTCGGTTCTAGTTGCCAGCCCCTGGACTATGGAAGGCGGGCTTGCGGTAGTCAAGGAACCAGCCCCGCGGGACGGGTCATGACAAATTGGTTTCATAGGAGTAGGTTCTACCATATAACATTTGACTCTGATCTTTTTAACGACAATAATATTATGTGTAGTGAGTGTGGTTATCAGTTTAAGGAATCCAGTGTAGGTGTGGTGGCCGACATATCCTTACACCAGTGCCCTGACTTCTGATTTCTGACTTAGTGCATAAAAACACTAATTGCATGTGTGTTTCCAAGAGTTTTCTTTGTGATGTCTTTGAGTAAGCTCACCAGGTATAACTTTTTTACCGTGGTGCACATGTTTCTTTACAGGATACCTCCACACAGATATCCAGCTAGGGTTATAGATATAGTATGCACTGATAGTCCACCAAGTGAGGAAGCCTCGGTGCAGGGCCTTCTTCCAGTAGAAGCACAAGCGGCGGCACCAGTGGTACCATTACCCATTGGGCCACCGATTCCTACAGCCCCAATAGAAGAGGGTGAATGCCACTTGAGTGGGTTGCATGGGTTCCAGCGCCAGAGGACACCCATGTTCAAGGGAGAGAAGGACCCACATGTGGTTAAAGATTGGGAGGAGGCCGTGGTGAGAGTCTTCCGACTGGTATGGACACATGCTGATCTTATGGTGATCCTTGTTGCTAGTCTTCTACAGGCAGCAACTGGAAGATGGTGGAGCTTTATGATCCATGTTTAACACGAGGTTTATAGAGATTTGGTCGAGGTGGAAAGTTATCTCCGAGGTTCATTGGACCATTTCAAGTCCTCAGAAGTGTTGGCAAGGTGGCTTTTTGCCAAGCATTTTCCCCTCAGTTGCACTGGGTGCACAACATCTTCCACGTATCCCAACTGAGGAGATACATGCACGACCCTTATCACATCATCAACCAAGACGACCTAGAAATCAATGATGGGGAGATGTTTTCATAGGTTCTAGTGGGGATTTAGGATCGACAAGATCGGGTCCTTCGTGGGCGGTCGATACCTCTGGTGCGCATTCGCTGGCAGCACGGGAACCTCCATGAGAGCACAAGGGAATAGAAGGATCAGATACGTGCTCAGTACACCCACTTGTTCCCTTAGTTTGAGTTGTTGCTTATGAGGACACAAATCCCTGAGGTGGAGATAATTTAAAGACCTGGATTTTCCATGTAATTTTAAAAAAAAATATATATGGGAATTTTACGAGTCCACGAAAATTGACGGCGCATGATTCCGAGGCCCGGTGTGCCCGGAAATAATTTCTGATTTTATTTTCAAGTTCATTTAGTATACATACGAGCAGGTTTTTGTAACTTATGAACCGGTGCTCGGAATTGAAATCCAAGGGCACCATTGAACTCGCTGTGCCAATATTCACTAAAAGGAGACCTTCACCTCGACCGTAGTGGGTCGAGAGTGAAAGATATAATTTTTTCTCTTCGTGAAAGAATAAAATAAAGTAAAAATGTCAAACATTTTTATTTTATAAACCCCCCTCAATGTGGGATACGGTGGTGGGGACCACCAGATCATCAACCTCCCATGTGAATGTTAAGATGTGGGGACAACCTGAACTAACACCCATTTTGAATTTATTAGCGGGGACCACCCGAACCCCCTTTAATTGGAGGAAACCTTTCAACTCCCTCTTTAATGGGGGGGGGGGGGTGACCCAAGGTTTCCTCTAAATTAATTATGCCAAACTCATCATAATTACTGATTCAAATTTAAAAAATTTCCAACAATTAAATTTATGGAAGACATCATATTAGCTACTTTTCATTTTGGGTGGAATTGGGGGAAAGGATTGGAAGAGGAGGGCTTTTCTAGGAATTCTTCTTCTCCAACGAAGAACTTATCCAACGAATAATGCCAATGAATAATTATTCTTCTTCGACGAATATTTCTCCAAAATCCATCGAAGGATCTCTATTGACGAATGAACCAATGATCGAGGAAACACAGTCGTCATCGACTTCATATTTTTCCTCTCCTCACTGACATCGTTGGAGGAGATTTGTTGCGGGATCGACAAACACTAAACTGTCTCAACTGAGGAAAATTTTCAACCGAACCATCGAGGTAGGGGTGTGTTTTAATTTGATCAATGTTAATTTTCCTCTCACATTGAATCATCCCTTTTGAGCTGCTTGATACCGCTCAAACGAGGAGGGTGCGGGTCAAACAAACATGGCCCGAACCCTCCGTTATTCTTCATTATTGGTGTGTTCTTGGTGATGGAAGAAGATGGATTTGTACCATGATGGAGAACAGATAGCGAATGGTAAAACCAACAATTGAAAAAGGAACGACGCATGACCACACTGTGTGGAGAGGATGGTTGGCCATCCGGCCAGCCGCGACAGACCGCCCCACCATGACCTTTTCCGCCCCACAGCCTCTACGGCCTCCGCCGCTCCGTGGCCTAGCGGCACTGGCGGCCTTTGCCACGACGCTTCCTCACAGCACCTGAGGCCTCCAATGACCTTGCGGACCCAACGAACTCCACTGCCCCGTGGCCCCCGCAGCTTTGTGCCTCCCTCACGGCCTCCTCGGCCTTGGATACCCTGCGGCCCCCGCGGCTCTGTGCCTCCCTTGCGGCCCACGCGGCCTCCGCGCCACCTCGCGCCACCTCGTGACCACTCCACACCACCTAGGACAAGCCTCTAGGCCGGACCGCCCAGCATGGGCCGAGACGAACTCAGTGGGTCGGCCCGGGTCAGGTTGGGTCGGTCTGACTGGGTCAGACTGGACCCGGACCCACCTCGACCCATTTAGGCTATATTATCCATAACATTGGAACCAGGTGTCCGTTTGACAAACCACCAATGGAGCTGTAAACCATGGAGTGAGATGGTCCCTTTGGTATCCCCCACTAGAGTTTTGGGTAATGTTGGGGTATGGTTTGGTTGGATTGAGCACAAATCCGACCAGACCCTTCCGACTAAAAGGCTAATAAGTTACAGACTATGCGTTTGATTGACGCACTTTCTCTTGCTTCGAGACCCCAATGATGTGGTGGTCCTTTGAGATACTTCGTTGTGGGACTTCGTGGATGTTGGATTATCAACCAGTCAATTGAGGAGGGGACTCTACCAGAGACAAGCACACTTAGTGCGGGAACCCAGTAGCTGGTAATCACGTGAGGAATGAAGAGTGATCCTTTGTGGGTCATCACCTAGTGATCCTGTGTGGGTCAGTATCGAGCGATCCTATGTGGGTCAACACCTAGTGATCATGTGTGGGTCAGCAGCGAGCGATCCTGTGTGGGTCATCACCTAGATATCATGTGTGGGTCATCACTGAGCGATCCTGTGTGGGTCACCACCGAGCGATCCTATGTGGGTTAGCACCGAGCAATCCTGTGTGGGTTAGCACCGAGCGATCCTGTGTGGGTCAGTACTGAGCGATCTTGTGTGGTTCAGTAGTAGAGCCTCTTAACAAAGTATGATGATTCAATAGTTACATTTAATCATCTATACTACTGTACTTAAGTTATACCTGGTTTGACCTGAGTCCTTACCTTCATGGTGATACCTTTGTGGTATTCTTCGGTGTGGCATACCTGTGTGGTACTTACCGTCATGATACTCCTTCCTTTTTGGAACCGTTTAGATTGGGATTTTGGGATGGAAATTGTGTTTTACTCATGATTGAGATTGGTTTACTTGATAACTTAGGTTTATGTATCATCATATAACAAATTAGGGTTGTTAGATGACTATATACTTTATGGTTTATCCATTGTGGATTTTGTGAGACCTTGAGGGTCTCAGGGTCCCTACTGAGTATCGTTATACTCACCATTGCACGTGCTATGCATACACCTTGTGGTTTTTTGTGCAGATGACGGACAACGCTTATCGAGGATGAGGGTACTAGGACTAGACGAGGCCCGGAGGTGGACCATAGGGCGTGTCGGTACGCAGAGGAGACGGGTGGACGTGGAGTGCTGAAGAGTCGATCTGTACCGACCCGTCAGGTAGGAACCTCGGAGGACGACCCAATAGCCTCTTTCCTTTTTCTTCAGTTGTATTTCTTTTTAGTTATACTTGTACCTTTACTGTTGGGCTTGTATTCCAGCCCCTTCTTACTTTCAACACTCTTTTTTTCTATACAGTTTTACTTGTGTTTGTATCTCATAGTGTGCTTGGTTGTGTGTGTTTACAGGTTATAAAGGCAAAACCTTCCCAGTTTTAAAGAATACGCCTTTCAGTGCTAGTCTCCATCCCTTGGCCTATGGAAGGAAGGCTTGGGGTAGTCGTGGAACATGCAATGGGGGACAAGTCGTGACATAAATGAATGAGAAAATTTATTTATAAAACCAATTCTTAGTCTCGTGATGGAACGAAGAAACATCAAAGGTTGATTTTATGTAATTCATATAAGGGAATTGAATTATTTGAATTCTATTTTAATATTATTGTTTAAGGTTTTTCCTAAAAAATTTATTTTCTGAGAATTTTGTTGTTTTATTTTAAGAGAAACCTTAGTAATGGTGATACCATATTTATTTATTTTCAATTTCTATCTATTTTCAAAATTAGAATGAGGTTGTATTTATTTTACAATGTTGTGATATTCTGATGTAAGTGTTAAATATATTTTTATCAATTTTATTTTATTTTATAAAGATATATATATATATACACAGAAATATATATATTTATATCTATTTATATGAGTTTTCAGAACTTATAATGTAATAGTGATTTTACAATTTTTTATTAAAAAATTATGGTTCTAGATTTTCAAATTAGTAAGAGATTATATTTATTTTGGTTAAAAGTTATTTTTAAATGTGCATTTTTTTTTTCAATTATGTGTATTATAAATTCTATTATATATATATATATTTAAATGTGTATGGGATAGATGCGGTAAGGGTTTGTGTGTTTTTCTTCCTTGTTTTTGATATATCTTGTTGATGTGTATTATTTCTTTATGCCAATTTCTTTATAGACCTCCATATAATCTCAAGGATGTGCCAATTTGTATTAGATGGCCTTCCTATAATCCTTCAGATGGATATATTTGATGTTAACACCTCCCTAGAATCCTTGGGATGCGTCGGCGTGGTGATATGACTTCCCAAGAGTCTTGTGATGATTTCAAATATTTTATATACCCTTAATTTTAAATTTAATAATTCCTTACATTTTTAAATAGCTTGTTCAAAAAAATAGGATGTAAGTTATCAAATTCTATATATACGAAATTATTTTTTAGGTATTTATCAATGTATGTATACATGTATTGGTTTCACCCCTAGGAATATCTGATTACTATCCATGTATATGAAATAACATTTTATTTATTAAAATGTTTTATCAATACATTTTTATATCTTCTAGTTTGTTAAATGAGAGTTTATTATTCTTATTTATCATATTTGTGTTTCTTATTACTCCTCAATTTCCTATATTATATTTTCATTTATTTAGGTGATTTAATAAAGACATTATGTGTGCCAAAAAATAGTTATTATTGCAAATTTTTTTCTTGAGATTGATTTCCCATCTATTTTATAGACAAATATCATCCTCATCACCTTCATCACCCAAATATCCATTATTACAATTTTTTTATTAAAACTCATCCCCCATCTATTTTATGTTTATTGTACTACTATGTTCATCAGTCATCATGTGGATGACTATTTCTTAGAGTATTTCATGAAACATGTGTGCATGTCTATAAGAGATGAATGATGTGTCAAAAAAACAAAATGAAATGATAAATGTTCAAGAGATGAGCTGGTGAGGATGATTTGTCTATAAATTCCACCTTTGAATAAATTCATAGGATAACACCTACCATAGTGGAGTAATTATTTTCTTAAATTCAATTAACCGTTTTCTTTAACATACTGAAATTATTCGAAGTAATAAAATGTTTAGTTTCCTTTATTAGAATTGTTAAAAACATTCACCTTTTATTGTGAATATCGTATGTGTATTTATTGATAAATTTTAAAAAATTAATATTTTATGAACCCAATTGGATGGATATGAATTGAAAATGGAAGCATGATAATACTTTGAATAATGATTATGATGATGGATTTAAAGTGGTCATCATGTTTTGAAGATATAACATATACATAACTTATAGGATCCTCTCTTCGTGTTAAAATTATTATTATTAAAAAAAATTGTCTAAAAGGCTTCGAAGAAAATTTGATTTTTCGTAGAATAGATCAAAGATATAAATGATGGACTAAACATGGTGAAAAACAGAATATGGACACCAATTGGGATGATATTGTGGTTTATGAATCATTTGATATGAATAACATTGTAAATGATGATGGAGGTCACATAGAAGAAATGAAAATAGAAATTAAAGACGACCTTTGTTATTGTACAAAATTTTTTGAGTATTAAATAACTATTAAAAGAAACTATTGTATTCTAGTGGTACTAAATACACAACATTATTAGCTATATTGAAGTTATATAATTTGAAAGCTGGCAGCAGATGGAGTGGCACCATCTTTACACAACTGCTTGGTCTCATGAGTTATATGATACCAAAAAAAATTAAGTACAATGACGAACATATGATACTAAATGAATGTAACATTAAATGGTCATGTTCTCTAAAAAAATACATGCTTGTCCAAATGATTTCGTATTTTTTAAGTACCACGAATCACTCATAAAATTTCGTATGTGTGGAATTGATTGATAAAGGAAAAATGAATCAAGTATTTTAAAATATGTATGGTACATTCCATTAATTCCATGAATTTTAAGACTATAGAAATGTTAGGAAACCTCAAGAGAGTTAACATGGCATGGAGATACCCAGATTAAATATGGGAACATAAGTCATCTAAAAGATTCCGTTTAGAGGAAGAAAATTGATTATGAGTTTCCTAAACATGGAAACGAGTCACGAAACATGCATCTTGCATTATATACAGATGGAATAAATCATTTTGGTTTACATATTAGTAATCATAGTACATGGGCCATCATGTTTGTAAACTATAACTTCCCACCATGGTTATGCATGAATCATAAATATAATATGTTGTCTATGCTTGTATCTCTACCAAAGAAACCTGATAATGATATTGATATCTATTTAGCTCCATTCATCAATGATCTCAAAATGACATGGGATACATGTGTTACAATGTATTATGCTCATAGAAGTGAATAATTCACATTGCAGCCCATGTTGTATAGAATGATAAATGAATTCACTTCTTATGTAAATTTATCAGGCTATAGAATTAAAGGAATGTTGGGGTGTCCCATTTGTGAAAAAATCAAATAATCAGTTCGGTTGAAACATTCCTCAATTATTGTGTTATTTAAGATTAGAAAATTTTACCTCGATGACATAAATACTGATCCTGGACAACATCATTCAATGGGGATATGAAATAAGTTTTAACATTGTCTATAGTAATGGGTGATCAACTGCATAATAAAGTAAAAAATACTGACACTATTTTTTGTAAACCATTTTTGAAAAGACTTATAAAATTAGTTTGGAAGAAGGGATCAATTTTATTTGAATTACTATTGTTGGACTCACCTGTTTTGATAATCCCAAATCATGTTTTGATAATCCAAAATCATCCAAATCATTTTTTATTTATATGGTAATTATGTTTATCTTACATGATAATCATTTTTGTGAAAATCATGTTTATATCAATGTGATAACTATGTATGTTTAATCTCACTGCTCTCCTATTTAAAGCTAAGGGAAAAAGTCACTGATGCAAAGGTCACTGATATAGATGTCACCGATGCAAAGGTCATCAATGAAAAGGTCACCAATTTAAAGGTCACCGATGCAAAGTTCACCGATGCAAAGGTCACCGATGCAAGGTGACCAATGCAAGGCTACTATTTAGAAGGATACCGATAAAGAATTATCAATTGAAGGCTACCAATGGATAATTATCAATTGAATTTTACAAATGGAGAATTATCAATTGAAGGTTACCGATGGATAATTATCAGTTGAAGCTTACTGATGGAGAGTTATTGATGGAAGGTTACCATTGGGGAGGTTAACAATGAATGCTACTGATGTGAACATACTGTTGAAGCCTACCGTGGAGAATTCTACCATTACCAGTCTACCATACTCTTCTACTCCATACTTTGTAAAATTCTTATGATTATTCAAACAGTCATATTTTATAACTTCAATGCTTCTGAAATTAGTTAATGCTTATTGTATACATATCAGGAGACAGTATCTGGGTATAATACGAGTTTTGAGAAAGATCATACATGATGTTCTTATAGCTATTATCGGACCTCAAATATAAATGAAGAAAAAAGAGGCGAGTGTATCAACATGGAATAGAAGCATGTCTGAGCATATGAAGAAACTTACTCACTATATCAAAGAAAAAGGATTCAGCACTTACACTGAGAACCCACAATACCCATGAAGACCATTTGAGGACAAACTCTCTTCTATCTTTTGTACTTAATCCACTCTTGACCAATACAAGAAGCCAAACACTCAATTTCTAAAAGCCAGAATCTGGAGTTGCGACACACTATTTTGGAGACAGCTTCTAGAGGAAGATTCAAACATCAAATTCTTTACTTCAAGGAGTCAAGTGATGAACTGCAAACACATAGATCCTTCTAAACTCAATATCATCATATTTTCTCTATTGTGTTATTTTGTTTTAAGTTTATAAGAAGTGTGTATTTGTTTCATACACACTGTTTCTTGTGCTTGAACTGGAAGATACAAAAATTATCACATCAAAATTTTCTTAATCTTTGTTTTCCCATGTATAACTATGGAATAGATCGTGTGTGGTCTGCGTTGTTTTTCATTCCCACAAATAACTATTGTAGAGGGTGTAAACCCTAGAGAGTTTTTAAAAACTATTGTAACGCCTGATACAGGCTGTGTATCAAGTTTAATAATTTAAATAGCATGGTGGCAGGTGATCACCAAGTAGAGAGGATTATGTCTTGGCTTGAGACTAGACCTCTTGTTTAACCTTTCTGTGCATTATATTTTTTTATACTTTGTTTTATCTATTTTTTCTACTTATTTCTAAAACATTAATCTATTTTTCATTCACTTTGATATTTATTTTTGGTAAGTGTGTGTATGTGTTTAATTTAGTAAACTTGTTTCAAATGTTAAAGAAGTGTTTTACACTAATTCAACTAAGGACTAATCACCCTTTGAGAAACCTATGGAAGAATTATACATCTATATATCTACTTCCTTAATTAACTGGGCCATTTTAAAATTTTGGGTGATCAGTAATATAAAGTCTTTAATAGAAATTTGAAGTCGGAACTCAATTCACCCCCTTTTTGTTTCCACTCCGACCAACAACTATATTGTAATTGTTTGTATGTTAGAAATTGTTTGATTTCATGCTTTTAGAAAAAAATATTTTCTATAGTGTTATTAGCACTTTAATAAACGATTCTAGAAAAACAAAATATGGAATCAAGGCTAGGTTGGATATTAATGCAATGGGGATAAGGGAAGAGTTAGATGCGGTGAATGATAAAAGGATGAATTTTCATCCTCTATCATCTTACACTCTATCCATACAGGAAAGCTTCCATTTTCCTTTTCCTTACGAGTGTAAAAGTTCCATTGGGGTATTCCTCAAATATCAAGAATGTCATTTCAATGACTAGTTTGGAGTTACAAGGACTAAAATCACACAAAATTCATGTTTTGATGCAATATTTAATGTTTGTTTCTTTTTGTTGCATTATTCCTCAAAATTTATGACACCTGTTAACCAGATTTTTATTCTTTTTCAATTCCATATGTATTAAAGTCATAGACCTAATAATTTTTCACATCATGAATAAAGAGATTGCAGTCATATTTTGTGAATTAGAGATGTTCTTCCCACCATCATTATTTGATATAATGGTCCACCTGATGGTTCACTTGGTAAGAGAGGTTCAACTATGTGTTTATGTCCATTATAGATGTATGGACCCCATTGAATGGTATATGGACATTTTTAAAGGGTATGTCAAGAATCAAATTCAGGTAAAAGGTTGTATTGTAGAATGATATATTATTGAAGAAGATATTGAATTAGGTATTGATTACCTATCAGATGTTGAAATAATTAGACTTTCATAGTCTCTTTACAATGAACACCTTCTAGGTGAAGAGATTTCTAGAGGAGATTTTTTTAAAATTACCTTGATAGAGTGGGACCATGTGAACCTTTACATTTTACATAACATTGAAGATAATGATCCATACATTGAATCCTAAAAAAATTATTAGTGATCTGAATCTATCAAGGGATGAAGGATGTATATCAAATACACATAATCAATAATTTATATGATGGTTCATAGATCAAATTTATAAAGGGTTATCTGAAAATCCCAATTTAATTGAGAAATGAATTCTATGGCTATCTACAAGACCGATTGAAAATGTTCAATCTTACACAGTCTTTAGAATCAATAGTTATATGATCTATAAAAAACACGATGACTTCAGTACGATAAAAAATAGTTGTGTTACGCCTATAGATGAAGCGATCCACATATTTTTTTTCCAAGGATAGGAATCCAATTTATGCAAATATGTCATATTTTTGAATTATCAAATAGACATACAAGTTAGATTCTAAAAAATATCAAGTGCAAATTTTCTATTGTAAATGGTTTGACAATATCAATGAAGTGAATATTGAAGAAATGGGATTTGTGAAAGTGAATTTCAATGTGGAAGGGAAAAAGATGACCCATTAATAAGGGAATCCCAAGTAGTGTAAGTATTTTATTTCTCTAATCCAACAAACAAGAATTGGTCGATTGTACTACTAGAGACTAAAACAAAATTCGAGTCAGATGAAAACTCAATCAATGATGAACCTTTCATTATGACATCACAATAAGTCCAGGCATGTCCCAATGTAGGTAATTTATTTTATATTATATGGGACCACAAATAGAGGATTTGGATTCTTGATATAGGACCCAAATCCTTGAATCCTTTAGAAAAAAGTGAGGTTAATGAGAAGGTAAAAGTGTTTTTAATAGATTATTCTTTTCCTCATAATATTATATGATCTCTACTAATTACTACAAAACTATCCATTAATAGCACTAGAAATGATCTTTATCAGTGCTAGAATAGCACTGACTATAAGAGAGGGGTTAAAATCCCTGATCTTTTATCAGTGCTAAAAAGCGCTGATAAAGGAGTCTTTTACCAGTGTTTAGTTTTAGATCCACTAAAGGAACCATTTTTAGTGCTTATAAAATTACGGATAAGAGTATTTTATGAAATCTTATAAAAGTGTAGATAAATTATACCTTTATTCGTGTTTATAAAAGAACTGATAAGGAACCTTTTATCAGTGCTTTTAAAAGCACCGATAAAGGGCCATACAATAATGCACTATAACAGCACACTACAACACCAATGCAATGTGTTGTAACAACACACCACAACACCATAAACAAACTATATATCAATATAAATAAATAACAATATAGGATTTAAATGAAATAAAATTTAAAACACAAACAAAAGAAAACACTATATTATAGAAATTTCAAACATTGGTTTATACAATTACATAAATAAAAATTAATACATACATTTAAAAACATCAATGTTTATTTCTCCTTTAATCCAATCTAAACCATGAAATTTCCAAAACAACCACTACTTCTCATGAAAAATAACCCTAATTTTTAATAAATTAAGTATTATTTTAGTAATAATATAGATAAATAAATTAACAGAAAGTGTTAATTTTACTAAAATTGATTTCAATTCACTTTGAGTCATATTGATCATGACATGCATCAAATTGAGGTATGAATGATTCCAACACATCTCAAATTACTTTTCGATCATTTTTCTAATGTATTAAAACAATATTAATGTGTTTTCTCAGTTATGAGTACATTATTTTTCTTTTTTTACAAAAAATGTCATTTTAAACTAGAAACTAACACTTTTGACTCATTAAGATCACATTGTGTATTAGATTGATGTGAAATGGATTCTTATATGTCATAAATGAATTATTAATCCTTTTCCTAAATTATAATAAAAATCCAAGCACATTTGATTAGTTTTCAATGAGTGGCACTTTTTGAACTAAACTATCGATTTTAAACTGGTAATGGACACATTGAGGCATACCAGGAACATCGTATATAAAATTGATGCGAGGATAATACCTACATGTAAAAAATTAATTATGGTTAATTTTCATAATGTATAAAAATAGTCTGAATGTTTTTCTCATTTTTGAGTATGATAATTATTAATTTTAATAAAATTGAAGAAAACTTTAAATAAAAAGATG
This sequence comes from Viscum album, assembly GCA_963277665.1. Taxonomy (NCBI): domain Eukaryota; kingdom Viridiplantae; phylum Streptophyta; class Magnoliopsida; order Santalales; family Viscaceae; genus Viscum; species Viscum album. The sequence continues at coordinate 1,047,818,168 of OY728135.1, read as the reverse complement.
CACATTTAGTCATACCAGTCACACCGTATATCAAATTGAGGTTCTACAGATTACTACACATCCAAAATGACTTATGGGTCATTCTAAAATAGTTTCAAAATAATATGATTGCATTTATAGATTTTGAGTAAGTCACTAGCCTTTTTTTACTAAAATGTCATTTTAAAATTGAAACACGCACTTTGACTCCTATAGATCACATTGTGTATCAGATTGAGGTGTGGTTGACTCCTTCACATTAGATATTAATTATGGATCCTTTTCCAAAAGTATTTAAAAAATGTGAATGCGTTTACTTGGTTTTGAGTAGGTCTATTGGCCTTTTTGCTAAAATTGATGAAAATTTTAAATAAAAAGATGCACTGGGAGTCATACCGGTCACACCGTGCATCAGATTGAGGTCATATTAATTCATAAATGTCCAAAATGACTTATGGATCATTCAACTAATGTTTCAGAACAATTATTAATGTGATTTATAGGTTTTGAGTATGTTAATTTTCTTTTTTACTCAAATGCCATTTTAAAATTGAAACACATACTTTGACTCATACTGATCACATTGTGTATCTGATTGAGGTAAAAATGATTACTACACATAAAAAAATAATTATTAATAACTTATATAAAGTAATTAAATAACGTGATTGCATTTTATCAGTTTTGAGTATGTTATTTTTTCTTTTTACTAAAATTGATGTCAATTTTATATAAAAAACCCACTTGGAGTCATACCGGTCACACCTTGCATCAGATTGAGGTGTGGTTGACTCATGAAAATCTCAAATAAATTATGGGTCATTTTATTAATGTATAAAAACAATATGAATGTGTTTGATCTATTTTGAGTATATCACTTTCCTTTTTACAAAAATGAAATTTTAAAACGAAACACGCACTTTGAATCATACAGATCACATTTTGTATATGATAGACATGAGATCTATACCTAAAAATCACAAATGATTTTTCAATCTATGCCAACAATTATAAAAAATAACTAATCTTGATTTCTCAGTTTTTAGTGAGTGACACTTCATAAAGACAAATCTCAATTTTAATCTAATAACGGACACACTAAGTCATATCGGGTATATCGCGTATCAGATTTTGGTAAATATGATTATTACAAATCACAAATGAATTATAGACCATTTTCTTAAAGTATCAAAAAACATTGAACATGTTAGATCAGTTTTGAGTATGTTATGCGACTTATTTATATGTGTCCCAATGTCTAAAACAAATCCTAACTATAAATTGCACCATGATTTGCAATAAATTTATTTGTTTTACTACCAACCATGCATGAGAAGATTTGAAAAAATCACATCAACTTATAAGAAAGAATCCACCTGCATAATAAAACAATTATTAGAAGTAATACTAAAAAAAATAAATTAAACATAAATATGAAATAATACATTAATTCTATGGAAAATGTTTTTTCTATGAAAATATCAAGATTACATTTGTGATTGAGAAGTGGAAGGAACTTGAAAAAAAGTGATAAATGTAAACACTACAGGGGTGAAAGGTTTTGAGGGTGAAGAAGTATTTAGATGTTTTTGTGCATAAAGTCATGAGAGATGGATGAAGCACCCAAACTAGAACAAAATAATCCACCTTTATAAGAAGACAATTATATATGAGTAATAATAAAAAGAAATAAATTAAACATAAATATTAAATAATAAATTAATTCCATGGACAGTGATTCTATAGTGAAAACCTCAATATTACCTTTATAATTGAGAAGAGACAGTTTCGTTTTCCTTCCTACAAAGGCATTGCAGGTAACTTGAAAGAAATCAATAAATGCAACAATATAGGGGTGAGGATATTTTAATGGAGAAGAAGTATGTGGAGGTTTTAGTACAATAATGCATGAAATATGTATAGATCACCCCAATTAAAACAAAAGAATCCCCCCATATAAGAAAACAATTATTATATGTGTAACACTAAAAAATCAAGTAAACATAAATATGAAATAATAAACTAATTCTATGAAAAATTATTTTACTATGAAGACATCAAGATTAAATCTGAAAATAAGTGGAGGCATCCTTATTTCTATTCATACAAAGGTAGTGGTGGTAACTTGAAAGAAAGTGATAAATGCACCACTATATGGGTGAAAAGGTTTTGAGGGAGAATAAGTATGTGGATGTTTTTATATAGAAAGGCACGAATGATGGACATAACACCTCAAATAAAGAAAAAGAATCAGCCTGTACAAGAAAACAATTATTATGTTAGTAATACTAAAATGATATAAATTAAACATAAATATGAAATAATATATTAATTCTATGGATAATGATTTTACTATGAAAATATCAACATTACCTCTGTAATTGGGAAGATGAAACATCATTGATCTTCCTAAAATTGTAGTGGAGGTAACGTGAATGAAAGTGTTAAATGCACCACTATAGGGGTGAAAAGGTTTTAAGGGAGAAAAAGTCTGTGGATGTTTTGGTGGATAAAGGCATGAAATATGTATTGAGCACCCCAACAACAAAAAAATAATCCTCCTTTATAAGAAAACAACTATTATATGAGTAATACTAAAAATAAATAAATAAAATAGTAATATGAAATAATAAATCAATTCTATGTACAATTATTTTACAGTGAAAACATCAAGATTACCTCTGTGATTGAGTAGAGACATCATCGTTGATTTTATTGCAAAGGAATGACACATTTATAAAAATATTTTAAAATAAATGAACTCTTTACAGAAAAATGAAAATAAAATTAGTGTTACATTATATATTTTTTTGGTAAAATAGATAATGTTTATCATAACATTACCTTTACATCCTTCCAATGGTTTTCCTTTATTACATTTTCTTATTCCAAGGGATTGGTAATATCATCATTCACAGAAGACATTGTATACAAGAGTAGTCCAACAATTAATTTATATTATGTTAATATAGTAGAGAATATATAATATTATCAGGAAAAACATAATATATAAAAAAACACTTTTACCTTCTCATTGAACCCTATTTTTTTATTTAAAGGTTTCAAGGATCTGGTTTTTCTATCAAGAATACAAATCCCCTCTTTGTGGCCCCCATTAATGTACAAGACACTTTCTATATTGGGACCAACATGAACTGATTGTGATGTCCAAATAAAAGGGCCATCTTTGATTGAATTTTCACCTGACTTAATATTTGTTTTAGTATCCAGTAGGTTAATCAAACAATTTTTTTTGTTGGATCAAAGACATAATATATTTTCACTCCTTGTGATTCCATTATGAACAACTCATATTTTTCCCCTTCCACACTAAAATTCACTTTCAAAAAGCCCATTTCATCAGTTATCACTACATAGATATTATCAACCCATTTTCAACTGTAAATAAGAACCTGAAATTTTGTATCAGCCAACCCATATATTTGTTTGATAATGCCAAAATTGGACATATTTGTGTAAATAGGATTACTATCCTTGGAACTAGATTTGTGCATCGCTTCAGTCACAAGCGTAACACCACTGTTTTTTATCATACTAAGGTCATCATGATATTTTTCATAGAATATATAGCCATTAATTACAAAACCAGTGTAAGATATAACATTTTAATTCAGTCATATGGCTATCCATTGAAGTCATTCAACAATTGAAAATGGATTTTTAGATAACTCTTTATAAATTTAATCTCTAAATCAACCTTTAAACTATTAATTATATGTATTTGATATCCTTCTTTCTTCCCGTGATGGATTTAAATCTCTAAGAATTTATTTTTTGGCTTCAATGTATGAATAAACATCTTCACTATTATGTAATATGTAAATATGTACTTGATCCCACTATGTTAAGGTAATTTTGACAACAAATCACCTTTAAATCCCTTCACCCATAAGGCATTCACTATGATGTGACTTTGAGAGATAGATGATTACAACATTTAATAGGTAGTATGTATAAAATTCAATAGCTTGTTCAAAAATATATCATTTTGTAATACATCCTTTTGGTTGACTTTGATTCTTGACATACCCTTTCAAAATCATCGTATACTATTCAATACATCCATCTATAACAGATATGACCACATAATTGAACCTCTCTAACCAAGTGAACCATATGGTGGACCATTATATTAAATAATTATGGTGGAAATAACATGTCTCATTCAAATAATATTACTATAATCTTCTTATTAATTATGTGAAACTATTTTAGGTCTACTACATTACAACATATAACTTTGAAAAAGAAGAAGAGTCTGGTTAATGTATGTCGTACATTTTGAGGAAGAATGCAACGGAAAGAAACATACGTTTAATCTTTCTTCGAAAAAAGATATTCGTGCGATTTTAGTCTTTATAACATCAATTTTTTCATTAACATGACATTCTTGACATTTGATGAATACCCTTGTGGAACTCTTACACTATAATGGGAAAAGGAAATATTACAATTTTTCCTATCTGGGTAGAGTGTAAGCTGTTGGAGGAAGAAAAGTTCACATTTTACACTTCATCAGTGCCAAATCATCCCTTATCCCCATTTTAATGATGTTCAACCTAGCATTGAGGTCATCATTCATTTTTAGAGGAACATTTATTAACCTTCCAATAACACTATCAAATACATTTTTTTCAACATGCATGACATCAAGAAAGTGTCTTACAAAAAAACATCCAATATGGAAATTCAATGAAAAATGCTATATTCTTCCAAACATATTTTTCAAGGATTTTTTGAAAATGGTTTACCAAAAATAGTGTCAATATTTTTTCCTTTTTTATATATTAGATTACTCATTACTAAATATGGTGTTGTATCTTGTACAATATACCCATTGAATTTTGTCATCTGGAATCTGTATTTATGTCTTCGAGGTAAAAATTTATGATATCCTAAAAACATAGTCTTTGAGGAATGTTTCAACTAAACTGAGTGTTTTTGTTTTTCACAAATGGGGCACCCCAAAATTCCTTTAATTTTATAGCCTAATAAATTTCCATCAGCAGGGAAATCATTTATCATTTTGTAAAACATGACCCTCAATGGGAATTATTCACTTCTCTTAGCATCACACATTATAAAAATTGTATCCCACAAAAATTTTAGACTGTCTATCAATTGAGCCAAATAAATATCAATAACATTACGAGGTTGCTTTGGTCTATATATAAGCAGAGAAAAAATAATGCATTTGAGCTTCATGCATAACCATATAGGCAAGTTATAATTTTCCAACATGACTGGCCATATACTATAAGTACAACTCTGTATAGAAAAAGGACATATTTTATATGTAGATAACACAAGATAAAAGTTTCTTATCTCATCTCAAAATTTAAGAAACTTGTATTCCATTTTCTTCTATTGAGGAGAATATTATGGATGATATAGGTTCCCATATTTAATTCTTATATCTACATTCCATGTTAATTGTCTCATGGTTTCCTAACATCCATATAATCTTCAAATCCATGAATTTATAGGAATATAACACACTGATTTTGAAGGATATGATTCATTTTTCCTCTACTCATCTGTGACACACTTAGGGGATTTTATGAGTATTCATGGTTCTTTAGAAACCAAATGAAATCATTTATACAAGCATGTATTTTTTTGAGATCATTCCCATTGAACGTAACATTCATTTAGCGTCATATGTATGATACGGTAGTTCATTTTCTTCTAGTAGAATATCTTTTAGATTACCAAGTAGTTCTATAAAGTAGGTGTCGCTCCATATATTTCCATCCTTCAAATTATATAACTCCAATACAGCTGACAATGTTGTGTATTTAGTACAGCCGATATACAATGGTTTCTTGGAACAACTATTTAACTTCTCAAACATCTCTAGAAAATCACAAAGGTCGTCTCCAAATACCATTATCATTTCTTCCACGAGATCTAAATCATCTTTAATATTGGTATTAATATCAAATGATTCATAAACTATAGTATCATCCCAATCATTGTCCGCATTCAGTTTTTCCAATGTTTTGTCCAACATTTTTATCTTTGTTCTATTATGTGATAAATCAAATGTTCTTCCAACTCTTATGGACTAATTTTTCTTGAATAAAATCAATGTAAACATGGAAATAGGATTTTAGAATGATCGTCTGCATGTTCTATTGGAAACTTGATGAACTCTTAAACTTCATCTTCATAGTCATTTGTCAAATGATTAGTGTGCACCCATTTTCAGTTCATATCTATCTTATTGGATTAATAAAATATTAATTTTATACTACATATAAATAAATACACATAATATATTCATTACCAAAAGTGAAAGTTATTGACAATTTTAATAAGGGAAACTCAAAATTTGATAATTTCAAATAATTTCAGCATGTTCAAGAAAATGGGTTATAGAATTTAAGAATAGAATTACTCTACATAAAATCATTCTAAAATTCTATTAAAAAATGAAAATATAATATAAAAAATTGAGGAGTAATAAGAAACTCAAATATGGTAAACAAGAATAATCAACTCTCATTCAATCGACTAGATCAGTGGTTTCATGGACCAAGGAATAACACCAATGATAAAATGAAGATAACTATCATTATTTTTGTATAATTTTAGTGAATTTGGTATGAAATGAATAAATCTTGGTTCAGGGGTATTAATACTTCACTGAAGGGAAATAAGGATCATTTCTACTAGAATATCTGAGTGACTAAATATTCAAAATCCAATAATAAGGGATGTTGGGATTTGAAAAAATAGTGGGAGATATAATATAATCATTAAAAAATCACACTAACTAATCATTAAAATTTAATAAATATTATTTGATTTTTTGTAGATTATGGAAATCTACTTAACTACATCACATTCCTTACGATCTAAATTGAAGAAAGAGAATCTCCAATCCAATGAAAACTTCTAGAAGTAGTACATACACTAACACATTTTATTATACTGAGAATAGAAGTAAAATTTTTTGGAATCCATTATACCTGATTATAAACCTTGTAGAGAGAGTGAGGGTGAGAAGGATTCTTATAGAAGGTACATAGGGGATGCATCATATTTCTGATGAAACATGTTATTAGACATGTTTCTGATATGAGGATACAAGATACAAACATGGATGGATACATTATGCCAAATCACATTGAAGAATATGATAATGAGAGGGAGATAAAGGAAGATAATAAATGATATCATCACTAAAATTTATAGGAGTAAACCGAATGATGGATAATGTAATAACCCTAGCCTATATTGCCCAAAAAACACCAAGTTAGATCATCATATGACCTATAACAAAACTCAATGTCAATAAAGAATGGTTTACACATTGGGTGTAAAAAATGACAAATGGGAGGTAGTCCCCCCCAAATAGAAACAATTAGTACTAGAGGTAGAAAACAATTCTAGTATAGACCTTGAGGTCAATGGACATTCAAAACCAAAATCATCATATACAGATATAGGAATACCTATTAGACAAACACCTATAGAAATAAATGATGCAATAACTATATAGAAACACATACATGTCATGTATAAAAACTAACTTATAGTCTATAATAAATATCTAATAGATAAAAACGTGATATTCAATCCTAATGTGAACTAAAGGCACCATAATGATTCAAAAATTGAATGCATTATGTGATAAAACCTCATGTGATTAATTGGGGATGGACCCATTGAATTTGATCCATTAGAAATGTAAGGACCATAGTGGATTCTAAGAGGAACTAGATCATAAGATACATATAACAAATAGAAGAACATATATCACTCCACTAACTTGGTTCTTAAAAAATAGAATCTGAAGGTATATGTCCATTGAGGTGTCCATGAAGGGTTCTAGCATATATATAATCATTAGGGAACCACCAATGTGACTCAAATTAGTTTTCATTAAACAAGAATATACATCAAAATTTCTATACATTTATAAAAATATATGAAAAAATTATTTAGTAAGAACATATAAAAAATAGTAGTAAAACGAAAATGAATAAATCCAAGGTTTAATGACAGATATAGAAAATAACTCCTTATATCAAGAGGGTCCATACATCGGTAGTCAACATAACAATTGATCATAAAAAATCATTCTTTTTCTTAATCTGAAATCAAAATAGTATACTATCACCAAACCACAAATAACGATATCGTTGAAGAAGAAATAAAAAATTATATCAAAAATACATAAAGAAAATCGAAAGGCCTGCCATGCTAAATTAAAGAAAATAAAATACCCTATACAAAAACCCTAATTGAAATTGAACACCAGATGTTAGATGAGATGTTTGACCAACTAGAGACTGTCAAGTGGTGTTATTTGAGTTCGATTCACTGGGGAGGAGCACCAGAACCAGGTGGATTCTGTAGAAAGATTCTGATATCATAATGGGTTAAAAATAGTTAGGGTTTTTTAAATATATTGGGACACTTTTATCTGCAATTTAAAACAAGCCTTGATAAATATTTCATTTATTAATGCTTAAGTAATACGCACTGATTAAAAGGAATCTTTATCACTGTTAAAAAATCACTGATAAAATCAATCTTTATCAGGGATAAAATTATAGCGCTGATTAATATTCATTTTATCAGTGCTTTATTTATCATTGAAAAAGGATGTATAATTAAAATTATAAATAAAATTTTTAATTTTTTTTAAATAATTAATAAATATATATAAATATTAATATAGGAAATATATTCATTTTTAATTTATTTATTATAATTATATAATTATTTTTTTATAATTAAATATTTTAAAAAAAATATTTATATCATTATATATTTATATAATTATATATATATATATAATAAATAAATATAAATATAAATATAGTAAATATATTCATTATTTATGTAAATTTATTACAAATTTAATAATCATTTTAATATATATTATTATTTATTTATAATTATGTAAATAATTTAAAAAATATTTATTTATTCATAATTATAAATATATAATTTTATAAATATAATAAATGTACATTTATAAAAATATTTATTTATAAATATTTTTTACAAATATTTTTTTAACATTATTAATGAATATCTAATTTAAAGCGCATAAATATTTTTTAATATATATATCATATTTATATACAGTAATATATATCTATATATTTTATATATAAAATTTAATAACATTAATTATCATAATTATCTAATTAATAAATTGTCTAATATTTAATAATGTATATTCAATTTATTTTTTATCAATTATTATTTAATTTATAAAATTTGTAATTTTTTTAATAAAAACATTTTTTATTTTTTATTTATTTAATTATATCATTTTATTTATTCAAACCATTATTAGCACTAAAAAGCACTGATGAAAGAAATATTTATCTATGCCAAAAATAAAGCATTGATAAAGGCTTCCTTTTTCTGCTTAAAAAAAGCACTGATAAAAGTTCCCTTTATCAATGTAAAAAAAAGCACTGATAAAAGGTTAAATTTATCAGCGCTTTCATTAGCACAGATAAAAGTTCCATTTGGCAGTGATATTTTTTAGTGTTGATAAATTCCAATACTGTTAAACATGGGTTTTGTAGTAGTTACTGAATTAACATAATTTAAATTAAATGTTTTGATACTCATGCAGGCAATGTCTTCTTCACATTATGAGGTCACCAATCCATCAGAAGAACAAACAATAATAAAGGAAACCCTATGGAAATATATAAAGGTAATGATGTGATAGACATTCTCTATTTTACAACAAAACTATATAATAGAATGTTTATTTAATTTTCATTATTCCTTGTAGATTTTGTTTATTTTAGAAGATTTCATTTTGTGTTTCACGCCACTTCAAGAAGAGAAATGATGATATCTTTGCTCAATAATAGAGGAAATCTTGATGTTTTCACACTAAAATAATTTTCCATAGAATTAATATATTAATTCATATTAATGATTAATTTATTTCATTCTAGTATTACTCACATAATAATTGTTTTCTTATACAGATGGATTCTTTTGTTCGAGTTGGGTTGGTATATCCATATTTCATTCCATTCTGCACAAAAAATTATAGATATTTTCTCCCTCAAAATCTATCCACCCCTGAAATGTTTCTTTTGTCACTTTCCTTCAAGTTCTCTCCACTCCCTTTGTATGAAGAGAAACAACACTCTCTCTTATCAATTAAAGAGTCAATATTAATATTTTCACAATAAAATCATTGTCCATATAATTAATGTATTTTTTCATAATTATTTTTACTTTATTTTCTTTTATTATTGTTCACATAATAATTATTTTCTTATACAGGTGGATTATTTTGTTCGATTTGGGGTGATCTGTCCATTTTTCTTGCCTTTCTGCACTAAAATTTCCACAGACTTCTTCTCCCTCAAAAACTTTTCAACCATATAGTATTGAATTTATCAAGTTCCTTCAGGTTCCCTCTAATACCTTTTCCGGATGAGTAATGATGTTGCCTCGTCTCAATTACAGATGTAATCGTAATGTTTTTACTATAGAATCATTTTCCATCGATTCAATATATTGTTGATATTTATGTTTAATTTATTTATTTTTAGTATTACTCACGTCAAATGTTTTTCCTATATAGGTGGATTCTTTTATTCTATTTGGCATGATATTTCCATATATTATGCTTTTCTGCACCAAAACTTCCACATACTTCTTTTCCATCAAAACCATTCAGCCCTACAATGTTGACATTTACCACATTCCTTGAAGTTTCCTCCATGCACAATCATAGAGGAAATCTTAATACTTTTATAATATAATTTTTGTCCATATAAATAATGTATTATTTCATATTTATGTGTAATTTAAATCTTTTTATTATTACTCATAATAATTATTTTCTTTTACACATGGATTTTTTTTCATGTTGAGGTAGTTTCTTTGAATATTTTTATACAGTTTTGGATGTTAAACAAATAAATTCAATAGAAATCATTGTAAAATTGAAAATTAATATTTTTTTTGAGACTTTGGGATGTGTAGGAATCAACTGCATCTCAATTCGACTCATGATGTGATAAGTATGCCTCAATGTACTTCTTTCTATTTAAAATTGACATTAATTTAAGTAAAAAATACAATTGAAATATATAAAATAGATAAAAATATTTATATTTCTTGATAATTTAATAATATGATCCATAAGTTATTTGTGACAAGTAATAATCAGCTACACCTCCATCTGATACACGATGTTCCTGATATGACTCAATGTGTCCGTTATCAGTTATAAATTGAAATTTAACTTTATAAAGTGTCACTCACTTAAAAAAGATAAAATACACTAAAATGTTCTTGATAATTTAGGGAATAAATTCATAAATCATTTATGATGTGTAGGAATCAGTCTCACGACAAATAGATACATGATGTGATCCGTATGAGTGAAGGTGCATGTTTCATGGTGAAAATGAAATTTTAGTAAAAAATAAAAGTGACATAGTCAAAACTAGAAAATACATTAAGATTGTTTTTAAAAATTAATAAAACAACCCATAAGTCATTTTTAATGTGTAGAAATCATCTTCACCTCAATATGATGCACAGTGTGATCAGTATGACTCGAAGTGCATCTATATCTAAAATTGACATTAATTTTAGTAAAAAAAATAACCTACTCAAAACCAAACAAAAACATTCATATTGGATTGATACATTAGGAAAAAGATCTATAAGTAATTGGAGATGTGTATAAATTAGTCACAACTCAATATGATTCACGATGTGACTGGTATGACTACATGTGCATTTTTCTTGAAAATTGACATCATTTTTAGTAGAAATCCAAAATGACCTACCAAAAAACTAAGAAAAACATTCAAATTATTTAAATAGTTTAGTAAAATTATTCATATGTAATTTTTTATGTGCACGAATTACCCATACCTCAACTTGATATATGATGTTCCCAATATGACTCAATGTGTCAGTTATTAGTTTAAAAACGAAATTTTAGTTCAAAATGTTTCTCTCCCTAAAAACCATGAAAAAGAACTCATATTTTCATGATAATTTATGAAATAGGTTCATGAGACATTTTTGGCATGTTAAAATTATTCTCATGTTAAACTGATACACAATATGATCGGTATGATTCAATGTGCATATTTCAATTTTAAAATGACATTTTAGAAAAAAGAAAAGTGATGTACTCAAAAATATTAAAACACATTAATATTATTTTTATAATTTAAGAAAATGATCCATAAGTAATTTGGGACATGTAAGAATTATCCAAACATTAATATAATGCATCTAATTCATTGTGAGACCAGTATCACTCAATGTATTTCTTTTTATTTAAAATTGTCATCAATTTTAGTAAAATGGACAGTTGTCCTACTCAAAACCAAGAAAACACATTTTTATTGTTTTGAAACATTATGAAAACGATCCATAAGTACTTTTGTATTTTTATGAACTTTCAGACCCTGATTCCAATACAGGTTGTTCTCGATATGACTCAAAGTATTAGTTTTCATTTTAAAAATGACATTTGAGTTCAAAAAGTGTCACTCACTGAAAACCAATGAAACATTCTCGTATTTTCTTCATTACCTAGGAAAAAAATTCATAAACTATTTATGACTTGTAGGAATCTATTTCATGTCAAACTGATACATTATGTGATCATAATGAGTCAAAAGTGTGTGTTTCTAGTTTAAAATGACATTTTAGTAAGAAAGAAAACTAACATACTCAAAACTACACAAACATAGTCAGATTGTTTTAATACTAAAAAAAGGATCCAAAAGTCATTTAAGATGTGTTGGAATGATTATCAACTTAATATGATGCAATGTGTGACTGGTATGACTCCATGTTTGTCTTTTTATTTAAAATTGACATAACTTTTAGTAAAATTTACACTTTCTGTAAATTTAATTTATTATATTATTACTAACATAAGAATTGTTTTTTATACATGTGCATTATTTTTCTCAAAAAGTGGTGTTTTGTTCGAATATTAAATGATATGGGTCAGGATTTAAAGATAAAATATTTTTTTTTGATGATTGTATGTAATAATTTGTATTTATTTAATTGTATAAACTTGTGTTTAAAATGTCTACAGTATAGTGTTTTTTTCTTGTTTTTGTGTTGTAAATTTCATTCCATTTAAATAGTATATTGGGACTTGTTTTTGTTGATATATGGTGTGTTTCCAGTGCTACAATATATTGTTATAACACATTGTTGTAGGGAATTTGTAGCACACTTCAGTATTTACCTTTATGCGTGCTTTTAAAAGCGCTGATATAGGACACATTTATCAGCGCTTTTAAAGGTGATGATAAAGGTCTAATTTATCAGTGCTTCTATGAGTGTGGATGAAATTTCATTTATCAGTTCTTTTATAATCACTGGTAAATTAATATTTTATTAGTTCTTCTATAATCACTAATAAATGACCTTTATCAGCACTTATAGGAGCACTAATAAATAGTGCCTTTAGAGGCGCTAAATGAAAGGAATGATAAATGGTTTTGAAACTGGAAATAAAGGTCTCATTTATCATCTATTTTTAGCATTGATAAATGAAACAATTATCAATTATTTTTCAGCGATGATAAATGATCTAGGATTTTAACCTCGCACATGTAGTCAACGCTTTTCTATCACTAAAAAACGACATTTCTTGCATTTTTAAAGTCCTATTTTGTAGTAGTGAGGCTAATATTATAACCTTTCCATTAAAATTGGTTGATATGAATAATCCTAGCTAAATTATTAATAAATTATTATTTATTATTAATTTATTAGTTTTCTATTGATTAGAAATGAAAAAAAATATTTGAAGGCAAAAGTTATATTTTTTCTAAGAAACTGTTTTTATGAAAGAAATGTGTTTTTATTTTAGAAAATTCAATTTACCAATATTGTTAAATTATTTTAATTAAATTTATTTATTTCATATAAAATCATATTTTTTAATACTCATATAATATTTTTACTATTCGTGGGATAAGAATAAATTCAGTTTTTTGATTAAATATTATATTTTTTAAAAAGGTGATTTTCATTGTGTTTTCACACATATTTTAAAATTAATTTATAACAATTATAGATTTTAAATATTGAAGAATATTTTATGTATTTTTAATCATGAGGTAAAAATTTGTTAAATTTTCCACTTTTATTCATAGTCATTTTGAATAGTAATCGGGGTAAAATGTACAACCTTGGTTAAGTGTAAATCAAGTAAAATTACATTAAAAATAACTGTTAAGGTCACTATTTGTCATCATAATTTTAATTGGATTAATTAAATAATACCTTTATCATCTTATTCTAAAAATTAAAGTTTTTTAAGGGACACGTTTCCCTGGAAATGACATATATAGTATTTAAAGAGAAGAAAATACAAAATGTCACTCTATTGCTTTTAAATATCTATTATGTGTTAACATAAGAACATAAGAATTTTTTGAATTAATAATAATTGTTATTTTTATAGAAATGAAATTATTTTTATTATATAAATTTATTTCTAATTATTATTGATTATATAATGACCATAAATTCTTACACAACTCTATCACAATATTTCTAAAATTAATAGTAAAATAAAATTAATGATTTGGAAATTTTAACAGTAATAGAATTTGAGTGATTTATAAGGTTACCTGGATTTTATATATGAATATAACATGTTATTTATTTTTTAAAGTATTCTATTCTAATTCCATATATTTCTTGCTGTATTTGATGTCAAATTTAACGAATAGTGTAAAAAATGACAATAATGAGATTCTATTAAAATATTTTTTAATTAAATAATCTAAAAATGATAAAAAAAATTAAATAGGAAAAGGAGGGAAATATATGGTCTAAAATTTCATCCCTTTTCCATTTATGAACCAATTTATTCCTTATAAGTAAAATTACAACCCTTTATGACTGAAAAATTCAATAGCATGGTTAAGATTAAAATTAGTTAAGCAAGTGGTGAAACCAAAAGGTAACATTTATAATGACACAAAAAACCTATACAAATTTCATTAAAAGAATATAATTACACCTTGTGATGTTTTTTATAATCTATCTCTATTTGGAATCAATTTTATTGGGAATTAATTAGTTATATTCTAATCTTTTTTAAAAAAAATAAGTGTGTCTATTACCTCCCTTATAAAAGGTCACCACTTTCTCTCTATTGTGCACAGATAATTGAGAGATTTAAATAAACCAAACCATAAAACTTTATCTAATAAACATATTTAGAAAAGTTATATAGGTTATGGTCCTATAGAAAAACCAACCATAGGATCTATAATAAAGGTCCTAAAGGAGGTCTCTCGAAGAAGAGGAAATCGTCTTACCTGACCTCTTTGAATTAATTTCTTATTTTACCTCCTATAAATATATGAAATTTTTAATTTAATAGTAAATTAAGTATACAAAATATTATAAATTATTATTTTCATTATTAAAACACAACTACCAACCCTCTTTTCCATCTAATGGAAATTTAAAGTACCTCTCATGTGTATGTATGACTTTCCATCCCCACAAGGTGGTATAATTATTTATTTCATCGCCATATTTTATGGATGGATATTATAATGGGGTTCAGGTATATATATGTTATATTTATGAGATAGTTATGTTTCTATAATGAAAATTTCATATATATGTTCTTACTTTCCAATTAGTTGGAAAATGATAACATCATTCGTGTGTACGTTTAGACATTAAACTCCACAAAGCATTGTGATCTTTTTTTCATTTATGTTTTATATGGATGGTAATAAGGGTATATTTAATGAATATATATGATTTATATGATATAATAATGATTTTTTAATGGTGAATTATTATTTTAATTTATTTTATTGTATCCTTCAAAAAGTGAAAATGTCATTCATGCATATGTACAACTTACTATCACCATGATTGGTGTAATTCATTTTTCCACATCAATAATTTATATATGACTCTAAATTAGTAGATAATGGATATATAAGATATTTATATCATTATCAACGTACTTTAGATAATTTAATGATAAGGAACTAACCTACCAAACCAAATTTTGTGGTTGGAGTAGGACACTAAAGAGGGGGGGGGGTGAATTGAGTTCCTATAAAAACTTATGTTAAAAATATATTATCTTAAGGTACAGAAATTTTGAAGATCACAAAACCCATTTAACCAAAGAATAAGATTCATAATAATTTTTATTATTCAATTAATTTCTCAAAATATTGATTAATTCTCATTTATAGAAACTTGAAATATTTATATAACTTTTTAAAGTAATTTTCTAAATAAATAAAATTATAAACACTATCTATGATCAACTATCAATGTAAAATAATGTTTTTTGAAATATGTTTAAAAGCAAAGAAAACAAAATTTGAAAGCACAACAGAGTAAAACAAGAGGTTCAGTGTCAAGTGGAGACTAAATAATATCCACTTGGTGATCACCTACCACCAAGAAGTTTATATTAATAAACTTGATCAACACCATGGATATGGGGTTACAATGACATACAAAGCTTTCTAGGTCAAAAGGAACCTCTACCATAGTTATTTGTGGTAAACTAAAAACAACTAGGTCATACAAGGACCCCTTCCACAGTTGTACGTGGGTGAAACAAGGTGTAAAAATATGAGTGAGTGAGGGTATCTTGTTTCCTCCAACTTAAAATATGAGACAATGTGTGGTTATACAACAAAAACACAAACTTCTCAAAAATTAGTAAAATTATACACAATAGAGAAGAAACAATGAGAGAGGGTTTATAATGCTCTAAGCGATGTTCATGATGCTTCTGGAATCCTTGAGTAAAGAAGATGTGGAATCAGAGTCCACTTTCGAAAACATACACCAATACATAGTGTTGTGGAAGCTTTATGATCGGGTTTCCAAGAAGAGATGAGATTCTCTTCAAAGGTTCTCTTCAATATGGTTTGTTGCTGCTAGAATGTTGAGGCTTTAGTTCTCAGAAAATCCTTCGTGTTCATAGTTTGTTAGAATGACTATTCTTTGTGTTTTATTCTTGGTTTAAATTTGCAGGTTCACTTGATTGATATCTCATTTTTTTTCTCAAGTGATTTCTTTTTATATCACTACAATAAAAACCAGGTTTAGCGGTGGTTTTGTGTCGGCGGTTCACAAAACCGCTGCTAACCGTTTTTTCCGAAAGGTTTCGCAGCAGTTTTTAATAAACCGCTGCAAAACCCATAATTGTTTTTCAAAAAACCCGACCCGAACCTTCCCTACCCCCACCCCGCATTTCCCCCAAACCCTCGCGACCCCTTCTTCCCCTAACCCCCCATCCCCCAGCCCCGGCGACCCCTGCGCCCTCCCTTCTTACCCTAACCCCTTGGCCCCGGCGACCCCCGTGCCCTCCCTTCTTCCCCTAACCCTTCGGCCCCAGTGACCCCTGTGCCCTCCCTTCTTCCCCTAACCCCCCTGGCCCCAGCGATCCCCAACCGTCTGGTGACCCCCAACCATCTGGCGACCCCGTCCGGCGACCCCATCCGGTGGCCCGCGACCCCCAACCATCCGACGACCCCGTGACCTCCATCTCCAGTGACCCCGCGACCTCCGTCTCCGGCGACCCCTATCTTTTCCAGGTATTGTGGCACCCTAATTAATTTTAGGAGCTATTGGGTTTTTCATAAGTATATGATATATCATGGAATATCAGAAATCTTATCTTGGTTATGTTATATCCATTGTGTTTCGTTGATTTTATATCATGCATCATATTCATGTTATAACATTTTGTTTTGTCTAATTCAAGTTATGTTGTGTTTGAGAGTAAACCACCAAAATTATTTCATATACCATTGTAATTTATAGTCATCCTCTAGTGTCTATGGGATGCACCTATGTTTAGTGGAATTTTGGCCCTACCCAAGTCAATAGGTTGGGGTTGATATGTTGTAGTGATAGCCCTTCTCATTTAGGTTTAATTACCCTCAATTAAAATTTACAATTTTGATTAGTTGTTTAGGAATGAGAAATCTCAACTCTGACTTGATGAATTAGAGAAATTTGATGAAAACTATTTTCACACACTTTACATCCTTGAGTTAAATAATGAAAATATTATATGAGAATTCCATAAGAAGGCCCACATATGATTGTTCATCCAAGGAGAACTAGTATTATCTATGAGAACACCTATGATACCTAGGAGGAAACCTATAAATCTAGAGTAAAATGGGAAGGGCCGTATAAAGTACAAAATTTCTACTCCAACAATGCCTACTCCATGATTATAATGTATTGAGAGCATATCATATCTACCACCAACATAATTATTCTAAAAAAAATACTTTTTTTAACTTCACAACGGGGATTTGAAAGTCCATTTTTAATGACTTTAAACTTCTTATAGATGGTTCCATTCATAAGACCACAAACTGCAAGACATGAAGGTCCTTGTTGTAGGACCATAAAATGTATGAAACTCATGTCATTTTCATATAACATATGATCCATCCTATAACAGTGTAAAATAACTTGAGTGGTATATTTTTTATGAACTTATTCCCTTTTATATTAGACATATCTATGTAATAGTTCTTAGTGTATGGGCTTACATGTTTTCAGTGCGTCTTCACCAACAAATTTACACTAGGATGAAACCATTTTATTATCTCATATACATAATCCAGATATAAATAGAGAGTCCTTTTCTAGAACTACATATGGATTGAATCCTATTCTTATAGGATACATAGTTGTTTCCATATCTCTTATATGAATAATGGTTAATGATATATTTCATTCATAATATTCTACACTATCCTAGTTTATGTGTTTTTTCATTCATGTCAGGTTTCATCCTATTTCCACAAACATGTATGAAACAATCCTATATTAAGAACTGTGTGTGGATTAATTCAAGTTAAGTCCATATATATAGTTATGTCCAAATCATTTATATTGGACCAAACCACAAATTTAATTCCTATAAAAAACCAACCACATCCTACTATTCATGACTTCATCTATTCAAATAAAATTTTCTTTATTGACTCGACACTAAGACTCAAGAATTTAATTTTTAATAAAATCCAAATATACACAAAGCCTTCTTCACATTGATCATAGTCATAGGAACTTAAAATGAATGACATAAAGTTCCTCACCATACCACATGATACTACATTGCACAAAAGTCATTTTATTAATTATATCATTAAACTAAATGACATATGGGCCCCCTTAAATTAAATTTAAACCTATTTCATAAATTCAATATATACAATATAATTTCCTTACATGAGATAAATATCCATGTAATAATCCTCAGTGAAGAGTTCCTTCTCAAAAAACCTATGCAAAAATAAAATTCCACAATTATTTCATTGGATTATATCATATGGGATTCATGGATTCGCATCAAACCTTCCATTATATAGCTTGACACTGGAAAAATTCATTTTCCCCTTCACAAGATACAGATTTGTGAATATATATTATAAGAACAACATGTGACATGATTCTTATTGTTATGGGATATATAGTGAAACACAGATTTACCATCCTAGGACATTACGTAGTTACCATTTAATTTCGCAATTCCTACCCAATGTAGATACATTTAACAATTCAAATCAGTTTTCATCCTTTCAATTCCCACTAGGGCACCCATACATGTATCCCTTTCTCTCATATACAATATCTAGATATATTTTGAGACCTTATAGAAACTACATGTGTATTTATTTCTATTATTACTGGATATATAATGATGTTTGAGCTACTAAACCTGGACCCAAAAACACATTTCATCACCATAAAATCTATCTTAGTGCATATTACCCTCATTCATGTTGGGTAACTCCATATTTTAATCTATACTATGATAATATATTTTCTTCCAAGAACTACATGTGTCATGATTCCTATTATTATAGGATATATAGAAACACCTAAACTATCCATATCGGTATTAGTCACAATTCATCATCTACTTTCACTCCCCCTCAATATTCTATAATTTTCTATCCTTGGGTGGATTTGGACTGGAGTGTTCTAGTTACCTTTTATATATCATATTTATATAAGAAACACTTTATAAATTAACTATTTTAATCACTCCAAAACTCTCATGGATATTGGTAGTGAGTGTATATAATTTTTAAATAACACCACTATTTGGTAATGGCATTCCTAACATATATAATTCCTATAAACAAGAGATGATTTGTGTATAATGCACAGAGGTGTAATTTCAGGGTAATTCATACCTTTTTAGTATTGAAACCCCCTTTCAAAACCCCCTTCATGATTTCCATTCTATAGATTCATTCCAAAAATTCATATATGAATGGGGTAAATTCAAATAGATAGTGAAAATATTGAAAAACATAAAGAGAAATGAAATATGACCAATTTTCCTGAACTGACCGAGGCTACCCATAATCCGGGTACCCAAGCTTTCCTGCGATAAGTCTCAAAGGGTGTCATATAAGGGCTAAATATTTATAGTAATTCCATTGTACTAATGGTATGAAAAACGTGCATATTTGGTGTGTTCAATGACATCAATTTCAATGGGGTGTTGTATGAGGCAACATAAATGGGTGATCGACAATGTTATGATAAGTGTGTAACCCGACAATCTTACTACTCCTCAATGAGGTGTTGACGCTGCCTCTTATGGACCAGACTTGCTTGGTTTGTCTGGGCATGCTAAGTAAGTGGTAAATGTGATCAATGTATCATCTTTATTATATTATGAATACATTATGATCAATGGGTCATCATTATTATATTATGTTTCTGTAATCTTACACTATCGTATATATGAAACGTTTTCTCTATTTAGTAGTAACTATGTGTTTTAATTTTTTTATTATTGTGTAGGAACATTGTGATATACATGGATAAAAGCTAGATCACATTACCGAGGAACACACCTCAATATGTTAAGGGTTTGAATGAGTTTCAAGATTTTTCAATTTCTAATTGATCTGTTGAAGGGAGAATAAGATGTCCATGTCTTAATTGTAAATTTAGAACATTGATGAAGAGAGATGAAGTTTATGAGCATTTAATACTAAAGAAATTCCCTGATCAATATTTGTGTTGGATTTGGCATGGAGAATTGAACAATACATAAAGATTGGTCACTGATGTTAATCCACAGAATGAGGTCCCAAGTTCTTCGACAATGGAAAATGAAATGTAAAACCTCATAAATGATGCATTCGGCACTGCAAGACACCGCTATGAGCATAAAAACATATCAGAACAACCAGAAGAGGGTGCTACAAATTGTGACGTGACAAGTGATGTTTTTGAGACTGTAACACAATCATATCAAGATTTTAACATATCATTGGACCCTCCTCTTGATTTTTTGGAGCCAAATGTAAGGGAAAACATCAGTAAGGAAAATGTGTTTCATGATTTAGTTGATGATGGAAATCAAGAGTTTTATAGTGTGTGTTTGAAATATTCAAAGCTTTCATTTCTACTGAAGTTGTACCATATCAAATGTATATGTGTAATTATAAATAATAATATGTCCATGTTATTGGAATTGATTTTTGATGCATTTCCTGAAGCAAAAATCCCAGAATCTTTTTATGATATGAAAAAATTTGTTTACAAGCTTGGTCTAAATTATACAAAAATACATGTGTGTCCCAATGATTGTATGCTTTATTAGGGAGAGGATTCAAGTAGACATAATTGTAAGAAATGTTCTTCTTCTAGATGGTAGTCAAAGGGTGATGTTGAAAGTCTGACTGAACATAATTTCATGGAGAAGAAGGAAAGGAACACACCTGCAAAAGTTTTGCGTTACATTCCTTTGAATCCTAGATTGCAAAGATTATTCATGTCATCAAAAACCGCCAAACACATGAAGTGGAATCCAGTAGATAATAAAAATGATGGGTTAATGATACATACACAAGATTACCAATCATGGAAGACATTTGATTCATTAAATCCAGATTTCTCAGCTGATCATAGGAATGTTCGATTGGGATTGGATGTCGATGGATTCAACCCATTTGGGACTTTGAGTACCAGTTATAGCATTTGGCCAGTTGTTTTGATCCCTTACAATCTGCCTCTGTGGATTTGTATGCAACAAAAATATTTTATCATTTCAATGATTATTCTTGGAAAACAAATGCCTGGAAATGATATTGATGTATACCTGCAACCTTTGATTGAAGAATTGCAGGAGTTATGGAGAAACGGTGTTGAGACATTTGATATTTTTTCTAAATCAATGTTCTAAATGCATGTTTCTTTAATATGCACCATTAGTGAGTTCCCTGGGCTTGGGAATTTATCTTGTTGGAACACTTATACTGGTTTGGCTTATCCCGTTTGTAACTTTGATTTCGAGCCCAAACGGCTACCTTACAGTAGAAAATGGTGCTTCTTGTTCCATCGAAGATTTCTTGATGCATCTCATAGATTTCGGCTGAACAAATCAAAATTTAATGGTTCCATTGATTGTAGTCCACCTCCAATGTTGTTAACTGGTTCTGAAATATTAACAGAGCTTGAAAATTTTAAAACAAAATTTGGGAAGGTTCATCATTTGAATGATAGAGGAAAATGAGTGCGAAGTGCATCGTCAAGTGAAATCAGAACGCAACAATGGAAGAAAAAAAGTATATTTTTTAAACATCCGTATTGGGAATTTAATTTCTTGCACCACAATCTTGATATGATTTATATTGAGAAGAATGTATGTGATAATTTGATTTTCACATTACTTAATGAGCATGGAAAGTTAAAGGATCATCTCAATGCTCGCAAAGACTTACAAGTAATGAACATAAAATGTGATCTCTGGCTAGATGAGAATGAAAAGTATGATCCAACAATTTTTTCAATGAAAAATAGGGATAAAGATACGTTCCTTTGAATTTTAAAGAATGTGAAGGTATCTGATGGGTATTCGAGTAACATCTCGAGGTGTGTTGACTTGAAGGATCGTAAGTTATATGGATTGAAAAGTCACGATTCAGATATTTTGTTACAACAGTTACTACCATTGGCATTGCGTACATTATTACCTGAAGCAGTTACTGCTGTTGTACTCCAATTCTGCACATTTTTCAGGAAATTATGTGAGAAATCTCTACATCCATTTCATCTTGACAACCTCCAGGAGAGGTTTGTATTGACCCTTTGTGCAATGGAGATGATATTTCCTCCATTGTTTTTTACTGTCATGATGCATTTAACTGTGCATTTGGTTGAAGAAGCTAAATTAGGAGGCCCCATTCATTATTAATGGTTGTATCCAATTGAGAGGTGTTTTATTTATATGTTTATAGTTAAGTAAACAATTTTTTGCATTTAAATAAATGCATAATATTATTATTTTATTTCGCAGGTATCTTGGGGATTTGAAAGCATACATGAGAAATAAAGATAAACTAGAAGGATATATTATTGAAGGTTATTTGGCTGAGGAGTGTCTCACCTTTTGTTCCAGATGTTTGGATGATATTGAGACATGATTTAATCGAGTTGGACGTGTTAACGACACATCAACTCATTCTCAAATGCATCAGAAATCAAAAATATTTCCAGCCATTGGCTGATCAGTTTGGAGGACCTCATATGTGACACTGACAGAATTGGAATTATTACAGGCACATAGATATGTGTTGCTGAATAGTGAAATTTCATATCCATTTATTGAAGAGTTGAGAGTACAAACAAAGAGATGAATGAGAGGCCGAACAAAAAATGAGAAAGATATAACAAAATCTGTGAATAAAGAGCTGGTATAATGGTTTGCATGACGTGTAAGTTTATAAATATTGCAATAAATAAAAATTTTAGTTTGACACATACAATTTGTAAATCTATTAAATTATATATCTTTTTTCAGATCATGAATACTGATACTCGAGTAGACTTGTCATAATAGTTGATGTTTCTTGCTAGAGGTCCTATAAAACAAGTTAGAAAGTTCGACGCGTATAATGTGAATGGATTTAGATTTCATATAGTCAATCAAGAAGTGGGTTTGAAAACATATAATAGTGGTATATTTACATTTTCTGAAGTGGGATACTATAGAAAGCTGCATGATATTATTGAATTAAACTACCATGGGCATTTTTCTGTTGTTTTATTCAAATGTAAATGGGTCGATGTTATCAGAGGTGTTAAAAGAGATTCCTTTCAATTTACTTCTGTAAAGTTATCTCGCTTGATGGATGTTGGTGATCGTGAACTGCATGATCCATATATCTTATAATCGCAATAAAAAATGGTATATTATGTGAGTGATGTTGTGGATGAATGGTGGAGTGTAGTTACTCATGTAATACAAAGAGATTTGTATGATATGGGAGATGAAGTGGAATATTTGACCTCTGCAATTGAATTTCATCAACAACATGAACTAGAATTATTTGTCCATTATGATATTGAAAATATTAGTCTAGAAAGGATAAATGAAGTGGATGAAGCAATGGAGCAAGAAACTGACATGATTGAAAGGAAAAATGATTGTATGTACAATTGTTTATTCATTCAGCAACCACTTGTTTCATTTCTGTAGTAATTAATTATCATTGTTATATATATTTTGTTTGTTAGTACTGGGCATATATTATCATTTTTAATTTTTTTTTCTCCATAAATTTTTTGAAATATATATTCTGAATTTAATTTTATTTGTTTAAATGACAGGAATGCCAAGGAAGAATCGGTACACTATTTCATCAAGTTCTGCAACATATGACGATCCATCTTCCCCACGGCATCTGAGGCACCAGCTGCCGACACCCCAACACCATCTCCCCCTGCACCATCTCTGACACCATCTTTGGATGTCTCATTAGAGGATGAGTCATCGACTCCCCCTACATGAGCCTCAGTAGTGGGGCAGTGAAACGACCCTTCCAACTCATCACAGATATTATGTCTTGATTTCTCAAGTGAGGTATACATTATTCCATTTTGGCTGGTGTTTGAATTGGTAGTTGAGATTTTGGATGACTAAAGTG
The DNA here is from genome assembly GCA_963277665.1 of Viscum album. Lineage (NCBI taxonomy): Eukaryota > Viridiplantae > Streptophyta > Magnoliopsida > Santalales > Viscaceae > Viscum > Viscum album. The sequence continues at coordinate 1,047,793,194 of OY728135.1, read as the reverse complement.
TGATCCTTTTTTTATTTTGTTCTGGTTATATAAAATAGAACATAGTAAGTAGTATAGAGACCAAACATAAGAGGAGGATTGGAATGTGGTTTAGCCTAATCATGTGATACGAATCATATACTCACCAATAAAATTAGTTGGAAACAAAAATGGTGAACCTAACATGGAACCTTAAACAAAATGCATGTGTCACCCACATGTTAGGATACTTTCTCTCTCTCTAAAAATATGAAATGTGGAAAAACATGGATCTGATACAATTGATTATACATGTGTTTATTTATTGATACACTGATTTCATGAGGATTTCTTGTAAATGTTTCTTATAAGTATTCTGGCACTTTCAACTAGAACCCCCTTTGATCCAAATGACATTTTACTACTTTAAGAACACATATGCTTCGACTACTGCCCAAGTTAGATCCTCATTTAAAACTAGGGCTCTATTATCAACCTTGAACCCTCAACATTGGGTCCCAAATTCACTGGTTTGGGAGTCACACCGAAATGGTACCATTCCATCTTCAGAGGAAGCTAAAAAATACATTCATCTCAAAAATCCCTACTAGATGTCTACACTACAATGACTAGCAGAACATAATTTGTTGTAAATAGTTTCCATCTCAAACCATTTCATGGCCATATCCATGGAAGGAAATAACATGTTCCTCCCTTATCTAGGGAGGTTGATCAAGAGGTCACTAATGGACTCATCTAGGTAGCATAAGGGACCCTCCAAAGGGATCCTTCTAGCATTCACCATCACCAATGATACAAAGAAATAAATCCTCTATATAATGTGTGTGTTTACCTCGGGAGTATGAACTAAGTCTACCAAACATAGGTAGTCATGAAGAACCACTTAGGGTAGTGAACAATCAACCAAGAACATGGCCCTACATCAATACCCTCCAAATAATCCCACTAACTAAATCTGGTGGCAAACAATGAGCAAGAGAACATATTTTCCCACATTTACTAAGCTTCTCGGTATAATATGGTATTATTCAAAGAAATCACCAAGAATATTTTGGTAAAAAATATAGGGAATACCCATATCCTTTCCCACTGACTTGATTAACATCGGTATATAACTATATGAAATGGAGGAAATGATCTGGCCCATACACAATCTCCAACAATAGAATAAGAAAATATGCATGTTCTGGTCACTGAAGTCACCTAGAATATTCTAAAAATGGTTAAAGGGAAGGCACCCAACTATTATACCATAATTTGGGTGACTCATTAACACAATATGAGGAGATTTATAGAAGATACACATCTTTTCTCCTAATGTACGGTGTGTCTAGTTGAATTTAGAGGTTATAAGAGTTTGGGTCATATCTTGCACATCTTCAAAACTTTTCCACCAGTTCCTCCTAGAGGGATAAGTTATTTACATATTCTACATTATTATGTGGGTCCTCTTAATTTTTAGTAGGTATGTAGCTATAATACAACATATTTTTGAGGCCAAGGTGGTAGTAGACATAGTTGATACTAGACTCCGGAATTAATGTGCATGAAATGTGATCCCACTCAGAATAGTCAAGTAGTAGCATAGAGTCATGGTATGGGAAAACTAAATGACATTCAACATATGATAGAGAGAATTATTCAAATTCATCTATTGTTAGAGGTACTAATCTAGTAACCTCTGCTATAGATTCTACATTATTTGACACAAGTGCATCATACAATGTTATATTTGATACATTTCTAGATATTCTGGTGCTTGATATAGTGTATTTATGTGTCATTAAGAATCTATAAACCGCATTGGTTATTTGATCAATGATTGTTCACTAATGGAATTATTTTCTCCATCAGATAGGAAAATGTTTTTTATATAGAATTCATTCTTTCCCATCATGTAACTGTATGATGTAATTATTGGAATGGAATTAATGCTTCCATATAGATCCATTATTGATTATTATCACTATAGAATTATTGTCGATTGTTTGTATGATCTATCGTTTCATCATGTTGGGGATACCAAGTTAGAAATAACATTTTATTGGTTTGTATGATGTCTTTTGTTCCATTTTCTGGTTTGATTTGTTTTTCACGGCTGTGGGGCAGTAGAACCAAACTGCATTTTTTTTCTGGTCAGCATGTCGCGGCGGTTTTAACCGCCGCAAATGCTTTACTGGTTAGCATTTCACAGCGGTTATAACCACCGCTAATGCTTTAATTGTAAACCATTAGGGGCGGTTAAAACCTACGAAAAATGTAATTGGTTTATATTTAGCGGCGGTTTTGACCGCCGTGATGGAGGCACATCAAACACCTGAATATTGTGGTGGTTAAAACCGCCGTGAATAAAAAAATATCCGGCACCCGTCAAACTACCGCTAAAGGCATGAAAACTTCCTCAAAATGAGGCATCTATGATGCTTCCCTTAAACTGCCACGAAATGGAAAAAACCGCCACTAATAGATTTCCGACCCCCAGTTTAGCGGTGGTTTCTGTAAACCTCTGCCAAACCATATAGCAGTGGTTTAAACCACTGCTATATGAAAAAACACCACCGGTAATAGCCAATTTTGTTGTAGTTTATTTGGAAGAGGTTGAAAATAGACACGATCCTTAAAAAGAGGGATTCCTTGTACCTCATATTGTTCTCAAAAAATGTATGCAGAAGATAGACAAGGTCATTAATATAATGAGAAGTTTTGAGTTTCATAAATATGACTATTAGAAATAATTATTAATTTAAGAGTAAAGAAAAGTTTCTATGTACTGAATGGAGATCCTTCTATTGGTGACTCCTTCTATCGGTGACTCATTCTATTGATGACTCCTTCAGTCAGTGAATCCCTCTATTAGTGACTCCATCTATCCGTGACTCCTTCTGTGAGTGACTTCTTCTATCAGTAACTCCTTCTGTCGGGGAATCCTTCAATCGACGAATCCTTCAATCAGTGACTCCTTCTATTGGATACTCTTATATCACCGACTCCTTCTATTGGTTACTCCTTATATCGATGACTCCTTATGCCGATGACTCCTTACGTCAGTGAGTCAGTTCATCAGTTTGTCATTTAACCTGTTGGTGACTCATTTTTTCCATTGGTGAGTCATTTTGTTGGTGACTCATATGTTCTATCAGTGACTCATTTGTTCTATCAATGAGTCATTATATTTTGGCTGTGAGTTGTTTATTCTGTCGGCGACTTGTTTGTTCTTTTGGCATGTCATGACTATCGGTGACTCAGAGTATATGACTTAAACTATTGGTGACTCATAATTATCCATTCCTGTATACTTTTATTATTGTATAAAAATCAACAGAATGTGTTAAACTTATGATTGAAAATAAAGAATCATAAGTAAACATATTTTAATTTATTAATTAAGACATGAAAAAATATGAATCAACAAGATTTTAGATTATTAAAACAAGAGAGGGCCGAAAATCTCACCCTTTTTATGATAAAAAACATGGAATTATACAGTAAAACTACTTGATTCATAATGATCTAAGTAGGTATTCTACTTACTGTCTCTACAGTTAAACTAATTCATAATGATTTAAGGATAATTAATTTCTCCCCATTTTGGGATTATCAAAAAGAGTTAATACAGTATGGAATAAAAATCAAGGAAGAAAAAAAATAATCCTATCCTGAAATTATAATAGATTTCATTAGCAATGAAAATTACATTTTACATTAATGTTAAAAATTACTACAAAGAAACCCTATCATTCAAGTGATCCAATCTAATTCTTCTTCTTCTTCAAAGAGGAATCCACTATGGCCTTTACCCTATCAGTATTAGAAATGGTAGAATTAGATGTAGATGTAGTGGATGGAGGATTAGAAGGCATTCTGAGAGTGGTAAAAGGAACTCCAGGAAGGACTGAAGTAGACAAGCTAGGACTAGTAGAGGAAGGAGGGCCAGTAAGTTCCTTAAAAATGATAGGGTAAAACATCTGGAAACATTGAGTATGAGTCATTGTCAAAGAAGGGATTCTAGACGAAGTAGAGATTGCTATTCCAGATGTGTTTTGATAGGATTAGAAGGAGTATTAACAATTCACTTACACTAGACTTGTATATAAGGATTTAAAAGGTTGATGAAATCCTTGATTATCAATCAACCGTACTACATCGCCTTTGTGAAGTCTTTCTTCTTTTGAATGAACTATGAAATTATAGGAGTAAACTCCGTAATAATATTTACTTGATCTATGAAGGATTGGGTCACTGGAGGAATTCTCAGGTTCTCATGTAAAATCTTGACGTGATGTTCTAGCTTATGCTTTGTATATACCCTCTTGAAATAAAAATCTTCTTTCTTTGTTATTTCCTCCTAAGCAACTGCAGACTAGTTAGAATAAAATCTGACCATGCCAAAAATATATAATAATTATTTTTCTTGATTTTGGATAGACTTTTCTGATCAGTTCCACCCATCATTGTTCTCATCACTTCTTTAATGACAGTCCATGCTATCTCTATTTCTGGTGGGTGTGATACATGAGCTGCTAATCTAGATGCCCCTTGCACAAATTCCTTAACATCTTTCCTTATCTGTCTTAGAAATTCGGTATCTTAATGGCATATTACTGACTGATGTTCTTCTCTTATAACTGTTCAAATCACCTCAGTTTCTGAATACTAAAATATAGGAACAGAGTGGGGTGTAGCCATAGATTACGAGGTATTGTTCACTACATCCTTGACTGCTAACTCTAGAAAGAAAAAATCAATAGTTGGAGTTGCATCCTCAATAAGGGATTTGGGATAAATGTCATGATATTGTAGATCTTGGTCTAAAATGGATTTGTACTCACTAAGCATTTGGATAACAACAACTGCATGTTTGACCATTTTTTTAGACATCTACGGTCTAGCTATCTTAACAACGTCCAAAACTGATACGAACCAAGGTTCATGATTGTAAAAAAAAATTATGCACTCAAGTCTAAATAATTCTCACTATGGGGTGATATAGGTGCAGGTTGAGCTTGAGGGACTGATCTCACTGCAGCTAATATTTCTTCTTTAAAAGCATTGAAGCCGACCTTAGATACATAATCTTTAGGCACTAGTACTAGAGATGTTGCAATTGATGGAGGATCCTCAACTACTGATCCTCTTGGAATGACTATCCCCTCCTCATCATTTGAATATGGTTAATCTAGGCCGAGATCAATATAACTAGGGAATGTTTCCCACTCAGGTAACATAGAATCATCCATATGAGTGAGAGTATCAACTGAAACTTTCATAGCTTGAGGCTCCCCCTCAATTTGATCTATCTTAATTTGTTTCTCCCCATAAACTTGATGTCTCCTTCTAATATATAACAATTGTGGTAATGGGACTAATAGTGCTCTGTCTTCATTACCAACCTCAACCACTTCATCTGCCTCATCTCTAGATTCTACCGGACCAAGGGGTTCTAAAATTTTTTCTTGATTCTCAGGACGAGCAAGTTCTATATTGTCACCTTGATCATCACTAGGAAGATCCGAATCACTACCAATTTAACCAATTTCGTCACTTTCATGATCTGGTTCATCTCTTTCACCTGCACTGTCACATTCTTCACTTTTATCACCATATTTTCCATCACCTTCATCCTGACTTTCTGAGCCACTGCCACTGCTACTTTCTTCTTCTTCATTGTATGCTTCTTCTTCTTCTCCATATTCCTCTTTTGAATTATTTGATCTTTTTTTTATATTCCACACCTCCCAACTCCTCAGTCTCATCATTTTCATTATCACCCAAAATAGTTTCATTTGATGGAAGAGTTAAAGGTGGAAAAGTTGGACCATATGAAAATCCCCTAGGACTTTCAAGAATATCTATGTCATACTTATCATATATACGAGACCCTGATTCTCTAGAAGATTCAGAATCCTCTTCATTAGAATAAACAACATCAGCATCTGGTTGAAGAACATGATTAGTCACATCTCTCAGCATAGTAGGATGCTCAACATGATTTTAATTTTCATATCGCTTCCCATTATCTTCAAACCAATCCCTCTTCTAGGGATTCTGGTTTATCTATATTCTCTTTCAAATTTCCTTATTTAAGCATGCTCCAATAAAAAGTAGAAATGGTTTCTTCATTCTCACCTACAAAACAACTTGACTTTAAAATAACAGATATCATTCATGGATAGAAAAAAATTAGTCTTACAATATAGATTTATCCACTCACTTATATAGACTATCAAATTACAACACATATTCACTTTATACCTTTTCTTTATAAAATACCAGAGATATACATCCTGATATTTTATTGAGAAAAATTAAACATTCCTAGTGCATAACTAGTGTTGGATAAACTTAAATAAAAGTCTAATGTCTCAATAAAACTATGAAGTTATTGGCCTTCTGTGTTCTTCATTAACAGTCACCTCCTTAAAAGTCATCTCATAGAAAAACAACTCACTAGTTGGTGGAATACTTCCTTGGTATTCATTAAATACTCCTCCATGTGGTACATTATGGAATTCTACCCAATGCCTTGATAAAAAAGATAATATCATTCCATTCACTATTGATTTGATCCAATACATCTCACTGACTTCTAGAACAAACTTAGCATGAAGATAAAACTTCCAAACAAGCTTAGGGTAATACAACCTTTTATTATTTGAAAACCAATACAGCGACCCATGATTTCACAACAATCTTAAGAGAAGATACAAACTAGATACTGATGATTTAGGGAACACTTCCGTCTCAGGTGTTACCACATTGGTCAGAAGTCCAAGATTAACAAGCATAGATCTACTAGAATCTCATTTCTACCTCTTAACAGGTTGCAATTCATCTTCAAATCCATAAAAGAAAGACTTCACTCTAACCATTATGAAGTTTAGGTTGAAGTTAGGAAGGTGAAAGGTTCGAGGTTAAAGAGAGAAAGGGTTGGAATGTAATAATGGAAGTCTTTGAGTAAGAAATATGATGGATCAATGCAATTTTATCATTTTGGGATTTTTAAGTCATAAATCGATTAAAATGGGTTAAGATAAAATGAAATAAACAAAACTGAATCATTTTGGTAAAGTAAAACAGATATAGATAGTGTGTTACCTTAGTGAGTTGCCAATGGAGAGACATTAGTGTTTTTTTCGAAAAGATACTGTTGGTGTTAGGGGGACAACTGTGTTAGTGAGACATCAATGTTGGTGTCAGGGAGACAACTATCTGTGAGACACTATATATGTTAGCAAGAAACTTTCTGTGAGACACATTCAGAGTAAGTGAGACATCACCGGTTGGTAATATCAATGTTACATCCATATTTAGTTTTAACATATATTTATTGATAGTATATCCTTACAAATTAATCATCCATAATTCTTGTAGGATGTAACTCATCCTCTCAGATTTCAATGTCTTAGTGAATATATCAACAAGATGATGTTCTGTGATAATAAATTCCAGAGTTATATCACCTTTTTTTGATAATGATATATAAAAAAATGATGTCTTACATCAATATGTTTTTTCTATAATGATAAACAATATTCTTTGATATGACAATAAGAAGTTTTATTATCACAATTTACAGGGATATGTCTATACTGATATCCATAATATAGTAAAGTGTTATTCATCCAAAAAAATTGAGCACAAAAATCACCAACAACTATGTATTCATATTTGGTAGAAGATAATACAACATAATTTTTATTTTTACTACGCCAAGATACTAGAGACTTTCCAAAAAGGTGACATGTTCTAGAGGTGATATTTCTATCTAACTAAAATCCACCAAAATCAACATCAAAATAACTAACTAAATTAGAAGGTTATCCTTTATGATAGAACAATCCTAAGTGAGTTGTATACTTAAGGTATTTGAAAATTATTTTAACAACATTTTTATGAGATTCTTTAGAATTTTCTTGAAAACGAGCTCAGATACATACACTAAACATAATACCAAGCTTACTAGAATTCAAGTTGAGTATACTTCCAATCATTACTTTGTAAATGGTTTGATCAACATATTTACAATTTTCATCAAGATCCAACTTTCTGGTGGAACTCACTAAAGTATCACTACTTTTTGTGTTATCAAAGCCAAACATTTTCAAAATATATTTAGTATATTTACTTTGATTTAAAATAATAACTTCTTTGTTTTCAAAATTTTGAATAAAAAGAATGAATTAAATTTATCTAATAAAAATCATTTCAAATTCCCATTGCATCATTTTTAAAAAATCAATACATAAAGAATTAATTTAAGATCCAAATATAATATCATCAACATAGATTTGAACTACTAGAACATCTTTAGAAATTATTTTTATAAAAAGAGTACGATCATATATACCTTTTGTAAAATCATTAGAAATAATAAAATTACTTAGCCTATCATAATAAAATCTTGGAACCTATTTTAAAACATATAAATTTTTTTTAACATAAAGACATGATTTGGAATATGATGGTTTGTAAAACTATGGTTTGTTCAACAAAAACATCCCTAACTATATACCCATTTAAGAATCCAATTTTGACATCCATTCGATATTGTTGAAAATTTAAATGAGCTGCATATACTAGTAGGATTGTAATTGATTCATTTCTAGAAACTCATGAAAAGGTTTATTCATAGTCAATCCTTCTTCTTTACTATATCCTTGTGCAAACAATCTAGTGATATTTATCAAAATGGTTCCTACTCTATCTATATTGTTTCTTAAGACCAATTTAGTTCCTTTGGTCAAGGTGTGTTTTGGTCTATCTACTAGTTTCCAAACATTATTTATTTAAAACACATTCAACTATTATTTCATAGACATCACCCAAAATTCATCTATGATTGTATCATTAATGTTTCTAGGTTTGAGATGCAATAAAAAGGCTCGATGTTCAACTCGGTTCCTAAGACAATCTATATTCTTTGTTCTTTATCGATGTATCCAACTACATCATTTAAGGGGTGATTCTTAGGGGTTATAACAGATCTAGAAAATGATGTACATGTTATTTCAGGTTCATATATAGGTTCAGGTTCACAATGATTAGTGTTTGGATATTTTTTAGAAATGGAGGATTTTTCACATTACTTAACAACAAAATCAGGGGGTCTATCATTTATGTCCAAATTGCACAGATCATTATCAATATTTTCAAGAGGGGTTTTAGGTTCAGGTGGATCAGTTTTATAAAATTTAACATGTAAATATTATTCCACATATTTGGTTCTCTTATTAAAAAATCATAGGCTTTACTATATGTTGAGTAACCTAAGAAAATTCGTTCATCACTTTTGAATGATAATTTTTTAATATTTTCCTTTATATTAAGGATGTAAACTTTTCAACCAAACACTTTGAAGTAGTTGACTATGGGTTTTCTATTTTTCTATATCTCATAGGGAGTTTTCTTAAGAATTGGTCTGATTAAGACTCTGTTAAATATACAATAACTTATATTCATATATTCTTCCCAAAAATAAATAGGCAAATCATATTCATTAAGCATAGTTCTATCTATTTCTTATAAGGTTCTATTTATTTTTTCTACAACTAAATGTTTATAGGTTTTCATAGGAGCATAGAAGTTATGAAAATATCCATTTTGTGAGCAAAAAGATTCAAAATCCTGATTTTGAAACTCACAACCATGATCCCTTCTTATGTATTTAATTCTAAGACCACTCAGGTTCTCTACAGATCTAGCATACCTGGTAAAGTAAGAGCAAGCATCACTCTATTGACCTAAAAAGAAGGTCCATGTATACCTAGAGAAGTTATCTACAAGAAAATATACATAGTGAATCCCATTAAGAATTGAAAATCTAGATGGTCCAAAACAATCCATGTGAACCAACTCAAGTGGTGGAGAAGTTGAAAATTATTTCCTTGATTTGAAGGATATTTTGCGTTGTTTCCTATTTTGAAAAGGATTCCAAAATTTATTGTTTGGAAATTATATTTTGGGTAAATACTGGACTAACCCATTATTAGATATATTTCTAAGTGATTGAGTGTTACAAGGGACTAATAATTATGAAAAAGTCAAGAGTCTTTATGAGAAATGCTTAATCCAGATACATTTTGAGAAATTAAACAATATATTTTCACATCATAAACATTATCATATCTAAAAACAGTAAATTATAACTCATTTTTAGAATAAAAAACATTACATGCATCATTTTAAAATTTATCATTGAAACCATAATCACATAACTGATTGATAATAAGAATATTGTACTTTAATCAATCAATAAAAGTACATTGGAAATTAAAATTGAATTAGTGTTAATAATTTGGCCATGGAAAATTATTTTTCCTTTAGAATTGTCACCAAAAGTGACATGCCCACAATTAATCCATATAATATTATTGAAGATTGAGTAGTCACATTTCATGTGCCTTGAACATCCACTTTATAAGTACTATAATTTTTTATTGTAGATCTATAATCATGCTTTCTACAAATAAAATTCAAACAAGAAAATATTTTGGTACCTAGACATTCTTAGGTCTAGTAATATTAGTAATTAATGTTTTGGTAACCTGTACTTGCTTCAAGGGTTTCATATGAATAGTTTGTAGAGTGTGGGTAAAATAAACTCTATTGGGTCTAGAAAAACTAGTAGTAAATTAATTTTCAGTATTGGAACTTGAAGAAGATCGTTCAAACCTAGGTATAAAGCCAATATTTCTAGATTTTGATATGAAATTATTTTTAATAAAGTTTCTTGGTCTTGGTTGATAGGATATACCAGTTGCATATTTTGGAGCAACCTATTTACCAAGAATTTTGATGAGTGTGTTCTTTCCATTGGAATCCTTTTCTAAATCCTTTTTCAGCTGCTCATTTGATAATTTAAGCTAATTATTTTCTTTAATAAATTTGGCATTTTTTCTCTATTTCTATATAAAGCTCAGATTTACCAGTAGAAGTAAGAGCACATTGTTTCATCAGAACATTATATTTATATTTTATTTAATTGCATGTGTCCTCAATTATTTTTCAGTACTAAAACAATACCTCATTGTTCATGTTTTTTGAATCAAATTAATCTTCATAATAGTCTGAATTTTGTACAGGAGATTCAAGGGTTTCCTAAAAAGTGCTTTTATGAAGAACATGTTTTCTTTTTCACATTTATCATCGTATAAAGACTATGACTCACTAGAGATATCCTCAAAAGAACTCTAGGAAGCCTTAATTTCCTTCTTATTCCTTTTATCATTGTCCTCATATTTCTTCTTGTCCAGATTGGGTTTAAAACATTATACAAAGCTCTCTATGTCAAATAGGACCTCAACCATAGTTATTTGTGGGAAACTAAAAAAACTGGTCACATAGGAACCTATTCCATAGTTTTACATGGGTGAAAGATGTGTAAAAATATTATTGAGTAAGTATATCTTGTATCCTCTAGCTTAGCAAAGGAGACGATGTCTGTATATACTATAGACACATACACTGCTCAAAAATTTGTAAAATTATACACAATAGAAAAGAAATACTGAGATAAGGTTTAGAATTCTTTGAGTGATTTTCTTGATGCTTATGGGCTCCTTGGGTCAAGAATATGTGGAAAGAGAGTCCTCTTCTGGAAACAGAAACAAAAAAAATAGTGTCGTGGAAGCTCTGTGTTCTAGTTTTCAGGAAGATATGAGATGTTCTTCGAAGGTTCTCTTCACTAGGGTTTGTTGTTGCAATAATATTGAGACTTTAGTTCTCAAAAAATACATCTTGTTTTTAGTTAGCAAGAATGAGTGTTCTTTGTGTTTTCTTCTTGATTGCAATTAACATGTTTACTTGATATACATCTCTTTTTCTTTTTTTCTTGAGTGATTTATTTTTATATTCTAAAGAGGCCAACAAGAGGCACAATCCATAACATGAGGGCTTCCTCATACCTTGTACTATTCTCTGATAGTTTTTTCAAAATATATAAATGGTCATTAATATAATAAAAAGTAATAACATTCATAAATATAACCATTAGAGTTAATTTTGAATTTAAGAGTAATGAAATTTTTCTAAGCATTGAATGGTAGGTCTTCTATCCGTGACTCCTTCTGTCGGGGACTCCTTCTCTCAGTGACTAATTCAATCAGTGACTCCTTTTATCAGTGCCTCCTTCTATTGGTGACTCCTTTTATCAGTGATTCCTTCTATAGGTGACTCATTATTTTGGTGAATCCATTTTTTTGGTGTGTCAGTTCATAGTTGAGTCATTTTTTCTATCGGTGACACCTTCTGCTGGTGACTCCTTCTGCCGGTAACTCCTTCTATTGGGGACTCCTTCTATTGGTGACCCCTTCTCTCGGTGACTCATTTTGTTGGTGAGTTATTTTATTGGTGAGTCATTTGTTCTGTCAGCGAGTCATTCTATCAGTGACTCATTTATTCTATTAGCAACTCATATGTTCTATTGGTGACTCATTTTTCCTGTCAGTGAGTCATTCTATTCTATAGGAGAGTCATTTTTTATGTTAGTGAGTCATTTGTTCTGTTAGTCAGTCATGACTATCTGTGAATTAGAGTTTGCAATGTAAACTATAGGTGACCCATACTTGGTCATTCATTTATTCTTTTCTAATAGTATAAAAATCAACATAATGTGTTAAACATAGGATAGAACATAAAGAATCATAATTAAACATTTTTGACTTTGATAATAAAGACATGACTAAATAGGATTTGAAATGATTTGAGATCCTTAAAACTGGATAGGGCCAATAATAAAATATATGAATAGTGAAACAAATATCACCCAAAATAGAGATATTAATAAATAATTACTAATAAAAAAGTGATAAATGGGTTTAATTAAATCATATATGGTATGACATATATCAATATGTTATATAATAAATTTATAATAAATCAATATTTATTATACACTATGTTTGGACACATATGATGGAAGTTGGACCTGAGGTAAAGGTTTAATTCACATTCTCATCTTTATTCAAGATAGTTTATATATAAGTCTTCACTCATAGAATTATTTCATGTTTCAATCTTAAAACCAACATATTTTTTCTCATTCAGATATTTATGAAAATTAAAAATTTCAATTTTATTTTCCACTCTTTAAGTACTCAATATATAAAAATAATATTTTAAGGAAATCCACCCCTTTTTTTATATATGTTCGAGAATCATTCTCTTTGATGCCCATATTTTATTGTTTGACCTTTAAAAAAATGTTTTAAAATAAATCTTAATTTTTTCTCAATGTAGTATGTTTTTACCTATATAATAAAGTGTGAAATTAATCTTTTTTACTTATATATAATGAAAACATTTCCATCTATCATGACAACTCATTATTTTAAGAGTAATTTAAAAGTTTACAAGGTTATTTTCATAGAATTTGTTTTCCTTAATATTTGGGAAATTTTTAAATAAGTGATTTTAAAGGGGAAAGGGTATCTTCCTTGAGATTTTTAAAAAAATTATTTTCATATATGCCAAAATAATTTATTCGATGTTATGATTTAATGTGGATATACACTAATTATAACATACACCATATTTTTTTAGATTCTTTATGATCACCTTGACTAGGGAAGGTATTGATATTACGTATTCTAGTTCTTCCAATACACACAGTTATTGATTTTTATGGAATATTTATTATGTTATATTTATTATTATTATGATGAATGAATTGGACTTATTAAGTGATGGGTGGGCCCTATAAATATATATCCACTATATTTATTGATTTGTCTTATGAGACAAACTATATTCGGAATTTGGCTGAGACCTTACCCATTTATGCAGATGTCTTAGCATGAAACAATGGCAGTATGTTTTATATGTCTCGGCCTGATGCCTCTACAACATGATGACAATGGATGAAAATTTTAATTCCATCATTATGAAATCTGTTATTGATATACATTTGTTTATTTTAATAGTTATGATATTTGTGGTTAAGTTTTATCCCCATGTGATTTTTTTGTATTGTATTGTTTGGATTTAATTTATTACTTCCTTATTATTCATGCCATATTTAGGTTACACTCTATGCATACACTTATTGAGAATATGATATCACAATTTATTATATTTCCTTTCCATAGGATTCCATAATGTTTATTATGATATATATGAAGGGACACACTAAAGGTGATATTTGTGTTCTCAATGAAAATACTATGTTGGAATTTTACTTTTCAAATATAATGTGAGGTTAAAGAATGTATCTGGTTTTCTAAAATACTAAACTATTTGGTCCTTTAGTATGAAATCACTTGTATTTAGTAAAAATGTAAAAATGTAATCACTAACTCTAGGCTAATAGGGTCATGATCATTACACGGTCACATCTATGAGCTATTATAGTTGATATTAGAGTAGGGTTTAGATAACTTTAGATATTAGGATGTTATAAGTTGAGGAATTAAAAGTCATTAATGGGTGATAAGTTAACTATGATTATATTTTTAAAGGTATATATATCCATTTAGGTTAATTGAGAAAATATTCGATATTTTAGGTATTTAGATTAGAAATATTAACTTAAAAACCATGGGATAATTCAAAGTATAGGATAACGTCATGATTTTTTGGTAATGTAAATATGTTGGGTTTATCCTATAAATTAAATCCATATATAGATATTGGAAACTATATGTGACTATTCCATAGATGCACCTAGAGGTAATTTCCCAGAAGAAGGTTGGTTGAGTATTTACTCAATCATCACTCTACTGCAAAATGAGTGGGCCTTTCATTCTACACCTGTCTAAATACTCTCAAAGTATATTCTTTAGTCAACCATATTATATTTACAATCCATTATAAATAATTGATTATGTTCTATAATTAGGTTATAGAATATGTGAGAACACAACCTAAAGAAACGTAGATTGAACTAAAAGTGATTTAGACTGAACTAAAAGATAATGTTATAATTTTAAAGAGTAAGTCATTTTGAGGTTGAATGTTTCATGTAATTATCTTATGTTGTTAATTGTTAATGAATCACGATGAACTAATTTTGGTTTTAGATCAAAGGAACCAAGTAAATAATGAATTCTATGGACAATGTAGATATTTTTATAATGACCAATATAACAAGATAAAACCAATATAAAGAAGTCTTGTGATTGTTCCAAATATAATATCATTAATTATTTTTAATAATGTAAAAATAATTAAATTTCCAAACAAACCAAAAAGATAAGGATGAAGTCTCATGGATTTTTGGGTGAAAAAGATGATGGAGGAAAGAATGTTAAATTTCATACATATCAAAAAATAAGGGAAAAAGAACAAATAAAAATGCATTAAAGTAACTGAGAGATATTTTATTTGGGTAAAAGGTGTTTATAGAGAAACTAATTACAAAGTAAATGTGAAGAGATTAGTATTCAATATAAAAGGAAAAAAATTCATCCTTAGGCACCAAAAATAATTTAATGTCCTAAATTTGGTAAACTTGGATATTATTCAAGTAAATTCCCCAATCAAATGTACAACAAGGTTGATATGAACTTATAAATTACAATAAAAAGGAAATCCTATAT
The DNA here is from genome assembly GCA_963277665.1 of Viscum album. NCBI lineage: Eukaryota > Viridiplantae > Streptophyta > Magnoliopsida > Santalales > Viscaceae > Viscum > Viscum album. Next base: position 1,047,777,682 of record OY728135.1, on the reverse strand, counting down.
AAATATAACAATATAAGTGGGTTCCAAAAATGATATGGAATGAATGACACTAATCACCCACTCAAGAACTATGAGTGTTGTATTGATATCTTATTCAACCAAATACTTTATACCAATGAAAATAAAATCTCCAACCAGATGAATATATATTGAATTATTAATAAAAACATTTATAATTGAGATTATTATATAACAAAAATATAAAACCTCTCAAAAAATTTTTATATGATTGTTCATATTATATAACAATACTATCCTTTAGTCTAATTTGATGTGATATTAGTCATCGATTGGATCTATAAACATGTGGGCCATGATAATTTACAATACTGTACAATTACATTTAAAAACCTACCCATGACCAGATATTAATACAAGGTTGACTATAAAGTACCATTTGAAAAATTAATACCTTTATATTAACGTATTTAGTAGAAATGGTTAAATAGGAAACTCAACACCAATTAAATTCTTATTATGATGGAAATGATGAGTTTAGTAGTCATATTGGGGATAGTGGAGATGAAACATGATTAAAAATTAAATCTCAATCCATGTCTATCTAAATGACCCCATTAACTATTTCAATAGTTAGGAATAACTAAAATTGTGAGGATGTAATTTATTTTTTGAGGGGGAAGTTTGAATCTTAATTAAGAATGAGGAAGATTAACAGAGTATTTTCCTAGAACAAATAAAATATCTAATAATTGTTATATAATTAAAATTTAATGATATATATGTTCAATCTCATATGAATTTCCCTAAGATACATTATAGCTGAATCATTACCCTCGACTACCTCTAGAGCTTACCTTATCCTTAGATATTACTCAGTGATCTTCAGGGGGTTTGTAACCCAAAATTAGGATGATATAAACACATTAATATTAAGGTAATAAGTTATTTTTCAACATTATTTTATATATTTCACATTTTTCATTTTAAATAAAAATTTAATTTCTTTACTAATGCATGGATAAAATTTAAAAGGTAAATATACTCTTAAAAATGTAAATTTTTTCTCAAATTATTTCTTAGTGTGATTTATTTTAAGAAAAAATATTGAATATTGAATATATATATTTTTATAATAATAATTTATTAACACTAATATAATTATTAATTAATTAAGAATAATAATAACAACAATTATAATTTTGAAAATATATTTTCCTAAGAAAAGTTTTTCCAGTATATTTAAATTTAAAATTCAAAATATAAATTTTCAGAATTTGAATTTGAAAAAATAAAATAAAATTTTATATTCATAAAAATATCTTAAATTTTAAAAAAAAATTAACATTTATTTTGAAAAGATGGATTTTTATGTGAATAGTGTAAAATACCATTTTTACAAGCAGTGTGACTTTTATTACCATATTATTATATATGTAGAATTAAGAAATTTATGAAACTATTTTATAGAATTTTTTAATAGATATATTGAATTTGAAAATATTTATTTTATATTACGAACTTATATTTGATATCTTAGAACGAAAGTTACATTATTCTATGAAACTGATTTTAATACATTATTCATTTATTATTTGAACATTAATTATAATTAATTTTAAAAATTTAATCTAATAAAATGAATTTAAAATTCAGAATTAGATGGTCCATATATTTTAATAAGGACCATTTTTAGGCATAAAAATGAATTACTTAGGAAAATATTATTACCATGGTAAAAGAAAAAATTATAAAAAATGATAACCAAAGGGGGAAATGCATAAAATATTAAAACAATGTTTCTATTTTAGTTGATTAGGTGTTTCTAAAATAATTTTCTTTACTCTGTTATTTTCTGTTTTTAGTCTTCTTAACATGCGAAACACAGTGTCTCTTTATATTATAATGAAATAAATACAAAAAATTCACTCACCATTATAAAAGGGGCCTCTCTACACACCTTCAAGAATAATCTATATTTTTTACTCCTATTAGAACAAAATCCTTTTTTCTTATCCTTTAAGATTTTACATTTTCTTTATCTTCAATTTATAAAAACATATCATATAACCTCTATTTCCAATGAGTCCTTCAAGGGAAAACTTAAGTTCTCAACCTGAGTATAAATATCTCCCAATTTAATTTCTTTTTTAGATTCATTTTCAAAATATAATTTTATCATTCTTATATACTGACATAAGAATTTTTTATATAATATTTTTTATGAAAAGATAACAATCATTATCCACCTTTTTTCTTTTTCATTAATAAAATAAAAATAAAAATGTTACTCGTATGTTTGTGCGTACTACCGCCTCCACGAATTGATGTCTTCTATTTTATAGAATTGCCAATAATAGTAGGTTATATATATGTAATTTATGATTAAATGTGAAATATATAATATATTTTGTACTATTATGAGACGAATTATTATCCACATTCATTTTCTCCCATCCATTAAGAAAAATTAAAATGTTTCTCATACGTTTGTGCGGACTGACACCTCCATGAAGAAATATCTCGAATTTTTCTTCCAGTTTAATTATTATTTATTAAATTATGATTACAAAACTTAAACAATTTCTAGATAATGTAAATAGGTGTCTATAATAATGATATTATTACAAAATAAACTACTTTCATAACCTTAACCATCTAATAATTATGATATGTTTGGGTTTGGTCCAATTAATCCACCTACTTGAACAATTATATAAAATAATATCATGGATTATTATGAGAACATAATTAATTATATTATATTATTTGAAAATTGAAATGATTATTTTATTTTGTTTATATAGTAGTAACATTAACAATAAACTCATTAATTAAAATACCAGTGTTTATTTGTTGAAAATCACCCAAACATGCTCGTCACTGATTTCATCTTTAATGATTACAAACAAAAGTACTATAGAATAAAGTTATAAAACTATAAATAAATGTAAAAAATCAATTTAAATGACATATATGATCTATTAATGAGGAAAATTGGGATAATAATGAATAGAAACATCGCTATTATGAATTTTTTTAAAACGATCAACATTACTCACACCCGATATTGAAAATAGAATTATTAAGTGAAATAAAATTAGGGAATAATTATAAATAAAGTTTATATAATGTTATATATATGATAATTTTATTAAAAATGTGATTAATATTGTTTTTTGGGTTATATAGCATATTAATGTGCATTAGTGGATGCCAGGAATTATGGTAAAGGTTTATTTGTCTCATTTTCAAACCTCAAACATGTTTGATTTTTCACACAATGTTTCTTCTATATGATATATATAAATCTATTTAGAGGTATTATATATGGAAATATCTTTAATTCATGTAATTTTATGTTCAATTTCATGTTATATATTTAAATGGTATTTGATTAAAAATCTTACTCAAACTACAAGGGTTTTGTTGCTAATCTTACATTCAAATCAATATTGTTTTTAAAATATAATACATATGGGGAATTTTTATTCTTTACAAAAACCCTCATAATTTTCTTAAAATTTTCATGGTGCTTTACATTTCACCTCAATATATTATTTCCAATTTAAACATATTTTACCTGAAGTGTTCTTTTTAAGGGAAACTAACCCTATATCTTCTCCTCTGTTGGGAACCTCCCTTTTCTATATTTGTATTAATTTGATGATTTTTAAAATATCTTTTATCTAAAACTAGATAATTAATTAATTTAATTTATACATATTTAAATTTATATTTTTTAAATAAATATATAATTTATTCCTTTTGGGTCATTTTCATCAATGTTTGAAAAGAATATCTTCTTAATGTCTTCTATGTGAACACATTTTCAACCATTTTTTCTATTTCCATGAAATTACGTCTCTATACTTTATTTATTTATAAAAAATACAATACTCCATGTTTTATATCTTATTTTTTTCAAAATAAATATTTTTAATGGGGTCCATGATATTCCTTGTTTAAAAAGTGATTTTTCTAATTCTCCTAAAAATTATTTTTCATCTATGTCAACATATTTCGATGAATTTTATGCTTGATAGAAGATATTAATCAAATTAAACCATCCCAATTATTCCTATGGGCGGATTATCAAATTTTATTTTTTATCATAAGATTGATCCATCATTTCCATTATATTTGCAAGCCATCTATTAAGAATAATCTTACCTTTTCTTCAATTGTATTTATTTTAGGGATACCATATTTTTTATTTATTTGATTGTAGGGTGTTCACCTAGATTTCATGTATCAGTTTATTGAACTAATTATTGAATAAAGTGTATACCATTTATCTGTATCGTTTAAATACTATATAATTTATTAAATACTATCTATGTAGGATTTTATTTGGTATCATTGGATAACCATTGATATTCCATGGGGTTTTCATGTTTATTGATGTAATTATAAATTATTTACATATGTAAATCAATTTGAAAATGATATGAACCCAATTTTATTTTCATGTGTCATTTATGTTATCTTGAGTGAATGATTTAATGTGGAACACATAAGTATCGATAAATGACAGGTGAGATTCTATATCCGCACCAATGCATTGGTTAAAAGTTTATATATCATAAGAAATTTTTACATAAGAAAAATTTAGTTCGTCAAATTTTTGTGTAAAACTCTATGACACATGAAGTTTAATTTTTCTATTTTAATGTTTATAACATATTTTAAAGGTATCCTGATGTTTACTCTTATGAATCATGTTTATGGAAAAATGTTTACACTATTTTGTATTATTTCTTATGTTATGCCAAGACTTATTCTATGACTCATGATTTTTGATATATGCCTTTTTGGAAATGATTCTCTCATGTTATATTTACATTCCTTGATTATACGAAAATGATCATTTTACACTCATTTTATGATCTTTAATTGATAATACTTATATTTACCCTTACTGAGTGTTTGAGATCACACCCTTTATTATGTTTCTATTTCATTATGTTATAATAAATTGTAATATGTATTATTATTCTATAATTTTATCTTGTGTGGAGAATTTTTTGGAGAATTTTAAGGTTTATTATTGGTTAATCAATTTCCAATATAATGGGAAAATTATAATTAATTGAAAAAGAAATGGGGGTTTTTTGTTAATGTTTTGTGATAATTATATATTAATATAAATATAAAAGATCATGGGAATAAATTTTAATATAATATTAGTTATAAATTCAGTAAATTATGATAGGGTCACATATTTGGACTTTCACATCCATTATATGAATGTTGACATTGGGGATAAATATTCTCGACCTAAAAGAAGAGGTGGAGTAAGTTTTACTTTTGAAAACTATAAAAAGTAAATTATGAATTAAGGGGAAATGATAGAATGAGAATACATGTAATACTTTAAGAATAATTGGAGAATAATAATATGATGTTTTTTTCAAATATAATGATTATACAAATTCCCTTGATGGATTATCACTCAAAAGTTATTTCAATTTCAAAATGAGATAGGAAATATTTTTTTTTGTATTTGGTAACCTCTGAATCAAAGCACATGAAATATAGAACATGTTATGGATCTATAAATTCTATTAATTACCTAACAAATCAAGGAAAAAATAAATCTGTTAGTAGTATATAAACCACAAAAAAAATAAACAAGTGGTGGATATGACATATGTATTAAATAATTAAAATTGATAGGGGGACCCCATCATAGACATCATAATTCATGAAGTATGGAATGTTTGAAAATGTATTTGAATAATATAAATGAATATCTATATAAAATAAAGAGTATATTTAACATTGGACAATCATAGGGTGGAACACACCCAAATTTTAAGAATAAATTTCAGGAACGATCATAACTCAATAAATGAAAATTTAGTTAACAAAAACCCTTAACTTATATTCCCTCTTAGTCGAATATGCTATAGGTTTCTGAATAATAAAACTAAATATCATAATATCACATTATGTAACGTTATTCATATCTATTACAATTTATATTATTTAATTATATTTATTCATTATACATTCATTATCTATTAAATGTTAATTACCATTATTGGGTGGTGGTAATTTAAATTATTTAATATATGTTTTATAATAGAGATGATAAAATCCATTATTTGATATAGAGTTCATCATTAAAAATATTATAAAATATATTTCAATATTTTATTTCAATTTTTTATGAATCCTCATGTTTATTTGTTGTTGTTATCATTAAACCCTTTTGATGATGCTATTGGGTTGATTGTGTTTTTCGATTAGGTTTCAAGTTGTTGATGAAGGATTTTTATCAAAAAATACATGAAGATTTAATGTGATATATATAATCCTATGAAAGCGTATAATAATTGACCTCATTCAAGAAAAAATGTCTAATGTCACACAATAATTAAATAAATTATCTTTCACAGTAGAGAAATGTCTGATCTCGCAAAAGTATGAAATATATGATCTTGAGAGAGGGAAAAATGAATGATCTCGCTAAAGCATGAATGTTAGATATAATGAAAGGTTTGTATTTTTTATCTTGAAAAATCATTGTTTTCAAGAAAAAATGTTTGATATCATTAATGTGTGAAATGTCTAATCTCACGCGAGGAAAAGATGTCTCATCAAATGTAGTGCGAATGTTTGAAATGATCTCATAGGCCGTGAGTGTCTGAACTGAACTCACATTGAGATATTGTGAAGTCAATGATGAAAAAGCATGATTTTCAAAGGATCTTGTAGAAAGATATCATGAAGCGCATAAATAAAATTAAAATTTGGAAATGATGGAGGTATTTCGTGGTCGTTCAAAATCATGAAACCACAGGATTGGATTGGATCTCATGATGGGATCTTGTGAAGCACATGATTAGGTTTGGATCTCATGACTGGTCTCGTGCACCACTCATTATTTTCTTTGGATATCATGATGGTTCACACAAATAAATGTAAGACAACATCGTTGACCATCACATTATTTTCAATTGATCTCGCAATGGAATATCATAGAGCACTTGATTCCGATTACTATTGAAGTGGAATATATGGTTGTACATGGTTTGTGGAGTTAAGGAAGTGTATTTATTCCAATAAATAAACCTGAACAATCCTTAAAGATTTACGAAGTTTTACTTAAAATATTTATCTGAAGCAACATCAGAGGAGGAATCTTGTGGAGAGATCTCATGAAGGAGGTTCATAGAGGGAACTCACGAATGAATATATGTGATTAGCATCATGTATGTGTTAATCATGATTTGAAAAATAGTATTAATAAATGTGTAAAAGGTATCTCACTCCAGGATCTCGTGAAATTTGTGAAACTAGTATGACACCATGATCTCATGCAAAGTGTGAAATGGGCTACACAAAAGGATTTAATGAAAAGTGAAAAAAGGGTCTCACACCTAGATCTCATGAGAAGATCGAAATGGGTTACAATCTAGGATCTCACACAGGGGTATGTTAAAGGATATCATGTAAAGGGTAATGCGACTATATCTCATTAAAAAAGTTACGCACCAAAATCTCATTCAAGGGTACTCACCAAGATCTTGTGCATGGGGTTATGCGCTTGGTTCTTGCTCAAGTGCATCACACTAGAGTCTAGAGTATGGAGATATATGCCTATATTACCCTTTGAACAATATAATTTTCATATATGAATTTATAATAAGAAGAATACATAGGATCTGTAGCATTCAAAAATACTTATAGAATTAATTTATTGACAACCACATACAAGGAAGTGAATGAAAGACTTGAAATTTATCAATGACTTTCTAGAGAAAAAGTGAATGTTATTAATGTGTCTAAAATAAATATATATTTGTTCCAGTTTTCTAGAAAGTGGAAGTGTTGAATCCAATTGTTTTCATAGAAGTGAATGAGTATCCCAGATATAAATTCAATAGATAATATACCAATAATTGAGGATTATATAATTATTGATAATGATGGGACATATATGTCCATAAACTATGAGTGAATCCTTTCCAGATTAGTGAGCAATGGAAAATGGAAGACAATGATCATTTCCACTGGTAGAGAGCCATCAAAGGAAATATTAATAGAGTGACCATTGGGAAGTAGTGAGCTATCCCAAAAAATTGTAAAGATAGTGAGCTTATGCATAGATTTGATCTAGCCTGATCCTTGAATTGGTAGTGATCCATATTAAATTTGGCACATTAGTATATTTCCATTTTATCTTCCTAGTATGTATCATATTTATGGTGAACCAAATAAAAATTTTTGTTCCCTTGTGTTTTCTTTGGGGAATTAAATTCTATGCATCATCATCCGAAAAAGATGAAAATGATAAGAGAAATATAAAGGCTAAATATAAAACAAAGTGACCCTAATAATAATGTGGTCAATATCCGTAGGGGAAGGAATAATTTCAAAAGAATATAGATACCATGATTTACACCCTCTGAGGGAATCTAGGCCTCATTAGAACATAACAATTGGTATCACAATGTAGTTTACTTGTTTTTAAATTTTCTTGCTCTAACAAGGTTTAATCTATTGTTAGAATTTATGTTTTAGTTTTTATTTTATCTAAGTGTGACATTGAAAAGGGAATAACTAAAGATAATACGAAGAAGTTATGTTGTATTCCTCAGTGTAGAATTCTCTATGTAAAAAAGCGTGATTAAGTTTAATGAAACCAACAATGTACTGATGAAATTATTGGATGAATAAAACAGATAAAATATATACTCACCCAAAGATGTCACTAAAATGGGTGAAGAACCTGATATTCCAAGTGATCTTGAAAATAATGATGATGAATAAACTCTAATAAGGGAAAAAGTTTATGTTTTCCAGGAATCTAAGGAATTGGATAATAAATTTGATGAAGAAATTAAATCTAAATATATCTAGATCAAAGTGCCAAAAATTGAATTTAAGAAGCTAAAAGGATTAAATAAAAGGATTATTGAAGTGGTCGTATATCTAAGATAGAAGAATGATTTACAAGCTTAATAACTACAAAAAATAAAATTTGATTGAATGGGAATGAATATGTAATTAGATAAAATGTAATATTTGAAATTTATAAATGATGATCTTGCTGCACACATGCCTGAACTACTTTAGGATAAGAAAAGGCTATAATAAGAGAATGCATGATGTACTGATTTTGTTGCTCAGATGAACTCTAAAATAAAGATGAAATATGAAATGATGAATAATATCTCATAGGAATTATAAGATGATATGACTATATTGATAAATCTAAAGATTAAACTTAATGCTTAACTTACATCAAGGAATAATAAGATTCAAAAAAAAAATAGGAGAAGAGATAGAATCATTCAAGAAAGGAGTGGAGTAATTTAATGCTAAAGGCAATTCCAAATGGAAGGATTATTTGCACTTAATATTTGGTTATGCTTCATTAGGTGATAATGAAATAAAAAGGACATATGCTAATTAAGTGAAAAACATGAAATTATTGTCTTATTCCAACGACTATGTAGTTTGGAAAATCTTTTATTGGATATGATGAACCCTCTCCCATGGATGAGAGGAAGATAGCAATGAAAATTTACACAAATAAGAAAAACCCTACAAATACTAGAAATATACCAAAAAATATTTTATTGGATATATTAAAACAAGTTCTATTTCTTTGTGATGCATCGTGGTACTTCATTTTCTTTTGAATAATTGGAATATATTTCGTATTTTGATGGAATACATGTTTCTAAATTTTAGAATAATCAAATTATTCTTGAGAAGTATTAACAAAAAGTCTCTAAGAAGAAATTAGTCATCAAATTTTATTATTTTGGATTTTAGGGACACACAATGAGAATGTACTAAGAATCCTGAGGGCTCAATGTCCCAAGAAGAACTATGGCTGCATCAATATATCAATTGATAACTGATGAAACATAGTATGTATTTTATTTAAGATGTTTTATATGTTATAATCATTTAAATTTGGAAAGACATTTTAGAATAAAGAAATAAGGGATAGAAAAGGAACTAGAAGGATATACCCAACTCTAGAAGTTTATAATAAAAAATCCAATATTGAAAGGCAACATGATGAGTTGAAAAATATGTTTATAGCCTCAGGTGAATTAGAAGGAGATCAATGAAGGGAATATCAATCACCTAATCTCTTACACTCACAACATCTCTCTTTGGAATAACGTGAATGGACAATGAATAAAAAATGAGGATATTTTCTATTTGCAATTAAGAAGAATATAAATTCAATGGAATACTCGACCCCAACAAGAAAGGGTGACATGAATCAGGTAACTAAAAAAAGAAAAATGAATAAATTATTCCTTCAGAAATAATCATGTCATTCCACATGGTGAGAAGTAAAGTCCAGAGAAAGATCCCCCTATGGATAAAGATGCAAGAGAAGACGACCAGTGGATATATTTCTTCTCAAATAAAGATCCCTGAAAAATTAAATATCGGTGGTGCGTCAATGATGCAAATTTCTACTAATGGGATTAAAACTAAAATTGGGAAAAAGGAAAAACCTATAGAATCTAAATATCATAAGATGAATAAACACATGGGTAAAGAATGTTTAGTCATATAGTGAGAACAATTGAAGATTATTGGGCAGTTGAGACATGTATAAAAGTAGTACAATGATTTAAAAGAAAGTATCAAAGGGTTTATCTATCATGATCAACAATGATCCTATTATTAAGGATTACAGAGGTACCCCTCTTCCTATATGACACATATTTATCATATCTACATGAATTTTTACAAGAATAAAGGGGATATTCAATCCACGGGGTGTGTGTTTGTGCTATAAGGGCACGAGTGCATACATGAAACATGAAGAACTAAACTTCTTGGAATTAACATATTAGAGATTATGTGATGAAGAGTATGATGTGAACTTGAAGAACTATCAATGCTATAGTAGAATGATCCAGCGGTTCCACATCACTTTGAATATTCTACCATTGGTATTATACCTTAGTTCAATTGTTATTTGTCCCCTGAGAGAAGACCGATTTGTGGAGAAGAAACTACATTCCTATATTTCATGATTATCTATTTTGTTTTTACAATGTGGTATTAGCTAAATAGTTTTAGAATATAAAAATCCTGGAGGTATCTAATGATACATTTTTATGAACACTCTAAATGAAATAGCCTCATCTAACAATATAACCCTTTATATAATTATGGAAAGTTATGCTACTAGAATCCATTGAAGTATGTGAGTGACATAAAAACATATGTATTTATTGTATTTAACATTTTTCCCCAACAATGATTCATGACCCAGTTGTCTTAGAAGATCTGTCAATGACTCAATATCAATTTTTAATTTCACTTTCAAAAAATATTTCTATATTGTGCTGCTATAAAGAATAATTTGGACATGGTCTTGAAAATTTCTAAAAGAATCAATTTTTCAATATGACGTTGATAAATGGATTCAGAGGTGAAATTTGCTATTTTTGACATAGTGTGGTGGTTTTTTGTAGACATATAATATCTCATAAGATAAGAATAAGTGCATAACCAAATTAGGAGAAAAATGTTATTTATCTAAATTTCATGAGATAAAGGAATAATATGTTCCCATCCTGATTTTGATGATTATTGAAGTTTAAATGACCATAGATCATTGACCAAGGGGGAGTAAATTTATAATTGAAAAAATACCAAATGGAATTCTATGAGAAAGGTGGAGATTGAAGTAAATTATATGATTATAATTCAATGTGACAATTCATGTTCTATAAATCATAGAAGAAATCTAATGCATCTGTCATGGATAAAGCACATTTTCTTCATCAAGAAGAATGTGGAGAATGGACTTGTGATGTTGGAGTATGTGCCTATAGAATTACATGCTATATACATTCATATGAAAGCCTCCCAATGAGGAATTTGAGTGGAATAGACTTGATCTTGGAGATGAGTCCACTCCTTACACATGAAAAAGTGTGGATGTGGAACCCCCTCTCCCTAAGGTATGGTGTGTTTTCTTCTACTATGTGGATCTTTTTTCGTTACCCTATTAAAAACCTCATAGGAGTGATATTTAGGTTCATTGAAAAAGGATGATATGTTTTGGATAAATGAGGGAGAATATTTCCTAATAATAAAAGGGGAGAAGATGATTAGGGGAATAAGTGAAGTAGGGGGAGTTTTAAATGTGACGATTCTAAATATGTTTGATCAAAGGTTATATATAATGACAGATGGGGTTTGTGATGAAATCAATTGACTGGTTTAGTAAGGAAGTGATTCACTGATGTAATTTTCATGATACTCCTTTTTATCATTATGAGCATGGATTATGTGGTCTTAGAGTGTGTGTTGAGTAAATCTAATACATATGAGAATATCAGGAAAATAATTTGTGGTAGAATATAGAAAATTATTATTCATGGTATCAAAATGTGAAGAGTTGTCAATGAACCCCAAGGGGAAGATTGTTAGGAAAAAAATCCCTCATGATGGTTCTTATGGGTTGATTTTGTTTTTTGAAAAGGAATGAGGTTTTTGGTGAATGATGGTTGTAAATGAAGACATAAATATTGAGCATGAGATATCTGATATCTCACAATTGGGAAATAACTGATCTCATGCAAGCGTGACATTTTTTATCTCACACAAGCATGAAAAGGGTGATATTAGGAAAGAATGAAATATATGATCTCATGAATATGAGGAATGTATGACCTCATGAAAGAGATAAATTTTTTATCTTGTGAAAGAGTTAATGTCAGATCTCATGTAAGTGTGAAATGTTTGATCTTGTGAAAGAAAAAATATATGATTTCAAACAAGGGTGAAACTTTTTTTCTAATGAAAGAAAGGCATGTCTAATCTTTCATTAGGGAAATATTTCTGATCTCATGGAGAAATAATGCTTGAAATGATCTCATGAATAGTGAATTTCTAAACTAATGTCATATTATAAGTTTTCAAAGTACATGATTACAAAGGATGATTGTAAAATAATCTCATGGAGATATTTGAAGAAGTGCATAATGAAAAAAGAAAAGATGGAAATGACAAAGGTATTTCACAGTCATTGAAATCATAAAACCACAAGATTGAATTTGTATTTTTCGATGGTATCTCATGAAGTGAATGACTATCTTTAGATATCATGATGTGATCTCACACAATGATCCTAATTGTCTTTGGATCTCACAATATATTACACAAAGAACTACAAGATGACATCACTTACCACCACATGATTTCCAATTGATCTCGAGATAGGATATCATGGAGTGCCTGACCCCGATTACTATAGTGGTGGAAAAAACAGTTGTCAATGATTTGTGGAGTTAAGGTGGTGGATTTATGACTATAAATACCACTGTCCTTTCCATAAATATTAAAGAAGTTTTTCTTAAAATATTTACCTAAATCAACATCTGAGAAGGAGTTTCATGGAGAGATCTCGTGAAAGAGGTTTATATAGAGATCTTGTGAAGGAATATACGTGATTGAAATAGTATAAGCATTGACCATGATGTGAAAAAATTCTCATGAAAAGTGTGAAAGGGTTATCACAGCAGGATCTCACGCTATAAGCTAAACGGTTCTCACACTAGGATCATCCACAAAGCACGAAAGGGGTATCTTATCAAAATATTACGCAAAGCGTGAAAAGGGTCTTGCACATGAATCTTATAAAAAAGAAAAAGGGGTTACATGCCATGATCTTGTGAAAATGTTTTCACTAGGATCTTGGGAAAAGTTTTATTTTCTAGGAACTCATTCAAAGGGTTACACACTAGAACCTCATGCAAGGGTATGCTTTAGGATCACACACAAGGGGTTACATTCCACGATATTGTATAGGGGTATCACACAATATCCTTTCACAAGGAGATACATATCTAGAATTCACTTTGAACCATATCATTATCATATTTGAATTTATAATAAGAAGAAGATATAGGATCTTAACCATTAAAAAATACTTGTAGAAGGAGTTTATTCACTACCATATCCATGGAAGTGAAAGGAATACTTGACAATAAATGAAGAGCTTGCTTGATCCAAAGTAGAGGTATGAGATGTGTCGACAATAAAGATAAGTTTATTCTAGTGGCCTGGAAAGTGGAAGTGCTTTATCCAGGTGTATTCAAAAAATTGAGGGAGTATCCCATAATGAACTTCAACAGAGTATATACGTACAATTGAGGCTATAATAATTATTGATAATTAAGGGGACTACATGTCTATAAACATTGTGTGAATCTTTTATAGATTATTGGGAAAAAGAAAAGTAAGAAGGTGATACTTTCCACTAGAAGTTAGCCAGTGATGGAAAGATTGTGGGAGTTACCCTTAGTAAGTAGAGGGCTATCCCCACATATTTTAAAGGTAGGCATCATTGGTATAAAAGTGATCTTGACCGAACCTTTAATGGGAGGAATGCCTTAGTAAATTTTGTAATCGACACATTGTCGTTGTATGATCCTTGGATATAGACCAGTAAGGGTGATCCAAGTAAAAATATATGTGTCACTGTCTTTAAATTCTTGATTTAATTTATATTCATCATCATCAAATAATGTTGTAAAGGATAAGTTAAATATAAACATTAAATATAAAATATAGTGGCATTTATAATAAAGAGGTCCAGATCTAGTGGAGGTGAAAGAATTTTGAAACGAATATTCATACCTTGATTCTCCCCACCTCTCACAGAATCTAGTCCTATTTAGGACATAATATATGTAAACTATGGGCATGGTTCGTGAGAGGATAATCTATGATGAGCTTGCTTTGGTCAGTTTACATATATCAATGGATAACTTCATAAAGATCATTATTTCTATGTTATAATTTTATATAAATATTAATTAAATATAATAATATTAAATAACATATATTTTCATCAATTTTAATTTATAACCACTAATGTACGGTGCTGATTAAAATTAGAAAACGTCTCTCCATGGAGCTAGTAGTCTACATTTAGACACTAACAAGATTTTTATTTTTCAAAGAATACAAAGAAGTAATGATTTGGTTAATCTTTTAGGATCTTAATAGTATTATACATTAAATATTTATTTCTTATATACCCACCTTTCACTAGCCATATAAGTTAGGGAGGGAAAATGAAACATGTCACTTTCTAGAGGCGGTAGCTGCACATACATTTGAATAAATTTTTTATTTTTCATAGAAAATGGGAAAGGTAATTGATGTTTAATAAAAAAAGTTAATATTATGTATTATAATAATAGAAATTCTATTATTAAAAAAAATTAAAATTAGGTTTGGAAGTGAAACATTTTAAGGAGAATAAGTTGGGGAGTGATTAATACTCACATTGAGAACTAGAGCTTTCCCTTATATATATTCTTCGAAATAAAGGGATTGTACCAATTTATTGTAACCAAAGTATTATTTTAAAGAGAATGGAATACATGGAAATTAATATGGGTATAGTTTTAAGAATAATTAGAACTTGTATAGTGTCCTTTAAGGTGTGGTAGAATGACCCTTTTATAAGTGGAGGGAATGTTGTTTTTTAAATATAACATATTAATGTAAATTGAGCACATATTTCACATGGTATGTGGAATAAAAAGTATAAAATAATGGAGAGTAGATATTTTTGGATCAATAAACTCATAAACCATTCATTATAAGACATTATTTATCATGTTTTATTTAATTTACTCTTAGATTTTACACTGTTACCATTTTTTTATCATGGTAAATATTTTTTACATAATTTTTTTTCTTATGGAAACAAAATAAACCTGAATAATTTTTTTCTAATTATTCCAAATATAAAATCTCTTATATAAAAAAATCATGGGTGAGAATAATTAATTTTAATTTTAGGATACATAACGTATAAAGAAATTTTTAGAAAATGTGTATTTTAAGTATAAAAATTAGGTTTAAAATAAAATTATCAAAAAAATTTCTCACTTGACATTAGTTGGTATATTATTAACCACATAATATTTTTTTGAATGTAAGATGAATCCAATATAGAATATACAACTTGAAAACATAATTAAAAGAAAAATATAAAAAATGTTTTTTATTAGAATAAAATATTACTTCAGTTTCAAAATATTAATCAGAAGTTTTCAAAATTCCATGTTGTATTTATAAATGAATAACATTTTCTCCTTAAAAACATCATTATTCATTAAAAAATGTTTTATAAATTATTTATTTCATTATTAGATTAAGAAAATTTTAAAAAAATAATATGGTATTAATAAAAAATATATTCTTTATTAATCACCAAAGAAAATAATTCTAGAGAAATATAAAAAAATAATCCGAACATAATATTATTTTAAAAAATTCAAAAATTAAGATAATTTTGTAATGTAATTTTTTTAAAATTTATCCATTTAAAATTTAAATTGGAGAATAAAACATAGTAAAAATATTTTTTTGTTGAAAAATATTGACTATTTTTATTCTTATTTCCTATCAATTTATAGTAAAATTAGAGTAAAAAATATATATTTCAATAATATAACCATAATATGTTTGGTTCCATGAAATAAATATATTTTGATTAAAAATAAAATTTTATAAATATATATTTTTATGTATAAAATGACCTTCTTAGTTTTTGGATTCATTAATTAAATTTTAAAATGCATTTGTATTGAAAATATTTTTTTTATTTTTTTTATTTTTATTAATGATGTTACCTTTATTGATACTCATTAATTTATGTACTACATTATAATTGTCTCATTTTATAATTAATAAAAAGAATCAGACTTTTTATTAGTTTAGTGTGGCCTGTGAAGCAAGTTATTAAACATAGTGTATATTTTTTAAAGGGAAATTTATACTTTAATATTGGGGTTTTACATTCTCCCCACCTTTAATAAATCGTGCCCTTGAAATTTTAGTTCTCTTATAATAATGAAAAGAGATAAAGGTATCTAACATATTGAATAACTAAAGATAATATTTATAATGAGATATCAAACTTATTAACCTAAGGAAGACTATGAATATAAATACCCGTAAATTTCAAGGAAACTTTTTTCTTAAATTCTTTTGGATTTTACAAGTACGCAGTTTCTGACGGCACCTGATTCCGAGGCATGGTGTGCCCAGAATAATTTTCTGAAGTTTAGCTCGGGTACGTTCAGTGAACAAACGAGCGAGTTTTTATATCTTTTAAACCGGTGCTCAGAATTGAAATCTGAGGGAACCTATGGAACCACAACGTCGGTAATTGCTTAAGAGGTCCTTTACCGAAGATGCCTTTTCTCGGATGGAGTTGTTAAAAATTGTGGATTAATAATGAATTGAATAAAAATTGTGGAACAATTTTTATTCTTTGTACAAGTGGTTATATCCAACTTGGGGTAGTTGGGGTGGGACCCACAAGCCCCTAAATACCCATGTGAGGATATTGGTGAGGTGGGTCCCACACGAGCCCCACCCCTTCACATTCCTTAAAACTCCTCTAAATCCACTCTTAAAATTTGTAACTCATATTAACTTGTTAAACTTCCCCTTTAAGTGGGTGACCCTTCCTCTCCCCACTCTCTCAATTTAATGCTTGACAACACACATTTAATTAATTAATTGAACCTCAACAATTAATTGAATTAAGTGTTTGATTTTCATAATTTGAAATGCTTGGCATGAGTAAATAAAATAAGGAAAAGCCTTATTTTATTTTTGTTGAAAATTGTGGTGTTAAGAGAAATGGAAGGGAGCTCTTGAGTATTGAAAGATCGGTTCATCTTCTTGTTGAATAACTTCTTCTTCAATGAAGAACTCCAACCCTCCGACGAAGAACGTCGACTCAGCGGCTCAAAGTCTCTATCCTCTTCTTCCTCCACGACAAGGGAGGAGACACAGACGTCGATGGAAATGACGCCATTATCCATGATGCTTGACAACCTCGAACTTTTTTCCAGGTAGGGGTTAACTTCTATTTTGATGAATTAAAATTGTTCTTTGTTTTGTCGTTGAAAAATCTCGTTTATTTTTACCGCTTGTTATCGTCATAACGGGAGGAGATTGGACTGCACAAACACGGCCGATCCTCCTCCCCTTTTTCATTTTTTCTATCGTTGATGTTTGTGGTGAAGGTGGCACGGTGCCATTGCACCGTGCAGGAACAAAGAGGACCGCGGCCAGAGTGGGCCGTGGCGGTGGAGCGCGGCGACGTCGTGCCACGCCGGTGAGGCCGAAAGAGGTCGCGGCCAGGAGAGGGCCGCAGCGGAGGGGTGCGGCACCGTAGCACCGTGCCAGAGATTCATGGGGGCCGCAGACAGGGTGGGCTATGGAGGAGGGGCGTTGCGCCGTCACACAACACCGGTCGGACAGGAGCTGCGGCCTAAGGCCGTGACGGTCTTCAAAGGGGCGGCCGGTTGAGCTGGTCGCCAGCGCCCCCTAAAGGCGGGACCCGAGGGGGTCCCACGGTTATACAAGGCCAACCATCATGACCGACCATTCAAAGGAAGCCCGGGGATCGTAACCCCCCGACAGATCCCTAGGGTGGACCACATGGGTCCACCGTTTTGGAAACAAGGGGGCAGAGCCCCCTTTGCACCCCGCTCGACCAGAGCAGAGCCGCGGCCGGCTTCCGAGCCGGACCGCAGGCCTCACGGGATGGGCCGGCCGAGCCAAGCCGGGCCGGGCCGCGCCAGCCGTGGTCCGGACCCGGACCTGGGTCGGGTCGCCCGGTTCGGGCCGACCCAGGGTGTATTGGGCTGGGTCGGAGCGGGCCGAGACCCCCTATTTTTCGTACCAGGTTCGTTCAAACGCACATATCTTGGGATACGGACCTCCGATCAATGCACCGTGAGTTGCGTAGGGATACATGAATTGATTTGGTCATTTAGGTATATTAAACTCGAGGTTTCGGCAATTTTTGGGTATGCAAGGGTTGGTTCGAACCTGAAACCAACCGGGCCCTTAGAGCGGAAACGCTTATAACATAACGACCGGACGTCCGAATGACGTGCCGTCAATCACGTTGAATTCCCCTTAGCGAGATGGTAATTTTGACTTACTCAACATGAGGTTTTGACATAGCTATAGTATGGTCGGGTTGGATTTAGCTTAAAAACCAACTGGGCCCCTGGGACGGAAAAGCCAATATCACTCAGACCGGATGTCCGATTTACGCACCATCTGTCGCGTTGAGTTCCTATTGATGAGACAGAACATTGTAATAAATCCACTCTAGACATTGTGACAGTTGATGTATTGACCCTCTTGGATTGTGGAGAGAACCCTCCCAGAATCGAGCGTGCTGTGTGTGGGACCCATAGAGCGTGCTGCGACTGCGACGACGATGGAGACGGACAACTGTACTTGGATCCTCCGTGGGTTAGGCAGCGATGATGACTATACCTGGATCCTACGTGGCTTTAGTAGTGATGGTTACTATACTTGGATCCTATGTGGGTTCAACAACGATGACTTCTGTACTTGGATCCTAGGTGGGTTCGACAGAGGAGATGATTCAGAGGCTACATATAATCATCTCCACCCCTCTTCATGAGTAGTATACCTATGTGAGATGAGTCTTGACTTTCAATCATTATCTTCATTATGATTGTCTTGATTTCTTGTGTGGACTGGGTTGTTCTTTCTTGTGTGTACTGGGATGTACTTGGGCTCGTGAGTTGGAGACGAACTGGAATTGATGATCTAGGTATATGTATGGGCATATACCTAATTAGAGACGGTTGATAGTTTGTGTTTGTATCTTTCCATTGGTTTATCATTTGTGGATTTTGAGAGACCTTCGGGGGTCTCGGGGTCCCTACTGAGTATCGTATACTCACCCCTTCATGGGCTATGCCTGCACTACGTTGGGTTGGATGCAGACGATGGACAACGCTGATCGTGGTTGAGGCTTGTGGAGCGGGACAGTATCCGGAGGTGGAATTTTAGGCGGGACGTACTCAGAGCGGACGACTGGACCTGAGGAGCTGACAATACTATCTGTACCCACCCTTCTAGTTGGAATTCTGGAGTATGACTTGGTGGTTGCTGCTTACTTTTCAGCTATTGTACTTTCTTTTCTTAGTTGTACTGCACTTTCATTTGGGTTTGTATACTGGCCCATTTACCTTCCAGCACCTACTTTTGTACTCAGTTTACTTAGTGTTTACTTTATCTTTCGTACTCTGTGGTGTTTGTTTTCCTATATGAAGGAAATGCCTTCCCTTTATCTATAATTATGCCTTTGGTGCTAGTCGCTAGCCCCTGGCCTATGGAAGGCGGGGTTGGGGTAGTCACCGCATGGGCCCCGAGGACGGGTCGTGAAAAATTGGTATCAGAGGAGTTGGTTCTACCACAAAACATAGGGATCTAATAATTTTTTCCTGTGAAACTATAGTTTTAAGGGTATTGAGTGTCGTTATCAGTCCAGGGAGTCCAGTGTTGGTGCGGCAGCTGACATATCCATACACTGGGACCCTGACATCTGATTTCTGACTCAGTGCATTAAAACATTTATTGCATGTGTGATTTAAAAGTTTTCTTTGTGATTACATTGCGTCAACTCACCCAGTATACTATATTAACCGCGGAGCACCTATTTCTTTTTAGGATGGCCCCACGATGGCATCCATCTAGGGTTCTGAGCTTTGTGCGAGATGGGATCCCACTGAGCAACGAGTCCTCGGAGCAGGGCCCCATTACAGCGGAGGAATCGGTGGTACCTCTACCCGCTAAGCCACCGATGCCACCAGCCCCAGTAGCTGAGAGTGCATGTCGCCTGAGTGTGCTACACAAGTTTCAGCGTCAGAGGCCACCTAGGTTCCTTATAGAGATTGACCCTCAGGCAGCCGAGGATTGGCTGGAGGCTGTTGTCCGAGTCTTCAGATTAGTAGGGACACCAGCTGACCTCATGGTGATCCTTGCGGGAGTCTCCTACACACAGAAGAAGCTATATGGTTGAGAATGACTCTCCTGGTGCACGACGATCCATCATTACTTTTGACGGACTTCGAGAGCCTCTTCCTCTTTGAGTTCGTTCCATCCACCCTCCGTGCGGTGTGCATCTAGGATTTACTACAGCTACGGCATGAAAACATGACAGTAGCCCAGTACTCGGTGAGATTTACTGATCTCTCACGCTACTCCACGGACATGGTACGAGACCCATTCTTTCGGGCCCGGACCACCGCGCAAGGACTCAGGCATGAGATCAAAGCTTCGATGATCTCCCTCAGCATTCCGACGTAGGCAGAAGTACTGGAGAGAACCCTTCTTGTGGAAAGCTTTCTTGCTGAGCCTACACCAGCAGTGAGACATACCGAAGTGAGACACGTAGCATAGTCTTCTGAAGCTAGCAGTAGACAGATGTCACAGTGGTCCAAGAGGACCAGACCATCAGGTGGGTGACCTCAGGATACTGGTTCGGAGGTGCAGGGCACACGCAATAGAGCCATTCATACGAGAGGAAGACAGTGCTATGCATGCGGCGGGCAGAGCCACATGACTCGTGACTACCCGACCTACCATGTAGAGGAGCAGCAGACGACGGAGGGACACCCAAGCAGAGGTAGAGGTTCAACTGTGGAGGTCCGCAGGGAGCAGGTGGATGAGGCAGAGGAGCTAGCTGGGCAGCAGGTGGTGGACGACGCTTCAGGGCTCTACCACCACCACCACCAGGAGGTCCACCCTGACCATAGGGAGCTGGCGGGCAGATGCAGGCTTTGCTTCAAGAAGTGGAGGCCTACGACCACAGCACACTGGAGATGATTTTAGGTGCTATCTATGTCTACTTCACCCTTGATGCAGTTCTTATAGACACAGGAGCAATTCATTATTTCATTTTCACTGCCCTTGTTCGGAGCTCGGAGATTTTGACAGATCCGTTTGCATGATCCTTACGGCTAGAGACTCCTATGGGAGAAGACTAGATGATTACAAACTGGTTTCGGCAGTGTGAGCTTACTCTAGGAGGAGAGAGCTTCTGCTAAGATCTTCTTGTAGCGGTGTCGAGGCCTTAAAATGTCATCTTGGGAATGGATTGGTTATCTACAGTATATTCTCAGATTGACTGTATTAGGCGCAATGTGCGGGTTTTCCGCACCGATGGGAGTAGGTTCACCTTCACCGGCGAGAAGGGAGCCTTTGCAGCGTAGTATGGACTCACATAGAGGAGAGGACAACCGACCACCAATCACTTGGATAGTCTCATCCTTGGAGTAGTTGATGTGCGGGGTCCGAGTTTTCCTGTTGTGGTGGATCAGTATGCGGGCGGTTTTCTTGATGACGTTCTAGGACTACCTCCTCGCAGAGAGGTAGACTTCTATATTGACATATACCCCGGGACAACCCCGATATCTACACCAGCATATCGGATGGTCCCCGCTAAGCTTCGTGAGATGCGGGTACAACTGGAGGACTTGCAGGGCAAGGGATTCATCCGACCTTGTGTTTCACCCGGGGCTTCCACGATTTTGTTCACCCAGAAGGCGGAAGGGAGCTTACGACTGTGTGTCGATTACCGTCGCCTGAACCAGGTGACCGTGAAGAAAAAATATCCAATTCCGAGGATAGATGATCTCTTCGATCATCTCAAGAGAGCACGATGGTTCTCGAAGATAGACCTCAGGTCAGGCTATCATCAGCTCAATGTTCGAGACGAGGATGTGCAGAAGATGGCCTTCAGGTGTCGGTATGGCCACTATGAGTTCTTGGTTATGCCTTTCTGCGTAACCAACACTCCATCAATGTTCATGAGTCTCATGAACAGGATCTTCCAGCCTTACCTCGATCTATTTGTCGTAGTCTTCATCGACGACATACTGATTTACTCGACTACTGAGGAGGAGCACGCCTACCACTTGTGGGTTATACTGGACACACTCCGAGAGTGCCAGCTTTATGGTAAGCTCTCAAAGTGTCAGTTCTGGATTCGAGAGGTCCACTTCTTGGGGCACGTCATCTTTGACGCGGGAGTTGCAGAGGATCCTGTGAAGATCGAGGTAGTACTAGCTTGGGAGCCACCCAGGAACGTGACAGAGGTGTGGAGTTTCCTAGGTCTGGTTGGATACTATCAGGGATTTGTGCAAGAATTTTCCAGAGTTGCAGCACCGCTTTCACCTTTGACGAAGAAGGGGAAACCCTTCGTGTGGTTAAATAGATGTCAGTAGAGCTTCCTAGAGCTGAGGCAGAGATTGACCAGTAAACCCATCTTGAGGATACCAGAGGAGGGCGTAGGGTACGTAGTTTACTACGATTCATCAGGGACCAGACTCGGGTGTGACCTAATTCAAGAGAGGGCAGTTATCACCTATGGTTCATGACATTTGAGGCAGCACGAGTAGAACTATGCTACCCATGACTTGGAGTTAGTAGTAGTGGTCTTCTCCATGAAGATGTGGCAGCACTATCTGATGGGCGAGCATTTTAATGTCTACTCTGACCACTAGAGTCTCAGGTACATCTTCTCGAAGAAGGACCTGAACTTGAGACAACAGTGATGGATCAAGTTCCTAAAAGACTATGAATTTGAGATAGTCTATACTCCTGGAAAGGGGAACATAGTAGCTGATGCTATCAGCAGGAGGTCGGCCATTTAGATACTTAGAGAGGTGAAAAATCAGTTAGCCGCTTTGCAGATATCTTTCATGGATAGAGATGGGGCTACCTTTCTACAGTCGCTCACAGTTACTCCACTACTTCAGCGGGTCTGGGAGGCACAACATGGGTATTTTGACTGTGAGGTGCGATGTGCTCTGATATCCTTAGGGATGGCACCCGATGGATTTTCTAAAGGCGGGGAGCACATCATCCTCTTCAGGGGACGTACTATGGTACCAGTTGCAATACAGGAGGAGGTGCTGAGGGAGTTTCACACTTCCCCATTGGCGTTACATCCAGTTGTAGTGAAGATGTACCCGGATCTCAGACGGCAGCACTGGTGGCTGGGTATGAAGAAGGTTCTGGCAGAGTTTGTTTTTCGATGCCTCACCTGCCAGCAGGTGAAGGCGGAGCACCAGGTACCAGCAGGTTTGGTGCAGCCCATAGAGGTCCCAGAGTGTAAGTGGGCCGAGATATATATGGATTTCGTGATGGGAATTCCACGTACTTCTAGAGGAAACGACTCCATCTGGGTGATCGTGGACCGACTCACCAAGTCAGCACACTTCTTACCTATCAGAGAGCAGAGATCAGTGGAGAGATTGGGATGCCTCTATGTTCAGAAGATCGTATGGCTTCATGGTGTGCCATCGTCTATCGTTTATGATCGAGATGCCCTCTTTACTTCCCAAATTTGGAAGGGGTTGTAGGAGTCATTTGGGGCGCAGATATGCCTGAGCACCGCCTTTCACCCTCAGATGGCTGGCCAGACGGAGAGGA
This sequence comes from Viscum album, assembly GCA_963277665.1. Classification (NCBI taxonomy): domain Eukaryota; kingdom Viridiplantae; phylum Streptophyta; class Magnoliopsida; order Santalales; family Viscaceae; genus Viscum; species Viscum album. The sequence goes on along the minus strand of OY728135.1, from coordinate 1,047,753,418 downwards.
CTATTCAAACTCTCGAGGACATGCTCCGTGCACGTGTCCTCGACTTTGGTCGCAGTTGGGAGGATCACCTACCTTTAGTGGAGTTTTCGTACAACAACAGCTACCACTCCACCATCGGGATGGCATCATACGAGGCATTGTACGGACGACCTTGCATATCATCTCGGTGCTAGACAGACCCAGGGGAGTCAGCACTCGTAGGACTAGAGATAGTCCAGGCTATGACAGAGAAGGTGCAGATCATCCCGGAGCGGATGAGGACTGCACAGAGCCGACAGAAGTCCTATGCTGATAGAAGGCAGAGACCACTAGAGTTCAAGGATGGAGACCACGTTTTCTTACGGGTGTCACCTCGACAAGGATTACAAAGATTTGGATGGGTCGGCAAGTTATCTCCACGCTGCATCAGACCATTACAGGTTCTCAGCAGGATAGGTTAGGTGGCTTATCGCCTCGCTCTTCCACCACAATTTCACCGGGTGCACGACGTCTTCCACGTATCTCACCTAAGGATATACGTGCACGACCCGACGCATATCATTGATGACGGGGATCTGGACATCGATGATGGGGTGAAATTTGCGGAGGTCCTGGTGGAGATCAAGGATCGATAGGAGTGGGTCCTACGTGGATGGTCGATTCCTCTAGTGCGCATCAGGTGGAAGCACGAGAACCTCTAGGAGAGCACATTGGAGCAGGAGGCTCATATGCGTGCACAATACCCTCATTAGTTTCCCTAGTTTATGATGTTTCTTTATAGGGACCTAAATCCCTGAGGTGAGAGTATTGTAAAGACCCATAAATTTCAAGGAACATTTTTTATTAAATTCTTTGGGATTTTACAAGTACGCATTTTCTGACGGCACCTGATTCTGAGTCGCGGTGTGCCTGGAATAATTTTATGATGTTTAGCTTGGGTACGTTTATTGAACGAACGAGCTGGTTTTTCTATCTTTTGAACAGGTGCTCAGAATTGAAATCTGAGGGCACCGATGAAACCGTAGCGTCGGTAATTGCTTAAGAGGACCTTTACTGAAGATGCATTCGCTCGGGAGGAGTTGTTAAAAAATGTGGATTAATAAAGAATTGAATAAAAATTGTGGAACAATTTTAATTATTTGTCCAAGTGGTTATATCCAACATGGGGTAGTTGGGGTGGGACCCACAATCCCCTAACTACCCATGTGAGGATATTGGTGAGGTGGGGACCACACGAGCCCCACACCTTCACATTCCTTAAAACTCCTCTAACCCCCCTCTTAAAATTTGTAACTCATATTAACTTGTTAAACTTACCCTTTAAGTGGGTGACCCTTCCTCTCCCCACTCTCTCAATTTATTGCTTTCCAATACACATTTATTTAATTAATTGAACCTCAATAATTAATTGAATTACGTGTTTGATTTTCAAAATTTGAAATGCTTGGCATGAGTAAATAAAATAAGGAAAAGCCTTATTTTATTTTGGTTAAAAATTGTGGTGTTAAGAGAAAGGGAAGGGAGATCTTGAGTATTGGAAGATCGGTTTATCTTCTTGTTGAAGAACTTCTTCTTCAATGAAGAACTCCAACCCTCCGACGAAGAACGTTGACTCAGCGGCTCGGTTTCTCCATCCTCTTCTTCCTCCACGACAAGGGAGGAGACACCGACGACGAAGGAAACGACGCCATTATCCATGATGCTTGACAACCTTGAACTTTTTTCCAGGTAGAGGTTAAGATCAATTTTAATGAATTAAAATTGTTCTTTGTTTTGTCGTGGAAAAATCTCGTTTATTTTGACCGCTTGTTATAGTCATAACGAGAGGAGATTGGACCACACAAACACGACTGATCCTCCTCCCCTTTTTCATGTTGACCATCATTGATGTTTGTGGCGTAGGGGTCGGAGTGCCATTGCACCGCGTGGGAACGAAGAGGACCGTGATGGGAGAAGACTACGGCGGTGGAGCGCGGTGCTAGTGAGGTCGAAGGAGGCTGCTGCCAGGAGCGAGCAGTGGCGGAGGGGCGCGGCGCCGTCACGCCGTGCCGAAGCTTTAAGGGGGCTGCGGCCGGGGTAGGCCGTGGCTGAGGGGTGCGATGCCGTCACACCGTGCCGGTCAGACAAGAGCCGCAGCCTAAGGCCGCGACAGTCTTCAAAGGGGCAGCCGACTGAGCCGGCCGCTGGCGCCAACTGGAGGTGGGACCCGAGTGGGTCTTGCGGTTACACAAGGCCGACTGTCACGACCGATTGTTTGATGGAAACCGAGGGGTCGTAACCCCCTGATAGATCCCTACGGCGGACCCCACGGGTTCGCCGTTTAGGAAACAAGGGGGCGGCACCCACTTTGCACCATGCTCAGCCAGCGCCGATGTAACAACCAGAAATTTTGAATAAATCTTGTTTCCTAATTTTATGTGTTATTTTATTTTATTTTTATACTCAAAAAAATGTTTCATTTGATAACATGAGTATAATTAAAATGATACCATTGGTTTTTGACTATTATATAACCATTGGTTAATATGACCACTGGAAACTAAACGTTTTGATTATTGCCTCTAAATACAAGTACTCTTGGTTAATTATTATAGAAAGAAGATTCGATGGCCTCACCCAGTAGTCTTGGACCGATCGAAGCCCATCTAACAGAACTTGGGAAGGAGGTAGCACCACTGGGCTTTTCTCTAGACCAAACCCAAGCTGAACTTCATCGTGTGAAGCTAGAACGGGATCGCCTTCGCGAGAAGTTCAAACTGATAGAAATTACTACTCGTGCGATGTTGGCCGAGCCTCCCTCAGATTCTCTAACCTTAGCACACCTTACACTTAGGTCCTATGCTAGTGTGATAAGGGGATATGTAAGGAGACCATAACTGCCCTGTGTAATCCTTTGTTTTAAATAAAAATTGGGATTTCTTCTTATGATGATTTTATGAATTTTCAAATGACCGGATAAATATAGTATGCATATTTTTGATGAATTTTAGAGAAAGGATATAATAAAAATGTTTATGTAAACCGTAAATAAATAAAAATGTGTAATGATTTTCTAAAAATGGTCTTCTACAAATATGTTCAGTATGGAATTTAGAGTCTAATAAGATCAACTTAATTTTTGATGAATAGTAAATTATGAATAGTGATTTTATGTTTAGGATTAGTAATGTGACCAAATGGATTAGTAATCTCACTTAAAGAAAGTATTAATATAATCTAGGTACCTTGATTAAGTAATGTGATTCAATAAAATGGTTAAAAAATGGTTTCATAAATTATTATTCAAGTATTAGTTTTTTTGGGTGAATAGTGTTTTTTTAATTAAAAATTAAATTAAAAATATTTAGAAAATTATTTTTATAAAATGGATTTCATTTTTGAACTCAGAGCATCGATATTATGTTAAGGTAATTTTTGGGGATTTTTCTAAAAATAATGAATTTTCGGTGAATAGTGTATTTATTTAAAAAATAAATTAAAAATATTTAGAAAAGTATTTTTATAAAATGGAGTTCATTTTTAAAATCAGAGCATTGATATTGGGTTAAGGTGAAATTTTGGGATTTTTCTGAGAAAGTTGAATTTTCAGTGAATAGTAAAAATACAGTTTTAGGGTTTCTGTATGTTTAATGACATCATAGCTGTGTCATGATGATGTCATGAGATATTTTAAAGGATTTTCGACTAAAGAGGATGAATTATTGTGTGGGGGTCCTCATGTGGCCTAACTTTATGGGAAGTACCATGGGAGGGCCCACGCTTTTGAGAAAACCACTTTTGAGGTGTCCCTTGGCCATTAATGCTTTGTCCCCTCACTTTCCCTATAAATACCAAGCCCTCCTCTCATCTTTTCAACTCCAAAACCATACTCAAAGAAGTTCTGGTCTACTTACCTCCCAAGGAGTTCTCCCAAGGTTCCCCCAAGCCCTCAAGGTCCCAAACTTTGTGTTTTAAGAGTTACGTTTTAAGGTAAGGGATCCGATCTCTCTCTTTCTTTTCAAAAATATCTTTTATGTAATTTCTTTTATGCTCCATGTTCATATGTTAAAGGGTGTTATTTTATACTCCTCTTACTCCCCTTTTCATGTTCACATAATGAGAGATCCCCTCTTACTCTCATTATTTCGTTTTATGATGTTTTAAGTGGCGCTGTTAGGCTGCCGAAATTTTTGTAACAGATTCTTTCTTCCTTCTCATTTTTCAAGATCTATTTTCATGTAAAGTATTTAAAGTTCCTTTTTATCATGTTGGGGTATGATCTCTAAATTTATCATACTGATCTTTTATGATCATATGATGAGAGACCCCATTTTATCTCTTCAATTCAGTATTTTGATCTTTTAAGTGGTGCCGTTAGGCTGCCGAATTTTTAAGGGATTCTTTCACCCTTCTCATTCTTTTCAAAGTTCTACTTTCATGTCAAGTCTTTCAAGTTCATTTTTAATTATGTTGGGGAATTATATCTATATATATCATACTGAACTCTTATTTTCACATGATGAGAGACCCTATTTGATCTTTTTAAATCATTTTTGTTGAAGTTTAAGTAACGCCGTTAGGCTGCCGAACTTTCATAAGAGAAATCTAATTTTTGTCTTCCTTCCATGTTTATCATTTCAAATGGTATGTCCTTGAAATTTCATTACCGTGATCATGTATCCTTCTTATTCTGTTCATATACTGTTTTAAGGGTCATTTATGAATGTTTGACCTATTTTCCCTCTCTTTTTAATGTCTTCTAAAACCTCGTAACATAGCTGTTATGCTGCAGAATTTCCGTCTCAAAATGTCTCTCTCTTTTTCTAAAGTTCTTTTATATTATTAAGTGAATACTCAAATCTCTTTCTTCTAAAGGGGTATTCACATATATACAAATATGTTCTATTTTAAATTCTGGGATTTACATACATGAGACCCACCTTCCTTTTCTGTGGGTTTTAAAGTGACGTAAAGATCATGTCTTTAAAGAAGTTTTTAAAACGTTGTGATTATGAAATGAAACCCATTAATTTTATGCTATATGGGTTATTTATGAAATTTTTGATGATGATATATGTGGCTCACATGATAATAAAAAAAAATTTAAGGGTGCGCCCTGATAGCGCTACAATGCATTGGGTAATGATGTAACCACTAGAGATTACAATTTTTACGATACCTTGGTGAATAACCTTGGTAATTTTCAAATGACACCTTGGTGATGGACCTTGGTGATATGTTCGTGATTGTTTATATTAAATGTTGCAGCCACATCTTCAAGTTATGAAAAATGTTATTTTTATTATGATATATCTCATGATTTCTTTCTCATGCCTTAAAGTTCTTTTCATAACCTTATTGAAGTATCTCAAGTTCACATGTAAAATGTTTCTCTTGTTTTCCTTACTGGGCCTTCTACTCACCCTTTCTTTTGATGTATTTTCCCAGGTTACGAGATGCAGTAATGAATCTAGGATGAACATGAAGAGAAGCTTTTCAAGTGTTTAAGAAGAATGTTTTATGTTTTCATGTTTTAAGTTCCTGGTTTCCAAGACACTAAACCTTAAAGATCCTCGGTTTTGTAAAATGTAATGAAAGTTTATGTGATAAAAAGGCGGGATGCTACAGTTGGTATCAAAGGATGGTTTAGTTATTTGTGGAAATTAGGATATGAAAACTCTAGGAATAACCCTATAGAAAATTTTAAATATAGGAAATCTTCCTGGTATTTTGGTGAGTATTGAGTAAGAGGTTTCCAAGAAAATACATCCCTGTCTGGATACGAGCAGGTAGAGGTGGATCTGGCACAGATGTACATAGGGGTAAAACCTAAAAACACCGCTTTGAGCTAGACTCGAACGAGAACTAGTACACGACAACGGGACTTGCTGCACTCTTAGTTACGACACTCCCAGGGGATATGCTTTGGTAAATTCATAAGCTTAGTATGAACCATTGTTAAAAGAACAAAGATAAAATAAAATAAAGGTTCACATAAGAATATATGATCATGGATAACCTAGATGGGAACTTAGGGGATCACAAGTTATGGTATACTTTTCAACTACAAGTTATCCTTACATGCTTTAAGTTTCTTTTCATGACTATTGTCTAAGTATTTAAGCCCCTATTTATAGTTTCTTTTCTTAGTTAATGGCGGGAAATGGAAGAACATGTCCCAACAACCAATGTGATATGAAATGCTACGATTGCCGTATTAATACAACAGAGTTGATTAGGGGATTAAAATATGATTATTATTTTGGAAGACGTTCACTATTTTGAGGACCCTATATGATCGAGGAAAATAGATTACTACGGTATTTTCATTGAGGAGTAAGGTTGACTTATATTTTAAAAAATCAATGAACTTAAGGTGGACTTATAGTAATTTAGGTTACTTATGGGAATGATTAACCTATCTTGGGTAAAATATGTTTAGGTTAGCTACTTTTGTTATAAGATGTTAGGTGTGGTTGATGTCGTTTGGAGATGAACAATGAAGTTTATTTTGGAAGGCTATGTTATCAAATCCATCTTGTATTTGGGTTTCAATCTTAGTTTGGTTTATTTTGAGGAATTTTAAGGACCGTTATTTATGGGATGGTCTATGATGAACATTGGGTAGTACCATGGAACTTTGAAGATTTAAAAATAGTTTCCCTTCCTATGGGATTCTTTCTTTTTGAAGAGTTGTTTTACCTTACCCTTTCTGTTTTGGGATAATGTTTAAAGATAGAAGAAATAGATAGTTAATCTTTTGTGGATTATGTGATTCTCTAGAAGATGATTCTTGTGTTTTGATGAGACCAAGTAGTTTTGAATGCTCATCATTTGGAGAAAAGATTAGTTTTGGTAGAAACTTATTAAAGGATGAAACTCTACATGAAGGTAGATATATTTTCTTATGTTTTTGTTCTATGTAGTAAATGAATTCCTCAAAATTATGAAAAGGAACGTAAAAGAAAAACATTTTTGGTTTACGTTTCCTACTAGGTAATCAATGACCATTTACACACATCATAAGTTTGGGATTTTCTTATGGTTAACTTTCTCCTAATCATATTCTCTATCACTCTCCCGCAGAACTTGACCCTTTGTTTTTCTTCCATGTCCATGTTTTCCTACATGGAATCCCAGTGTGGGCTAACTCGGGTGACCTTCGTACTTCACTTTCTTTATTTTTAAAGTAATAGTTTTACTGACTCCTTTTCCGATGTGGGACTTTCAATGAAATTTCAAAACCTAATTTTAAAAAATTGCGAGGACGCAATTTCTTAAGGGGGGAAGATTGTAACGACCCGAAATTTTGAATAAATCTTGTTTCCTAATTTTATGTGTTATTTTATTTTATTTTTATACTCAACAAAAATGTTTCATTTGATTACATGAGTATAATTAAAACGATACCATTGGTTTTTGACTATTATATAACCATTGGTTAATATGACCACTGGAAACTAAACGTTTTGATTATTGCCTTCGTGAGAAGTTCAAACTGATAGAAATTACTACTCGTGCGATGTTGGCCGAGCCTCCCTCAGATTCTCTAACCTTAGCACACCTTACAATTAGGTCTTATGCTGGTGTGATAAGGGGCTATGTAAGGAGACCATAACTACCTTGTGTAATCCTTTGTTTTAAATAAAAATTGGGATTTCTTCTTATGATGATGTTTATGAATTTTCAAATGACCGGATAAATATAGTATGCATATTTTTGATGAATTTTAGAGAAAGGATATTATAAAAATGTTTATGTAAACCTTAAATAAATAAAAATGTGTAATGATTTTCAAAAAATGGTCTTCTACAAATATGTTCAGTACAGAATTTAGAGTCTAATAAGATCAACTTAATTTTTGTTGAATAGTAAATTATGAATAGTGATTTAATGCTTAGGATTAGTAATGTGACCAAATAGATTAGTAATCTCACTTAAAGAAAGTATTAATATAATCTAGGTACCTTGATTAAGTAATGTGATTCAATAAAATGGTTAAAAACGGTTTCATAAATTATTATTCAAGTATCAGTTTTTTTCAGGTGAATAGTGTTTTTTAATTAAAAATTAAATTAAAAATATTTAGAAAATTATTTTTATAAAATGGATTTCATTTTTGAACTCAGAGCATCGATATTATGTTAAGGTAATTTTTGGGGATTTTTCTAAAAATAATGAATTTTCGGTGAATAGTGTATTTATTTAAAAAATAAATTAAAAACATTTAGAAAATTATTTTTATAAAATGGAGTTAATTTTTGAAATCAGAGCATTGATATTGGGTTAAGGTGAAATTTTGGGATTTTTCTGAGAAAGTTGAATTTTTAGTGAATAGTAAAAATACAGTTTTAGGGTTTCGGTATGTTTAATGACATCATAGCTGTTTCATGATGATGTCATGTGATATTTTAAAGGATGTTCGACTAAAGAGGATGAATTATTGTGTGGGGGTCCCCATGTGGCCTAACTTTATGGGAAGTACCATGGGAGGGCCCATGCTTTTGAGAAAACCACTTTTGAGGTGTCCCTTGGCCATTAATGCTTTGTCCCCTCACTTTCCCTATAAATACCAAGCCCTCCTCTCATCTTTTAGACTCCAAAACCATACTCAACGAAGTTAGGGTCTCCTTACCTACCATGGAGTTCTCCCAAGGTGCCCCCAAGACCTCAAGGTCCCAACCTTTGAGTTTTAAGAGTTACGTTTTAAGGTAAGGGATCCGATCTCTCTCTTTCTTTTAAAAAATATCTTTTATGTAATTTCTTTTATGATCCATGTTCATATGTTAAAGGGTGTTATTTTATACTCCTCTTAATTCCCTTTTCATGTTCACATAATGAGAGATCCCCTCTTACTCTCACTATTTCGTTTTATGAAGTTTTAAGTGGCGCTGTTAGGCTGCCGAAATTTTTGTAACGGATTCTTTCTCCCTTCTCATTTTTCAAGATCTATTTTCATGTATAGTATTTCAAGTTCCTTTTTATCATGTTGGGGTATGATCTCTAAATTTATCATACTGATATTTTATGATCATATGATGAGAGACACCATTTGATCTCTTCAATTCAGTATTTTGATGTTTTAAGTGGTGCCGTTAGGCTGCCGAATTTTTAAGGGATTCTTTCACCCTTCTTATTCTTTTCAAAGTTCTACTTTCATGTCAAGTCTTTCAAGTTACTTTTTAATTATTTTGGGGAATTATCTATATATCTATCATACTTAACTCTTATGTTCACATGATGAGAGACCCTATTTGATCTTTTCAAATCATTTTTGTTGAAGTTTAAGTAACGCCGTTAGGCTGCCGAACTTTCATAAGAGAAATCTAATTTTTGTCTTCCTTCCATGTTTTTCATTTCAAATGGTATGTCCTTGAAATTTCATTACCATGATCATGTATCCTTCTTATTCTGTCCATATACTATTTTATGGGTCATTTATGAATGTTTGACCTATTTTCCCTCTCTTTTTAATGTCTTCTAAAACCTCGTAACATAGCCGTTATGCTGCAGAATTTCCGTCTCAAAATGTCTCTCTCTTTTTCTAAAGTTCTTTTATATTATTAAGTGAATACTCAAAGCTCTTTCTTCAAAAGGGGTATTCACATATATACCAAAATGTTCTATTTTAAATTCTGTGATTTACATACATGAGACCCACCTTCCTTTTCTGTGGGTTTTAAAGTGACGTAAAGGTCATGTCTTTAAAGCAGTTTTTAAAACGTTGTGATTATGAAATGAAACCCATTAATTATATGCTATATGGGTTATTTATGAAATGTTTGATGATGATATATGTGTCTCACATGATAATAAAGTCAAATTTAAGGGTGCGCCCTGATAGCGCTCCAATGCATTGGGTAATGATGTAACCACTAGAGATTACAATTTTTACGATACCTTGGTGAATAACCTTGGTAATTTTCAAATGACACCTTGGGGATGGACCTTGGTGATATGTTCATGATTGTCTATATTAAATGTTGCAGCCACATCTTCACGTTATGAAAAATGTTATTTTTATTATGATATATCCCATGATTTCTTTCTCATGCCTTAAAGTTCTTTTCATGACCTTATTGAAGTATCTCAAGTTCACATGTAAAATGTTTCTCCTGTTTTCCTTACTGGGCCTTCTGCTCACCCTTTCTTTTGATGTATATTCCCAGGTTATGAGATGCAGTAATGAATCTAGGATGAACATGAGGAGAAGCCTTTCAAGTGTTTAAGAAGAATGTTTTATGTTTTCTTATTTTAAGTTCCTGGTTTCCAAGACACTAAACCTTAAAGATACTCGGTTTTGTAAAATGTAATGAAAGTTTATGTGATAAAAAGGCGGGATACTACAGTTGGTATCAAAGGATGGTTTAGTTATTTGTGGAAATTAGGATATGAAAACTCTAGGAAGAACCCTATAGAAAATTTTAAATATAGGAAATCTTCCTGGTATTTTGGTGAGTATTGAGCAAGGGGTTTCCAAGCAAATACATCCCTGTATGGATACGAGCAGGTAGAGGTGGCTCTGGCACAGATGTACATAGGGGTAAAACCTGACAACACCAATTTGAGCTAGACTCGAACGGGAACTGTTACACGAAAACGGGCCTTGCTGCACTCTTGGTTACGATACTCCCGGGGGATATGCTTCGGTAAATTCATAAGCTTAGTATGAACCATTGTTAAAGGAACAAAGATAAAATAAAATAAAGGTTCACATAAGAATATATGATCATGGATAACCTAGATGGGAACCTAGGGGATCACAAGTTAGGGTATACTTTTCAACTACAAGTTATCCTTATATGCTTTAAGTTTATTTTCATGACTATTGTCTAAGTATTTAAGCCCCTATTTATAGTTTCTTTTCTTAGTTAATGGCGGGAAATGGAAGAACATGTCCCAACAACCAATGTGATAGGAAATTCTACGATTTCCGTATTAATACGACAGAGATGATTAGGGGATTAAAAGATGATTATTATTTTGGAAGACGTTCACTATTTTGAGGACCCTATATGACCGAGGTAAATAGATTACTACGGTATTTTCATTGAGGAGTAAGGTTGACTTATATTTTAAATAATCAATGAACTTAAGGTGGACTTATAGTAATTTAGGTTATTTATGGGAATGATTAACCTATCTTGGGTAAAACATGTTTAGGTTAGCTAATTTTGTTATAAGATGTTAGGTGTGGTTGATGTTGTTTGGAGATGAACAATGAAGTTTATTTTGGAAGACTATGTTATCAAATCCATCTTGTATTTGGGTTTCAATCTTAGTTTGGTTTATTTTGAGGAATTTTAAGGACCATTATTTATGGGATGGTCTATGATGAACTTTGGGTAGTACCATGGAACTTTGAAGATTTAAAAATAGTTTCCCTTCCTATGGGATTCTTTCTTTTTGAAGAGTTGTTTTACCTTACCCTTTCTGTTTTGGGATAATGTTTAAAGATAGAAGAAATAGATAGTTAATCTTTTGTGGATTATGTGATTCTCTAGAAGATGATTCTTGTGTTTTGATGAGACCAATTAGTTTTGAATGCTCATCATTTGGAGAAAAGATTAGTTTTGGTAGAAACTTATTAAAGGATGAAACTCTACATGAAGGTAGGTATATTTTCTTATGTTTTGTTCTATGTAGTAAATGAATTCCTCAAAATTATGAAAAGGAACGTAAAACAAAAACGTTGTTGGTTTATGTTTCCTACTAGGTAATCAATGACCGTTTACACACATCATAAGTTTGGGATTTTCTTATGGTTATCTTTCTCCTAATCATAATCTCTATCACTCTCCCGCAGAACTTGACCCTTTGTTTTTCTTCCATGTCCATGTTTTCCTACATGGAATCCCAGTGTGGGCTAACTCGGGTGACCTTCGTACTTCACTTTCTTTATTTTAAAGTAATAGTTTTACTGACTCCTTTTCCGATGTGGGACTTTCAATGAAATTTCAAAACCTAATTTTAAAAAATTGCGAGGACGCAATTTCTTAAGGGGGGAAGATTGTAACGACCCGAAATTTTGAATAAATCTTGTTTCCTAATTTTATGTGTTATTTTATTTTATTTTTATACTCAACAAAAATGATTCATTTGATAACATGAGTATAATTAAAATGATACCATTGGTTTTTGACTATTATATAACCATTGGTTAATATGACCACTGGAAATTAAACATTTTGATTATTGCCTCTAAATACAAGTACTCTTGGTTAATTATTATAGAAAGAAGATTCGATGGCCTCACCCAGTAGTCTTGGACCGATCGATGCCCATCTAACAGAACTTGGGAAGGAGGTAGCACCACTGGGCTTTGCTCTGGACCAAACCCAAGATGAACTTCATCGTGTGAAGCTAGAACGGGATCGCCTTCGCGAGAAGTTCAAACTGATAGAAATTACTACTCGTGCGATGTTGGCCGAGCCTCCCTCAGATTCTCTAACCTTAGCACACCTTACACTTAGGTCCTATGCTGGTGTGATAAGGGGCTATGTAAGGAGACCATAACTGCCTTGTGTAATCCTTTGTTTTAAATAAAAAATGGGATTTCTTCTTATGATGATGTTTATGAATTTTCAAATGACTGGATAAATATAGTATGCATATTTTTGATGAATTTTAGAGAAAGGATATTATAAAAATGTTTATGTAAACCTTAAATAAATAAAAATGTGTAATAATTTTCAAAAAAATGGTCTTCTACAGATATGTTCAGTACGGAATTTAGAGTCTAATAAGATCAACTTAATTTTTGATGAATAGTAAATTATGAATAGTGATTTAATGCTTAGGATTAATAATGTGACCAAATAGATTAGTAATCTCACTTAAAGAAAGTATTAATATAATCTAGGTACCTTGATTATGTAATGTGATTCAATAAAATGGTTAAAAAAAGGTTTCATAAATTATTATTCAAGTATCAGTTTTTTTCGGGTGAATAGTGTTTTTTTAATTAAAAATTAAATTAAAAATATTTAGAAAATTATTTTTATAAAATGGATTTCATTTTTGAACTCAGAGCATCGATATTATGTTAAGGTAATTTTTGGAGATTTTTCTAAAAATAATGAATTTTCGGTGAATAGTGTATTTATTTAAAAAATAAATTAAAAATATTTAGAAAATTATTTTTATAAAATGGAGTTCATTTTTAAAATCAGAGCATTGATATTGGGTTAAGGTGAAATTTTGGGATTTTTCTGAGAAAGTTGAATTTTCAGTGAATAGTAAAAATACAGTTTTAGGGTTTCGGTATGTTTAATGACATCATAGCTGTGTCATGATGATGTCATGAGATATTTTAAAGGATGTTCGACTAAAGAGGATGAATTATTGTGTGGGGGTCCCCATGTGGCCTAACTTTATGGGAAGTACCATGGGAGGGCCCATGCTTTTGAGAAAACCACTTTTGAGGTGTCCCTTGGCCATTAATGCTTTGTCCCCTCACTTTCCCTATAAATACCAAGCCCTCCTCTCATATTTTCGACTCCAAAACCATACTCAACGAAGTTCGGGTCTCCTTACCTACCATGGAGTTCTCCCAAGGTGCCCCCAAGCCCTCAAGGTCCCAACCTTTGAGTTTTAAGTGTTACGTTTTAAGGTAAGGGATCCGATCTCTCTCTTTCTTTTCAAAAATATCTTTTATGTAATTTCTTTTATGCTCCATGTTCATATGTTAAAGGGTGTTATTTTATACTCCTCTTAATTCCCTTTTCAAGTTCACATAATGAGAGATCCCCTCTTACTCTCATTATTTCGTTTTATGATGTTTTAAGTGGCGCTGTTAGGCTGCCGAAATTTTTGTAACGGATTCTTTCTCCCTTCTTAATTTTCAAGATCTATTTTCATGTAAAGTATTTCAAGTTCCTTTTTATCATGTTGGGGTATGATCTCTAAATTTATCATACTGATCTTTTATGATCATATGATGAGAGACCCCATTTGATCTCTTCAATTCAGTATTTTGATGTTTTAAGTGGTGCCGTTAGGCTGCCGAATTTTTAAGGGATTCTTTCACCCTTCTTATTCTTTTCAAAGTTCTACTTTCCTGTCAAGTCTTTCAAGTTACTTTTTAATTATGTTGGGGCATTATCTCTATATCTATCATACTGAACTCTTATGTTCACATGATGAGAGACCCTATTTGATCTTTTCAAATCATTTTTGTTGAAGTTTAAGTAACGCCATTAGGCTGTCGAACTTTCATAAGAGAAATCTAATTTTTGTCTTCCTTCCATGTTTTTCATTTCAAATGGTATGTCCTTGAAATTTCATTACCATGATCATGTATCCTTCTTATTCTGTCCATATACTATTTTATGGGTCATTTATGAATGTTTGACCTATTTTCCCTCTCTTTTTAATGTCTTCTAAAACCTCGTAACATAGCCGTTATGCTGCAGAATTTCCGTCTCAAAATGTCTCTCTCTTTTTATAAAGTTCTTGTATATTATTAAGTGAATACTCAAAGCTCTTTCTTCTAAAGGGGTATTAACATATATACCAAAATGTTCTATTTTAAATTCTGTGATTTACATACATGAGACCCACCTTCCTTTTCTGTGGGTTTTAAAGTGACGTAAAGGTCATGTCTTTAAAGCAGTTTTTAAAACGTTGTGATTATGAAATGAAACCCATTAATTTTATTCTATATGGGTTATTTATGAAATGTTTGATGATGATATATGTGGCTCACATGATAATAAATTCAAATTTAAGGGTGCGCCCTGATAGCGCTCCAATGCATTGGGTAATGATGTAACCACTAGAGATTACAATTTTTACGATACCTTGGTGAATAACCTCGGTAATTTTCAAATGACACCTTGGGGATGGACCTTGGTGATATGTTCATGATTGTCTATATTAAATGTTGCAGCCACATCTTCAAGTTATGAAAAATGTTATTTTTATTATGATATATCTCATGATTTCTTTCTCATTCCTTAATGTTCTTTTCATGACCTTATTGAAGTATCTCAAGTTCACATGTAAAATGTTTCTCTTGTTTTCCTTACTAGGCCTTCTGCTCACCCTTTATTTTGATGTATATTCCCAGGTTATGAGATGCAGTAATGAATCTAGGATGAACATGAGGAGAAGCCTTTCAAGTGTTTAAGAAGAATGTTTTATGTTTTCATGTTTTAAGTTCCTGGTTTCCAAGACACTAAACCTTAAAGATCCTCGGTTTTGTAAAATGTAATGAAAGTTTATGTGATAAAAAGGCGGGATGCTACAGTTAGTATCAAAGGATGGTTTAGTTATTTGTGGAAATTAGGATATGAAAACTCTAGGAAGAACCCTATAGAAAATTTTAAATATAGGAAATCTTCCTGGTATTTTGGTGAGTATTGAGTAAGGGGTTTCCAAGCAAATACATCCCTGTCTGGATACGAGCAGGTAGAGGTGGCTCTGGCACAGATGTACATAGGGTTAAAACCTAACAACACCACTTTGAGCTAGACTCGAATGGGAACTGGTACACAACAACGGGCCTTGCTGAACTCTTGGTTACGACACTCCCGGGGGATATGCTTTGGTAAATTCATAAGCTTAGTATGAACCATTGTTAAAGGAACAAAGATAAAATAAAATAAAGGTTCACATAAGAATATATGATCATGGATAACCTAGATGGGAACCTAGGGGATCACAAGTTAGGGTATACTTTTCAACTACAAGTTATCCTTATATGCTTTAAGTTTATTTTCATGACTATTGTCTAAGTATTTAAGCCCCTATTTATAGTTTCTTTTCTTAGTTAATGGTGGGAAATGGAAGAACATGTCCCAACAACCAATGTGACAGGAAATGCCATGATTTCCGTATTAATACGACAGAGATGATTAGGGGATTAAAAGATGATTATTATTTTGGAAGACTTTCACTATTTTGAGGACCCTACATGATCGAGGTAAATAGATTACTACAGTATTTTCATTGAGGAGTAAGGTTGACTTATATTTTAAAGAATCAATTAACTTAAGGTGGACTTATAGTAATTTAGGTTACTTATGGGAATGATTAACCTATCTTGGGTAAAATATGTTTAGGTTAGCTACTTTTGTTATAAGATGTTAGGTGTGGTTGATGTTGTTTGGAGATGAACAATGAAGTTTATTTTGGAAGACTATGTTATCAAATCCATCTTGTATTTGGGTTTCAATCTTAGTTTGGTTTATTTTGAGGAATTTTAAGGACCATTATTTATGGGATGGTCTATGATGAACTTTGGGTAGTACCATGGAACTTTGAAGATTTAAAAATAGTTTCCCTTCCTATGGGATTCTTTCTTTTTGAAGAGTTGTTTTACCTTACCCTTTTTGTTTTGGGATAATGTTTAAAGATTGAAGAAATAGATAGTTAATCTTTTGTGGATTATGTGATTCTCTAGAAGATGATTCTTGTGTTTTGATGAGACCAATTAGTTTTGAATGCTCATCATATGGAGAAAAGATTAGTTTTGGTAGAAACTTATTAAAGGATGAAACTCTACATGAAGGTAGGTATATTTTCTTATGTTTTGTTCTATGCAGTAAATGAATTCCTCAAAATTATGAAAAGGAACGTAAAACAAAAATGATGTTGGTTTATGTTTCCTACTAGGTAATCAATGACCGTTTACACACATCATAAGTTTGGGATTTTCTTATGGTTATCTTTCTCCTAATCATAATCTCTATCACTCTCCCGCAGAACTTGACCCTTTGTTTTTCTTCCATGTCCATGTTTTCATACATGGAATCCCAGTGTGGGCTAACTCGGGTGACCTTCGTACTTCAATTTCTTTATTTTAAAGTAATAGTTTTACTTACTCCTTTTCCGATGTGGGACTTTCAATGAAATTTCAAAACCTAATTTTAAAAAATTGCGAGGACGCAATTTCTTAAGGGGGGAAGATTCTAACGACCCGAAATTTTGAATAAATCTTGTTTCCTAATTTTATGTGTTATTTTATTTTATTTTTATACTCAACAAAAATGTTTCATTTGATAACATGAGTATAATTAAAATGATACCATTGGTTTTTGACTATTATATAACCATTGGTTAATATGACCACTGGAAACTAAACATTTTGATTATTGCCTCTAAATACAAGTACTCTTGGTTAATTATTATAGAAAGAAGATTCGATGGCCTCACCCAGTAGTCTTGGACCAATCGAATCCCATCTAATAGAACTTGGGAAGGAGGTAGCACCACTGGGCTTTGCTCTGGACCAAACCCAAGCTGAACTTCATCGTGTGAAGTTAGAACGGGATCGCCTTCGCGAGAAGTTCAAACTGATAGAAATTACTACTCGTGCGATGTTGGCCGAGCATCCCTCAGATTCTCTAACCTTAGCACACCTTACACTTAGGTCCTATGCTGGTGTGATAAGGGGCTATGTAAGGAGACCATAACTGCCTTGTGTAATCCTTTGTTTTAAATAAAAATTGGGATTTCTTCTTATGATGGTGTTTATGAATTTTCAAATGACCGGATAAATATAGTATGCATATTTTTGATGAATTTTAGAGAAAGGATATTATAAAAATGTTTATGTAAACCTTAAATAAATAAAAATGTGTAATGATTTTCAAAAAATGGTCTTCTACAAATATGTTCAGTACAGAATTTAGAGTCTAATAAGATCAACTTAATTTTTGATGAATAGTAAATTATGAATAGTGATTTAATGCTTAGGATTAGTAATGTGACCAAATAGATTAGTAATCTCACTTAAAGAAAGTATTAATATAATCTAGGTACCATGATTAAGTAATGTGATTCAATAAAATGGTTAAAAAACGATTTCATAAATTATTATTCAAGTATCAATTTTTTTTTCGGGTGAATAGTTTTTTTTTAATTAAAAATTAAATTAAAAATATTTAGAAAATTATTTTTATAAAATGGATTTCATTTTTGAACTCAGAGCATCGATATTATGTTAAGGTAATTTTTGGGGATTTTTCTAAAAATAATGAATTTTCGGTGAATAGTGTATTTATTTAAAAAATAAATTAAAAATATTTAGAAAATTATTTTTATAAAATGGAGTTCATTTTTGAAATCAGAGCATTGATATTGGGTTAAGGTGAAATTTTGGAATTTTTCTGAGAAAGTTGAATTTTCAGTGATTAGTAAAAATACAGTTTTAAGGTTTCGGTATGTTTAATGACATCATAGCTGTGTCATGATGATGTCATGAGATATTTTAAAGGATGTTCGACTAAAAAGGATGAATTATTGTGTGGGGGTCCCCATGTGGCCTAACTTTATGGGAAGTACCATGGGAGGGCCCATGCTTTTGAGAAAACCACTTTTGAGGTGTCCTTTGGCCATTAATGCTTTGTCCCCTCACTTTTCCTATAAATACCAAGCCCTCCTCTCATCTTTTCGACTCCAAAACCATACGCAACGAAGTTATGGTCTCCTTACCTCCCAATGAGTTCTCCCAAGGTGCCCCCATGCCCTCAAGGTCCCAACCTTTGAGTTTTAAGAGTTACATTTTAAGGTAAGGGATCCGATCTCTCTCTTTCTTTTCAAAAATATCTTTTATGTAATTTCTTTGATGCTCCATGTTCATATGTTAAAGGGTGTTCTTTTATAATCCTCTTACTGACCTTTTCATGTTCACATAATGAGAGATCCTCTCTTACTCTCATTATTTCTTTTTGTGAAGTTTTAAGTGGCGTTGTTAGGCTGCCGAAATTTTTGTAACGGATTCTTTCTCCCTTCTCATTTTTCAAGATCTATTTTCATGTAAAGTATTTCAAGTTCCTTTTTATCATGTTGGGGTATGATCTTTAAATTTATCATACTGATCTTTTATGATCATATGATGAGAGACCCCATTTGATCTCTTCAATTTAGTATTTTGATGTTTTAAGTGGTGCCGTTAGGCTGCCAAATTTTTAAGGGATTCTTTCACCCTTCTCATTATTTTCAAAGTTCTACTTTCATGTCAAGTCTTTCAAGTTCCTTTTTAATTATTTTTGGGAATTATCTCTATATCTATCATACTGAAATCTTATTTTCACATGATGAGAGACCCTATTTGATCTTTTCAAATCATTTTTGTTGAAGTTTAAGTAACGCCGTTAGGCTGCCGAACTTTCATAAGAGAAATCTAATTTTTGTCTTCCTTCCATGTTTTTCATTTGAAATGGTATGTCCTTGAAATTTCATTACCATGATCATGTATCCTTCTTATTCTGTGCATATACTGTTTTATGGGTCATTTATGAATGTTTGACCTATTTTCCCTCTCTTTTTAATGTCTTCTAAAACCTCGTAACATAGCCGTTATGCTGCAGAATTTCCGTCTCAAAATGTCTCTCTCTTTTTCTAAAGTTCTTTTATATTATTAAGTGAATACTCAAAGCTCTTTCTTCTAAATGGGTATTCACATATATACCAAAATTTTCTATTTTAAATTCTGGGATTTACATACATGATACCCACCTTCCTTTTCTGTGGGTTTTAAAGTGATGTAAAGATCATGTCTTTAAAGCAGTTTCTAAAACATTGTGATTATGAAATAGAACCCATTAATTTTATGCTATATGGGTTATTTATGAAATGTTTGATGATGATATATGTGGCTCACATGATAATAAATTCAAATTTAAGGGTTCTCCCTGATAGCGCTCCAATGCATTGGGTAATGATGTAACCACTAGAGATTACAATTTTTACGATACCTTGGTGAATAACCTTGGTAATTTTCAAATGACACCTTGGGGATGGACCTTGGTGATATGTTCATGATTGTCTATATTAAATGTTGCAGCCACATCTTCAAGTTATGAAAAATGTTATTTTTATTATGATATATCTCATGATTTCTTTCTCATGCCTTAAAGTTCTTTTCATGACCTTATTGAAGTATCTGAAGTTCACATGTAAAATGTTTCTCTTGTTTTCCTTACTGGGCCTTCTGCTCACCCTTTCTTTTGATGTATATTCCCAGGTTATGAGATGCAGTAATGAATCTAGGATGAACATGAGGAGAAGCCTTTCAAGTGTTTAAGAATAATGTTTTATGTTTTCATGTTTTAAGTTCCTGGTTTCCAAGACACTAAACCTTAAAGATCCTCGGTTTTGTAAAATGTAATGAAAGTTTATGTGATAAAAGGCGGGATGCTATAGCCTAGTCGTGGCCGACTTCCGAGCCGGACCACAGGCCGAACGGGCTGGGCCAACCACGCCATGCTGCGCCGAGCCGCACCCAGTCGGGCCAGACCCGGGTCGGGTTGACCCGGTTCGGGCTGACCCAGGGGGTATTGGTCCGGGTCGGAACGGGCCCATACCCCCTATTTTTCGGACCAGGTTCATTCAAACGCTCATATCTTTGGCTAAGGACCTCTGATCGGCGCCCCGTCTATTGCGTATGGATCCTTGGATCGAGACGGCCATTTTAGTATATTACACTCGATGTTTTGGAGAAGTTTGTGTACAGACGGGATGGTTCGAACCTGAAACCAACCGGGCCCTTGGAGCGGAAACGCTTATAACTTAACTACCAGACGTCCGAATGACGTACCGTCAATCATTTTGAATTCCCCTTAGCGATACGGTTCTTTTGGATTACTCAACTTGAGGTTTGGACGTAGCTGGAGTACGGTCGTGTTAGTTTTAGCTTAAAAACCAACCGGGCCCTTAGGACGGAAAAGCCAATATCTCTCAGACCGGGCGTCCGATTGACACATTGTCTATCGCGTTGAGTTCCCATTGAATAGACAAAACTTTGTGATACATCAACTTTGGACTTCGTGACAGTTGATATATCGACCCTCTTGGCTCGTGGAGCGGACCCTCCTGGAATCGAGCATGCAGTGTGCAGTAACCCTAGAGCTGACTGTGACTACGACGATGATGGCGACTGTACTTGGATCCTATGTGGGTTCGGCAGTGAGGACGACTGTACTTGGATCCTCTATGGGTTCGGCAGTGATGAAGACTATACTTGGATACTACGTGGGTTCAACAGCGATGATTATTGTACTTGAATCCAATATGGGTTCTGCAGCGATGACTTCTGTACTTGGATCCTACGTGGGTTCGGTAGAGGAGATGATTCCGAGGCTACGTCTAATCATCTCCAACCCTCCTTGTTAGTAGTATACCTGTGTGATCTAAGTCTTGACTTTCAATCATTATCTTCGATATGATTGTCTTGCTTTCCAGTGTGGACTGGGTGGTGCTTTCCTGTTCGGACTGGGTTGTACTTGGGCTCGTGAGTTGGAGCCGAACTGGAATTGATGACCAAGGAATATGTATGGGCATATACCTAAGTTGAGATGGTTGATACTTCATGTTTATATATTTCCTTTGGTTTATCCTTTGTGGATTTCAGGAGACCTTCGGGGGTCTCGGGGTCCCTACCGAGTATCGTATACTCACCCCTGCATGGGCTATGCCCGTACTATGTTGTGTTGGATGCAGAAGACAGACAGCGCTGATCGTGGTTGAGGCTTGTGGAGTGGGACTGTATCCGGAGGTGGAATTTTAGGCGGGACGTACTCAGAGCGGACTACCAGACCTGAGGAGCCGACGAGACTATCTATACCCACCCTTCAGGTGGGAATTCCAGAGGACGAATTGGTGGTTGCTGCTTACTTTTCAGCTGTTGTACTTTCTTTTCTCAGTTGTACTGTACTTTCAGTTGGGTTTGTATACTGGCCCTTTTACTTTCCATCACCTACTTTTGTACTCAGTTTAATTAGTGTTTACTTCATCTTGCCTACTCTGTGGTGTTTGTTTTCTTATATGAAGGTAATGCCTTCCCTTTATCGGGAATTATGCCTTTGGTGCTAGTCGTCAGCCCCTGGCCTATGGAAGGCGAGCTTGGGGTAGTCATGGCACGGGCCCCAAGGATGGGTCGTGAAAAGGAAACATATCAGGAATACCCCCAATATTGAGTTTTTATCTAATATTTTGAGTTAACCTCCCATTATTGGGTTTTAAGACTCATCTAATGGAATAAAAGTTTCTTATGTAGTACACAATCATCATTTCACTAATAGATGATTATTAGTTGATTTCAAATATGAAAAGTGATATCCCCATTTTGGTATTCAATATAGAGTCTCTGGGTAGCATCCTAAAATGACCCATTGGCTTGGTATGTACTAAAATTCCAATGACCTTAGGTAATGTTCTATGTACCCAAAGGCTAAAAATAAATATAGATGGATTTACAATTTTTTTTGGGGTTGATTTTACTTTAAGAGAACAACATGAAATATACCAAAATAAAGATACACAATATGATGAAAAATACGAGACCAAAATAAAATCCAATGGCTTTAAAAATTATCATCAGAGTATCAGAATAAATGGAAAAATAGAATTATATAATCCTAAGGAAACAAAACTTATGGAAATAATAATTAAGGATCTAATTTTTCACTATTGTAGGCTCTAAGGCTTCACTGATGAGCCAATATCCAACTCTGATCATCCATGACCACACTATCATGAAGTTCCACATGTAAAATATAAAACCTTCTCCTTACATGTATGTTGAAAATTATTTTCTACATACAAAACATGTTGTATATACAAGGTATGAGTATAAAAACCAATAGGTAAACACCAAGGCTATGCCCAAATTCTATAAAAAACAAAATATGTTAGCATAAATTTTAGTTAAACAATAAAAAAGTAAGATAACATGAAAACCAATGATATATATATATCCATAAGTTAGTGAAATTACTGAAACCAAAACAAAACTGTGGAATAAACCCATACACACATACAAAACAAAAAAATGGATCCTCTTTCCAAAGGACCCCCTGAATAGTCCCACTCAACAGTTGTATCCATCCCTCTAGTATAAAGTCATCACATAAAAGAATAATACAATGTTCCACATGATATAGAAAGGTATGAATATATAACCCACATGTTCCTATCTATATGAACATAAACACACACCCAAAAAGTCTATCCCATATTATCATACATGAAATCAATATTTTAAAAGCCAAATCCATTGAATCATTTAATTAAACGTATTATGGGATTGCCCAAATTCAAGATTATAAAGAAAACCAAAAAATAGGTTTTTCCAATATAGAGTTCACATGTATTTTCAAATCAAAATGAGAATAAAATTATTTCAAAAACTATGGTCTATCATGGTTTTGGAAAAATTGGGAAATGAGGCGAATCCACCAACTATTGATGCATTAAAGATGAAGAATTGACTCAAGAACTCAAAAATATAAGATCTCAGTTTTGTTCCATAAATGGATTCCAAAGGATAACTATATAATATTTCACTAAACAATATATCATGGAATTGAATCCCTGGTCTAAGGTTCCTCTTCCGAGAAAACAAGAGAATCAAGGAGGGTAAGAAAGAACAAGAATCCTAGGTGTGATTTTCAAGATCTATTGATTTCTTATCAATCTAATTGTATCACTAGAAGGAATAATATCATAAAAATTGCATTATTAAGGGGTTAAGGTCGTGATACCATGATAAGAGAAGATTAGTGAGGGTTTTAGGGGAGTTTATGTGTTAATTGGTTTTTTATTTAATTAATACTATCACATGGTTATGCAACATAGTTTGGAAAACCATGGACAACAACGTGGATCACCTGTGTCCTAGAAATTTCCATGTCACATGATTTCTACATAGTTAAGAAAAACAATGTTCCAACCATGTGCCTGCCTAAAATACCCCTCCATTGCTTGTATAGTTACACAGATATTCCAACATGGTTTCCCCTAACCATTCTCAAACTGTGTGCCTCTAAATCCATACCAAAACATCCTAAAACCACACAACATATTTCATTGTTCAATCGAAAAATAATCTGATTTTAAAATAAATTAAGAAATAGAAAACAACTCACAAATGGGGTGGGGGTGGGGGTGACAAAACTAACCACAATACAAATTTCTGTCCTTGGGAAGATGGTGGTCATTCCTTCCCTAGAAGAGTTCATGCCATTGATCAAACATGAACTTCTCCCACTCCTAATATTTTTCTCAAATTGGACCATGATGTAATAATATCCACACTAAAATAATTCAACTACCTAAAAAGGATTTTCTTGTATATCAAGAATAAAAATTGGGGAATGTACAAATGTAAAAACCAAATAAATGGTGACATGGTCCCAACATATTACATGGTTGGGGTGAGGCTGGTACTTATTCTGTTGTGATACATGGAAAAAATTGTCGAAAACCATGAATCTTGTTGGTAAGGTTAAACAATATGAAATGACACTAATTTGTTACAAAATCTCCAATGAAAT
This sequence comes from Viscum album, assembly GCA_963277665.1. Taxonomy (NCBI): domain Eukaryota; kingdom Viridiplantae; phylum Streptophyta; class Magnoliopsida; order Santalales; family Viscaceae; genus Viscum; species Viscum album. The sequence goes on along the minus strand of OY728135.1, from coordinate 1,047,729,179 downwards.
GATATACCAATGAGTCAATATTTTTTATTTTCCAAAATAATGGTGACATAGTCTTAGAGAAACCTTAAAGAATACATGGTCACTTATCATAAAATATAAGGGACTTAGAAAATTATTTATATATAATTGAGGATTAATTTGTGTAATATTCATCCTTTTCTTTATCCTCAATATTTTCACAATAGTTTCATGGATGTGACTTAGTCTTATCAAGGAAATTTCCCCAATCTATACCCAATAAAGCTCAAATATAAATGTAAAGTTTTAAAATGTCTTGAACAGATCCATTTTTATCATGTCATAATGATGTCCATTAAATGAATACATTACTAAAGTCAAATCATCACCCTGTGAACCACTGAAATCTATATCACAATCTCAAACAATATCATCCAATGTCTTGATCATACACTCCAATTGTCCCTCCATTTCAAGATGATATACATTGATTATTTTCAAAATAGTGAAAATAGATTTCTGCAAGATCTCTAAAAGAGTTATGTAAATATTTAATATTTATTAGATATAATCGATATCAGTACTCCATAAAATTTTACTACTTCCATGAAATCGATATTTTTCAATTATTTCACTATATTGGACTTTGAAATTAGAATTAAATGTGCCCACTTGGTGAGATAGTCTATAATCAATCAAGTATCATCAGGATTTATATGTTTTCATGGAATATAGGTGACAAAGTCAATGGAAATATAGTGTCTATTTCATATAGGTGTAATTATAGAATTTAAATTCCTTCTTGTTTTGGATGTTATTTCTTTAGTAGTTGATAGTTGACACATATAGTAACACAATCAACCAATTTCCATTTCATACCCATCTTTAAAAACAGGGTCTTCATTTCCATGTACATTTTTTGAATACATAGGTTGACCACCCTTTTTGAACGGTGATAAGAGAGAAGAAGTTATTCTTAGAAAAATTATGGAACCATGAAATAATTCTAAAATAGAAAAATTGAGTTTTCTTCCACTTTATACACCTCAATGATCTACCTACTATTAAGTTTTGACATTATATAAATGAAATATGGGTATGATTACTGATCCTCCTTGACCAAGCTAACTAAATGAAGAATAAGAGCAATGAAAAAGAAAATGGAATCATTTTTCTATTTTCTAAAAATACAAATTCATGTTTAAACTTACTCCCATAATATACAAATGTTCATGAACCTATCTGAAGACCTCATTTTATGATTTTTGAATTAAAGAATCAACCAATTAACTTCCATCAGCTTCTGTATAGACTAATTAAAATTTTAATATCTTCAGATATTACATTTATCTTCATTACCTTAGGGTAAAATCCATGTGTAATAATTTTTTTAAAAAGTTTTTATGACCCATTAACATGGTGATGTTTCCATTTAAGAGTTAGTTTAACCATGTTTTTAACACATGGACCACCATATGATGTTCCAAATTATTCACCAGATAATACCTTTTATGTTTTTTTATCTTCCTAAAGCTATGAAATATTATTTCTACATGTGAATAGAACCCACTTGAGATTATTAAAAATTAAAAAATACCATATAACATTTTTCTAGTTCAATAAAGTTGAGGATAAGTGATGAAGTGAGCCAAGCCTCATTCTCCTAAAAGGATTCATGAAAATCCTCATTCTATTAGAATGGAATACCCATTCTTGTTAATGTAGTCACATGAAAATAGAGTTTTCAGAAGTCCCAAATAAATCAATAATAATTTCTTGGTATTCTCAGAATACTTGATATATCCAATCTGTTCTTAGGCAGTTGTTGATAAATCATTGCTTCCATCTTTTTTGGGATCATGTGATAAGCCTCTTTTTGAAATTATATGAACTAGGAAACAACCGTCTTTTATCCAGAAGCACACATAGTAAATTTAACATAATGTCACTACTTACAGAATATACCCAATATAATCTCTAAATGCTTCTCTTATTCATTTCTAGATTGAGGGTACCTTAAAATATAATAAAAAAATATCACAAAGAATGATTTTAGGTGCTTTTAGAAGAAATGATTCATTAAGACCATTGAAACTACATGTGTATTTGTGAGACCAAAGGGTATGACTATGTATTCATATTATCCATAACGTCTTTGAATAACTATATTTTTAATATCCTCCTTCATTACATTGAGTGGGTGATACCTACATTATTGTTCAATTTAGGAGAACAATTCGAATACCTTCAACAATTCGAAAAGGTCATCGATTCGAAGAATATGGTACCTTATGTACCCAAAGTCTGCACACATATTTTTTTTTCATATAATATCTATGAACTATTTATCATGTATAAATGTTTTTCTATGTACAATTGGACTACATGGAAGTTACTAAGGATGAAAAAAAATGCTTTAGAGGTGTTTTGGAGAAAAAATAGGAAGCTTTTTTCTATTAAATGGTTTGGAAAGAATGTAAGGAACCTAGAAAACCATGCAAGATGGAATATTTAATATATAAGGACATGTAAACTTGTTTCCTTATTTTCCAAAATCATGATAAAACTATACAACATGAATAACCACATCTGAATGTTGTCCAACTACTCCCTCATGGTTTACAAACCAAACCAATTACCCATGAATCACTTACATACTCCCAAACACCATTTTACTTGGATTTTGATGCAGGGGGGGGGGGTATTTGGCCAAGAACATGAGGGGAGTTCCACTAGGGACTTAAAAGAGTTCATAAGAGGTTCGTAACCCAAATCTAACCCTATAAGATCATCAAAGGACAGATTCTTATGCAGATTTATGTTTCTTTCAAGAGAGGCTCATCACTTATCAAGGAAACCTATAAAATCTTCATAAAAAATGGGATTTGTTCTCCATTGTGATATATCTAGTGATCAAATCCCAATATATACATTATATGAAGTATTTATTATTTTATTTGTTGTCTATGTTTATGTATTATATTGTTTGGACTTGATTTTTTTCTTTTTATTGAGATTTCATTTATGTATTATGTTTGGATTTTGTTGAGACTAAAATTACCTCTATTTATTACATTTAATTTCCACAACCAGGAGTTGAGACTGTGAGAACACGAATACAATAATGATATGATGATACCATGATTATTGTATCTTTTATCCATTACATTTATGGATTGTCTCTCATGAAATACTATTTAAATTGAAGATGATACCAATGATTTGACGTAACTTATGTTATTTTGTGAGGGTCATACCATGGACTCACTAATTCCATTGAATCTGGAAATGACCATTCATAAATTGAAACCATTTGAGTGATTAGGATCCCAGAACACTGATGAAATTTGAGTTCACCTTTCATTTTAGTCAAAATTTAGTACCTTTCAACTTATAACACTAAAATAGGAAATGTTTTTTATTTTTATTTCATTTTCAAAAACAATTTGTGTCTCCCAGATAATTGGTCAAATATATTGACCAAAGGACTACCATTTTTCTCAATGGTATATACACCTAATCCCATTAGCTACATTGTTTTTTGGTTTAGGGAACACATTAAATTTATAATTAAGAATGTCTAATAATGGGCATGTCATGTTTTGGAACCATTTTTTGGGAGAAATTGCCTATGCTTAGGACTCACCATGGAAAATTATTGTAGGATTTTTTTTCTTCATATTTTTGGTTTTTGAAAAAATCTTATACATCATTTCTTAGATAATCATGAGTGATCCATTTGGTCACATGGCACATTGTGATAGGAGGTATTCAAGTGGTGAATATTTTACTTTTGGTGATAAATTTCATGGTTCAGATACTTTAATTAATCAATTATGGGGGGATCTATTATATTATATTGTGTTAATTAAACTTAATTACACAATTCATTTTGTAATTTGTAGGGTTAATAAATTTTTTCACAAATTGAGTAGGATGAAATGGGTTTGAGTGATTAAAATGAAATGGAATCATTACCACTACCATAAAAATTGAGACATCAAACTAATTGAAATTGGAATTTTAATACTAAAAATCTATTATCAATAATGGAGGCCTTTACTAAATGAAAACTATACCAGTATAATAGTATTAAAATACTGAGTTGTGGGGTTGAGAAACTATCCGAGACAACACATAAAAGGAAAAAATTTAATATATATGAAGAAGAAGGTGTGCTAGAGTATGTGAATGGGAAAAATATTTTTACAACCATGCCTTGTGATGAAATGAAGGTTTCAAATAATTTTATGATTTACAATAATGAATTTTCTGAAAGTTTTAATTTTCAAAATGAGTTTGATATTTAATTAAATAATGAAATTGAATCTTTAATAGTTTTATCAGCTAAGGTATCTTGGGAAAATGTAATTTAAGTTTTTTCTAATTTCCACAATGAGAATGATTTTTAATGTTCTGAAAGGAATGATGAAATTATGTTATATAATATTTATTTAAAATGTGAACATGATTTTATTTTGGATAACCAAATTTACATTTCACATTGTTTGGAATGATGTATTGAGAATTTTTTGTTTGATGGATTTTTGATGCATGAAAAAATGGAGGAGGATCTAAATATATTGTACCCACCACTTGTGAATCAAATTTTGTTTACCCAATATATCCAATTTGATGTGGACGACATGATGAGCTTGCAAGAAACATTGAACCATTGTAACTTCTCTTTTTTCAATGTAGCACCTTTTCTATTAACTGCCACATAGTCTTACTATGGAGGGTTACATTTCATCAAATGGTGAGGTACTAGTAACATGTGGTGGTTTTAAAAGACGAAGCCTCATCCTCTTTGTGACTATGGATGAGGGTTGTGAAACATCTTTGATCACATAACCATAATCAAAGGCATTCATTTGGATACAATTAAATAAATAAAAATAAAATGTTCCATATTTTGTGTATTCTCTTTTCATTTTTTTTCATTTTCTTCCAAAAATAAAAAATTAAATTTTGCACCATTGATTCTCACATTTCATCCACAATATTCTATATTTTCACAAAATTATGGTATATAATTCATATTTATTGTATATTTCATTGAGAACATGCATTATTAATATAGTGGAAGAATGGTCCTATGTTTTTATGGTTTATTTTTATTTGTTTGGGCCTACATTATAAGGTACAATGAGGTTAATGAATTCCAATTATATTGGCCCTGTGAAGTGATATAAGAGACCATGTGTGGAGTATTTTTTATCCAATTTATGTTCCTTTTATCTTAATTTTGAATTTTATAAAATGATTTATCACATATTTCATATGCATACCAACCATGGAATTGGACAATAGAAATAGTTTTTGGTTTTAAGTGTGTTGAAGGTTCTCAAATTTACCACACCTCGAATAATGTTTTCTTTAAGACCAATGCAGAAATGTTTTCATTAGGGGCCATTTATATGATTGTTATAAATATCATACATGAATATTATTTAAATGATAACATATATTGGATACATTATCTTTAAGTTTTTTTATGATATGATTGATAAACCTATCTTCTTAGTGAGTTAACTTAGGAAAATTGAAGTTAAATAATTTAATTTTTCATATTAAAATATTTTATTTAAGTATGTTATTTTTATAGAGTAGTATAAATTAAGAAAATTCAGGAAGTTTTATCCTTAATTATATATTCAGGGGATGTGATTCATGAAATTTTTTGATGTCACACACATAGTAATTACACAGTCATTATTTCATGAGTTCCTGACTTGATGTTACATTTTATCAAGGTAATTTATTTAAAAGGTATGGGTATTAAAATTAAATTCATAGTATCTCAAATTAATAAATAATTCTAAATTTAAAATAGTTTTCCAAATATAATGATGAACCGATATCATTCAAAAATTTTTGAAGTCAATGAGATTGGGTGACCTATAAAAGTGGTAACCCACCATTTGATGTTGATGAACTCTTTGATTATAATTCCTGGGGGTATGCGAATATGGTATGGACTGGGAGAATTTATTTTAAATTAAAAAGGGGGATTTAACACTAAAAAATTATTTAATATGAAAAGTTGAAAAATTATCACGAATCTAGTAATCTTTCTTTCCTTGGAGATTGTAGTGTTATGAATGGAAAATGTGAATATTTTAGTGATTTTTCAAAAAAAAAAATTCATTTTGTTGATATGAATGTATATGTTTATAATTTATTCTTTTGTATTCCCTCTATAATAACTATTTTATATTTCTTGAGGGAAATCATGCTTCATGTTTATGGGGTTAGGGTGATGTACCCAATGTATACACAAATTGTTTTGTTTATGTTTCACATAAAAATGGATCATATACTATATAATTTTTAGTCTGTCATTTATAAACGTTTTATTCAAGTTTATTTGGATTATATGGAATTTTAAAGTGATGGAATCTTATTTTGGAGCTCAAATATGCCACTTTTTGGTGTGGCACAATATGGAAACTGTACAGGGCACCAATAAAAATATGTTGGATGAAAAATTTGATCTACAAGGACTTGTACACTCTTATCATAGTTTACCAAAACATTGGTGAAACCATGTGGTATGAAAAACATCTTCTAAACATGACCACTTGGATTCCACATGGTTTAAAATCCATGCATCACTTACCAAACCAACCATGATTTTACTCAACTTTTGATGTGTTTTGATGGTGTAATTCATCATGGAAATTGAGGGTAATTTGATAAGGGGATCAAAAGATTTAATAGGAGGTCTCCAACCCAAATCTAACCCTATAGGATCATTAGAGTAAATATTTTAAGGCACATTGGACTTCCATTCATGCGAGGATCATCCTAGATCAATGAACACTTTCATATTTTCATTGAACACGGGGTTCGATAAATTGGTTTGATGTATTCAAAGTCCAAATATATAGTTCTATGTTTTATGAATTCATAATAGATTTTTGGTTGCTTATACTTTATGGATGATATTGTTTAAACATGATTTTAATCATGAGTTTCCCTTTATGGATTGTGTTTTGATTAGGTTTTTGGCTAAAATTAATTTAATTTATAACATTATTTTACCAGTATAAGGAGTTAAGTGCGAGATAACAAAAATATAATAAGGATAAGTGGAATATATGACTATTAGATCCACTATCCTTGTAATTTAGGCAATTTACTTTATGGAATTCTAGTTAGACTAAATTCCTGTAGAAGGATTTGTTGAACTAGTGTTTTTATATGAGTATCGGACCAAGGACTGTCTCATTACATAAAATATTATAGAAAACATTCATAAATTGAAAACAATTGAGTGATTATGATCCTAAAACATAATTGAAATTCTTGTGCACCATGTATTTTAATCCAACCTTAGTACCCAACTATTGGATTTGGTTTTCTAGAACCAAATGATTGTACTCTGATTACAAGTATATTCGAACAATTGAATATTAATTAAACATCTTATTACCTATTTTTCCTTATTCTTTAGTAATTAAATGTAATAATTTCCTAGGGCATCTATCAAATTGATAATTTTATAAATTTTCCCATTATGATGAAAATATTTAAGTTTCATGAAAATATTCTTAAATATAGTTATACGGTATGATAATGTACTACGATTTTCACGATTCCATCCTTTTGATTGTACCCCTCCTTGGATGAAAATAAATAAAGGGTGATAATGAACCCCAAGTCCTCCCTCTATTAGACACTAGGTTGGTGACTAGTATCGATGTTATAAAAATATCAATATGGGAGGAAATACCATCTATCATATACATAGGATCAGGAGATTAGATATCAGAAAATAATTAAATCCATGGCAGAAAATACAAGTAAAGAAAACCCTCACATAATGAATATATAAATAAAATAGGAAAAGATAAAAAATTTCAAAGTAAATACAAAAAAAGTAGCGATGAAATAATAGTCCAAGAGTCCGTGTAAGTAATGTCTAGAATGGTCCATGTAGGCCTCTAAAAAACATGAAAATTAGTGTATATATGTAGGGTACGAATACAAGTATACTTAATAGGGAAACCAAAGACTCTCTTGCACATGTGAAAAGATTATACTAATTCACCTATGAGAAAATTGAATAAGAAAACAGTATTGAAATAGGTCAACTAACGATCCCTATCCTATCACTAGCACACTCACTATATAACAAATGCATTTATAATAACATAATTTTAATTATCTTCATTATAGAAACCTTGTACCACTTTCCCACTAGTTATACACTCTCAGATCCCCATAAAATATGACTTAACACTACCACCTCATTCATATACCATAACATCATACCACACCACATCACATATCTCCTATATACACTTGGGCCAACACATCAAAACCATAACCAAAATAGTATGATATTTTGATCATGAAAGAAAACAACCCTGTTCCTTCATCTTACCATGCATGACCCCCACCATAATCCATCTCATCATTTCACCCAAAAAACACATAGGTCAATATATCACACCTTTTTAAAGACACCTGGGACATCACATCACATCATAACTCGGTAGTTAATTTTTTTACTTATAGACATCATAACTCAAGCATGTTATCGTTATATAAAATAGGGAGTAGGGAAGAGTTGGTGGACAACCATCCATCCTCATCATTGATATGTTGGAAAAACACCCCCAAAAGTGGTGGTTATTAGAACTAGTAGAACATAATGGGTGGGTAATGTACAAAAAAATCATAATAAAGTAAAATATATATAATATCATAGAACATAGTCCCAACCTACAAGTTCACTACAATAACATCTTCCAAATTCATGACATCACTACATCACTTCTCAACCTCAACCACTTTTTCTACCAACACTAAATGAATTACACCACATAAAAAGACACAAGAAAAATTTCCATCATTCATCCCACTTAAATAAAATATATAGATTATATGTTAAAAAACAATTTATTTTAAAAAACCAATTCATTCTGTTATTTTCAGCCCATCCAAAACATTATTTCACCCTTTTACTTCACATTTATCATCAACCTCATTTTACTAAACATCCCATTATTATTCATTTATTTATTAACCATTAAACTCATATTTCAACCCATCCCACACCATTTTGATTTTATTTTTACAATTTATTTAATTACATTACAAATTGGGCAACTATCCTAACACATCACATCACAACAACTAAGAACCCATCATCCACATGCTAAAGAGACCACATTACCAACATTTTCCATCCACTTACACCTTCTATTTCAAACCACTTCTCAACCAATTACCATAAAAAACTACAAACCACCAACCCATAGCTTAAAAAAATCACGACACATACACTTTCAAAAACACATTCCACATTAACCATACAACAATTATCATATTTTTCATAAGAACTTTTCACCAATTCTACGTCACTTTTATGGGAATTGTCACACAAGAATAATTTTCTTGGGGAAACCATTTCATTGACTATATATAAGTGATTAAGTAATTCCATTTAGGGTGACATAAAAAATCAAAACAATGAGGGGGGGTCCCTAACACCACAATTACTGTGAAAAATAACTCCCAATAATAATAATTTTCCGTGGTAAAACAAACATAGATAAGATGAATATCACAATATCAAGAAACTGTAAAAAAATAAAAATAATTTACATCCCCATAAATTTAAATTAAAATGGTTATTTATCATTATTAAGACGGATATACAACTTCAAAATGAGAAAAATATTATAATACCTCCCACATGATACTCATAGAAGTGAAATGATGGATCTACTACCAGGAATAAAAAATATTCACGTAATGCACTCCGCCAAAATAGGTGTTGCACACATAGTATAGAACAAGTATAGAAGGAACACAAAATAAAACCTACGAGAGGTTTCCAAAACTCATAGAATAAATTCTCAACATTTCCCATCACGAGAGAATGAAATATTGATGGAAAAAAGAAAATATATTTGTTTTATAATTAATAGATACAAAATGACTGGGAGTTTAAAAAAAATATATGATTTTAATTTACCATTCATATGAATCTATTAAAATACATGTGGAATATCCATTTGAAATCTATATACTTTTATGAAATAGAGGATTTAAATATCATATTTTTAAATAGCTCTTAATTCTGAAAATTAAGGCTTTAAAACCATTTTACAGCTTAAAGAATATAAAATGGGGAAAAATTAAATTCTTTAAAAACTAGAACTTGCTTTAACCAGAATCTACTACCAACATATAACTCCAGTATCTACCATCATAATCTAATTACAAGATCAACTGTTAATATATATCTCTAGGCTAAGTTTTCTACTACTAGAATCTACCGTCTGGATATACAACCAGACTATGTCTCCAACCTACATAATCATATATCAATATCTCCCTATAGACCAAGTCTGCTACTACCAGAATATACCATAAGGATCTATCATCAGGATATACCATTAGGATGTACTACCAGATGAAGCATGTTTTGTTCCAAAATCTACCATAATGGTATAACATCAGGATCAATAGCAAGACTAAGTCTGATACTACTATAATCAACCATCAGGATATACCATTTGGAACTACCATCTAGTTATTCCATCAAAATATACCGCCAGAGAAAGCATACTACCACCAGAATATACCATCAAGTTCTACCATTTGGATATACCATTGGGATCTACCGTCACCCATTAAAACGCCCATTTTCCCTCTTAAACACCTCTAAACTCCTTGGTACCTGCTCAAGGAACGTCTACCACTATATTTTCTTGTAAATTAACATGTCATATGAAACAATACATTTCATCAAATTCCTCTCAAAATATTTTCATCCTCAAGAATCAAAACCAACTAAGAAGGAAATTGGGAAAAGGTATAAATAATCATCCCTTGAGATACCTATCAAGTAGCTAGTTACATGTAAAAATCTTTCTCTAATCAAACACACCAAAGAAACAAAATCATCCACAACATCCCTCAAAACCAAAATCCTCTTTTCTTCAACATTACAACTTGAAAAAAAATTAACCTATGAAATTAAAAATGATAAAAACTACCCTAACCAACACACCACATATCCCCATGTACTCAATGTAAGGAATTATTTATCCATTTTCAAGATACTATCCAATTTGGGTTACACTAACCCACTTACATGGTTTCAACTGCATCATGGTATGACATGTCTTTATTTGGGATCATGTTTCCCTAATCTATATACATTAGAGCTTTAATAACACATCATTGAGATAAGGAATAAAAACTTATCATATAAAACAATAGGGTCCAAAAATCACATTTTCATACAAATAAGTGAAAAAAAGTCAAGATAAAAAACAGGGTACTAAGCACACATCTACATCTCACACTCCGATGTACTCTCCTCCATACCATTATAAAACAACAAAAAATGAACCAAAGAAATAGTCTATCCTCACAAAACCTTATCTAGATTATCTTGAATCCCCAATATACTCTCTATGAATATTGAATAATCATTGATATCCAAATATCTCAAGTGAATGGAATGAGAGTAATCATGAAGATACAAATATAGTTGAGAGACATGAAATATGTCATGAATATGTTCCAGTAATGGAGGAAGTTTCAATGAATATGCTACCTCATCAATACACCCAAACACTTAAAAAGGCAAAAAAATGTGTGAGAGATTACTTTCCATGTTGAACCTCCTCATCTCATGTCAATGGGAGACCTTCAAGAACATATGATCTCTAACCTCACAATCCAAGGGCTTTCCCTTGAGTTTGGCATATGAATTCTGTCGATCCTTTACTGATTTCATCCCCTCATGAACAACCCAACCCTTTAATGTGGTTCTACGAACCACATAAAATTCAAGAACTATTGACTCACAAATCATGGTAGAGAACTGCAAAGAACAATATGACCATTGATAAAAATCCTAAGTAGAGACATGCCAATGGGCGAGTGATAATTATTTTTTATAGAAAAACTCTTCCATGGGAAAGTGTTTCACCCAATATCTTCTTAATAGAGATAATATTTTCATTATTATTTATATTCTTTTCAATGATTTAATCCCTTAAAAGTAATCAATGTGATCCTATTTGCATTAGTTTATGATTTTTGGTGAGTTTTGAGCCAAAATGTGAAAATTGGAAAATTCTTTAAATTCGTCAGTTTTCATTTGTTTCTGTTTTTCTGGAATAAATTATATAATTCAGATCCAATTAATTTGATATATTTTTTATTATTTAAGTGTTTGTGGGAAAAAAAAATTCTTCTAGACCCAGACCCAATTCAAGACACCCTAGCCCAAGAAAATCAATCAACTGGAGAAATATTTCTGGACGAAAGAATATACCAAACCATATTAAAATTAAAAAAATCTAATATTACTGATATTAAAATGATATTATTACATATTGTTTTGATATAGGACTCAAAAGGGATGTTTCACAGTAAATTTCATAAATTAAGGATCTCATTAAGGAAGATTTTGAGCGCTTCCAAGTGGAGTCGAGGAAATATTGTTTGGCATCCATGATAAGTTTTGTTCATTGATTTAACTATATATTTCTTTACACATTTAGAAATACTATTAATATTTTATAGAAGATATAAAACTCCATTAAAAAAATCTTTTAAGAAGATACCTTGGTGATTTTTGGCTCTCTGATGCGAATCAAAGAAGAAATCTTCGGGAGGACAAATTCTGGAGGATCAAAATTTTTATCCTTTTTTCTCTCTTTTATTCTTCATAGTTTTTTTCATTAATTATTCTCCCCACTTATTCATAATTAATCATATGATAAATGGGTAAAATTTTATATGATTGGGTAAGTAGTGGTTTTTTTTGTAATTATTGGTTTCTTTAACTTAATGTTTTAAGATCCTTTTCTCTCTTCTCCAAAATCAGTTTCAATTTCTTATAATGGTTTTTATTATCATATACGATTGTATTTTATTTTATATTATTTTCTTTTTGTTGCTTTGGTCAATGATAAATTTCTACCTCTACTAAAATATGGTCTATATACGATATAATAGATCAGTTTTTAGTGGAGAAGTAGTCGATGATCATTGGTGCGTGTGTGAGGAGTAGCTAATGTTCTTAATTGTTTGGGATAAACTAGACCATATTGGGTATTATGTATGTAAATTAGGGGTATTATCTACAAATATATTTAAAATTGGAATGATAGTTGACCAATCTGAGATTTTAATATGGTTTATTCTCACCATTACTGTTTTACTATGGGAGTGAAAAGAAGCGATTATGGATTCTCACTTTTATCAACATAGCAGAAGTGAATTAGAAAAGTTAAACTACGATAGGATTATAATTAGAGAACCAAAATTGACCAGATCACCATCTCATATAATAGTTTTCAATAATTTTTTTTATAAATGTTATATTTATTTCTTTCATTCGTTTAGTTTATATCTTGTCTTTTTAAAATCAAACAATTTTTTAAAAAAACTCACTTATTTCTCTAATTTTAAGGTGAAAGAATAATTGTTGTGAACTCCTCTCTAGATTCAATCTAGGTTAATCACTATAATATATTTTTAACATATTAGATACATTTTTACCACACCCCATGACATTCACATGTCATAATTTGGCGCTATTTCCGGGGTGGTATTCCGAACATTTTTATTTCTTATATTTCATAACTAGAAGTAAAAACCATGATCCTTCCCCCATAGATGTTAAAACTGAATGAAAATTGTTGAATAGACTTGTAATCCTTAATTGTCAATATAAATTTGAAGAAATTTCTCTTGGACACTCCTGTGAAAGTCCATGTTTCACTCTAGGCCAACCATCAAGTATGAAAATTAAAACTAAACACTTAAAGACCCTTGTGCACCACAATCCCATAGTCAAAACAATCAACTTTCTATGACAGTGTTACAAATTGATTTTGAGATGAAACTAAACCTGATTCCATTTCTCCCAAAAATTTATGGCTTGGAAGGTGAAAACCCACAAAAAAATATTAAATATTTCACACATGTCTTCTCTACTTTCAGACCCTGAGGAGTTGTTGAGGAGAGGGTAATGTGGAATATGTTCCCATTTTCATTTGAAGGATCTTAAAAATAATGGTTTTATGGCCCACAACTGGGATATGTGAGTGAGTGAAATTAATTGTTAAGATGCTTCAGGAAAAGATTCCTAACCACCTCCAAGAGCACATCCATTAAAAAAAATATTCTTTCCATCATATAGTCATCTGGAGAAAATCTTTAAGAGTATTGGGAGAGATTTAAGAATCTATGTGCCAACTTCCCACATTAAGAAAATTATATGCAACAAATTCTTGTCTCATTTTATCAAGGCTTATTGAACAATGAAGGAAACATCCGAAATGTTTCATCTAGAGGCACCTTGATTGACATGTCACCAGAAGAAGCCAAGGCCTTGATTGAGAAGCTTTTCTAGAACTCATAACAATTTGGTACAAGAGGTAACGACACAATAGGTATTCATGTGGTAATAACTTATCATCCATCACCACTAATAGAACACTTTTATTGAAGAGCTAACTAGTTTTGTGAGACTAATGGCCTTGAAACAAGTTGGTGACCAGTAATCACCAGCTATGGTTTGTGATTTACGCTCATCAACTGATCATTTCACTGACCAGTGTCCTGAAATATGAGGAATGAAAATATATATACTAGCCTTTTATCCAAGTTAGTTTATGAGAAATCATGTATGGAGAAATAATAACCAAGTCCAATATGAATTTGGAAATGATCAAAATCAAGATAACCCCCCCCCCCGTACCCAAATTAATTCCAAAACCATCCCCTATCCTTGAAATAATTCAAGAACCCACCACCATATCAACAAAATCAACTATATAACCAACCATCTTTCCAAAAACCACCCACTTTAAAAATACCCTATGAGTTTACATCATGCATTGAACAACCTATAATTCAAAACTAATAGCATAAATCGTAGATTTTGGGGTTTAAATACACTATAAAATATTTTTCCAAAAAGTTTAAAAGTCTCACAAACTTACTAACAAAAAACCTAAGAAGACTTCCATCCCAAAAAATCCCAAACCCAAAGGAGAATTTCATCATTATAATAACACAACGTTTAATATAACTGCCAACACCAGCCACCATTGAGCCTGACAAAAGACCACATGAGCTAAGAGAAAATAAAGCTGGGAATTCATAAAATTAATTGAAAATGACTTGGGAAGAGGAGAATAAAGTTGAGTAAGAAATTGATATTCCATGAAAAAGGGATAAGAAACCCCATTTCAAAGGAAACAAATAGAGAGGAAAGACTTAACCTCACCATTTACATCAAGGATGATTGAATCAATGAGGTTGTAGGAACAAGTGCTTCAAAATAAAATATGGAACACATTCTCGAAAGTGGAAATCAATATACCACTTATTTAAGCAATGAAAAAAATTCAAAATTATGCTAAATATTTTATGGATATTTTAAAAAGGAAGATAATACTTCAAGGGAATTAATTCATAAATATAGGAATAAGTGTCTCATCCTTTATCACACCATAGTTTTTATCCCCATGTCAAGATCCAGGGACATTTACCCTTCCATGAAACTTTTTTTCATTAAATTTCAATAATTATTTGTGTGATTTATGTTCATAAATTAATGTATTTTCTCACTCATTTTACACTTCATTTCAGATGAGAGTCTTAAAGCCCATAATAGTTGTGGTCTAGCTTGTAAACTGATCCACAATTTTCTTAGTAATAATTCTGGAGGATATCTTGATGAAAGTCAAAGATCTCTTATTACTAAATGACTTCAATGTGGTAAATATAGAAGATGATAGGATCCAATCACACTCACCCATCATTTTGGGGAGAAATTTATTGAACATATCCAAAACCATCATCAATTTCTATAAATGGACCCTCACCGTGGAGTTTAGTGATAACACTTTCCACTTCAAAATATTGAAATCCCTAAGGTACCCATCAGATCATCACTCCCTATTTGAACTCTCCCATGAAGTTAGTACTAAAACCATTGAAGAATAAGGTATGTTCCATGAGTTATTGTCCTTAAGAGAGACTTTATCCATTAAAAATATCATTAAACACGTAGATTCCCAAACTATTGGAGATTCTGATTTCATGTGGGAGGAATAGGTAAAATATAATTTCTTTGATGATTTGTTAAATGATTAAGATGATGAAATGATTTATTGTGTGTAGGATGTCCACCCTTTGGAAGTGGTGAACCTCCAATTAATTTTAACATTTGATCAACCCCTAATTGGGAATTAAACCCACTCCCCAATGATTTTAAATATGTTTTCCTTATGAAGGGAGACAAATTACCATTGATAATTGCTAATAATTTTCCTCATGACCTAGAAAAATATTTAATTTATATTTTGAGAGATAATATCAATGCAATAGGGTGGATCATTGGTGACATCCCAAGAATCAACCCAAAAATATGCCCACATATAATTATTCTTAGTGGATATTCCAAACCATTCAGAAAAACCCAAAGGAGGTTGAACCCCACCCTGATAGAGGTTGTGAAGAATGAGATTAAGAAGCTCTTAAAATCTGGGATTTTCTATCAGATATCAGATTCCCAATAGGTTAGACCCATCCATGTAGATCCAAACAAACTAGCCTAAAAATTTTGAGGAATGAGAAGAATGAATTAATCCCTATAATAATTCATAATAGTAGAGTGTGTGCATATATTTTAGGAAGTTGAATCAGTTCACTCTAAAATATCTTTTTCCCATCCCTTTTATTGACCAGATATTTGAGAGATTGGTAGGGAGAACTCATTATTTCTTTTTAGATGTATTTTCCGGTTATTTCCAAGTACCTATTTCTCTAAAGGATGAAGAGAATACTACCTTTACTTATCCCTTAGACACTTTTTCATACAATAATATTCCATTTTGGATTGTGTAATGATATAGGTATATTTTAGTGGTGTATGGTTAATATTTTTTCTGATTATATCGATGATTTCTTAGAGGTTTTCTTAGATTGATTTTACAGTTTTTGGAAACTCTTTTGACCATTGTTTTATAAATATGGAAAAATATTTGAAAACATTTATTGAAATGAATCTTATTTTAAATTTTGAAGTTTTATTTCAGGTTTGAGAGAGGATTTTTCCTTGGGAATTTCATTTCAAAAATGGCATAGAATTTGATAAATTAAAAATTTAAGTCATAAATTAATTATCTAACCCAACTTGTGTGAAGCATGATAGATCATTTATTAGAAATATAGTATTCTATAGGAGGTTTATGGAATATTTAAGTAAGATTTATCTCCCCCTATCAATATTAATTTTGAAGGATTATGATTATGATTTTAATGGTTCATGAAGGGAAGCCTATGATGACTTGTAGAGGAGATTGATTACACCACTAGTAATGCAACCACCAAATTGGGAAGAACCACTAAATGAACACTTTCTAGAAGTGCAGTTGTACTTGATTGATATAGAATTTCTTTGGTATATTACTATAGTAAATTATAGGGTAACATCTCAGGTCCCATCTCATTTAAATTCACAAAAAATTCAAAAGATGATTTCTAAATTATGATATTACATCCGGGATGATCCATTTCATTGGAATATTTTCAATGGACAATTGATAAAAAGATGTTTTCTAGAAAGTGAAAATGATTCTGTATTTATGTTTTGTCTCAATTTAAATTATGGAGGACACTTTTTACTTTAGAGGGTATCAACGAAGGTTTTATATTCTAGAAATTATTGGCCCACACTTTTTAAATATGCTCATGAATATTTCAAAAGGTTTGAATATTGTCATTTTTCTGGAAATATTTCATGGAGATAAAAATTTTCCCAAAAAACAATACATTTTTGTAAATTTTTTGAAGTTTTGGGGATTTATTTTATGAGACCATTCCCAATGTCATTTAGAAATTATTATATATTTCGTGTGGTTGATTATGTTTGCAAATGGGTGGAAGAAAAATCCACCAGGACTGACGACGATAAAGTTGTTTGTGATTTTCTTATGGATAACATATTTTGCAGGTTTGGAGTTTCCAAAGGCGTAATTAGTGATCAAGGTACTCACTTTTGTAATATGAGAATGGTGTATTTTCAGAATAAGTATGGGTTGAATCATAAATCATCCACTCTATATCATCCATAGACCATAGGGAAAGCAGAAGTGTCCAATTGGAAGATCAAATGAATTTGGGAATACTTTTAATCCAAATAAGAAAGAATGGAGCCAATGGTTGGAAGATAAATTAAGGGCTTACGTGATCGCCTAGAAAATAACAATAGAAATGAGTCCATATATATTGATTTATGGGAAATGTTTCCATATACAAGTGGAATTAGAGCATAAGGCATATTGGGCTGTGAGAAAGAAGAATTTGGATCTTGGAAGTGCTGTAAAAGAGTGAATATTCTAGTTGTACAATATAGAAGAAATTAGAAGGGAATATTTTGAAAATTTGAGGATTTTTAAATAAATAACAAGAGTGGTTAATGAAATGATGATCCAACGGAAATACTTCTATACTGGGGACACAATGTTTTTATTCAACTCAAGACTCAAGCTTATGCCAGGTGAACTTCATTCCAGGAAGGACGGTCCATTTATAGTTACTCATGTATATTATTTTGGTTATATATAAATTGTAAAGGATGGATCACATGAGCCAATCACTATTAATAGACTTAGGCTAATGAAATTCCATGGGACTATTCCATCAGATCTAATGGAGGATATCATACTCCTCAAACATGTTTATAAAAAAAATCCACCCGGTTGTACCTCTATTGTACAATTTCTGGCTTGTTGTGATTCATTTTTCAGATCTCAGGACATGTTAAATCCATTTGAATTCATTGTGGACACATCATCATTTAATATTGGGGAGAGGGACCATTTTTAGTTGAGGATTTTCATTTGTTTTTTGTTTTACTATGCAAATAAACAATTGTGTGTTTAAAAATTTTGTGCGTTTATTTTTTCAAATTTTTGTGTTTTTGAAACTTATGAGCAGAAATGATTATATTTTACATTTTCGAAACCCATTTTAATGAGTGAAACAATTTATTCCATGAAATTGAGGTAAAATTAATATGGAAAATGACTTTGTTTCAGGTTCAAATATTGATGAATTTCATGAAAAGTACTCCGATTTTTAAATCCCATGCCACATATCACTCTCTATATCTATGATATCACTTTATTTTGAGTCCTATAATATATTTATTTCATATTCTTTATATTCACCTCACTTTTAAAGAGATACAAATATTTCTTGATTTAAACAAAATTTGATTCATTCCTATCAAAACTTGAGGGTTTGAGGAACTTTTGTTTTAAATGATTGAGGAATTTATTTGGTCTTAAAGAACCCTTTTTAGTAAAATCCTTTTTTATAATGGAATTCCCCGAACATTTAATCATTTTAACCCTTATAATCCATGAACAATCTGTTAGGTTAGCCACATTACAAGCCAATGTTTCGTATCCAACCTGCTCTTGAAATGAAATTGCATCATCTAGTTGAACATAAGTGTTGGGGGAAGATTTCTTGTGTTTTCTACTTCATTTTATGAATATTTTGGTGGAAAATAAAACGTTAAAGATATGATTTTTTTAAAAAATCATTTTTTGAATGTTGGGCTTTTTTTGGAGCTTCCATTGGAGAAATAAATTTGTGCCTATCTTGATATTTTAGGAAAAAAATTTTTGATTTAGAATATTGACATTTTTTTTGCTGAAATGATGAATGGTGTGAAATTTCCTTGATTTTTCATGGTGATATAGCTAATTTTTTTCTAAGGGGATTGATGATGATACCAAACTTGAGTGAAAATTATAATCTTACAATTTGCCTTCAAAAAAGGCCAAACCCTCCTGATTTGGCCCCCGAATTTGATTAACATATAAATACTGCAAACTAAAATCCACATAACAACCCAATAAAGATATATTGATAAACATATTTCATTGAATAAAATTTGATGGATACGTAGGAATTTATCAAGCCTATATCGACCCTTGTATGAGTTTGTATGAGAAATACATTTCTGAAGAATAAAAAATGATTTTTTATGAGAGAAAATGCATGTTAAAAAATTGTTTTTTGTGCATTAGATGATAAATTAAGATGAAATATATTGAATTATATGAAATTAATAACTTGAAATAATTGTTTTTGAGAAGTCATGATATATTTTGTTTCTTGTTGTCAAATTGGAAGATTTCATGGGTATGTGTTTTGAATTTACATTGATTCAATTTTGATGCTAACTTGTCTAGAAGTCCAAGAGCTAAGTGTGGGGGAATTGATAGATATAATATTTTAATTATTATTTAAATTTTTTTAAATGATTTAATCCCATACAATTAATCTACTTGATTTTATTTTCATCATTTTATGATTTTTGGTGAGTTTTGAGCAAAAATGTGAAAATTGGTTAATTTTGTAAATTTATCAATATTTCTATTTCTTCAAATTTTTTATAATAACTTATTAATTTAAGATCCAATTAAAATGGTTCTTGTTTTTTGGCTTAATGTGTTCATAGGATAAAAATATTTTTCTGGACCCTAACCCAATTCGAGAGACACTGGCCCAGAAAAATCGATCAAGTGGAGAAAGATTTCAGGTTGACAGAATATACCCCACCATATTTAATCAAGAATATATCATATTAAAGATATTCAAATAATTTAAGTCTATATGGTTTAGATATAAGATAAGAACAGACAGTTCAAATTAAATTTTATAAATTAAGGATATGATTGAGGGATCTTTTGAGCACTTCCAAGTGGAGTGGGTGAAGCTGTGTTTGGTGTTCATGAAGGTTCATGTTAATGGTTTCATACTTATATTTATTTAAACATTTATAAAGTCTTTTAAAATTTGAGGGTAAATAGAAAACTCTACTATGAACATATTTTAAGAAGATACCTCAGTGTGTTTTGGATGTCTACTAGGTAGAACCGAATCAATCTTCTGGTTGACATATTATAGAGGATCAAATTTTCTATTCTGTATTTTCACTCTTTTATTATTCACAGTTTTGTAATGAATTTTTCTTACCCCATATACCAAATTACCCTTACCAAGGTGGGGTAAAATTTTCTGTGATTAGGGAAGGACGTGATTTTCTTTTTTTAATTCTTGATTTCATTCACTTAATGATTTGAGATCTTTTTCTCTCTTCTGGGAAATTAGTTTCAATTTATTATAATGATTTTTTATAATATATGATTATATTTGAATTGAGATTCTATTATTTTTATTTCTTTTTTCAATTATAAATTTCCTCCTTCACTAATATCTAGTCTATATAAGATGGAATAGATCAGACCTTAGTGGGGAATTACTCGATGATCGCCGGTATGTGTGTGAGGTGTAGTGAATGTTCTTCATTGTTTCGGATATACAAGATCCAATTGGGAATTGCATAAATAAAATGGGGGTATTCGCTACCACTATATTACAAATTGGAAGGAGATTGGACCAATATGATATTTTAGTAAGGTTTATTGTCACCATTACTATTTGACCAAGGGGGTGAGAAGAAGTGATTGTGGATTCTCACATTTATCAACATAGTAGAAGAGAATTGGATAAGTTGAACTATGTTAGAATTATAATTGGAGAACCAAACCAGACTTGATCACTATCTCATATAATAGTTTTCATGAACATTTTTTCTAAATATTATCTTAATTTCTTTCCTTTGTCTAGTTTATTTTTTGCCTTTTTAAAATAAATAAATTTCAAAAAAAATAACCTCACGTATTTCTTTAATTTTAAGGTGGCTGCTTAATTGTTGTGTGCTTCTCCATTGAGAGAACCCAGGTCAATAACTATACTAAAATTTTAACATAGTAAATAATTGTTTTTTCCACACCCCATGACTGGAACATGTCACTTAAAAATTCCATGATGCACACCCACAACATATCCTTCAGAGTTTGGATAGTCCACTCCATATGTCCAACCTTTTGATGGTGGAAATCCGTAATGAGACATAATTGAGTATCAAAATCATGCTACAATCCCATATAATATCAAAAAGTAAAACTTTCATCCCAATCCAAGATAATGGACCTTGAAATTTAATTCCACCACACCACCTCATCCACAGACCTCCTCACCAAAAAATCCATAGGGCCTGACTCCTTGATCACTAGTAAGTGATTCAATTTCATCAGCAGATCCATGATTACCGACACAAATCAAAACCTCTTTAAGATCAGGGTATCCATGTGATAAAATACATCAAGGATTCATCCCATTTCCACTTGGGAACATCTAATGGCTACAAAAAACCTCTAGGAAAATGTTTCTGAGTCTTTACCTAGTGGATGACTATAAATTGATCCACAAACTTCCCCACCACCCAATTATTTCTAGGCCCCAAAGACATTTTCAGGAATCTATTGTATATATTATAAACTAGGGGGTGTATCAAAAAAGGTAATCTATGAAACTTCTAAATGAGTCAATCACACATCATATCCAAAACAAAAAAAACTTCCTTGAAATATCATCCATTTATTATCATCCTCTTGGCATCCCTAAAGAGAATCACCATTGCCAAAATGGTCCCACTTAACCTATAACTCTTAGTTTCACCACTGAGACTCCTCCACATGTCACATCAGATAAGACTACATTGTCATATAAAATAGGAAACCTCCACCATCAACAATCCTCACAAACAAGTGATGGGTTTCTAACTTCTCCATCACATTCCAAGCATCCTTATACTACTGAACCAAATCGTAGAATGACATGCTGATAAAAGTGTTAGCCAACATATTTACCTTTCTGTAGTTATAGGATATATAGAGTTCATAATACTAAATAAATTATATACACCTCCACTAACATAGATTCAGATCACACTAAAAAAACACCTCAAACTTTATTGATTCTTAAAGTCTACAATGTTATCTTGAATGAGGTAAAGTCACCACAACTTTAGTGGAAACAGAAATGCTACTAACTCTAAATCATTGGTTTCATAGTTATGATCATGTGGATATAACTACATAGAACCATAAGGGATTTTTAACATTTAATGAATCAATAATCACCCTAGGATCAGACGGAAAGTGTAATATAATACCTCAAACATTGACCCTTCTACAAGAAACTGAAGCACTGGAGCATTAACCAACATTCCATTCAAGAATTTAGAAACTGCCTAAAACTTTTCAGTCCAGATAAAATAACATTAATTCATTGTAAAAGATATTAATGGGCCCCTAATTCATGATAAATTTGACACAAATCTATGGTAAGTGCTTGAAAGGAAAATGAAGATATGGAAATCTGCCACAGTCTTGTGAGATTCCCCAAAAAGAGTTACCTCAAACTTAAACGGGTGCATGAATACTCCTTGATGGATCCCACATACCCCAGGAAATTCACCTCTAATTACCATACCATACACTTAGAAAACCTTCCATGGAGTTATTGGTTTCAATGAACTTACAAGACAAGTCTGAGATGACTGGTATGCTACTACTCTGAATTCGAGTTAATAAAAATTTCATCGATGAACATGAAAGTGAACTAGTCGAGAAAATCAAAGAACATTTATTTCATGAGTCCCATGAATATAAGAAGTTATTTCATGACATTGAACGAAATATGTAAATAATTAATGTTCCAATACCTACTTCTGATGGTTGTCTTAGGGACATTATCCTCTATCACACTCAACTAGTGATATTTAGATTTTAGATTTATCATGGAGTACCAAATAGCTCCCCCAAACTGGTTGATATAGTCATTAGTCCTTGAAACAGGAAAACAATTCCTAATTTTCATCTGGTTCAACCTTTGATAGTATATGAAAAATATCATTTTATCATATTTCTTCTTGGAGAATAACACTAGAGCACCCCACAATGACACACTAACCTGTAAGAAACCTTTATTAATCATATCATCTATCTGAATACACAAATACTATAACTCAGAGGCTGAAATTTGATTAGGATCTACAAAAATCATATAAGCATTGGGATATATGTCTATCCCAAACTCGATATCACATTGGGGGAGTAGCATCACAAAATACTTAGGAAAACATTCAAAAATTCTTCAACATCCCTAGGAGACTCCATCATCCTATTGGATACTGACTCCACATACAAATTAGGAATCAAAACAAGAAAGGGATTGATTTGTCTACTACCCACCAAAAAACTACACCCACCAATGTAAACAACATGATGACTATCCACATCTAAGAAAATTAATCTCCTATGGAAGTATTAGATAAAAAACACATAGAATACAGTCATCCATTACTGAAGAAGACAATGTACGAATGCATCTAAAGCAAGAACTAGTCGCCGCTAGAATAATGTTTCCCTATCATTTGTCTACACCCCTAGAACACATCAAAATATCATTCTGGCCACTAACTAGTGTAGTAAAAACCATTTTCATGAGAAATATATATATATATATATATATATCAAGTCCTAGAGTATGCATAAAGATGGTGAAACAATGGAATGTTAATCTACAGAATCAAACAGGGTAAAAACAAGTGTATATGATAAACTAATCATACCTCTAATGATATATGGCCCCAATGGAATTTCCTCCTCTTCCACAAAAAACTGACCACACCAAACTCCATTACATACCTATTGATTTCAGATTCAAAAAACATGATTTGGTTAAGGTCATTGAACTTAAGGAACATCCTAAGGACAACCTCTACCTGCATCTTTTTTTCTTAATGGATTATAATTATGCTTCCCCTTCTAATAAAATGGAATCGATGTAAACTACATATGAGGATAACACTGAACCTATACATCTCTAACAAAATGATCTTGAGAATTCATTGGGAACTAATCATTACGATGGCCATAATACTTACTGAAAAAATATACTGGCCCAAATACTCAAGGAAAATCACAAAACCCATTGGCCCTAGATGGTTGGATGTGAGGCTACTGAGGTCTGGTTCATGATAGTTGAAACCTAAAAGGACTCGATCACAGAAACCTAAACTAGAAATCACTCTCCTCTGGGAACCATGCTGGTCCCCATCTCATGGTAAACCACCCCAATAGTGTACCTTCTTGATCACAACCACCTTCTTATAAACCTATAGATAAATTTTCATCATAAAGTGATTAATTTAATACTATTTAAAGCGATTGATTCCCTCATCGTAATTACTCACATGAGACTCCTCATCTATAAAGTGGTGTTGAGTCAATAAGTTTTCCTTTTAACTTTTACATTTCCCAATGTTTTGAAAATCACAAACACTTTATCTTAAGGAAATTTGTTTTCCCATAATGATTATTTTCATAAGGAAAATTTCCCTTCTCTAAGGAAACTTTTATCCTCGCATATTTTTTTCATATTTCATGTTGCAGTCTCACTAAATACAACTCATTTTATTAATAAGGGGAAACTTGGTTTCATATCTAAAACCTTGGAATAATATAAATCCTAGAATATAGTGTATTATATTATCAAGTTACAAATTATCTAAAATTTAGACTCCAAATTCTTTGAAATCTAGACTCCGAATTCTATAAAACTCAGACTCCGAATTCTTTGAAATTTAGGTTCTGAATTAGTAGAAATCTATGTTCCGAATTCTATGAAATTTAGGTTTAGAATTATCTGAAATTGAGACTCTGAATTCCTTAGAAATCGGACTCTGAATTTCTCAGAATTCAGACTCCGAATTCCTCAGTATTCCGACTCTGAATTCCTCAGAATTCATACTCAAATTCCTCATAATTCTGATTCCAAATTCATTGGAATTCCGACACTGAAATATAAAGAATTATGATTCATAATTCTTTGTAAAACAGTATCCGAATATCCATGTCTTATAGACTCTGAAAATATATTTGGTTAAATTCTAAATTCTATTTTTCCTTATAATCCAAAAAATAGATTTGTTTAAGTAATTTAATTTTATTTAAATTTTTTAAGAAATGATGTTTTAAAATATATTTGTAACTAATCATTGTTTGAGTTACATGTGTAGAGGTCCCTCCGAGATTCAAGGAAAAATATGACCATTGGATGAGGGAGATGACCTTTTGAAAATTAACTATAAATAAGAGATCATTTGAATGAGCTCACAACTATTACATCACTCTATAGATTGAATACTACTAATGTGATTTACAGAGAGAGACTTTCATTCATTATGAGGTTTTGAACATTTTTTCAGATTGCTTCATACGACTCAAATTTTTTCCGAGTACAATCGAGTGATTCTGGGGATTGGAAGAGAGAAGTTCTGACTACCTTAATGTTATAGGAATTCTGGGGATGGGAAGATAGAGGTTTCTAATACCTTTAAGATCGAGGGCTTGCGGGGATAGTAAGACAGATTCTGAAATTCTTAATGAGGGTTTACCCGGGTGTGGGTAAGACATACTTTCTTGAAAGTATAAATCATGGAACCTTTATCCAATATTGTTTGATACCCTACCCTTTTGGTTAAAATATTTTCAACTTTTTACTTGTTTTGTTTCAAGTTTATATCTACTATATTTTGATAAAAGGATGAATGTATAACCTTCTTATACTTTCATATTATTTTATATACTTTGATAAGTAAGATTCTATTCACTTTAAGGTATAATCTTATCCTTGTAAACTTTCCTTAAGTTTCATTTTTGGAACTATATTTCTAGAACCTAGTATGTTTTTTTAGTATAACTAAAAGAGTTATTGTAAATTTACCTTGTTTATGTTTGTTAAAAACTGTTTTCCTTAAGGTTAACATGAATTTTTTTAAACTTACAATTCACCCCTCTTATAATTGAGCATCTATATCATTATTTCAATCCTACAGTTGGTATTAGAGGAGGTATCTGAATTACCTATATTCACATATATGTTTTCTTGCTCATGTTTTCCTTGTTCAAAATTTTCTTGTTTAACTTTTCTGGCATTATTTTTTCTTAGTGATGTTATCATTTTTATAAACCTTTTCTATTGACAAGTTTTCGTGTAAAGATATTTTCTTATAGAATGACAGGAATGAATGTTGATTCGAATGACAATATAAATCTCACCAGACCACCTATATTTGATGGTAATGATTATAAATACTGGAGAGATAAAATTAATATTTTTGTTATTAATACTAGAGTAGAAAATTTTGTAATGCTTAATTGAGATTACAAAATTCTTGATAAGGAATTGAAAACCTTCACCAACCAAGAAAAGTCACAATATCAACTAAATTACAAGGTTCAAAATACTTTGTTGAGTTATATGAATAGAAATATATATAGAAAAATTTATTCTTGTGAAGTTACTAACTGCATCTGGAAGAAATTGGAAATTACACATTTGGGTACATCCATAGTTATAGAGACTAGAAGAACTATGATTAGTGTAGAATATCATGGATTTTTATTTCCCTTTAGGGAACCGATTTTCAAGTTACAACAAATGTTTAAGACTATTGTTAACAACCTTCAATCTATGGGTGAGAAAGGAAATAATGATGAAGCTCTTATGGAAAAGATTATTGATATTATTCCTAATGAGTGGGAATCCAAAAGAATAACTATTGATGAGAATAATAAAGTGTCTCAAATTACTCTTGATGATATTTTATGAACCCTTATTAAACATGAGACATTAATGAAAATATATGATGATATGAATAAAAATAAGAATAGAAATGGAATGTTACCATTTACTACTACAAAATCCAAGACTCCTGAAAGGGTTACAAGATTCAGGTATAAGAAATTCACTGTTTTATCTGAATCAAGTGAATATGAACATTATGAGAGTGAGATAAAAAATCTCTCTTGAAGAATGAACATGACATTTGAAAATAATGTATTTCAGTATATATACAAGAATAATGAAAAAAAAGACAAGAAATAATTGGAAGTCACATTCTATGAACGCAATAGAAAATGACATATAAGGCCATATTGTCTTATGCTTAAGAAAAAGGATAGAAGGAAAAAGAATTCTGAGGGGAATATAAAGATGTACTACAAGACTAAGGGCAAGAATGTTTTGAAGGCTAATGACACCAGGAATGCCAGTGGTGGTGACTATTTAGATGAATCCTTAGAGTATGAATCTCTTGATCAGAATAATTTTGGTATACTAGCCAAACTACCCATTGAATATAATTGTCTAATGGACAAGGTATACAATGCCTAATATATCACTATTGAATCTTTGAATTCTAATAAAAATAATGATATATATTATGAATCTTTAGATGATGAATCTTCCTCATCAAAAGATAATAATTTACCTTCTAATAAAGAATTGTCTAGGTTTGATAAAATTATTGAGAATGAAAATTTTAAACTCAATAAGAAGCTTGATAATGAATATTCTATAATTTTTATTTTAACCAAAAAAGTATCAGATATTTCTAAAGATATTTATTAGAAAACTATGCATTTTGAAAGAATTTCCAAAAACCTTGAGGATGTAAATTCTGAGAATGTTAAACATTCTAAGGGTCTTGAAAATGTAATTTCTAATAAAAATATTTTAGATACCATCTCTAGTTATAAAACTAATGTTTTTTAGGATACAAACTTGGTTATAAAACTAAAGTCCGAAATATTTTCTTTGAGGAAGTGTTTTTCAAACTTTACTTCTGGTAATGAAAACCTTGATAAGACGTATTCCCATATTTAACCTATAAGGAATCATTTTGGATATGGTTAAACCCATTCTAAATGAGTTTTCAATAATAATTATTTTGTTCCTCAAAGTGCTCCATTCGGCACTAAATGTCAGTGTGGTGGACATTGTGAGAAAATTTGTTATTTAAACAATAATCAATCTTTAGGTTTTCATGAAGATTATTTTTCTCTGAAAACGTGGATACCTAGAATTTTACTTTATGAAATTTCAGGATCCAAGAATGTTTGTATTCCGAAAGTCTAACTGTTTTATTTTAAAGAAAAACAAAGAAAGTAACAACAACAATACATGGTAAATGGATAGTGGATATTCCCGACATATGACTGGTAAAAAAAATTCTTTATAAATATTATCAAGAAGAAATGGGGAAAATTAACTTTCAGAGATAATTCTTAGGGAGAAGTTGTTGGTATAAGTGAAATTGTTCTTTAAAAAAAAACACTGATTCCAAATTTATTATTTCTTATAGGTCTTATGCACAACCTCATTTTCATAATTCAATTATGTGATGAAGGTTACCTTTTGAATTTTAGGAATGATATGTTCTTAGTACAAAATTACAAGGAAGAGTTTTTTCTTTCTACCCATAAGTTCTTATGTCATAGATAGTTAGGACTCTATAACATTAGGATCCTATGTAAACTATCAAAGAAAATACTAGTTAAGGATCAACTAGAGCTTATATTTGATTCTTCAAAAGTTTATCATCCTTGTCAATTTGGAAAGAAACATAAATCAAGTTTTAAATCAATCTGTGAAGTCATAACTTCTAATGCATTATAGTTAGTGCATATGGCTCTTTTAGGTCCAACACATACTAGAAGAATTGGAGGTAAATATTATGTATTTTTCTTAGTTTATGATTACACTATATTTACGTGGGTCTACATTCTATCAAAGAAATCTAAAGAATTTTCTTATTTAAAAATTTTTAGAGCCCAAGATAAAAATGAGAAAAACATTCTTGTTGATAACTATTCATAATGATCATGGAAGAGAATTTCAAAATTCTAGTTTTGAAACTTTTTGTAGTAAGAAATGCATAACCCATAATTTCTTAACACTAAGAACTAATAAATAGAATGGTGTTATTGAAATAAGAAATCAAATTCATCAAAAGATAACTAGAACCACGATGATTGAATATTCTATATCTAAACACTCTTTGGATGAAGTAGTAAGTACTGCCTAATATACTATAAATCAAGTTTTGATTAGACATTTTCTTTACAAAACCCCTTACGAATTGTGGCATGGTAGAAAAACTAGAATTTCACTAATTCAAAGTATTTTGTTTCAAAGTATTCATTATGAATACTAAAGATAATTTATATAAATTTGTACCCAAATATGATGAAGAAATTTTCCTAGGATACTCTACACCTTCAAGGGATTATAGAGTTTTTAATAAAAATACTTGTTCTATTGAAGAAACAGTGCATATTGAATTTGATGAAAATTATCCTTTTGTTTTTAAACATCCTCAACCAATATCTTCAGATGTGTTTTCAAAAACTAATTGTCAACCCTTGATAGAAGCTCCTTCTGATAAGGAAAATGTTCAAGAAACTTTTTCTGAAACATTTACTCCAGAATATTTCCAACCATATGATGATGAACAGGTATTACAAAACCAAAATAAGTTATATCTTAAGAATAATCCAAGTGATAGCATCATTGGTGATGTAAATAAACCTATAAGGACTAGAAGTTCCTTAATAAATTAAGTATAACATCTGGCATTCCTTTCCAAATTTGAACCAAAAAGCACTGATGAAGCTTTAGGTGATGATTATTGGATTAAAGCCATGCAGGATGAGGTAAATGAAGTCAAAAGGAATAAAGTCTATACCTTGGTTGAAAGAATTAAGGAAACATATGTAATTGATGTAAAATTGTTCTTTAGAAATAAATGTGATAAAACTGGAATCATTTTGGGAAGTAAGGCCAGATTAGTTTCTAAAGGCTATAATCAACAGGAAGGAATAGACTATTAAGAAACCTATGCTCCAGTAGCTAGACTTTAATCTATTCGTGTTTTACTTCCCTTTTCAACATTGTTTATTTTCAAACTTTTTCAAATGGATGTAAAGTGTTCTTTCCTTAATGGATATGTTCAAGAAGAAGTATATATTGAAAAAAATACTAGTTTTGAAGACACAAAACATCTTAAACATGTTTTAAAACTTACGAAATCTTTATATGTATTTAAAAGAATCCCCTAGAGCTTGGTATGATAGAATTACAAGATTATTTTCTACAAAACAATTATGTAAAAGTAACTACTGATCCAACCCTTTTTATAAAGAAAGGTAGGAAAAATGTTTTGATTGTTCAAATTTATGTTGATGACATTACATATTGTTTAACTTAGCAATCTTTAACTGCTTCGTTGGAAAAAATAATGAAATCTGAGTTTAAAATTATTATGATGGGTTAGTTAAATTTTTTCTATGTTTTTCAATTTCTTAAAACCCAGAAGGAACTTATATACCTCAACATAGGTATATTATAGATCCTAAAAATCATGGATATCACAATACTAAAAGTATAAGAACTCCCATTGGCACCTCAAATTATATGAATCTTGATGAAACTGGGAGGCCAGTAGATCAAACATCATTTAGATGTATGACATGAAGTTTAATACAATTGAAATCTATTTATCCAAACATAATGTTTTCAGTATGGTTATGTGAAAGATATCAATGTAATCCAAAGAAATCTATTTTAAAATTAGTGAAAATAATTTTTAGCTATTTAAATTGAATTATGGATTTAAGACTCTTTTATACTTGTGGAAGTGATTTTGCTTTAAAACGTTTTTTGGATTTTGATTTTGGTGGATGTAGAATGGATATGAAAAGTACATCCAAAACTTGTCATTTATTAGGAGATTATTTAGTTTCTTGTTCATGGAAAAATGAACACTCCGTATCACTTTCCACTGTTAAAGATAAATATGTAGAAGTAGAAAATTGTTGTGCTCAAGTGGTGTGGATGCAACACAAACTCACAGACTATGGAAGGAGTTTTTCCAAAACACAGATATTGTGTGATAACACTAGTTCCATATTCCTAAATAAAATCCCTATACATCACTCTCATGAAAAAAACATAGATATTAGTCATAACTTTCATACAGATCACACACTTAAAAAAGATACCAATATTTAATTTATCGGAATTCAAGAACAACTTTCTGAAATTTTCATAAAATATTTACCATTCGATAGATTTGAATACATTATACAAATGTTAGGAATAATAACTATAAGGTAATCTTCTATGTTCACTATTTTTTGAAACCTATCTCCTTACATTAATAAAATCCTTTTCATAGGGGGAGTACATTTTCTTGTTAAACCAATTTATTTCGTAATCAAACTTTTTCGTAATCAAAATATTTTGTAATCAAAAGTTTTCCTAATAAATGTTTTTCATAATTTTTTTTCATAGTCAGATTTTTTCTTAATATATATTTTTCTCAAATATCCGGAATCAAATATTCGTAATCAATTTTTTTTCTCAAAAAATATGGAATCCAAATTCTTTTTTGGAATCTAATGTTCTTAAAGAAAAATTTTCATAATTGGTGACTATTTTCATAATAAACTGGAAGGGGCATTTCCTTTCTTAAAATTTTGTAGTTACCTTTTTACATGTTGGTATTTTCATTTTATTTTATGTGTTTTTATATTAACGTTTCCTTAAATCTGATTTTTTTACCTTAAAAACCTCAAAATATCAAAACCTACCAAAATCCTTATTCAGCTTTCATCTCAACTATCAGATGAAATTATTCTTGTTTCAACTATTTGATCTATCTGGGAAGTCAAATCGTCACTTCATATGCCTTTATAAGGCCCCCTATGGTGTTCCCACATCGTTTATCAAGCTTTGGTGTGCTGAAACTATACTTCTGTACTTAAGTATTGTTTCAAAATTTTTGGTTTCCTAAAATCCGAATGTCATTGGAAGCATCTCTATAGAAGAAAATGTCATCAGTAATGAAATTTTTGAATGACAGATCTACAGAAAGGTTAGTAGATCCAAATTTTTTCATTAATTATGATTCTTTTATTTCAAATAACGTCAAGTTGAATGGATGGAAGAGTATCTATGTCTCTAAACCAAAGGCATATGATTTGGTGTATCCAGAATTGATGATAGAATTTTATGAGTCTGCATGATTTTTCCATGAAGGAGGGAGATATAATTTTTATTTTAAGAGTTATGGAAAAAACTATTCCCCTTCCTACATTATGGTAGCCAACATAATTGGAATTCCATATGAGGGGTAAGATGAATGATTCACCCACAAGATACATAATATATCATGAAGTTTTGATATGGATAAATCCATAAAGTTCCTTGGTTTATTAAAAGTGAATACACAAAAAATCAATCATCTTTATAAAAACCTCATGATCTTAGAGTTATGGGTTCAGGGATTTCTCATTTTGAGAAAAGGTGATAAGGATACCATGAAGAAGAGTGATATTTATGTATTGGATTTTTTGGTGAACCTCATGATGATTAATCCAGTGAAGTATATCTAGCATACAATTTCAAATATCAAGAATGTAACTATCAAGTCTCATATTATTATATATCCGACTATTCTTTCCAACCTCAAAGTTCTCTATCTTTATTTGTTCAAAATACCTTCTAGCTCTAAGCCAAGAAATTTCAAGGTTATGTTACTTAGTGATGATACCATGAGAAGGATAAAGGTTGGCTTTAATAGTGAATCCAGGGAATTCATATGATTTATCTGAATCTAAAATTGATTCTTTATCAAAGAAACTAAATGTGGCTGAGACTTCCAAGAAACGTGGGAAGAAGAGAAAGGTGAAGGAACTGGAAGTGAAAGAAAAAACTCATACAGTTCAGGGAATCCAATCCACACCTGCAATATCGTAGAAGTAAAATAACTATCTAGATGAAGTGGTTGCCTAGTGGAGAGAAGATACGAATAATAGGAAGGAAGGGGAGCCTAGTTTTGTCTTGGACCCTTTAGAAGAAAAAGATTTAATGATTAAGGCCGTTGACGATCTTAAGAAGAAGGAAAAGCTCAAAAGTAGAGGAAGAAGATGTTAGAGGATGAAATAGTTCAATATTTTCTCAAAGACACTAAGATAGCATGTGAACTAGTCCCGGTACCAAAATAGTTTCTACAATAATCACTTCTAGTGAATCCAGAAAAAGGGTTATTTCAGAACCAGAAGAAGATGAAGAAATTGTGTAGGAATTGGAAGTGGAAGAAGAAGAAGAATAAGAGGAAGAAAGGGATGAAATTTATGATGTCATAAGGAAGGTTGATGAATATAATGAGAAGAAAAGTCCTTCTAAGAAATTGTTGATCCGTACATCCCAGAACAAATATTCTAAACTTTCTACCCTGGGGAAATGTGATGAAGTTCAGGAAGAAGTAAAAAAAACTTCAAAAGAAGAGAGAAACAACCCTGATTTTATTCTCCCAGAGGTCCTGGTGGTAGATGCGAAAAGGAAAAGCCTGAGAAATATAAGATTGTCCAACTATTATATAGTGAACATGAATGGAAAAAGGTTACTGAGATCATTCTGCGTGCTGATAAAAAATACCATGTGTTATCTGATACACCTAAAAAATTAGTAGTGGATAAGAAAGATGTGGGTGGATCTTAAAAAAGAATAGCTATTGAGATAGAGAGAGAATCCTCACAAACAAGAGAATCAGATTTAGAATCATCCTCCATGGTTTATGATTTGGTAGTTTAATCCCTAAAGAAATTGGTTGATACAATTCCCTTGTTTCCAAGCATAGACTCAAGATGTCAGATGCTTCAGCATTCATTTAATAAAATATCATGTTCTATTTCCATGATTATGGATAAGTTTGTCAGGCATGAGGCTGATTTAAAATATTTCTTCATAAGGTATGATTCTCAAAATATGTCATGTAAAGAAATTAATAAGTGGCCAAGGAAGAAAATTTAAGGGCTAAGAATATTTGATGACTTCAAGACAATTTCAAGGATTATTTTGATACCGAAGATAACAAGTTCAAAGATCTTACTACAAGTTTCACAGAAAAGCTGAATCTTGAACAAATAACACAAAAGTACGAAGACAAAGACCTGAATGGGAAGCTTAATTCAATGGATTTGAATTTGGAAAGGGAAATAGATCTTAGATTTGAGTTCGAAGAAAATTTCAGAAATAAATAATAGCTTTTCAACACTCAGAATGAAATACTCAAGGATTAGGAAGAAAAGATCAAAGCTCTTGAAAAGAAAAATGAAAATCAAGATTAGCTGCTCAAGAATTTTGAAGAGGATCATAAGGAGCTTAAAATTATGAAGACTATTGTCATGAATCTTATGCTGATGGAAAAAATAATGATGATTTTTCCATAAATCCGATCTTTTGTTGTATTTCCTTCCATGTACAAATTATTTCAATCTTCATGAAATTTTGGTTTTTCTTTATATGTTTTTTTGTATAGTACTAATATTTCATGTACCATATTATTATTATTATTAAATTCCCTTATATTTATTTTGAAAATCACAAAGGGGCAGAAAGGAATGATAAAAATAATATATAGTAAATAAGAGAA
Organism: Viscum album; assembly: GCA_963277665.1. Lineage (NCBI taxonomy): Eukaryota > Viridiplantae > Streptophyta > Magnoliopsida > Santalales > Viscaceae > Viscum > Viscum album. Next base: position 1,047,693,952 of record OY728135.1, on the reverse strand, counting down.
TTCCCTAAGGGGGAGTCTATCTAAGGGGGTATGTTATTAAATAATATTTTCTTATAAAAGAATAAGATAAAATCTCTTTAAGTAAGTCAGTAATATGATCCAAAGATATTTCAAAATCTAAGGGGAAGTTAGTTATATACACCAAGATCTATAAGTAAAGGGTGAAAAGTTTTTCTTTTATGCTCACAAGGAAAAATTATAAGTCCTTATATTATTTGTTATAAGGATGTTTGTGCTTTCAAAAAAATGGGGAGATTATTGAGTCAATAAGGTTTCCTTATGATACTTCCGTTTCTCGATGTTTTGAAACTCACAAACACTTTATCTTAAAAAAAGTTGTTTTTCCCTAAGGATTATATTCATAAGGAAAATTTCCCTACTCTAAAGAAATTTTTATCCTCACATATGTTTTTATTGTTCATTTTATAGCTTCTCTAAATCCAACTCATGTTATTACTAAGGAAAAGTTTGGTTTCATATCTAAAACCTCGAAATCCTTTAAATCCTTGAATATAGAGTATTTTTTTTTCAGGATCCAAATTCTCAGAGATTCAGACTCTGAATTCTATGAAATTTAGGTTCTGAATTCTCTGAAATTCATGTCCCAAATTCTTTGAAATTATTATTCCAAATTCCCTTAAATTAAGACTTTGAGTTCCTTATAATACAGACTCCGAATTCCTCAAAAGTTAGTCTATGAATTCTTTATAATTTAGACTACAAATTCCTCATAATTTAAATTCTGAATTCATTGGTATTCAGATTATGAAATCAATAGAATTCAGATTCCAAATTCCATGTAAAACAGAATCCAAATATCCACGTATTATTGACTCCCTATATTTTTTTGGTTAGATTCCAAATTCTATTTTTCCTTAGACTCCCAAAAATAAATTTGTTTATGTAATTACATTTTCCTTACACTTGTTATGAAATGATGTCTTACAATATGTTTCTAACTAACCATTTTTTGAGTGACACATGTATAGGTCCCTCTAAGATTCATGGAAAAATATGACCATTGGAGGAGGGAGCTGACCGATGGAGAAGTGCCTTTAAATAGGCGCTCATTTGAATGAGCTCCCAACTGTTACATCACTCTAGAGATTTCTTGCCACCGAAGTAATTTCTAGAGAGAGATACTCTAATGCATTGTGTGGTTATGAACATCTTGTTCATTTTTCATTGTGAGTCTCTATTTGTTGTTGAGTAAAATCGAGGGCTTATAGGGATGTGAATACAAAAGTGTTGACTACCATAATGATTGAGGACTTCCAGGGAAAGAAAGATGGAGGTGTCGACTACCTTAAAGATCGAGGGATTGTGGGGATAGCAAAACATATTCTGATATTTCGATTGAGGGCTTACCCTAGAGTGGGTAACACATACTTTCTTGAAAGTATAAATCAAGGGACCTCTATCCAAGGTTGTTGGATACCCTAATCTTTGGGTTAAATGATTTTCTACTTTTTACTTGTTTTGTTTCTAGTTTATTTCCATTGTATTTTGATAACAGAAGAAAGTATAACTATCTTATAATTTCATATTCTTTTAGGTACTTCAATAAGTAAGATTATATATTCTTTAAGGTAAAATATTTTACTAGTAAACTTTCCTTATGGTTAATTTCTAGAACTACATTTCTGGAACATAGAAAGTTTTTTAGTAGAACTAAAAGTGTTCTTGTGAATTTACCTTGTTTAAATTTGTAAAACATAGTTTTCCATAAGGTTAAAAATGAGTGTTTTTAAACATACAATTCACCCCCATATTGAAATTGAGAATTGAAATCATTATTTTGATCCTATAATTGGTCACATGAATAGTTCAAAATTGATCCCCCACTCCCACACATATATAATTTATTTTTGAAGCGAAGGAATCTCATGCCTCTTCACTACCATTATAGTGGATGAAGTGAACTCTATCCAAAACTCCTTCAAGAAATCAAATCATGAAACATCTCCATCCTTCCACTCAATGAGGTAAACATTACACCAATGAAATGAAAATACTCATATATTACTGACAATTAGTGGAAATGTTTACTCTAGTAGGGGCTAGATCAAACAAAAGGTGATATTAGGATCCTCTAACCAGCTCTTTATCTATAGTTTTGAACCACTTTCCTAATAGTTCCTTAAATCATAACTTTAAATGGTATGAAACAACCTCTACCACTGATTACCCACATCAACTATGTAAATGTTTTTGTGATCAACTAGATCAGCTCACTAAACCTCCACTACTTGAGCCACACTCAAAAGTTATTAGGAAGTCGCATCTGAAATGAAAAAAAGAGTTCCTAAGCCTAGTATAATGAATTTTTTTTAATATTCATTTAATTCCTTTTAAATTATTTCTAATTTACCAAAAACCGAAACAACTAAATTTAAACAAGAAAACAAGTCACCATGATTCATGTACCTCTCCTTGGTCTATAATATGAAAACATGTCGACCTCCTTTGGTCATTCAAAAAGATCAGCATTTGGGGATTGGATCATAGGCGACCCCAAAATCTGATTTCCAAGCCAGACTCCCTAGAATATGTCACACACCAATGTCAAATAGAACTATTTCCATACCAATCCATGCAATACTCGTTATTCCTTACTCCAAACTTCATTATATCTTATGAGAATCAACTCTAATACCACACATTCATAAAAACCTCCCCCCAAAACATATCCCTATTCGCCAAGAAATTAAGATATTGATATAATGACTCCCAAGTACCTCATCCAGTAGGCCCCAAGTTGGTGACAAGCATTATGGGTATAAAAATATTAATATATCATGAATTACCCTCTGTAAAATATATAGGATTAGGATATTGGATATCAATGATCAATAAACTCCATGACATAAAATAAAATGAAAACAAAACAATCCCAAAATGCATGTATAAATTATATAAGTATAGATAAAGGACTCTAAAGTAAATACCCAAATGTAAAATCTAAAGTAGTGGCACAAAAACTATCTATGGGTCTAGACTAGTAATGTCCCCCATGGTCCACATAGTCCTCATAGAAACTTGAAAATTATTTTATATTCATAGGGTTATTATACAAGTATAATTAGTAAAAAAACCAATGTATCTCACGCACATGTGAAAGAAGAATACTAATGCATCCATGATCAAAGAACATAAATTAAAAGTACCAAAATAGGTCAACTTACAAACCCCATCCTCACCATAGAACACTCACCAAATAACACATCCATGTATAGTGATATAATATAAAGCATATAGATGATAGGTACCCCACACTACTTTCCCACAGATTAGCCACTCTCAGACAACAATGAGGTATATCCTGGAGCTCCCACCCATTCATTATAACATCACATCACATCAAATCACACCCAAAGACACCTAGACCATCATATCAAAACCATATCCATAATAGTAGAGTATTGTGAAAATGAAGGAAATAAACCCTGTTCCCTCATCCTACCATGAATGACCCCCACCATAAGCAATCTCATCAACTCACTCGAAAACACCTGGGTCCCACATCACACCTCACCCAAAGAAAGTTGGTCCATCGAATCACATTCTATCTCGATAGTTAACTTTTTATTTATAGACATGAAAAAAAATTAATGTCTCCATCACTTGTAGGAGGGGTTGAGGAAGAGCGGGTGTCCAACCATCTATCCTCACCACTAAGTTCTTTTGAAACACATTCCCAAATATATTAGTTTCCAGCACTAGATGATTGAAATGAAAAGGATATGTATAGAAAATAACAGGGATATTCATTGTGTGTATATAAATATATATTATGTTGACACTCACTAAATGAGCACCAACAAATTCAAAAAGGAAGCAATTCTTCAATATGGGTATTATTTTCCCTATAAATCAGAGGAACAAGAAGGTGGACATGACCCATGGATCATGTGAACCCTTATGGGATATGCGATTGCATGACCATCATGAGGACACATGAAGGATCCATGTGTAGAATATTGACTACAACCAGATCTTGCAAATCCCCTTTTGATGAATCCTCATCCCCTTGTGAAGGTTCCCCTAAAAAATTGTGGTAATGTGATGACAATCAAATAAACTCCCAGAGGCCATGTGGGTTTTCAATCAATGTGATCCGTACTGAACATCTTAAAAACATTTATAAATTGGTGGAAAACATCAAAAAGTAGTGAGCCTTTAGTGGTTATATGGATCATGCGATGGGTCCCCAATAGGGAGAATGTTTTTCCTAAAAAAATTATAAAAACTCACAAAACTCCAATGTATTTGTAAAATAAAACAATGTAAATAAAAAAGGAGGAGGTGGGAGCCAAACGTAGTTGAAAAATACATGTGACACACCCCTGGTGGTACATAAGACACTACAACCACCAGATGGCGTACCTGGCTCGTCAGGAAAAAGACCACTGACATGTCACACTCATTATGTGGAAATCCTCAAGAATGTTCAATCGACCTTGCAATTCCATTTTAGATCCCTAAGAAAAAACATACAGATTTTTCCATGAAATTATCACACTCCTCCATATAACCTTTATTGGTAATGTAATGAATCGTTAATAGATAGAGTTTTTGTCTTTGAAATTACTCAATAAATATGGATTTTCTTTCAACCGTTGTAAAATAAACCAAGGAAATAAAAAAGAAGAGGAAAATGGATCCTCTAGTGGTCATATAAAATGTGAAATTTTATTAGGAAATCTATGGCATGGTCTTGTGAGACTCCTTGAAAAGTCGGCATTGTATTCTAAGACCCATTGACAAGCCAACATTGTCTCCCAAAAATCCCCAAAAAAGTGTACAGAGATCACGTGAATGCCTTCTAGAAGGCTTTTTGGTCTCACTAAGGCTCTTGGACATGTTAGTTTGATAATATAGAAGTCCATTAGCATCCCCAAATGATTAAAAAAGTCCCTATTAATTGGAAATAATCAAAAAAATGAGGCATTGATGGGAGGGACTAACGATCACTGAAAATAAGGTGATTTCCTCAGAATGATTCATGGTAGAGGATCACAAATATGCGTGACATAGAAGCCTTTTACAGAACATATCCTTGATTTACGTAAGATATGATGTGAAGATATTTGAACAAAGAAGGTGGTAGGACCTATAAATAACCCAACCAAGCATAAAAAATAGATTAATACACATAGGTAAACTGACTACTACCAATACTTACTTTGACGAAGTCACTTTGAACAAGAAGATTTCGATTTTACATCTGGTGTTAGAAAAAATTTCTTAGAGTGGATGATCACACGATAAAAAAGTATTCCATTAGGTAAGGTACTGATGAACTAATGGAAAGATCATGCACCGTGCATGATGAACTTCATGTGATCACTCATAGATCACGTGAAGGACTTCTGGTAGGACATGCGAGGAATATACTACATATATGCTAGATCTGGTGAGACTTAAAATAAAATCTGACTGAACAAATATAAGTAATTCACAATATAAGGTCAAGAAAGAAGATTCAAGGAAGAAATATTTAAGTTAAAAACAAATTTGATGACTCTTATGAACTTCACATGAACCATCCAAGACAATCAATAACACCAAGAAAATTTCCACATATCATGCAATGTTCCTTCGATATACTATTTGGGTCATGTGAAGTCCTCTGGACATGTCAGAGTAAGTCACACGGTGCCCCTAAGAATTCCACCTTATCCAGGTGTATCCCTCTGGGATAGCTCTCTGAACCATTTTATATCTTTCAGATATGTATCATGACTCATATAATGGGACCCACATATGGCAGTTGAGTCTCACAGTAGCACCAAGGCATGTCAACTAGCTCTTGAGGGGCCCTATGGGAAAGCTATCTAGGTCTTCTGATGCCCTCCAAAAATTTCATCTAAGTCACATGTCACCCTATGATACATGTCACATTTAATCTAAAAAATCATTCCATATGTTTTAGCCATCTCTTGCAATGACACTTGGGTATGTGAGCTAGATTATGCGACACCCTCTGGACAAGTGAGTTTGGATCATGCGACAACACTCAGATATGCCATCCGGATCCTGAAAATTCACCCAAACAAGTCAAATGTATCATAAAATTTCTTTGGGACATGTTAGGTATACAATCTCGGACATGTTGAGGTCATCATGGAATATCAATCGTACAATCAACGCATGCCAGGAAGACATGCAAACCATGTCAAAAGGGAATCCTAGGACTTTATTGCAATGTTTATTGTCAGTGTGTATTCCCTAATCACAAGGGGAACATTAGGGTGAAATCCCTATCTAGAAATATAGTATTACATATTCTATGTATAAGGGAATCCCGAGGTTTGATATCATTGTTCACCATTAGTGTGTAAGCCCTGAAAAAATGGCATCACCAGTGTATAAGCCCCATTATAAAGAACTACGATGACTCTGATTGATACCATAACCAAGATATATATATGTCATATCTTTGAGCCATGATCTCTATATCATACCATAAAAATTTCTGTCCCATTACATATGTCCTGCATCCATAAGTAGTGAGACTGAAAATTTTCCACTTCTTATTTCTCACTCTAAGAAAAGATCATGTGGGCTTAGGGAATGAAAATTATCTTATCATTTTCATCATAATTCTATACTAAAGAAAGGTAAATGTCAGTTTGTAAGCCTTGTTCACTATAGGGAAGTATTACTGTGTAATCCCTGATCACTATAGAGAAATATTAGTGTGTATTCCCCAAACTACTGAACAATGAGAACAATAATTCCTAAAATTACTAGGATATGTAGGATACCTCTCTGAGGCCCAAGAATCATATTAAACATCCAATGGGATATCCAAGTACATAATTCCCATCTAAATAAAAAAATGTTGATCACCTACAGTCCCTTGTTTCTCAGATCTGGCATAGCTAATGAGGGATAAGGGGGCCATAATGAACCCCGTATAGAATCATGAATCTCCACTGGCTAGGGAAATTCCAGTATGTAATACCTGATGAGTGGTATGATGTAATATCCCCACACATATTAGAATCTACATTGGGTCCAATTTCAAGGGCATGATTGAACTATGATAACTATTGTTCCTGCCATAACTATGATATGTTGGACATATCCTCAAGACATGAGCATTAACATCCACTGATTTTGTTCCCACACATATGTCCTCTCTTCATTACATTAAATTGAATTCCTTTAAAGAACTAGGTGAATTTTGATTCCCACAATAACCAGGATATGTAAGATGCATCGTAATGGATGAATACTATCCTTCGAATATTAGAAACCTCCATGCACGATATCAAATCATGAAGTACTTGGTTATATGGCTTCAACACAAAATTATCTACCCATTACTCATAAACAGATGAAGAACCTTGAATACATGTCAATGGATTCACTAATGAGATATGATATACTTTTTTTATAAAAGATATTCCATTTATTTTTTATACAATGATAATTAATGTATAATCATTTTGTTAGGGTAACAAGTCCTGGATTAATATTTTTGAGAGATTCATGAACATATATTAAATCTATAAGAGAGCCTTGGAGTAGGAAAAAAATTCCCCTCGAAAGGTTGTGATGATCCTGACATCCCATCATATCAACAAATTTGAGTCCCTAAGAGTCATTGGATTTGAAACCCCAATTGACTATTTTCCTTTGGAAATTAGGTTTGTACCCAATTATTGATGGGTGAACCATTGGGTGTTTCCATTAAGAATGAAAATAGAGACCCGATGTTAATGATTGTGAAATAAATGAACCCGCCATAATTAACCATCATTCCCAACTGGACCTACCTTAGTAAGGGTATCCCCACTCAACTCTTTCTCATTGATACATAAATTGTGAACCTAACGTGAATCTATTGAAAAATAAAAATGATTGGTTATTTTCCATTAGGCTATTTTTCACACCATATGCATACAAAATGGGTTTCTTGATGTGAATCTCTGAAATAAAAATATTATTTGTTATTATGTGTCAGGATATTTTTTATTCACACCATATAAAAATTTAAATGTTGAACTAGATGTAAATCTCCAAAATAACAATATGATTGGTTATTGTCTGTTGATCCATTTTTTTCATAATATACACAAACTGAAATGGGGAAATCACGATGTGAAACTACCTAATGGTAGAATGATTGGTTAATAATATATTTGGAAACTTTTTTTCAAACCTAAAAAAATATTAAGACTAGTATGACCATTCAGATGATCCTCTCTAAACCTGGTTCACATGAAATAAGTCCATCCTCATTTTAACAAGTCCAAATGAGTAGATTATCCATATCAAGAATAAAATGAGAATTTTGTTAACCATGCATATATGATTGAGAATACTTTATGTATACAATATTTTACTAATTGGTAACCTTGTTCCCTTTTTTCTATGTGACTACATGTAACAACTCGATATGTTTTTGAATTGTTTTTGAAATTAATCTATCTCTTTTATATTTTTCATTTCACATGAAACTGGAAATGATGATAATATATATATATATATATTAAAACACTAAGTCCAAAATTACTTTCACACACAATGTAGACTTATCTTATGTTACACACAATACTGACTTGACTTGTGCTACAGACAATACTGACTTAGTATATGTTACTTACAACACTGAGTTTATGAAAATAATTTTTTTATTATAATTTTTTTAAATAATATAAGTATAACCTAACTATTAAGATTAGTGATATGAATATTAATAACTACTTATAAAATATTGTTTTATAATGGTTTCATAGAAATTAAATATATTTATAATGAAAGATATAATTTTTACTAAAGTCATTTTTAAGATTAAAAATACTATTTTCTCGAATAAACCAACTTTGAAAATAAAATTAATTTTAGACACACTTATAAATTTAATTTGATAAAATTAACATAGTTTTTGAATTCATAATGTTAAAATTATCTTAGGGTTAATTTTTGGTATTTTTTCTGAGAAAATACATTTTTTGATGAATAGTATAAATACTGCTCTTTTAGTTTTAAACTGCATTTTCTTTTAAATAATTATTGATGTTAAATTATATTTTAAAATTTTTAAGGTATGTTTAGATAAATTATATATATATATATTAATACAATTTGTTCATTATAATCAATTTCACTTTAAAATTTAATATAAAAACATAATAATCTTTGAACTTATTTCTACCTTAAAACCCGGTAATTTCGTCTCGTCTATAAGATTACAATTAATCTTATTTTTTCACTTATTGAATTGAATTTTGAAAAACTGATATAAACCATTTTATTAATTATAAATATTAGAGTCTAATAATATAAAATTAAATTTTGACCAAAAATATTAGTAAAAGTGATTAAAATTAATCAAAATGATTAAGGTCAAATTAAGCTTAATTTGGGACTAAACCTTAATCTTAGGGGCCAAAATAGCCCATAAACGTTTTGAAACCTATTGGATGGATGTGATTTGGCCAAAAACATTACATTATTGATTTATTTTGGTTTTTTATGACTTTTTTTGGGTAAGAACATGTGTACACCAAACACGTTTTCAAAAATTATAAGTGAGCCCTTTTAATTCCCTATAGAAGACCACCACATGTCCCTCTTCTTCACACCTCTAAAACATCTTATATTAGGCCATGAACTTCCCAATACTCTTACCAAAAATCCCCCATTCCTTATATAATCCTTCCCTAGGGTGTATGGAAATACCATGAATCATTTTTTCACAAACCAAAAAGAGTTAATCTATTAAAATGTGGTTTGAACAAGTATGATGAGAGGTAGGACACAAGTTAAGGGGACTTCATTTCACTTTTTATTTCCATGAGATATATTCTATGATATCCGTGCTTTCTTTTTGTGTGGTTTATTTATTGGACATGATTATATTCTATATATCTTATGCTTAAATTTATGGGTAATCACATATCCATTTTATGACCTTCCATTCATGGGGATTAACTTTCAAATGATACCAAATTGATAAAATAGTTTTGTATCAATTTTCATTCATTAAGACTCATGTTTTGTTTTGCACTTAAATTAATTTTTCGATGTATATATACTTACATTTTACATGTTATATCATTAATATCCTACTTTTCATTATATTTTAAGTTTCATTTAATTTTCTTTTGTTACATGGAGCGTATAATCCCAAATTACCATATAATAAGAGTTTACTGAAATAATCTCACCGATTTTCAAGATTATTTTTGTTTATTATTTATTGGATAAAAAATTATGATCTATATCTCAATAAAATTAATGAATTTTATTATCATTTGGATATTCATAATATAATAATGTATTGGTACCGTTTTTCTACACTTTGGTATATAAGATAATTTAGAAAGTGTTTTTAGGAAATCCTGACTTTATCCTCTCTTCAGTCAGAAATCTATGTTCTTTCAAACCCATGTTTTCTAAAAAATGGTTTCCAAGTATATTATACTAATCTCATGTGATCATTAAAAGATATGTTTACCATTTTTCCTTTCACCAATGATTTCAATGGAATATTTATGTCACTTTTTGAACGAGGTACTTTTATAACATTTTTACCATTCAAAATGAATGTTCTTTTTACCTCATAAAACATGTACAGATTTATACACTATCAACAATTTGAAGCTTTTATCATTTTTAATGGTTAATTTATAATAATTTGTTTTAAATAATATTGTTAATGAAATGGTTTAAAAAAAAATTCATTGTCCTTTTATATGTTTTTAAGGAAAATGGGTTTTGAAATGTTTCCAAGATCTCTTTATATATTTTGAAAGAAAAAGGTTTTCAAAGAATTCTTTATAATATTTCATGTTTATTTTCATGAAAATTGTCTTCAAATGGTTTCTATGTTTTAAAGATCATTTCCAAAAAATAGATGATAATTTTATTAATAAATGTTTTCAATATATATTTCCATGTTATTTTTCATATAAAATGAAATCCATTGATATTACTCATACCATTCTATTAAATAATTAAATTTTTTCATTCATATCCTTTCTTGAATGGTTAATGTTTTGATGGAATGATTCTTATGACACCCATTTATATTCCACATGTTATATGCTTTTGAAACCCACTTCTTTTCATGGGTTATGCTTTGATGAAATGATTATGAAACCTATCTCTTTTCTATAGGTTATGATGTGAAGAAATGTTACTTATTCCAATTTCATTTCATGTGTTATCATTTGATATTTATAAAACCTATGTATTTTTATGGGTCATGATATGATTAATGTTTTATTACCTTCTGGAAAATATATAAATTATTTTATTATGATGTGGGTGGGACCCATATCTTTATCCAAGGCATTGGGTAATGATGGATGACTAATGAGTATAAATGTTATGTGTGAAACTGATTACATGTTCATAATGTTTGCATGTACTTTATTTCATATCCATATGTTTACGTGTGAACTATATTTAATGTTCATAATGTTTTTAGGGAACCTTATTACATGTTTACAATGTTATTGATGTACTCGGTTATGTGTTCACAAAGTTATGGATTTACTTGGTTTCATGTCTATGAGGTTTTGTGTACACCTGATTACAAGATAACAATGTTATTCATGGACCTATTTTCATGTCCATAAGTTGATGAGGGGCCTGACTTCACGTCCCTAACTTAATGAGTGAACATAATTCTAATAATACATGTTCATAATGTTACAAAAAAATGTTCATTCCATAAATTCCAGGTCTTATTCCTATGTTATAATTTCATGACCTATTCTATTAATACTCTTATGATATCTATCTTATGAACTGTATGTGTTTATTATGATCTCTAATATACAAGGTATTAATTTAATATATTAGGATCAATTTCCATACCCTTTTTTCACATTGTGATTATGAATTTCATTTATTTACCCTTACATAGCATATGAGCTTACCCATTTCTTATGTTTCCCTTCCTCAGGTTATGAAGAAAGGTTTTAGGTAGAAGTTATAAAGGTGGAGATTTTTATGGAAGATGTTGAATATATTTCACTCGGATAGAGTATTTCATTTCCATATTTTTCTGAAGACACTAAACTATTATGGTCCTCAGGAATGTATTTTCGTAATTTATTTAGTATTCATCTGAAATGATGTAATATCCATGTGTTTCGAGCATGGGTCAATGTGGTTGGTATCAAAGGAAAGGTTCATTAAACCTCTTGAAATTAGGATGAGAAAAATTTAGTGATATCACAAGGTTGATTTCTAAGGATATGTCTACGTATTTCTCAAAGGATAATTATAAGGATGAGTCAAAATTTAGGACAATTTCCTTGAATTTTGGAAAATGTTCGAGTGAGTGGTTTCCTAGAAATACATCCATGAATGGATAATACAAGTGGATGTGGATCTGGAATAGATGTACCTATGTATTACAATTGTGACAAGATGTTTCATGCCTATCTTGGGGTAATCTGGTATTCATCAACGGGCCTTGCTACACACCTCGTTTAACACTATCGAGGGATATTATTTGGGAATTCACAAATTATTCATGAATCATTAAAAATGATTTATATATATTTTTTCTATGAAAAATTAAGGATGAACCAAGGGTGTCATATAATAAAGAAAGAGTTAGTATTTAAATATCCTATAAGTAATTATTTTCATGAATATGTGGTTTCTTCTATGAAAAGTTATTATCACACTATGCTTCTATTTTTCATTAATGGCGGGAAAAATAATGAATTTGATTAATTTTAAATGTGATGGATGATTTGATGATGAGAAGTTATGCGGGATGATCACTGGAGTGAAATATTTTGTGATCATGCCTAATTAGTTTTCATAGAACGTGATTAACAATGTGTACCTTAACCAACTCTTGGACTCACCAATGAAGAGAAAGAAAGAGTTCATTAATATTTCGGGTAATGGATACAATTAAGGAAAGAATAATCAGTTTCCTTTGTGTCAAGAATTTTGAAATAATCAACTAATTTGAATGTCTTATAGGAATAAGAAGTTTTTTTGACTATGGAAAAGACGGACACAATGAAAGTGATTGCAAGGGAAAACTGAAGTTATCTCTTAACAAAATGGATGAAAATATTGGCCTCCCTAAGTCATCATTGAAGGTTTTGTGTTTTAAGTGTTGTTTAAATGGTCATTATGAATCTTGAGGTCCCAATAGGAAAGATCCCGAAGATAATCAGCAAGGTGAGGCAAGTAATGGTTACATTACTGATGATGGAGAGACTAAAAATGAAATGTGAATGGAAAGAGGTATTGTGTAATAGGATGAGGTAGCCTTGATAATGGAATAAGGATAATGTGGGACAATAAAAGATATTATGTATTTGTATTCAATAAGTATGTTATATAAAAGGTGAAATATATAAGGATTTCCCAATTTATGTTTTTTCTATGGATTTACAAAATTACATTGAATGGTTCTGATGGAATAGAAATGTGATCTAATGGTAAGGTGATGTAAAACACATGACTATGGGAAATATAATTCATAATATGCGGCTTATGGTATGATAATGTTGAATAGATAAATATTTGTGGGATATTAATAAGCAAATTGGTTGGATATGATCACTTTAGGACAAATTACTGATTTTTTGGAAGGTGGTTTATTCTATCAGAAATGAAGTTTACAACATTTTTTCATTTATGGAATAAATCTGATATACTAAGAATAAGGAAGCTGTAATGTTTTCAATATAGATTTATAGTAATTCATCTTATTACCATGTTTCAAGAGACTATATTATGGGTGTATTAACACATTTTTAATGTGACAACCAATAGCTATTTTCTAATATATTATGGAATCAATGTTAAGTTGATTTCCTAACTCTCTTTCTAATGTTTTGGATTATCATATTTGTGAAGGGTTATAATGTTAAACATTCATGAAAATTTTATGTTAAAAATTAGAGTATGTATTTACGTATTGATATTGAATTGAAAACCTTGGTTAAAAGGATATCTAGTGATTAACCTTATTTCTAGGATGTCTATCATGTTTTAGAAATTATATTAGTATGGATTAATAAAGGGACACCATGAATGTCTTGTGAAAACCAATAATGTCGAACAAGGCTACTGGTCTTGAACCCTTGATCAAATGATGATAATGTTTTCACACCAACCACTAGCCTACACGATGTCCTAGTTAATGTATAATTATTTTTTTATGAATAACTATTTATGATAAAAGAGAAGTGTTACTTATATGTTTAGATATTAATGCATTAACCATATTGATTTTTTTAGAATATTTATAGATAAATGGATATAATTTCAATATTTTATGTGCATTAAGATATGATAAAAGTTTATTTTAGCACTTTCAGCATGAATGTTAATTTTTTGATGTCTATTAAATAAAGTATTGGATGAATTATAAATTGATAAAAGAACAAATAAAGAATTATTTTTTATATAAATATATTTAGAAAGTATATTATTGGTAAATAAAATAATTACTTAAAGATAGGATAATGATAAAAAAAATTCTTAATACCTCAATTTTTGTTGAACTGGTGGCCTTATACATCATTATAGATTTATGAATTTGATGCCCTCAAATTTTCTCTGATCATTAAATTATTTGTGATTGATGAACTCGATAACTCCTTATAATTATTTATGTTTTTTCTCCACGTCCCATATTGAATCCCAACCTATGTTATCCTAGGTGGAAACCTAATTACATGTTACTTCGGGTAACTGTTATGGATCCCAACATTCTATTTAAAGGGATGTTTTAGTATTGATTTTTACGATATGGGTTCCTATGAATGAAACATTCAAGTATTAAACCTTCAATAAACCAGATTAATTTCATGGTCAAAATTAATTGAAGGGGGGGGGGGGTAAATGTAACACCTCAAGATTTTGATATTTTTTATAATTAATCTATATTTTGAATATTTTTCATTTCACATGAAATTGGAAATATTTTATTATATATATATATATGAATATATATATATATATAAACAATAAATCAAACATCACTTTCCCATGCAACACCAAATTTTCTTCTAATACACACAAAACTTACATGGCGTGCACTTCACGAAACAATGACATGTCATACGTTAAACACAACACTGATTTTCTACAAAGCATCATTTTATTAATTTTTTGAGGTGATATAAGTATAATCTAGTTGTTAAACTTAGTGAAACGAATATTAACAACTAAATTTTAATTTTTTTTAATGATTTTATAGAAATAAAACAAATTCACATCGAACAATATACTATTTGGCAATGCCCTTTTTATGTTTAAAACTACAATTTTCTCGAATGAACCACTTTTAATAATAAAATTAACACTAGAAAAATTTAGAAATTAAATGTGATAAAATAAACTTTATTTTTTAATTTTTAATTTGAATATTATCTTAGGGTGAATTTTTGAGAAACTTCAATTTTTTTATGAATAGTAATAAATAATACTTTTTAGTTAAAAAATGCCTTTTTGTTTATATATTTATTAATGGTAAATTATATTTTAAATTTTTTTTAAGGCCACATTAGATAAATTATAAATATATTTATACAATGTTGTTAATTTTAATCAATTTCACTTTGAAATTTAATATAGAAGCATACAAAACATTTAAACATCTTTCTAACTTAAAAACTAGTAATTTTGTCTATATGTGGGATTAACTTTAATTTTAATTTTTTCACTTCTATGAATTAAATTTTTAAAAACTAACATAAACCATTGTAATCAGTATAATATTTAATGTGTAATAAGATAAAATTAAATTTCACCAAAAATATTAGAAAAATATATTAAAAGTAATCACAATTATTAAGGTCAAATTAAGGTAATTAGGGACTAAACCTTAATATTAGGGGCCCAAATGACCTAGAAACGTGTCCAAAACCCATTGTCTAGTCATGATTCACCCATAAACCATCCATTATTGATTTTGGTTCGTTTTAATGACTGTTGTTAGGTAAGAAAATGTGTACACCAATATTATTTTCAAAAAATCAAGGTGATGAATTTTCCTTCCCTATAAAAGGCCACCACCAATCCCTCTTATTCACACCTCTCAAACAACTAATGTTGGGCCAAGCCCTACTAAATCATCTTCCCAGGAGTCATCACTTCCATTTAGAGGACTTCCCTTAGTTATAAGAAATTCCATGGAAACCTTTTTTCATAAACCAAATGGTGTTATCCGATTAAGAGTTTGTTTGAACAAGTAAGATGGGAGTCAAGGTACAAGGTAAAAAGATTTCATCTCACTTTTTTATTTCTATGAGATACATGATATTTTCTCCACTCTTTCCTTTTGTGTGGTTTATTTACTACCCGTGGTTTTATTCTATGTATCTTATACTTAAATTAATAGCTATTTACATATCCATTTTCTAACCTTTCTTTCATGGAGATTTAGTTTCAAAAGTTACCGAATCAGTATAATTGTTTTGTCTCAATTTTCTTTCTTTGAGACTCATGTATTATTATGAAAATAATTTTATTTGAGGTGTATATACATCTATTTTAAATTTTATATCATGAATCACATAATTTTAATGATATTTTAAGATTTATTTGATTTACTTTTCTTACATAGAGGTATGATCCCATGTTACCATATTGTAAGAGTTTATGGAAACAATCTCATCACTTTTTGAGATTGTTTACATTTATAATTTCATTGATGAAATATTATGATCCATATCTCAAGAAAACTCATTAATTTTATTTTCCTCCATATATTCAAAATATAATCAAGCACTGGTACCATTTTTCAACTCTTTAGTACATAAGACAGTTAAGAAAGTGTATTTAGGAAATCTCGACTTTACCCTATCTCCTGTTAGAAATCTGTGCTATATCAAAAACATGTTTCCTAAAAAAGGTTTCCAAGTATATTATAATAATATACTATGATCATTAAAATTAATTTTTATCATTTTTATCTTTCATTAAAGCTTTTAATGGAATCTTCTTATTTATTTCCATATGTGGCATTTCTCTAACCTTTTTACCATAAACAAATATTGTTCTTTTTACCTAGTATGACATGTATAGATTTATTCTATTCCAATACTTTGAATATTTCTATTCATGTTTAAAGGTTAATTTTTAAGAATTTTTTTTATAATATATTTTAAAATTAATGGTATTGAAATTATTTTAAAGCTCCATTTTGTTGTTTTTAAGGAAAATGATTTTCAAAACGTTTTCGAGGTCATGTTATATGATTTTAAAGAAAATGGATTCTAAAAGGTTTTCAAATATTTCTTTATAATACTTCACGGTTATTTTCAAAAAAATGGTCTTCATCTAGTTTTTATGTCTTGAAGATCCCTTTTCAAAGAGGAAATGATAATTTTCTTAAGAAATGTTTTCCAAATATAATTCCAAGTTATTTTTGATCTAAGATGACATCCGTCGATATTAGTTATAACCTTTTGGTAAATTATCAAATGTTTATAGTCATATAATTTCTTTAATGGTTAATGTTTTAACATAATTATGCTTATGAAACCCATTTATAATCCTTGGGTTATATACTTTTGAAACCTGTATCTTTTCATATGTTATGATTTGTTGAAATGATTGTGAATCATATCTCTTTTATATTGGTTATGATGTGAGGAAATGTTAATGATGCCCATTTCATTTCATTTGTTATGAATTGATTCTTATAAAACCTTTATCTTTTTATGGGTCATGATATAAAGAATTTTTTATTATATTTTAGAATATGTATGAATGATTTTATTATGATATTTGTGGGACCTGTATCTTCATCAATCTAATTGGGAAAAAATGGATAAATAATTAGTATAAATGTTATGTGTGAACCTGCTTACTTGTTCACAATGTATTTATGGACCTGGTTATATGTCCATATGTTTATTCATGAACCTGATTACATTTTAAAAATGTTATGAGTGAAACTTATTACATGTTCACAATGTTATGCATGGACTTAGTTTCATTTCCATAAGTTTATTTCTGAACCTTTTTACACATTCACAACATTATGCATGGACCTGGTTAGATGTACATAATTTTTTTGTAGGGGCTTGATTTCATGTCCATAAAATTACGAGTGAACATGTTTCTATGTAAAAAAGATCAAAAAGTTATAAAAAAAATGTGCATGCCACAAATTCCAGATATTATTACTATATTATGATTTCATGACTTAAGCTCTTAATCCTATTATTATCCATGTCTTATGAACTTTATGTCCTTATTATGATCTCTAATATGTAGGGTATGATATTAAAATGTTATTCTCAAGTTATATACTCTATTGATTATGTTGGGATTATGCATTTCCCTTATTTACCAATACTGAGCATCTAAGATCACCACTTTCTTATGTTTCCTTTCCCCATTTTATGAAAAAAGGATTTGGGTAGAAGTATTAAAGGTGTAGATATTTATTAGAGATGTTAAAAATCTTTCACTATGATAGAATATTTGGTTTTCAAGTTTCCAAAGATAGTAAAATATTCTAGTCCTCGAGCATGAATTTTTGTAATGTACTGAGTATTCATCAAAAATGATGTAATATCAATGTATGTTAAGATTGGGTCACTATACTATAGATACTACTATCATAGAAAGAATCCATATCCAAGACAATGTATTCTTCATCTAGTGATCACTCCATAAAATAACCAACAACTGCAACCCTCATGGGTCACAAAATTTGACCACAAGCTCGATAACTCCTTGGTCAGTTGGAGAAATCTATTGTCTTGGAGTACCAGAGACAAGCTAAAATATTGATACTAAAAGCTACATTTTAGGTTCTCTAAGAATGAAAACTAGTGAGTCTATATCACCTTAGGAAAGATATAGCTAAGCCAGTTTCCCTCCTTGACACCACCAACCCCTTTAGAGGATATCCCAATAGTGTGACAGCTTATAAATTCAGTCTCTGATTAAGGTATAGTAGGAAGAGAAATACATATTCCTTCAAGTTCATGTGCCACCTAGGAGGGCCCCTGTCAACCACTGTCACAAGCATCATCTCAATGGTACCCACTAGTTTTTTGCTGATGGTACCACTAGACATGCTTCCACCTCTAAAGCCCATACATGGGAAATATTAATGGATCATATGGTGATACAGTGCTAGATATATAAGATATGAATCATATCTTCACTATTTCTGAAGATTTATGCCAACATCTTCCAATAGAAACCAGTAAACAGGACTATATCCTTGCTCTCTCGGAACAAGTATGCAGGAATATTCTTACAGCAAGCATGGGGGATCACATATTCCAACCCCCATGCATGAAGTCCATCAGAATATTATGGTGGCATAAGGAGGAAATAAGTGGGATCATATCCCATTTTTAATCAAATACATCTTCCAATATATAGTGGATCATGAAAAGGTAAAGGATTATATCCCTTCTCACACTTTACTAAAATAACAATATATTTTAGAAACAACTTAAAAACTTCACCAGCATATTCTGGTACTGTTATATATAGAAGGGTATGTTCATATTACAGTCCCTACAGCCATGAGAGCTCAACACTTTGATCATTTCAAACAAGTGGCTTCACTAGAGCTATCACACATTCATCATCCTGTTTATGAGGATTATCATCATATTATTATAAAGGAAGATACATAAAATTGGGATCATACTCCCATTACAACAGGCTCTCACCAGGTAAGAGCAGAACATTCCCATAGATAGGGGAACATGCCTGTTGAAAATTGATGGCTGTATATTCCAAAGGCATAGGATTGGGTTCATATCCTTATTCTGGTCTGGGATTATCAAGTAAGATGGGAACATGCGTCGAGAAAAGCTCATATTTTTGTCGAAGAAGTCTAATAGCATACTCCAAAGGTCTAGGATCAGGTATATATCCCCATTTAGGCTGGGTATAACCATGTGATAATGAAACAAGATTCAGGAAAGACTCATATTTCTATCAGTGAATCATTATAGAATATTCTATTAGATCATATAAAAAAAGAATATATTACTACTTCATTTGACAAACTACTGAACCATCATCATTCTATGGAAATCTAAGAGGAGACTTGTATCCCTTCTCCCATTTTCTAGATCTGTCGACATATTCCATTAGGGAATGCATATTTGGACTAGGCTCCTACTACAAATCCAACCAGGGATCCCCAAGTGAGGGTGTAAAACACCTATGGACATCCTCAAACACCTTCCATGAAATACTAGTGTCATATCCCAAATGCTTAAGATTGAGCACAAACTTCTATCCTAACTGAGGCTCACTATGTGAGAATTAAACATGCCCCATGATAAGATAATATTCCTGTCAGTTATGAGATGGATCATTTACATATTCTAATAGGCTCTTAAAAGTGTGATCATACTCACATAGCACCCGATGGTTATAAGAATGTTTTTGACAATCGTTATATAGAAGGCTCATATCCCAACACAATTCAAAAGGGAAGGTCAATATATTACAACCACGACATACAACATGGACTATATTTCTAATCTGCTCAATGCCTATGTCCTTGTGGTCATTCGATACACATTTTAAAAACCCTATGGGTTCATCAACTCTTCTACCGAATAAAAAGATGATCATTACATTGAAAGACATCCTCTTGGTAGTGTGGAGATGGATCTTAGAATCATTACTCCTAACATCCACCGTGGTGAACCTATCAATAATGATATCATAAATGGAAAAGGAAATACTTCCCTTTGACAGACACATTTTTTTAAAGAAAATTTGAAGGAAAAGCCCCCAGAATTGAATTAAAAAAGATAGAGCCTCATTTCTGATAGGGAAAGAGGGAACCCATTACAAGAAGGGAAAGATACCATAAAGACAAAAGTCAAAAAACTCCGACAAGTACAAAAGAAGCAAAGTCTAAACAGGAAATGGAATCCTCATTGCCCCTCACCAGACATTGCCATAGTGAGATTAGTCAAGAAAATGTGTCACCCCCTCCGCCAAGAGTTTCACCATGCTGGCAGTACAACAAGGCAAAGAAACTCTCCAACCCATAAAGAAAGTGGAGGAGTGCTGGATGAATGATGCCAGCACACCCTTCTCTCTTTTGAGATGGCCACCCGAAAAAGGATGAAAGCGACTTCCAGCAATGTCAACCTGATGCAACGCAAAAAAAAGACATAAATCACTGAGTAAATGTCATGAAGAGGCACCCATCCGTCTATTAATGTGATGACGCATGGCTGAGTGATGGGCATCAACACACCCATCCCTCTTTTGAGGCCACCCACCCAACGACACCAACGAGAGCCGCACCAAATGAAATAAGAAAATCCAGTATCCATAAGAGGTCTTCTCCTCAATAACTCATAGAACCAAGAAAAAAAACATTCCAGTGCAAGCAACCTTCAGATCCAAATAAGTATGCAGAAAACCAAGAGAAACACACAAAAAAATGCAGCAAAAAATGAAGCGAAAATTCTTCCAACAAGAAATTGCAGCAAGTCCTCATCCAAACCGAGCCCTTCAATGGAAGAAAAGTCACCCAACAGTAGAGACAGAAACCCATCCCGAGAAGGTAGTAACCAAGGTATCTTGACAAGAATGAAGAAACCGACCCCCTGTAAATCAGAGTCTGCAATCCGCCTCCAGTACGTCAGAAACCACCGCTCGAAGAACCGAGCCCAGTCGGAAACCTCCACCGTTGCACAGAGGCCTCCGAAGAAGCCCTCGAAGAAGCGCCACCACCAAAAAATCGATGGTGTCCATATCTGAAAAACTATCCGGTGGTAGAGACGAAATTTGGGTCCACTACACGATGATCCCCGCCTGCAAGACCCTAGAAGAGGTCTCGCAGAGAGCACCTCGAACTCCACCAGAGATCCAAAAGTCGGAAAACCAAGGAGAAACACAGCGAAGATGAAAGGCCAGACTGATGAAGGAGAAAGGAATAGAGAAAATCATTGCTTCACATAGACATTCATATAGAGGGGTATTCAAAAATATGATGCATTCGTATAGGGAGGTGATCAAATCATCAGGGATAATGTTATACAGTTCACCATCAACTTCTAGTAGCACTCCACTCTAGTCAGTATGTGACACTAAAATTCACCTTCTATGGCCAGAATAGATGGAGACATGTAATTCTAATGAATAGGAGGTTGACATTAACATATATAGAGAGTTAGATGAAAAAACATCCTCATCATTTTCTAGCCGCTCACCAGTTCTGATTATGAGATACCATATAAGCTAGAAAATGAGTGCATGCCTTATCTACACCAAAATCTGTGAGATACTCATTAAAAATTGAATGCAAGTAAACACCATTATCCAGGATATGAGGGTCACCTTCAGACTATCAAAATACTATATTCTTCACTAGACTTGGATGATATCTTCATGGATCAGGATCCAAAACCAAAAAAATCACAGTGAATATTGACAACACGCTTTCCGCCATTGCATCCCAATCCTTCGACAACATATCTAAAAAATAAACTTCATGAATTTTTATTTTATGATGGGGATAGTATAAATAATTACACATTGTTTCACCCCTAGAATAAAAACTATATAGATATGGATTCCTGTAATGTCATAACCTCTAGTAAAGTTAGGGGACAGGGTAATGCCTGGGCTAGTTTGTCACTAAAACAGATTTCCCCCGCATCAATGGTGAAACAAAATGATGAATAGATGGATAAGATAGCCAAAAATACTTCAATAATGTCTTGTTGACATAATGATAATTCATTTTAGACATAGAGAATAAAGTTGCGATCACCCAGAAAACATCTAATAAATAATGGTTCTAACCATGGGAAACAATCACACCCATCTCTTACGCGAGAAATACTGCACCGCATAAAATAGGTTATAGTCATAGCTTCCATATCATCCATCTAAGATGGGACACATATCACTAGGATAAGGGAATATCTACCACCACCTAAAACTCTCAAATTTTAAATTCTAGAGATGATCAGAGACATGTCGGTGGTAGTTTCTAACAAAACCCAACCAACTGGGTTAGGAAATTTTATATCTAAATCACTATCCCCAAGTTCATAATCCGCTAAGAGGTCCCTATAAATATCAATTGATATTCCATATCCACCCCACCCCACTTGGATGATGGAATTTATATATTCATTTCTATCCCAATAGTCTTAAAATTATTATGAACCATACTTTACATACATTGTTATTACTTCATAATTGAAGAATAATTATTACAAAAAATAACAAAACCATGATAGGACCATGTAGGTATAGTGTCTTTAGAAACTGGGAAACATAAACAACTGATTCATAAAGCATGCACATTGTCTCCCATTTATTTATCATACCTAGAGTCCCTTTTTAGCATATCCTACTTAATACCCTTCTTCATGACCTGGGGAAAAGAAAACATACAAAAGGCTGAGCTCTAATGCTCATTAAGGGTAAATAAAGGTAATATCAATCATATCATATTCATAAGAACATAACATTTTGAAAATCTTAACCTGCAAAAGAGATCATAATATCTTAACATGGGATAAATCATATAAGTGAAAATGCAATCCCAATTATCATAACATAAAACATGAAACTTTGTGTCATACACACATAATCATATAAAATCATTACATATTAGTTAAGACTCAGTTCCAAGACTATCTTAGAGGACAAAGTCCATTTCTGAACTGAGTACACTCCTCGTTCCAGTCCTGTATCACTGAACCGGTTTAACATGTCGTTCCAGCCAGGTCTATCTCATGAGATATAAATCATTACCCAATGCATTGGAGGGAGATATAGTTCCCACCCATCTCATAGTGAAACCATTCTTATGTGTGCCACAAAATCATAAATCATACATCATAGCATAACCCATGTAATAAAAATGGGATTCTTAAACATCGCGACATCATAAAACAATTCATATAAGATAAAGGACTTCATAAAAATAATTCCATCACAACATAATCAAATCAATGTATTAATAGGGATAGAAACAGAACCCTATATTATCTTAGATGGAAAATAATTTTGATAAAAACACTTGAACTCCCTTCTAGATGAAAATATAATTTCTACTTCAAAAACATTTTTCTTTTCTTAACATGTCATAACATTTTAAACTAAAACTAGTTAAATAAAAATAATCTTAAAAATTTGTAAAGTAATCTTCATGGAAATAATTTTCTATGGAAATCATAAAAATCCATTCATGCCGTATAATTTAAAAAAACATTCTTCTCATACTTTGGCCAGAAAAGTCAAATAAAGTACCTCATACTAAAAAAACGACAAAAGATTCATTTCATATCTATTAATAAAAACTCACCACTTGGTAAAATTGGATTTAAAAAATTGTAGGAGGATAGAAATAATATTAAATATTTAGGAAACATGGATGTGGATGATAAATATTCCCCAGTAAATTCTGAAGTATAAACAACCTTAGGTCTGATAAGCTTTGTACGTGTCCGAACCTCTGGTATAATGATTTAGATAAGTTTATTTACTTATTCTAGAATCATTAAAATTGTTATGATATCATATATGGTCATATTCTTGGCTTCTTATTAGTAATATTTCATTGCGACTTGTTATCCGGGTGTTCATTGCTTTTTGTTCTTATGCTTGTTTTGTCGAATAAATTCTTATTCCAATTTTTATGTTATAGATGACTCTTTTATAGAATGGTATTAGTGTAATATATATCATATTTATTCATTCAATTAATTTATATAATCGTTATTCAATGAAGATCATGTAGAACGAGTCACATCACATCGTAGAGATGGTAGGCCGTACGTACGCACGAGTGATGATATCGTTCTCATAATTATATGAATGGAATTGGAGTTGATGACATAATATTTCAGAATCTCTATCATGTTATAATAATTATATATAGTTAGTCCTCACAACATTATACCCATCCAAGCATGGTGGTGGTGGAAAATAGATTACACCACAGCGTGGAGACGGTATTTCGTAAGTACGCATGCGCAGTGATTTCATTTTACGTAGGATAGATAGAAGGTAAAATATAGTTGTTTCATATTTACAATAACATATAAGTATGTGAGTGATACTGATGTTATTAATTTATGATGAAACAAATAAAGAAGAATAAGTAGAAGAAGAAATAAATTCGAAAGAATCGGTAAAGTATATTACCTCTTCTTCGACACGCCTCTTCTTAACCTCCTCTTAGGGCACTAAAGATGGTCTTTGAAGAAGAACAAGACCTCTAGGATGTTTCTAGGGAAGTGGAGAAGTGAAATTGTAAGGGTTTTCCAATCTTGAAGGCTCAAAGTTGTGTAAAGAGGAGAGGGAGGAGGTGCCCTTTTATAAGGGAGGAGAGGGACACCTTTGGAAACCTCAAAAATATTAATTTATAATAAATCAAACCCCACTTAAAAACATCCAAAAATGACTCATATTAAAATATTAGATGAGATAGGGTTGTAATCTCATCAACCAATAAAATTTAGACAAGTTGGTAAATTTATTTTAAACATTATCAACTTGATTTATACATATTTAATCTATTTAATTTTATTTGTGGTAATAAGATTCTAAATTTTAAATTGTGATAAATAATTACTTATGTATAGTGAATTGCTGATAATTGTACAACTAATGATATTTTAGACCATATAAATTTTAATTTATAATTTTTAAATACTTTTTTGATTTTTAAACCATTTTATAATATGATATTTTTTAAAAATAACAATATTGTCAATTTTGACACTATTCATTGATTTGAATTTAAATAAAATATAGATAGAAGATATGTTCAAAATAATAGATTTAATAGCTTCCTAACATGTCATAGTAATCACTAAAATTCGTGTATCATATTAAATAGTTCATATATTATTTATTTTAATATTTTTAAAACCATTTATTTGATATTTCAATCCATAAAATAATTTCAACATTACTATTGTGTCACCATTAATGATAATTATTTAATCGCTAAAAATTATAAATAAATTCACATGAGGTGGGTAATTTTATTGGATTTCTGGATACTATTCATGTTCTAAGATTAATTAATTTTATCACAAATTTAAAATTATTATACTTACTAGATTTAAAAAGTGACATGTTGTCACTTTCATTGGTTTTAATAATAATTAAATTATTTTCATGGAAAAAAGTCAATTAAATAAATCTAATCCGACCCTTAGGTGATATGGGTCGACTTTTAGTCATCCAATAAGATTTTGGCAGGTTTTATGATAATTTTATAATCTTATGTTTACCCTTAATTACCCGATTTACCTTTAACTGTAGTAAATAAAAATTACCGTAGTTACTATTCATTTTGTCAAAAAAATAAAATTAACCTATTAACATAATTTGGAGCCACTGAGTCCAAATATGGAATCCATTTTTCAAAATTGAAAACACAGAAGTTTCAGTAATTAATTTAAAATTAATCTTGTTGTTAAGGAAACGAGTTTTAAAAGATAAAACACTATCAAAGATTGAAATGATTTTACCTATGAATTCAATGTAAAGTCAAGGATAATTAAATAAATTATATTAAATGGTAAAAATATATTCTATTTATACTTTAAAACCATTCAATATTATAATTTAACCATATAAATAATTACAATGAAAAAAGTTGTTTTTAATTAAAATATAGCGTGGTTTTACTATTTATTAAAATATGAATGTTATCAGAATAATATGAAAATTTTATCCAAAGTAAATTTTTATATCCTGATTCCAAAAATGATTTTTATTTTGTCAAATTGAACTTATAAGCACGGAACAAATTAGATTTAAAATGGGTGCGCCATCAAAAGGCGGTAAAAATGCATTTTTTTTGAAAAATACTTCTTTTATCTGAAAAATTGATTTTCTTTTCATAACTCATTCTAGAAAATGTGTAAGATGAATTATAATGTTAAAAAATTAAAAATTCAGATAATACTATTCATAAAGGCTAGTTTATAATATTATAATAATATATCATTGTTTGGTGAAACTTGGTATTTCGTACTACACACGCTATCGAGGAAGGTCACGATTTCGTGTTATGCAAGCCAAGATAGTGTTGTGTGTAGTGAAAGATTCTTTTTAATATTACATAAGATATCAAAAAATATATATTTCTCATAAAATCTCAGTGTGTTACATTCTACCCCCCTTAAAACGAATTTCGCACTCGAAATTCGTCACTCCGTAACAAACAAATGAGGATACCTCTTCCTCATCACATCCTCAAGCTCCCATGTAGCTTATTCTAATTGGTTGTTCCTCCATAAAACATTCACCAAGTGAGTGGTCTTGTTCCATATAACTTTTTTTCTACGATCCAGAATCTCTATCCGCTGTTCATCACAAGAAAGATCTTTCTCCAATGGTACAACTTTTGAGCATTGTACTTGTGAAGGATTGGGTATGTACTTTCTCAGGAGAGATACATGGAACACATCATGAACTTCAGAGAGATTCAGTGGAAGCACCAATCGGTAAGCTACCTTCCCAACAAGATCCATTATTTCGAAAGGAACAATATACCTAGGGATCAACTTTCCCTTCTTTCCAAATCTCATTACTCTCTTCCAGGGAGATATTCGTAAGAACACATTATCACCCACTTAAAACTCTAGGTCTTTTATTCAGTTGTTGGCATAACTTTTTTGTCGACTATGAGCTGCTCTTATGTGTTGTTGAATAGATCAGACCTTTTCTGCCATCTCATCTACAAGATCAGGTCCTAATAGCATTCTTTCCCCAACTTCATCCCAGCAAGTTGGTGTTATGCATTTATTTCCATAGAGAGCTTCATAAGGATCCATCTGAATACTAGATTGAAAGCTATTATTATAAGAAAATTCCACCGAAGGAAGGTGTTGATCCCAACCAGCTTTGAAATCCATAGAGAAAGCTCTCAACATGTCTTCTAGAGTTTGAATTGTCCTCTCAGACTGACCATTTGTCTGAGGATGATATGCAGTGCTGAAACTCAATTCTATATCTAGAGTATGCTGAAGACTTCGCCAAAACTTCGAGGTAAACCTCGGATCCCGATAAGATATAATGGAAAGTGGTACTCCATGCAATCTTACCACTTCCTTTACATATATCCTGGCAAGATGATCAAGAGATAAATCTTCTCTAATAGAAATGCAGTTTGCCGACTTCGTAAGACGATCAACTATGACCCAGATACAATTATTGACTTTGGATGTTTTAGGAAGTCCGGTGACAAGGTCCATAGTGATGTTTTCTCATTTCCATTCGGGTATGGGTAATGGTTGTAACATCCCCTTAGACTTTTGTCTATCATCTTTAACTTGATGAAAAGACAAGAATTGAGAGACATATTCAGCAACATCTCTTTTCATGTCATCCCACCAGATGTACTCTTTCAGGTCCCTATACATCTTCGTGCTTCCAGGATAAATAGAGAATGAAGAATTATGAGCCTCATCCAACAAATCCTTATTTAATTCTGGGATGGGAGGAACACAAACCCGATTCCTAAACCTTATTATTTCATCACAATCAATGTGGAATTCAGGAACATTTCTCACTTTCTTTTGTAAATCTACATCTTCTTTCTACGCCTCTTTAATCTTCACATGCTTAGATGGTTGAACAGTCATTTGAAAAAGATAATATTTTTCCCCTTCCATTATAATTCCAACATCCATCCTTTTTAAATCCATAAATATTGGATCTTTTGAGATACTCATCATGGATAAGGGAGCATGGTCCTGTCGACTTAATGTATCTATCACCTTGTTCACTTTCCCAGTGTGTTAATGAATTGAGCAGTCATAATATTTAATCAGCTCCAACCATCTTCTTTGGCGCATATTCAGCTCCTATTGTGTGAAAATATACTTAAAAAGTTTATGATCAGTATAAATATCACACCTTTCACCAAAAATATAATTCCTCCAAATTTTTAATGCAAAGATTACAGCAGATAACTCCAAATCATGAGTTGGGTAATTTTTCTCATGGATTTTCAACTTTCATGAGGCATAAGAAATCACCATATCATTTTGCATGAGAACACACCCCAATCCCTTCTTGGATGCATCACTGTAGATAAAAAACCTTTCTCCACTACAAGGTAGTGTGAGCACAGGTGCATTGGATAAACTTATTTTCAACTCCTTAAAATTCTCTTCACACTCCTCTGTCCACATGAACTTAACTCCTTTTCGAGTCAACCTGGTGAGTGGATTAGATAACCTTGAAAAATTGTTCACAAAACGTCGATAATATCTTGCCACACCTAGAAAACTTCAGATCTCAGTTACTGTTGTTGGCCTCGACCATCTTTCGATAACCTCTATTTTTGCTGGATCCACAGATATCCCCTCTTTTGAGATTATGTGACCCAAAAATGAAACTTTTGGACGCCAAAATTCACACTTGATAAAATTGGCATAAAGCTTCTCCTTTCTCAGGGTCTTCAATACAATTCTCAAGTGATCTTCATTTCCTTCCATACTCTTTGGATAGAAAAGAATATCGAATATAAATACTACCACATACTGATCAAGATAGTCTCTAAATACTCTATTCATCAGATCCATAAAGATAGCAGGGGAATTATTAAGACCAAATAGAATCACTATAAATTCATAGTGTCCATACCTTCTATAGAATGCCATCTTTGGTATATCCTCCCTTTTGACCCATAATTGATGATACCCTGAACGAACATCAATGTTGGAAAAGTACTGAGCTCCGGTTAGTTGATCAAATAAGTCATCAACGCGCAGGAGAGGATATTTTTTCTTGATAGTGATCTTGTTAGGTTCTCGATAATCAATGCAGAGCCACATTGATCCATCTTTATTCTTAACAAACATAACAGGTGCTCCCCAAGGTGACGCACTAGGGAATATGAATCCCTTATCAAGATTCACTTGGAGTTGCTTCTTCAATTCCTGTAATTCAATTAGGGCCATTCTATAAGGTGTCTTTGAAATAGGAATAGCACCTGGTATGAGTTCTATTGAAAACTAAACTTCACAATTTGGTGGAAGACCTGGAAATTCCTCCAGAAATACATCATCAGTCTCTCTTACAATGGGAATATTCTTAATTGTGAGTTTCTCTACAACCATTTTAGATAAATAACCTTAATTTATTGGAATCAAGACCCATAAGATGGAAGAAATTTCCACTGGAAGGTTATATTCATCCTTGCATCGATAGATGATAGTAGATTGATCGAGAATATTAAATGTTATTTACTTTCTTTGGAAATTGATATGAGCAATATATAAAGAAAACCAATCTATGACAAGAATCACATCAAATTCCACTATAGGAAGGATGACAAGATTTGAAGTAAGCACTTTCCCACAAATGTCAATCAGAGAAGAATTTTAAACTTTTGATGCGACCGTTGTTCCATTAGGAGTTGTCACAACTAACTCAACATCTAATTGTTGAGGTAATATGGCGATACCCATAGAAAATTATTCATAAATAAAAGAGCGGATGGATTTAGAATCAAATAAAACATTTTCTTCTTTAGAGTGGAATGTAAGTGTACCTTTCACCACTTCGTTATCGTACTCCACATCACCAATAGAAATTTCATGTGACATTCCTTTTTCTCTGGACTTAAGAGTTTGTTGACGTCGATCATCATCAACAACACTTGGATTAGGGCATTGATTAGAATAATGCCCCATTTCATTGAACTTGTAACATTGAAGTGTAGGAGGTGCATTTTGTGTAGCCTTTTCTATGTTCACCTCACTAGATATCTTTTTCCCATCATTGCGGCATTCGAATGCTCGATGACCTTCCTTTACACATTTGAAACATTTACGTGTCCCTTTAATAAAATTCCCTCCATTTTTCTTTCCACACATTGAGCATAAGGGAAAAATCATCTTCTTTTCAGTGTGGTCTTTAGATTTCCATTTGAATTCCATTTTCCTCTTCTTATCAAACCCATATGACTGATGGGTTACTACAATATCCATCTCAACCTTTAGAGCACATCGAACAATTTCCTCATAGCTATTGAAGTCCCTTATGTATAACTCCCTTCGAAGACTTGGTTTTAAGCCACTAAAGAATCGATTGATCTTACTCTCGGGTTGGATAATAATTCTGGAAGCATACCTTGCTGGTCTTGTAAAATTTTCTTCTTAGGTACCAACAGATTCGTCATCCTTTTTCTTTAGTTCAAGAAACTCCTTCTCCATATTTGTTCGAATAATACGAGGGAAGTACTTATTGAAAAATATGTTCTTGAACTCATCCCATTCCATGGACTCAATTTCATCTCTTTGCCTCGTATTCTTGATAAGTTCCACAATTGATCAGCTTCACCTTCCAAACGATATACTCATAAGATGACATTATCATGTTTAGAACATTGGAGAACTGAAAATATCTTTTCCGTGGTATTGATCCATTGTTCAGCAACTAATGGATCAGTAGACCCACTGAATGAGGGTGGACGCTGCCTCATGAAGGATTCAACAGAATGTTGCTCCTTCATTTGCTCGTTTGGAAGTCCTGCATGATTCATATCTTGAGAAAGTTGTGTGAGCATGGCTACAAGATTTTGCATTCCAGCTCCCATAATGTTTGGTTGCTCAGGGGGACAATCATTACATTGCTTGTCGCATTCAGTATTAACACGGTTCCTTTGGGTTATAGCCATTGACTAAAACCAAGAAGAATAGTGTGAGAAACACTAATTATAACAAGAATACAACAAAATAAGTAATAAAATTTCACACATTAGGTCTTATCATAGGATATTCATGTCCATTTATAAAACAATAATATTGTGTTCTATGCCTAGACATATCCATACAGTTCTTACTAAGGCTTTCACGTCCTAGTTTCCAAAGGTTGACTATACCTTTCCTCTGATACCAACTATAATGAGCCATACTTTACATACACTGTTATTACTTTATAATTGAAGCATACTTATTACAACATATAACAAAACGATGATAGGACCGTGTATGTATAATGTCTTTAGAAACTGGGAAACATAAACAACTGATTCATAATGCATCTACATTGTCTTCTATTTATTTTACCATATCTAGAGTCCCTTTTTAGCATATCCTACTTAATATCCTTCTTCCTGATCTAGGGAAAAGAAAACATACAAAAGGGTGAGATCAAATGCTCATTAAGGGTAAATAAAGGGAATATCAATCATATCATATTCATAAGAACATAACATTTTGAAAATCTTAACATGCAAAAGAGATCATAATATCTTAACATGGGATAAATAATATAAGTGAAAATGAAATCCCAATAATCATAACATAAAACATGAAACTTTGTGGAATACACACATAATCATGTAAAATCATTTCTTATTAGTCAAGACTCATTTCCAAGATTATCTTAGTGGAAAAAGTCCATTTCTGAACCGAGTTCACTCCTCCTTCCAGTCCTGTATCACTAAACTGGTTTAACTTTTCATTCCATCCATGTCTATATCATGAGATATAAATCATTACCCAATGAATTGGAGGTAGATATAGGTACCACCCATATCATAATGAAACCATTCTTATGTGTTCCACAAAATCATAAATCATACATCATAGCATAACCCATGTAATAAAAATGGGATTCTAAAACATCATGACATCATAAAATAATTCATATAAGATAAAGGACTTCATCAAAGTAATTCAATCACAACATAATCAAATCAATGTAATAATAGGGATAGAAATAGAACCCTATATTATCTTAGATGGAAAATAATTTTGATAAAAACACTTGAACTCCATTCTTGAGGAAAATATTCTTTCTACTTCAAAATAAATTTTTCTTTTCTTAACATGTCATAACATTTTGAACTAAAAGAAGTAAATTAAAAATAAACATAAAAATTTGTAAAGGAATCTTCATGGAAATAATTTTCTATGGAAATCATAAAAATCCATTCATTATGTGTAAGTTAAAAAAACATTCTTCTCGTACTTTGGCCGGAAAAGTCAAATAAATACCTCGTACAAAAAAACGACAAAAGATTCCTTTCATATCTTTTACAAAAAACTCACCAATGGGTAAAATTGGATTTAAACAATTGTATGAGGATAGAAATAATATTAAATATTGAGGAAACATGGATGTGGATGATAAATATGCCCCAGTAAATTCTGAAGTGTAAACAATCTTGGATAAAAATGAGATTGTGAGATTTTCCCTTAATTTAGATCTGATAAGATTTGTACGTGTCCGAACCTCATGTATAATGATTTAAATAATGTTATTGACTTACTATAGAATCATAAACATTGTTATGATGTCATATATGGTCATATTCTTAGCTTCTTATTAGTAATATTTCATTGCTACTTGTTATTTCGGTGTTCATTGCTTTATGTTGTTATGCTTTTTTTTGTCGAACAAATTCTTATTCATCTTTTTATGTTATAGATGCCTCTATTATAGAATGTTATTAGTGTAATATATATCATATTTATTCATTCAATTAATATATATAATCTTTATTCAATGAAGATCACGTTGAACGAGTCGCGTCACATCGTGGAGATGGTAGGCCGTACGTACGCACGAGTGATGATATCGTTTCCATAATTATTTGAATGGAATTGGAGTTGATGAAGTAATATTTTAGAATCAGTATAATGTTATAATAATAATATATAGTTATTACTTACACCATTATACCCATCCAAGTATGGTGGTGGTGGAAAATAGATTACACCACGGCGTGGAGACGGTATTCCGTTTGTACGCATGCGTGGTGATTTCATTTTCCATAGGATTGATAGAAGGTAAAATATGGTTGTTTCATATTTATAATAACATATAATTATGTTAGTGATACTGATGTTATTAATTTATGATGAAACAAATAAATAAGAATAAGTAGAAGAAGAAATAAATTGGAAAGAATCAGTAAAGTATATTACCTCTTCTTTGATGTCCCTCTTCTTAACCTCCTCTTAGGGTACTAAAGAAGGTCTTTGAAGAAGACCAGGACCACTAGGATTTTTCTAGGGAAGTGGAGAAGATAAATTGGCAGGGTTTTTCTGAGCTTGAAGGCTCCAAGTTGTGTAAATAGGAGAGGGAGGAGGTTCCCTTTTATAAGAGAGGAGAGGGGCACCTTTGGAAACCTCAAAAATATTAATTTATAATAAATCAAAACTCACTTAAAAACATCCAAACAATGACTCATATTCTAATATTAGATGATATAGGGTTGTAATAACGTAAAACAATAAAATTTAGACAAGTTGGGAATTTATTTTAAACATTATCAACTTGATTTATCCATATTTAATCTATTTAATTTTATTTGTGGTAATAAAATTCTGAATTTTAAATTGTTATAAATAATTACTTATGTATTTTTAATTGTCCATAATTTGAAAACTTATGACATTTTCGACCATATAAATTTTAATTTATAATTTTTAAATAATTTTGTGATTTTTAAACCATTTTATAATATGTTATTTTTATAAAATAACAATAGTGTCAATTTTGACACTATTCATTTATTTTAATTTAAGTAAAATCTAGAAAGAGGATATGATCAAAATAAAATATTTAATAGCTTTATAACATTTCATATTAATCTATAAAATTCATTTATCATATTAGATAGTTAATATAACATATATTTTATTATTTGTAAAACCATTTATTCGATATTTTAATCAATAAAATAATTTTAACATCACTATTGTGTCACCTTTAATGATAATTATTTAATCTCTAAAAATTATAAATAAATTCACATGATGTAGATAATTTTATTAGATTTCTGGAAACTATTAATGTTTGAATATTCATTACTTTTATAACTAAATTAAAATTATTATACTTATAAGATTTTAGAAAGTGACATGTTATCACTTTCTTTGGTTTTAATAATAATTAAATTATTTTCATGGAAAAAAGTCCATTAAATCAATATAATCTGACGCTTCGGTGAAATGGGTTTACTTTTAGTCATACAATAGGATTTTATCAGGTTGTACGATAATTTTATAATCTTATGTTTACCCTTAATTACCCGATTTATCTTTAACTGTAGTAAATAAAAATTTCCGTAGTTACTATTCATAATGTCAAAAAAATAAAAGTATCCTATTAACATAATTTGGACCCACTGAATCCAAATATGGAATCCATTTTTGAAAATTCAAAACACAGATTTTTTAGTAATTAATTTGAAATTAATCTCATTGTTAAGAAAACTAGTTTTAAAAGTTAAAACATTGTCAAAGATTGAAATGATTTTACCTATGAATTCAATGTAAAATCAATGCTAATGACATAAATTATATTAAATGGTAAAAATATATTCTATTTAGACTTTAAAACCATTAATATATTATAATTTAAGTATATAAATTATTACAATTAAAATAGTTGTTTTTAATTAAAATATAGTGTGTTTTTACTATTCATTAAAATATGAAAGTTAACAGAATAAAATGAAAAATTTATCCAAAGAAAATTTTTATATCCTGATTCCAAAAAGGAGTTTTATTTTGTTAAATTGAACTTATAAGAATGTCAAAAATTATATATAAAATGGGTGTGCCATCAAAAGGCGGTAAAACTCCATTTTTTGAATAATACTTTTTTTATCCAAAAAGCTAATTTTGATTTCATAACTCATTCTAGAAAATGTGTAAGATGAATTATAATTTTAAAAAATTCAAAATTCAGTTAATACTATTCATAAGGGATATTTTATAATATTATAATAATATATCA
Organism: Viscum album; assembly: GCA_963277665.1. Taxonomy (NCBI): domain Eukaryota; kingdom Viridiplantae; phylum Streptophyta; class Magnoliopsida; order Santalales; family Viscaceae; genus Viscum; species Viscum album. The sequence goes on along the minus strand of OY728135.1, from coordinate 1,047,658,252 downwards.
TTTTTTGGTGAAACTCGGTATTGCGTACTACACAGTCTATCGATGAAGGTCACGATTGCGTGTAATGCAAGCCAAGATGGTGTTGTGTGCAGTGAAAGATTCCTTTGCGTATAACATAAGATATTACAAAAAATATTTCTCATAAAATCTCAGGGTGTTACAAAAATCCTCAAATGGAATCATTCAATCCTCAAAAGATGTACAAGTCAATGCCAATTGCATCCCCGATAACCTCCACTCCACAGGTATGGGTGAATTTTCATCATCATCATCACCTCATAGAGAATTTGACTTCTATTGGACGAGAGGGGAAGATCAACAATCTACATCCCACCTGTTCCTCCACTCTTCAAGAAAAACCTTTACTGATTGGGGCCCATTCAAAAAACATGACAAGAAACTCCCTCATGGTCAGTATTCATATACCCAGACAGTTAGAGCATACGATAAAGAAAATTAGTCTCCACTAGGTTCAAAATCCAAAATGACCAAATATTTCTAAGGGTTTGAATGACGTCTATGAAAAAGGAAGTGTAAAATCATCATATTGCATCAAAATTTATTCCACAAAATCCATTTCCATATATTAATATGTGAATATCATCACTGTCAACATAGATTACATTTCGGATAAAGAAAAAAAATACAATGTTACACAACATGGAAAACATATCCCTAGAGGAGGGTGATTTTGATGCACCAAACGAGGCAACATTCACCTATAACTAATGAAGGAACCAAAATATGGATCCTATGAATACCAGGTTTCCACCGCCATGGTGGAACATTGGAAAAGGAAAAAATGGAAAGGTGAAACTACATCCTAATCACCACCCAAAAGAGTCTAGGTTCCTTCCATGGAGGAATATTTTTCACAATATGAGAGTGAGATATAAACCCTCAGATGAATCAATGAGGATCAACTCATGTGAAATATTCCCATTGGTTGTCATCTTCAAGAAGAAATGAATATTATCCCTATTATAACTAATTCACCAATGAGAACGGTATCTAATCATCAAAATGGCTCAAAATCTAGGCAGCCAATCTACATAAATGTGGAAGCTAAAAATGATCACGACTTCCATCCATTGTGGTGGCAGCCTATCCCACATAAGTGAAATTATTCAGTCATAAGAAAAATTAATGATCATTTTGAGACAAAGAGACACCTCATTGAGCCCCACCCTATCCCCATAGAATGGAGGTGTCTAAAACATAGTTCCCCAAGATCTTCATAACGTCATCGAGTCGTTGACTACACGAATGGAATCCAAGGATGGGATTCATGAACCTTTACATCTTAGAGAAATCCATATCCCAAACGGGTGGATGATACTCCACCACCACCCAATTTTGTAAATCCTAATTTCTCCACTTTTTACGGTGTGGTTGACCATGAATAGCATCTCGCACAGTTAATATCCCAATGTGGGCCAATAATCGGCCCTCAAGATCAATAAGAGGAAAATTATGAGGTGTTTTGTATATATTCTGATAGTTCTAGAATGTTTACGGTAAAATATCCTTCCATCTTATAGGATGAGATGACCTTTTTCAACAATTTCTTTATCATTTCAGATCCATGATGAGGAAAACAACAATCGTCAACCTGAATAACTGCAAACACCACAAATATGAGAGGGTTTCTAAATTCATAGTAAGGTGGAGCATTTTAACCTATTTTTCTGGCATCCATCTCTCAAAAGAGTAATTATTTGTATTATACACTAGAAATATCCTAGATGAGTTTTAGACACCTCGGATCCTAATGAAGTATCTAGGTGGGTTCCGTGTTTTCCAATAATTGGAAGAATTTCTAGAAAAAGACATTCAGTGAACCCAATAAAAAACTCGACTCTTACCTATAAAATAGAGGAAAAGGCTAGAAAAAATAGAAAATGAAACTATCACTCTCAAGTTAGATAAAATACACATAAAAACACCCAGGAATCCCCTAAACAAACCAACACCTTCTATTGAGCATCAAAAACCAAAGAATCAACCTCGTTCAGAAGCACAAAGAATTCAGGGTCACATGAGATTTGAGGAAATAATAAACAAAGCATACTCTATATGAAATTAAAAAGTACATAGTTATTTCTTGTAAAAAATGAACAATAATATTATCATGATACCACAACCCATAATTCTCAATGTGGTCAATCTCACCGACCATCTCAACTATTACACCTTCCACAAAAGGCTAGGTCATAATATCCAAGACTATTTTGTCTTCAAAGAAGTCCTTCAGGTCATGGTCAATTTTGGAAAGGTAGTTTTAGAAAAATTATAATAGTATGTGGATTTCATAACCGATTTCCAATCATATGAAGAGGATGGTTGGAAGAAATGACCGAACTAATGTCTGCTAATGATGAAGAACTAGATGAATCGTAAGATAGTTGACAGAGATCATTCTATACTAAGCGTAAAGATGTGCAGACCCAAAATAGCACCAACAACCTTGGAGTAAACATGAAATATGCTTCCCAAAGTTGGCTGTGAGCATAATAAATAAGAAGAAATAGAATATGGGGAATCATATTATGCTCTAAAGAAAGATCTAACTCTTACAGACTTCTTCCTTGAAACATCGAATGCTTGGGAAGCACCCTACCAAAAAAAATCCTCATCAAAATAAGAGCCCATATTTGGTTCTTTAAATATGATAAAATTTTCAAACTCCTTATACGATGATGAATATTCCATGGAATATGAGTTCCATACATATTTCTGGTGAACATGGTGGCTTTATGTTCTAGAATCAAGGACGTAGGGGGAAACTTCATTGTGGTTGGACCCAATATTCTTGTCATGTACCCATAGAGAACATATATATAGCTAAGAGCCACTGTAAACCTCTCCAATAGGCTCAAAAGAGGCATAAAGGCATCCCATAGTCCTCCGACAGTTATCCATACCCAATTATATTTTATGACCACCAAGCATGGGTTTGATTTTTTAGATCAACCTAGGGAAATGGGAAGGGAAAAAAATTGTTCCAATGGTAGAAGATACTCCCCCTAAATATGAAAAATCACCAATTCCATACAACCCAAATAACATAGTTCTTGAACCACATTTCTAGGAGAAACCCCACATCGGGAAGCGCCCATATCTGGTGAAAAGTACAACATTATGAAATAGTTGGATGTTTTCATAGACACGCTCTTAGTCCTCTTTGAACCCATATTTCAAAATAAATAAAGGATGTACTTGTTGAAGTCCCGTGTAGCCCACTGAAATTCATGACAGAAGTCACTATAGATGATGTTTATTGAGTGGAGACCATTTCCTTATAATGTAATGTCAACATCCCATTCACTAACCAAGATTAAGAAGATATACTTCATGGGAACATAATGACCATATATTTTTCATGGAGAGTGAATAATATCAACATCCTGAGGGCCATGATTGATAACGACTATGAGATCAACCTCATCCCAGTTAGAGCCCTATAACATTTGGGATATAGTGAAGGGGACATATCTCTCTCAAAATTTACCATTCGAGGGAATGATAATCATGATAAACTATCTCTTGGTTAGATGAAACTCGAAGCTAAATTTTGGGAGATCACATCTGGCACTGAGTTTATTATTATCTTGAAAGACACCTCATATAATGTCTTTCATGGAAGGCCCTGTATCCACAGTCACTTAACAGTACCTTCAAAATTCTATTAATTTCTAAAAGACCCCATTAATGTCAAATTCGGCATACTAAATGTTGACTAATCCCCCTTCAAGACATGAAGATCACATATCCTGAAGCATATTTCTATAAGAAAGGTGGAAAATATCCCATAGTGGATGATGATACCCAGGTTGCAGCCCCCATTGACATGGGGATCACCCCTGAAAAATCATTGGAGCATGATCAAAGGCGACTATGTTCCTCCCATATATCTACTTGAGGTGATATACTTCACCCCAAAGGTCCAAGCCCATGTTGTACCTGGTGATAGTGTAAAAGAAAATTAGCTCGGGCACCTCTCTAAAATGAATCAAGTGATAGGGGATGGCAATATCACTTCCCATAGCCTCACTGACCCTGATAGTGATATAGAAGTCCCTATATTTTCATCATCATTTGAAAATGCCTCCATAAAATGAGAGACTTAAGAGGATGAGGATTACCTTAGGAACTCCCCTCATAGATTTGAAGAAGACATCTCCACCTCCATCGATGAGATCATGTAGATAAATCTGGGATAAAAAGAAGACCCACAACCTACCATGATTATTATTTACATTCCCCAAAATAGAAATAGATGTGAATATTATTCTTGAAGAATCAAAAAAATTTGTTTTCTTTTACTTAGAAAGTCCCTTATTGAATCCAAGTGTAGCTACGCACCATCAGAACATACCCGATGAACATCGGGGCATCAATAAAGTAGACAAGAGGATAAACCCATCGCATTCCACCAATGTAGAGACATAAGTTGACAAGTGGATCAATGGAAAATTTTTATAAAAAGAGAAATACCTAATATCGATTTTCCAACATCATCCATGTCAAGAAAAATAATGGGAATATTAGGGCCTACATCAATTTTAGAGAGCTTAATTGTAACTGACCAAAAGATAAATTCACATTACCGATCACAAAACACTTGATCAATGAAACTAATGGAATCTGATACCTTTTCTTCATGATTGGGTATTCCGATTACAAAAAAATAAATATGAAAATTGAAGATGAAGAATTCATTTCATTCAGAGTGACTCATAAGATCTTTTTTTATCAGGTCATACCCTTTGGATTGAAGAATACTGAAACCACATATTAAATTTCCATGCATCATATGTTTAAGCCATTACTAGAAATGATAGCCTAATGTTATGTCAATGACTTGGTGGCCAAATATTAATGGTGATGTGATCACTTCACGAATCTTCATATAGTCTTTGAAAAGTAGGGAAAACATAGTCTAAATATGAATACGGTGAAATTTACTTCTATAATAACATCAACGGTCTTCCTTGTATTTTTTGTTTATCACCATAACATTAAGGTTGACCCAGAGGTGACTAGTTATATCTTAGAAATGTCAACCCAAAAAATCTCAAATAATTGAGGTGGATCTAAGGGATCCTCACCTACATTCTATGATTCAAAGCCAATATGGCTAGCAATTCTCTCCTCTTTACCAGGAAAATGAAGAAGGGAATCCCCTATTAATGGGACGATGAATTCCAAGAATCCTTTTAATGTCATAAATAGTTTTTACTGCACCCGCTAGTCTTGATGACTCTAGTGGAAGTGAGGATACTTATATTATAGGTGGAATCCATGGAATTATCCCTAGGATCCCTCCTCACATAAAATAATGATGCAGGGAGTGTGAACAATCTCTACTACCTCAAAGGAACCATGCTTTGTACCAAGACATGGTAATATGATGCTGAGATGAACTACCTTGCACTCATATTCACAGTAAAAAATTATGATTAATTACTTGCATCACCATGAAGTCCATCTATTCTCTCGTGTCGACCTACGCAATTATATCGTTTTCTACACCATGTGGGTTGGGTGCTTGGCTCTATGGCCAGTCATTCTAATGAAGTTCTCACTTTGTGTATGGGTTATATTTGTAGTCAAATGATTTTCAATGGTGGAAAATGATTATAAATTCAACAAGAAAATTACAGTGATATCAAGATGATGAATATATTCCAATTTTAATGGAGTTTGGATGAAATCCTCAAGTCTTGATATTCTAAGAAACACTTGAATTTTTTTGAAGACTTTGAGTTTCATGTTGGTGCCTAGATAATTACTATGGATTTATTTGATGACATTGGATGTCATTGTTGAATAATTATCCTAGTAAAATATGAAAATTATGTGGTGATTTTTATTTCACAAATATCATAAATTGTTTGACGAACATGTCATACAAGCCTTATAAAAGAATGGGGGAGAAAAGAAGTTTCCAATCATATACAGTTTTGATCAGAATGAAAGATGTTTTTGGAAGAAAGGGAAGTTTAAATACTTTCCACAAAAATATGATGATGCTAAAGGTGATCGATCAAAGACTATATATCATGACTGATAAGGTTCATGATTAAATAATATGATTGGAAAATAAGACAAATGATAGTGAAGCATCATTGGTGTTCTTGAAAAAGTATATATTTTAGGTGGTGTTGTTTCCTAATGATTTATAAATTTTTGGGCCTCAAAATTTGGAGTTTTTCATCATGAAAAAGGAAGCGTTTTATACTATGGAGACCAAAAAGCATGGTTTACATACTATGATGGATTTTTTACAGACTGCATATAATGTACTTGGGAGAGGCAAAAGAAAAATAGGAAAAGGAAGAAGCTCCACATAGTAGTGGTATGTAGATAGTGATGTGTAGTGTGAGGGCCGTATAGGCGAAACAGTTTGCATAAGTCTTGTGGTATGCGGAAGGCTTGATTTTTGTGGTAAAGGATATCATTCATTGAATGGAGATGGTGATTTGTTCATGGATAGAATGCAGTTCACAGAAGGCTTGATGTATGTGGAAGTCGTGTCATTTGCAGATGAGAGGCAGTGATCCGTTGGTGGATGGAATCGACTGCCACAAAGGAAGAAAGGGGCTATTGGACTATGAAGGGAAACTGGTTCACATAAGATAATTTTGTTTGTTTAAGCATTTAAAGTATGTGGAACATTTAAAGTAATTTGAATCATTTAAAGTACCCAGAACAATTATAGTGCACGAAGAATTTATAGTACACAAAATCATTGATAGTATGTAGAGTATTGACAATATGTTGAACATTTACAGTACACAGAGAATTAGCAGCAAACTGAAGCATTGATAGTACACAGAGCATTGAAAGTACATGGATGTATTTAAGGTATGTGGAGTATTGATACAATGTTGTGAATTTATAGTATATGTAGGTCAAGACACTGCTTCACTATATCATATTATTGTGTGTCCAAGAAGAATAAGGTGGGACCCATCAAAGATAATTTATTATTCCTGTTATATCATTTCTTATGATGCTTTATTGAGCGGATATTTAGTGATTTAATAATAAAAAATGATGTTTTTTAATTCGATCTATAAGAAGAATAAGAAATCACAGTGCAGTTGATTTGGCACTGAAAAAGAAGACAGAAGACGATAAGAGGAAGTGACTTGATAAATTCATATCATTTGATTATAACATTGGCCCAAGAGAATCTAGAGTCTATCAGTTCAAAAAACATTCATATTATTGTGACTAATTAAATAATATGTTATTTAAACTATCATGTTTTATACTGGTAATAAGTAAGGGGATTTTCTTTCATGCTGTTGTGTAAGTGACAAAGTGAAGCAGAATAATGTGGAAGAGAAAAGAAAAAATGTGACATCAGACATGACTCAACTGGTGGAGGACTTTCTCGGTGTTACAAACCCTCATTAATAAAGAGATTACTATATTGAGAGGTAGTACAAAGATCCATCCAATATTTATAAAACACTCACAATTGGATTATTTTTAAATTTCTTCATGAGTGTAAGGGTATATCCTACTAGTTATAGCCACACAAAAGGATTATTTTCTAGTGGTTGTGTGGTTATGATTATTTTTTACCATGCCAAAGATATATCTAATCTTATTGAGCAGTGAACCTTGTAAAAATATCATTTTCTATCATAACATCATTCATATAATTTCTGGCGATAGGGAAAAGAGAATAAGACAATAAAGATCCTAATAGGTCTTCAAGGTACGTCGATAAAAAAGTTGAAATTGGATTAAAAAGTCAAAAACACTGACCCCCCTCTTTGTTTTATGCATATCCTAAAAATTTACATATAATTTTTTTAGAGGAGCTTCACCTCTGTTAGATTCTCTATAGTGAATATATTCTCATTTGAAGACATGAGTTTATTTCCCTAGTCAACATTGAAGTGCGGTTTTGGTTAAGATTCAGTTACCTCTAAGTAGAATTCTATATCTACCAAGACCATGATTAATAAGAAAAAGAATAAGAAGATAAAGTTGAATAATAAGTCTCTCATATCTGAAAAATATTAAATATCTATTTATCAATACCTTTCAAAAAATGAAGACATATCAGATATGGAAAGTCATGAGAAGGTGGATGAAGTTTCCACCAATAATATGGATAACCTTCCTATCTCTTTTGATAAGGAGGTATGTGTTAGTACATATAAAATCATTCATGATGATGAAAATTATAGCCCATGTGGTGATGATGATAAATATAAAACTTATCAATAGTTATAAGTGGATATATTAAGAGTAATCAGTATAGTATTAAATAAGAAAGTGCATCCCTTGTTGATAGATTATTTCAATGTATGCATGATGATATTGCCTAGCTTGAAGAAGAAACTGATGTTTTGGATAATGGATTGCAATAAAAAGTTTTTTAATGTTTAAATATCTCCAAATAGGTTGTAACCTTTGTAGAAACAAAGAGATAAATTGAAATGAGTTCCAAAAAATTACTCAAAGAAGTTAATGAGAAAGAGGGTGTCAATAAGACTCTGGTAGAAAGGATCTATGCACTTGAAGATAAGTTGAATAAGATAAATGAAGTCAAGGGTATAAATTTGGAAGAAACATCCAAGAAGATATAAGAACTTCACTCTTTGTTACAAAAAAACATGAAGGTGTATGATGATGAAGATTAAAGAATGAAGAATGATTTTGAAGAGAAGATAATTATGATTTATGATTAGAAAATAATCCTCACTATGAAATTTCTAGAATTGGAAACTCAGTTGGCCAATCATTCAATGAAACATATTGATACTACACAAAATAAGTGAAAATTTACTACTGGCACTAAATGTTCATTGGAGGACTATAAGGTTTCAATACTTCCAACATGTGATAATAAGAGCATGACATCAATAAATGATATATCACAAGTATCTAAGAAGGAAAAGGTACCATCTATACCATCTTATACCCATTTATTTAAAACTGTTATGAAGAACAGTGTATGTTGTAAAACATAATATCAATAATTATGGATGAATAATGGTTAGAAAAATCCTACCATTATGTATAGGGTGGATAGGAAAAACAATGTCACAGTTTATTTCGCACAGAAAGTACAAAGAATCATGAATTAGAACCAAATATTGGATATATAAGATATCAATAAATCATGATTTTTGGGTCAATGTTGGTGTTGCAACAAATTTAGGCACTTTGTATTAAAATGTAGGTACAACCCTTAAAATTTTTAAGCACAAAAAATTCTATCTCAAGGGGGATAATGCAAGAGAAGAAGAAAAAACGTCCATATGTATAAAAGCATCTATATATTGCAGATAGATTTGGAATTCCTGATAACATATGTGATGTATGAAATTGTAGTGGTCATATGGTTGGTACATTCCCATGTCAACATGAATCTAATGATAATAAGAAAATAAGATCATATAATATTTCCATGAATAAAGAATCTATGTTGGGAAGAAACCAAAATAATGTGGTAAAACAAATTTTCCTAAGAAGATTCCAATATGAAAAGATGAGAAGGCCTTGGATTCTCAATCCAATAAGTTTAAAGGTGGTGCATTCAAAATAACTACCGATAAGGATGACACTCAGAACAAACCATGTGAGATATCCAAACTTACTGCCACAGTTCCTAATGACATGTTCGTTATCTGTCTTGAAGATTTAGAAAGAATGTGAAAACTTAAATATATACAAGCTAAAGATAGTTCAAGTTGGAAGGAAAAGATTCCACATGATCTAGAAAAATTGAATAAGGGGTTTAAAAAAAAGTGAACTCTTTTGTGTAAGAAGTTATGTGTGAGAGATGCAATAAATATGGTCTCATTACAAAAGATTTTCTAACCATACTAATAGAGAAAGAAGTAGTTCTGAATAGGAGAAAGAATATATCATCCATCAAGGCTCTTAAGAATAGAAATTCTCCATACAATGTAAGAGAGTATGTAAATAGATATTTTTTTCTTTAACATAAATTAGAATAGAAGTTCAAATGTGAAATCATGATGACTGGATCAAAGGGAGAAACTTGGTTGAGAAGAACATCTCTACCTTGCACTTTATATTAATAATGCTAGGAGGATCCACCTTATTCCCTTAAATATTATTGTATTGTATTTCTGTTTATAATACAAGGAATTGAATTTGAAATAATTTCTCATGGGGAGAACCTAATAAGTAGTGAGTTGTTTCAATTCGTGATAGAAAATCTGAAAAAGTGGCCATCCTTAAATGATTACTTAATTGATATAAAAATATTAATTTCATGAAGGATCATCTTTGATGACGATGAATAATGTGATGTTCTATTTTGGAAATCAATGATAAATAAGATTCTATCTTGGTTTGATGTTATTTCTTGTTATTCTAGAAAACATTTTCTAGAAGACCATCCTTAGTGAATTTGTGAATGTTTTCCAATATGGACTATCACTATATGGAGACCCATTCTGTTGTATTCTCTATATCTGATTTTTCTCAAATCCATTCCTGATAAGATCATCCATTATGAAGATGATGAGAAGTGTTTTCCTTGAGGGGGAGAAAATTGAATCAATTCAAGAATTATTATTTTAATATGTATCAAATCTGATTATTTTGAAAATTTCTTAAAGATCATGTTATTGTAAAAGAAGTTTCAGGTTGACTATTCTTAAAAAGACCCAACTCACAATTTTTAATTTTATTCGTGAATGAAAGTGAATAATCCTTGAAGAAAAGTAAATGAGTTCTCAATTCATAAGGTATCATGATCATTTTTTATCTAAATAAAATCCTCTTGTTTTGTACACCAAGAACAACTCATGTTGACATAGAGTGAAATGATCGATGAAACATTTCTTAAGGATGGAATGATACCCTTTTATAATGAACATTTTATTTCATATTAATAGGGGTAGATAAAGTGAAATGAAAGTTTGAAATGGAGAAGATAATAATTCCATATAGTGAAACATTCATTTGGAAGGAACTTTTGAGGTATTTCAAACAAATACAAGGGGGGAGATTGAAGATCCCACTTTGTGTATGTGTTGTATTTGTTTTCAAATGATTCTCACTGGTGGAAAATGATGATCAATGAAATATGAATATTATTGTGATGTCATTAGGATGAAGAGGACCCAAATTTAATGGAGTTTGAATGAAATCCTCAATCCTTGATATTCCATGAAACATGTGAATGGTTTAATGACTTGAAGTTTAAAGGTGGTGCCTGCATAATTGTTATCGATTCATTTGGTAACATTTTATGTCATGGTTGAATAATTCTCCTAAGAAAATATAATGACGCTTTTCTTATTTGTATCTCTAAAAAATATCATAAGTTTTTTGAAGAGATTTTATTCCAAGCCTTATAAAAGAAATTGTAGATTAAATGCTTTAAATCATATTTAGTTTTGATTGGAAAGAAAGATATTGCTGGAAGATAGGAAGGTTTCAAAACATCCCTTATAAAATATAATGATGCAAAAGGTGATCGATCAAAGATTATCTATCATGGATAATAAGGTTAATCATGAAAAAATATGATTTTCGAATAAACCAGATTATAGTGAAGCTGCCATTGTGTTTCTTCAAAAGTAGATATTTTAGGGGGCACCGTTTCCAAGCGTTTTCCAAATTTTTGGGCCTCAAAATCGAGGGTTTATCATTTTGGAAAAGGAATATTTTTATTCAAAAAAGACTACAAAGCATGGTTTTCAGACCACAAAATATAGTTCATGGACCACATAAGAGGTACACAGAGTGGTGAAGGAAAATTGACAAAGGAAGAATTTCTGCATAGCAGTGCTATGTGGATCAAGAAGTGTAGTACATGAACCGTGTAGGAGAAACAGTTGGTGGAAGGATTCTGGTATGCAGAAGGATTGAAGATCGTGGTGAAGGATATCGTTCATGAAATGGATATGGTGATTAGTTAATGGAATTCATGAAGTTTGCAGAAGGCTTGTAGTATGAATAAGCTATGTAGTTTTTTGGATGAGAGATTTTGATCCATTGGTGGATGGAATCAACAATCAAAAAAGAAGAAATGTGCTATGCAGACCATGTAGGAAAAACAGTTCTCAAAAGGGAGGAAAGTTCATAAAAACATTGACTAAAAGAGGAATATTGATAGAAGGAAGAAGCATTGATAGTACACCGATCATTTACGGTACATGGAGCTTTAATAGTATGTAGAAATATTGAAAGTATGTGGAGAATTGACAGTACGCTGAACATTTACAGTACGTGGAGAATTGATAGTACACATAATCATTGATAGTATGTGGAGAATTTACAATATGTAGAGCATTGACAGTACACAGATGCATTAAAAGTATGTGTTGAATTGATAGTACATGGAGAATTTATAGTGCATAGAGCATTGATAGTATGAAAAGGTCAAGATATCGTTGCACTATTCCTTGTTATTGTCAGTCCAAGAATAATAGGGTTTTCCCACTCAAAGATCATTTATTATTTAGGGAAGATTAATTTTGATAATGATATATCGAACTGATCTTCATTGATTTAATAATCACAAAAATATGTTTTGTGATTATAGATAGAAGAAGAATATATCTCAGTGTAGTGGATTTGGCATTATAAAAGATGGAAGAAGATGATAAGAGGAAGTGACTATGCAAATTGATATTAGGTAATAATAATTTGGGTCAGGCAGAATCCATAATTCATCAGTTCATAAAGAAATTTATTTAGTGTGACTGATAGAAGAGGATGTTAGTGCAGCAATTAATTTGGATTTTGGGATGAAGTAAGATGATTTTCTTTCATGCTGCATTGTACGTGAATAAGTGAATAATAAGTATGTGGAAAAATAAATCAGAACTGTGACCTCAGACATGACTCAACTGGTGGAGGAATTTCTTGGTATTACAAAACCTCATTAACATGGAGCAGACTATATTAGGAGGCTGTATAATGATCCAACCAAGAGCAATAAGGCATGCACTATTGAATTATTTTAAAAGTGATTCCGGAGTGTAAGCATATATCATACTTGTTGTAACCACAAAGAATGATTATTTTCTTGTAGGTGCGTGGTCATGATTATTACTAACCATTCTAAGGACGTAGCTACTCTTGTTGAGTAGTGAATCTTGTAAAAATATTGTGTTCTATTATTAATGCTTTCATATACATGAATTATATAAGAAAAATAAAATAAGAGAATCAAGATCCGAATATGACTAAGAGGTACAACAATATTGATATAAAATTGGGTTAAAATTCCTCAACACTGATTCATCCCTCTCTATGTTAGGTATATCCAAAACTGGTCATTACATCTATATAAATATGAAATTCTGTTGGTTTCACAGATGTTAGTGAAATGGAAATATATATTTGATTTCATTATAGAAAATCCTTCCCCAGAGAAATTCACCAGTGGACACTGCTCTCCCAGATGAATAGTTCTTCTATTCCCATGACACTCCCTATATATTGGAGATATATTTTGATGGCACTTCCAAAAGTACTATCAGTAAAAGGATGAAAAAATAGAGACTCAATAAGGCTGGCTTAAAGACTGTATTTGTCTCTCTAAAAAAATCAGTTTTTCCCAAATCCTTCTCACTATCTGAAGGCTGCACAAAGAATGAGGATGAATAGGAAGCCCTAATCACTGTGTTGGAACTAGTCTTACAACTTCCCATATCCTACCTGAATCTCAAAGAGGATTCAGAGCTAGTGATAAAGAAGATCAATGATGAATATGCCATCAAAAAGGATAAACTCCCCCCCCCACTGTCTCTCTCAATAGACAAATGGAAGTGTTCCTTTTTGAGTCCACATTTCATCTTGTTTCCAATCAAAGAATTTATATATCGATGCATTAGCTAATGCAACCACCATCCTAGCAGGCCCAAATCAGGTGGAATAAATATTCCATGTCCCACATAGAATAATGGTCTCAGGGACCAAAATCTATGATATTGATGAAATCAATCTGATCGACACTAACCTAGAGGGAGATGAACTGAGAACCACCTCTGCATGGATAGATCCTTTAATTAGTTATCCTCAAAATGGTAATCTTATAATAGAATGATCTAGAAGGGAAAAAATTTTGTTCCATGCGATGAATTTTACCCCACTGGATGTCCCAAATGAGAAACAGTTCTCTGAATGCAAGGGTTTGAAGAAATCCTCCTCATATGCATAGAAAAATGTGGGATTCATGTCGTCAAAGAAGAAGTCCATGTAGGTTCATGCGATGCTAATCAGTTTGGGATCAGGCCCTCCCACCAAATCAGAAGATCGGGATATTACTAGAAATATATGATACATGACATTGTGTAATTCAATTAGAAATTTCATGTGTTCTATATCCATGAAAACATCATCCATCAACGCATGGAATTGCCTCTTAAAGATAAATATTCTTTTCCATTTTCTATTTGGGGGAATGGATGTTGTGGGGCCAAATCCCCCATCCATAGCTATGTAGTTCGGTACATCCTTACTACTACCGACTTCTATTACAAATGGTTCAAGGAATTACCCATCATGGAAGCTAGGAGGAAGAACCAAACCAACATTATAAATTCCTATATCATCACTAGGTTTGGGGACCCTCACACAATATTGATAGATAACAACACCAACTTATGTGATGTAGAGTTGAAGAAACTATACCAGGAGTATAATATCATGTCCAATCACTCATCCCACTATCATGAGGAAAGAAATGGACAGAGAAAACCCTTTTAATAAGACTATATTGAATATAATCCAAAACATGGTGAACAAGGATAAGATTTCTGGACTGGACCAGCTCCTCCATGATTTATGGGCCTACCATACCACCACACTTACTACTACAAAAGTAATACCATACTAATTATTGTATGGGACTAAGGAAATGTTTCCCATAGAGGTCAAACTACCTATGATACAAATAACCATTTGTAGATAGATCTCATATGATGGGAAATCAATGAATTGGTTGGATGAATTAGAGCCTCTTGGTGAAAAAGGATGCATACATTTCATAACCTTGAATTCTATTAGAATACGATCGAACATGCCATTAATAAAAGGGTTCACCTCTATTTTTTCTTCCAAGGAGAACTATTTTTGTCTCTCAAGAACCAAATGATACTCGGGAAGAAGCCTCAAAAGCTATAACACAAATGGGATGGGACTTACATCATATGTGAATTATATAACAATGAGGCATACTCATTGGACACAAAGGATGGGGAACGTGTTACACCCCCCACCAATGTGAGAATTCACAATAAATACTTTACAAATATATAATTATATGGGATTAAAAATTAGTGTAATTCCATCTAAGTTCTTATTGATAACATAATGTTAAATTATACAGTTTCATCCTAGTTACATAATGTTAAACTATATAGGTTTATCCTAGTTTCATGATGATAAATTACAAAATATCATTATGGATGCAAGATGATAAAATGAAAAGCACCTCAAGTTCTAACAACAATACATTAAACTACAAGTTTTATCATTTCGATACCATATAATGTTAAACTACATGATTGAGGTCCTCTCCAAATGACATTAAAATTCATTGGAAGTAATATCCCACAAAAGAATCACTGCATTTGATCTAGACATGTGTGAAGGAAGGATGAGATGCCCCCATCCCCATGTGAGAGTCATCTCCATATAGGGATTTTTTCATTATAGAACTATTTATGGGTTGATTCATTAAAATTCATGATATATAGTGACACCCAAACCTCTAGTTTTGGGCCTAACTACAGTTTTCTTACTCCCTCACATAAAGTGATCCATGTCCATTTCATATGAAATTAAACTATAAGGGTTTTCTAGTACTAAATATGAATTGATTATCATTTTCAATGAGATAAAAGGGGCACCTCCATTATATATCTTGCTTGATCCACCACATGAAGCAAAAATACACCCTTCCTAGCTTTATTTTCCTCTACATAGTATGATAAACCCTTTCCAATCCTGGTTTCTCACACCGAGAATATCTCACAGAAGACTCGGGATTTTAGTAAGGGTTTCCCCTGCAAAAAAAGGAATGGAAGATGGTGACATGCTCATCATGCTCTTAGGTGAATGATAATAAAAGGCATACCTTGAGTCCTCACTGTATGATGTTAAATAGAACAGTTAATGTCCCCTGTTTGACGTAAAACTACACATTCATGTGGAAATGACCCGATAAAACCTTAATTATTGTGTGTTCCTCTCCTACCGTGCCTGCATTCAAGATAAATGAGTGACTTTATTCCTAACAACATAGGTTATGTAGTGATTTCTGGCTCTTCAATCTCTTGTCGAGTCACGAAAAAAATAAAAAATTCTCCCTCTCTGCATACAAGATATAATTTTTAAGGAAGGTCATTCTTCAAGAACTACATATATTGTGATTCTCATTCTCTTGAGGTACATAGTGAATCCTAGCCGATGGGACTTGGTTAAATGGACACCCCCACATATTGGTCTTAAACTGAATATTAATGGTTCATGTAGTCAAGGTTTCATGCGTGGATGTGGGGTGTTACATGATCCTATAAGAGTGGCGGTTCTTGGGTTAAATTCTTATAATGGGGATAGTAACTCTAAAAGGGAGGAAGCGGAGGCCCTTCCCTTTGGTCTTCAAATTTTCTCCTCTAAAAAGGTATCCTTTGTAAATGTAGAGATAGACTCAAAGAACATCTGGAGATCCCGACAGATCCTCTCTTCCCATCCTTGGGAAGTCACTTACCTGATCTAAAAATGCAAGGCCTTCCTCATACATGACACCAAGCTCTTACATACATGGCATGAAGCGAAACAGGTGGCTAATTTTCTAGCTTCAAAGGCCTCCAAAGATACCATACTAAAGGTGTTTGAAATCTTTGGTTCCCTTCTCCTTGGAGGTGACGATATTTTCATATGTGATTCACTAGGTTCCACTTTTCTAGTAACCCTTGATGTTTTTTATACCGTGTTCCTCAAAAATAAAATTAATATATATTTCATATTGATGCATGGACTTCCGTTCATGGGACTGGTCACAATATTTTCATTCATTAATGATGATTAATCTTCTAACTCACCACATAACATTAAAATGCATGTGATTTCAAGAATTTCATATGGGTTGATTTCTATTTTCATAGGGTACATAATGACACCTGAATTTCCATCCTTAATTCCAACCACAATTCAACTTTTCATTTTGGGAAGATTATTTCCTTACCACATGACGTTAAACTACATGACCCCTCATGAACTATGTCTAGAATGATTCCTATCATCATAGGATATGTAGTTAAATCCATATCCCCAATCATAGCCTCATAAAATATTAAATAAAAATATTACTACCTCTACATATGGGTTAGACCTTCTTAGAGAGTTTATCATCCTAGAACAATGTGTGTTTTGATTCCTATCATCATAGGATATATAGTGATGTTTAGTTCTCAAATTCTATACCCATCTACAATAACAAACATGAAATGAGTTCCAACTATTCAGGGATTGAGTCACACCAGCACATTTTACCTATTTACAAGACATATCTGTGTACAACTTGTTTTTGTACATAAATATATCATGCACTCTCTTTTCACATTAGTTTGAACATCCATACCGTCTGAAATTAATCTGTATGGATAAATATACTTACCAAATAATGCTAAAGTACAAGAAAAAAATCATTAACATACGAAAATAAACTGCACAGAATACATCCTCACTACATGAAATAAACTGTGTGGACTATCATCCATTTTTTCATCCCCTATTAAGGGACCATAAAAGCCTTACCCTGATCAGCAATAGTATGAGGTTCTTCTATCACCTTTTATTCACCCCCATCTATAATTTATACTTTATATCTTGAGGGTCTCAAGTTTCCATAAATCTTCTATGTCACTTGGAACCGATACCCACTATCAAGGGACCCATTCCATGACTATTCATGTATTATTTTAGATTCTTCATATGTACATGTGGTCATCAACTGAATTAATCACTCTGAAAATTGGAAATTCCTATCCTTGTGAGCTCTGAAATCACCATGGTATAACTCCACACATCATTGTGATATAAACTACTATTGGTATGAATGTCTTATATCATTACTCTTGAAATGAGAGCCTCAATCCTTGATTTCCAATTTTCACATCCCAGACTCATAAATATATTCAGGTACTCTTATCCATGGGTATCCTAATTGATCTATTGGGAACCATTCAACATATTAGGTCCATTTGTGTCATGAACATAAAATTCTTATGGTTTGGCCAAAGATGTATGAACTTAAAGTCTAGACAAAAATGGTCCAAATCAGAATACCTTAAACTACTAGTGAATGAGACACAAATATTATGTGGTCAATAAACCATACTGGGCATCCTGAGAAAAAGTCAATACATTAATCACTAAATTATTCAAGTACATAGTTTAGTCCAAAATTAAGGAACAAATAATGTTGGAATAAATATCATATGGTAGACACCGTAGCCCTAAAAAAATCCAAGCTATGCTTTCTGGGACATTTGGTTCAGAAAAAATTTAGAGTAATGATTTTTAAGTCTCCTTGCCAGTAGAATATATTCTATATGTGCTGACACAAGTTTTAGGGTGCTCAAGCCCTCCATGGTTATTAATCTTTCTGAATATCACACTTACTAATTTTGGGTGCCTCGGATCACTGTAAAACATCAATGGCCCTTAAAAAGGATATCCAGATTCAAGGGACAATTTTATTTACTATGCATTTATTTTTATGGATCTTGAATATGTGCCAATGGTCATTAACCAAACATGTGTCTCTTCAAAATGAACATTCTGATCCTTTTGAGACCGTAAAATCACTAGTGAAGAACTCAACATCTCAATGTGTCTAAACTAATATTGGTATAACTATCCTGTATAATCCTAATGACCGAAGCACATTGGGCCATGACTTACAATCTATGTACCAAAATATCCTTGAAGATTCAACATTATTGATGTTACTTCAACGTGTTTTGTATCCTTTATTAATGTCGAAAAGTGAAACTCTATTCCAAAATATTTTATGGCTGAAATTTCATGACTCGAAATCACCGGGCATAGGGATCATGATTTATGATCATGATCTGAATTTCCCTAAGTTTCCATAATACTTTCTACAAAGCTTTATTCCCATACCCAAACTCATCATCTGTGTAACATCCCAACCTGGCTCACCACTAAAATGGTGGCCAGGCCGATCACTATATGACCTCAAACGCGCCTCCTCGTACACCAGAGGCTGCTAACTCATAGCGAGGGTGTAAGGATAGTCAGTGGGGAGACAATACCCTCTTATCAGGGTTTCACAATAGTATTACAAAGTAAATAACAATCAACAGCAGAAGAAGTAATACATAATCGATAAAGCAGAGGAAGACAGATTTTATATAAATGAACAAAAGTGTCCAATACCAGTTTATACAATAGATGAATGTATGACATGGTATTGATAAATTATGTAAAGAAGTAAATGGTACAACATACCTTTCAATACAATATTATATTGGAATCACGTAAAGAAAATATCCAAATCCCAAAGGCAATCTCCGTGAGTGGCTTGAGATCAAGCTCAGTTCTTTTCTCCTAACTCACGGGTACAAGAAAATAGCAACAAGGAAGGTCCAAGGCCCTATGAAATAGAATGGTCTACTCGGGTACCCCATTGCAATGGAAGGCCAAGTAAGGTGTGAGATATAAATCTCCGAAGTTCGACACTACTGGTTTCACCCCCAATCCTGATAGTGTAATATAAATTAAATATGGTTCAAGCATGCATAAATAAAGTAAGAATTACGTTATAACTAAATTACCAAGTTCTTTCTTCAGCCCTCAACTAGTGTCTGGACATGTATTCAGTTCATTAAATGAATATTACTAGTTTATTTATAAGTCACATGTCAGTAATTCTCCTCCCGAGTCCAAGGAGTTTCCTCCAAGGTAAAACGTGGCTAAATAATGACCGGGCCTAATGAGCTTTAACCATTGTAGCTTCTTTTCAATACTGGACCCATGGAGTGTATCCAAGGCATCCCTTGATAGATTTATGTATTAAATTCCCAAATTAATAACCATGGAAACAACCACTTGATTATATAAGTAGTGAAGGTTCCAAGATGTAATAAGGAAACCTGACAAAGATATCTTGTGAGGGATTTCTATGTTAAAAAACCAAGGTAACATAAATCTCATGGAATGATAACTCAGTATTATTTGAGTCTATATAAAGGGTAAGATTGTAATCCATAGATCATAATCCAAGTCATTCCATAGTAAGGCACCTACCAAGTCCAAGGAGTGCATCCAATATAAAACGGGACTAACCATGGACTGGGTCCAAGGATTATATCCAAGGAACTTATTTGTCAATGCTGGATCCAAGGAGTGTATCCAAGGAATCTTGTAGTACTACATGGGAGACCCAATAGTAGTATACTGAGAATACCAAGACATGACAAGGAACATGATCTAGGTGGGTCTGAACCTTATCAAACTAACCATGAATTTGGAGTGGGGTACATGAGTGTTCATGGTATTCTCCAATCACAAATCATGACAATATTAAATCAAACAATTACTATTTAATAGAGAATTCATGAAATGATTCACTTTGGTATAGGCCTTTCTATCCATTAGTTTAGAATGGTCAAGTAGTATTTTAACCATTTATTTATTTATTCAAGCCTGGCCTTCCATTAGTGTGGAGAGGTCAAGTAGAATTGCAACCATTTAGTAAAAATCCATTAAGGAATATTCATTATTTAAGGTTTACTCTTATTAATTCCATCAACATGGAAATGGGATATATGTACATGATACCTTTATTCAATTACTCTAAAAAGGATAACTGATATAATCAATATACTTTCCAATTCACATTTTTCATTTAATTTCAAATCAAAGCACTTACCTTAGTTGGGTAAAGTGATGAGAATATGTGGTACATTCCATTAATAAATTCATAGGATGAGTCAACCATTTAATATAGAAGGACTTAACATTATTATGGTTAATCCAAGGCACATCCAAATGGTGTCACAAATGTGTCAAAACACGTAACAAAAATTATGGAAAACATCACACATGGTTAAATGCAATTCGATACTGGGCCAAGAACTAAAGTGGTGTCTTGTACCTTTTTAATAATTTCAAAAAGTTAACTATGTTTTTCTAATTCCATTAGGTTCATGACCTAAAAATGACATATTTCAACATAACATCAAGGCACAAGAATTATTAACATGAAAAATCAAGGAAGAAAGGTCTAACCACTTAAAGTTAGCACACCTTCGTAGAAGGGGTTTTATTATAAGATCATGATATTAATTATCACACAAATCACAAATCACCTTTAACATTTTAAATATAAAACATGTTAAAAAAATTTATGAGCATTCAATATAGATACTTCACTGCATGAATTAAAATGCTAACTAAAGAGAAATAAGTGACTGACTAATGCATTTATAGAATTAGAGGACTTGGAAAGGGACCCTACATCAATGTGGAACCTAGCCATCCACTTCGGTTCTTAGAGAATTCTAACTAAAAACAACTGCTTCCCCACTGAGCATACACACATTCACATACATGCGAGGACACCTAACCCGTATGCACACACCCGCATGGCCATGGGCATGTGCAAGGGGATATTCACATATATACATATATGTATATGACATTCTCCACTCACCCACACATTCCTTCTTATATATATACATGGGAACACCTAGCCCCACACATGTGTAATAACAACCATGGGTATTTACCCAAGTAATGGGGGGACCCACATATATATACTTACTTACCTATGAATACGAAGTAAATTATCCATTGACTTGGCAACTCAAAACCAACAAGAAGGGACCAACTCACTACACATTTAACACTAAGAACCTTAAAATACTTAAGGAACATAATTTAAATTCTGCGGGACAAAGAAACATAGGTAAACCCTTGCCTCATGTGCCTATGATGAACAAAAAAGAAGTGAAACCACATGAAGAAGCTCAACTCACAATAAGAAACATACATGAGAATGATAAATACCCAAACCCTTAAATTTAAAATGTGAAAAACAAAATAGGAGGTGAAAACCTTACCTCGAAACCAATAGGATGAACCGAAACCCCTTGAACAACCTCGCCTTTGGTGGTGGTTGTTGGAACATTCCCCCATGGGTCTTAGGAGACCATTCTCACCAACCTAAAGTAAGAGAGAACCAAAATCCGGGTTATCCCTAAATTCTAGGATCAGAAGCACCTCACCAGGCAGCAATTAGGTCAAAATGAAGTCTGAAGAAAGGAAGAGAATGGACGATAGGACTCACCATAATTATTCAAATGGGATTCATAAATAAGAATGGACAGAATGATGGAGGAAGAGGATGTAATGCCCCGACCCTAGTTACCCAGAGTCGGTGCATTATTACATAACATTGGCATGATCACAAGAATGATCCAATCTCGAAAGACCGATTAGTTTAGTAGCCTTGGAAAGACTAGATATATTCATAAAGTTTTACATTACATCATAAAAATGAAAACTACTACAACATAGTCTCCATAGTCCACATTCTTATCCCCCCATATTATCCCTGCAGGTCATTCATAATTTAATTCTTCACATACTAGAAAAAATAAAACATTGAAAATGGGTTAGCTCAAATTCCCAGCAAGGATAACAATATAGAGAAAACTTTCATAAATAAGAATAAACATTTAAGGCAACGTACAACTAAAACAAAGCCTTTTAAACTTGAACTTCAACATAGTATGGAAAAAATAAAATGAAATAATGCCATTTACTTATTCACATGGATATTATACTAATATAATAATCACATGAAACATCAATAAACACTTTCATAATGATGTAATGCATAATTCCAGACTATCATAACCACATAGCCACGACCTCGTGCCAAGACTAAAAATAAGATTTTGCAAAGGCTTTGTACCAAGACCCTAGTTTGTCTCATGAGACCTACCGATTCATCGAGGATCTATAGCGGGCTCCACCCATCACATATTAAGTCCAATTCATTCCTCATATGAACAGGTTTAAACATAACATAAACATTCGTATTAAAACTAGCATACGAAATGTCAATACTTTATTCATAAACCATGAATGGTATAAAAATAACACATCCACAGTCAAACAAATCCCAAAATCTTCAATACAATATGGATGTTTTGTATCATAATAAATCAATGTCAAATAAGCTTAAAATCCCTCAACGAATGTTGACATAGATGAAATCAAAACTATTTGAGAGAAATATCCCTTTTTTTGAAATCATTTAAAATTAAAATAATTTTGAAATAAAAAATTTACTTTGAAAAATTTCTTATAAGCTTGTAGGGGAAGCTTAAAAGATTTTATAATGGTGGAAATAGCCGCACCCGCCGTATAAGTTAAAAAAACATTCTTACCTTAATTCTATCGAAAAGGTTAAAAAGGACCTTGTTTGAAAAACGACGGAATGATTCCTTTATAAACCACCTATAAAAGTCAACAAGGGTATAAATGACTTTAACCCATATTCTAGTAAATAGTAAAAGTGTTTTGAAATACATTTTTAAGAAACATGGATGTGTATGATAAAGAATTCCCAGTAGATTATTACATATAAACAACCTCGGATAATGAAGAGATTGAAAAATAAACCCTTACCTTGTACTTTTCCTTGTTTAGGGGTAGGTTAACCTCCTATATAATGGTGAAATAATTTTTATTAAATTATACAAGAATCATATACATTAATATGATATCATAAATGATCTTTTAACATTGCTTTGTTAATAATATCTTAGAATTATCGTTGTTTCGGGTGTTAAATTACTCATTTTATTTTATATGTTTTGTTAAATATGTCGTGTTTGCAATAGATAGGTTGTATCTTATTCATATCCATAATGATATAATGTCCTTAAAAATTATTTTTAAATCATCAAATGATAATTATACTTGAATAGATACGATGGAGAATGAATCTCATCGCGTTCGTGGAGACGACAGTCCGTACGTATGCACGAGCGACAATATCATTCTTTTGATATTAAAATAATATATAACTGGATGTTATATCATATATACAGAATCATTATCATGTTATATTTATTATTTACATGAATTACAAATCATTATTATACCCATACAAATAATAATATATTGAATAACAATTACACCACGACGTGGAGACGGTAAGTCGTACGTACGCACGTATGGTGACATGTCATTCAAAGGATGGATAGAATACTGAATATGGTTGTACAATATTTATAATAATAATACAGTATAGAGGATATACTATTTTAATTATTTTATAATGGAAATAACAAAGACAGAAGAAGTTGAAGAAGAAATGAATTTGAAAAATGGTGGTGAAAACATTACCTCTTCTTCGGGTTATTCCTTTTAATTTGATCAAAAGGGATCCTTAGGTTGGATTTCTGATCAAACTAATGCATCTAGGTTGTAGTGAGGTAAGTTTAGAGAGTATTTGGGTAGGGTTTGGTTGAACCAAAAGGCTTTGAAGGTGTGAATTAATGAGAAGGGAGAGTTCCCTTTTATAAGAGGGGTGAGGGGGCACCTTTGGAAACGCTAGAAATATTATTTTATAATAAATTCATATTCGGTTTCTAATGGATCCAATGTGGATTATTTAAAGTTTAAGGTGGTTATGGGTAGAAAAACACTTATCCAATAGAATTTAGATAGGTTTGGGTCATTATATTAACCTTATCATTTAGTTTTACCTCTTAGTTAATTAGTTTGACACTTACCACATCACATTGTATTTTTATATTATATAGTTAATAAACTTACTATATATCTCCAAGAGACACCCAAGTGGTCCATTAATGATACACCTATCATGATATAAGTCTCTCAGCCGAACCTTAGATTTTTAGGAATTGACTATCAATTAATAATATAATATTTATTTTAATAACTATTTTATGTCAATTTTGACACTATTTGGAAAATTGATTTTTGTGAGAATCATAACAGAATTATTACTTCGAAAAAATTTAATTAAATCAATACTAACATTTCATATTAACCTATAAAATTAGTTTAATTCATAAAAAGTCAAAAATTATATTTATTTGGATATTTGTAATATCAATTATTTTAATTTTTTACTATTATGTTAATTACTACATCATCAATGTGTCATAAATAAATTAAATTATTTAATGTCTAAAAATTATGAATAAAATATCATTATGTAGGAAATGGTTTTATATTTCTAATGAATATTTATAATCGAATTTATCTTATGTGTAACACTATATCAAAAATGTTTTAGTAAATAAACATTGATTTTAACTATTTTAACTCTTCTTTGAATTAAATAATAATAAATGTCCTAATCTAATACAAGTGGACCTAAATGATAATATTTTATTCCTAAGGTTGTTTTTGGTCGAGATAAACTTGTCCAATAGAATTAGGACATGTGTTAGGGTAATATTAATATCATGTTTACCCTTAATTACCCTATTTACTTTTAACCGTGGTAAATAAAAGTAAAATGTTACTATTCACCAAAATTTATTTTCATCTCATTGAACCACATTTTACTCCTTTATATTAACCATGTCTCTCGCATTTTCTAAATTCCACTCACAGAAGTGCTAAAATTTAGTTTTATGAAAAATTCAGTTTTTTTAACTACAACTTAGTGGATTCACTATTTATCAAAAAATGAATTTTTTCAGAAAAATACCAAAAATTCACCCTAGGCTAATTTCGATATTCCGAATCCAAAAATGAAGTCCATTTTGAAAAATAAAACTTATAAATTTCAAAAGGTGGGTATTACTATTCATAACGGCTAGTTTGATTGGTTATGGTGTGTTACAACTTGATGTTGCGTACAACACACGCTATTGCATTATTCAAAGAGAAGCGTACCGTAGAAGCTTGGGGTGTTACATTCTCCCCTCTTTAAAATAATTTCATCCTAGAAATTTCTAAAATATTACCGCATGAAAAGACTCGAGTGGTTCTTCATCATAAGTTCCACGGGTTCCCACGTTGCCTCTTCCATCTTATGGTTTGTCCATAGAACTTTTTCCAGACGAGTCGTCCGGTTTCTCAGTACTTGTTCTCTCATATCAAGAATCTTGATGGGCTCTTCGCAAAAAGACAGATCAGGTTCCAGTTCTAATTCCTCATAGGTGAGTACATGCATTGGGTCAGACATGCATTTCCTCAATAGAGATACGTGGAACACATCGTGAACTTTGGAGAGACTTAGCGG
Source organism: Viscum album (assembly GCA_963277665.1). Taxonomy (NCBI): domain Eukaryota; kingdom Viridiplantae; phylum Streptophyta; class Magnoliopsida; order Santalales; family Viscaceae; genus Viscum; species Viscum album. The sequence continues at coordinate 1,047,631,962 of OY728135.1, read as the reverse complement.
CATTGCCAATCGGTAAGCTACAACCCCAATTCGTTCTAGAATTTCGAAAGGTCCGATTTACCTGGGGCTCAATTTACCTTTATTACCAAACGTATGACTCCCTTCCATGGAGATACCTTTAGGAAAACATGATCACCGACTTGAAATTCTAAATATTTCCTTCGATTATCGGAATAGCTCTTCTGCCTACTTTGGGCTGCTTTGATATGGTTTTGGATTACCTTCACCTTTTCCATCATTTCCTCCACCAGTTCTGGGCCTACAAGATTTCTTTCACCAATGTCATCCCAACAGGTTGGTGTGCGACATCTCTTTCCATATAACGCTTCATATGGTTCCATCTAAATACTTAATGGAAGCTATTGTTATAGGAAAATTCTACCAGAGGTAAATATTGATCCCACATACCATGAAAGTCAAGTGAGAAGGATCTCAACATGTCTTCTAAGGTTTGAATAGTTCGTTCTGATTGTCCATCTGTTTGAGGGTGGTAGGCAGTGCTCAAATGAAGTTCAGTATCCATGGATTTCTGAAGACTTTTCCAGAATCTTGAAGTAAAACGGGATCACGATCAGAAACAATCGATAGGGGTACTCAATGAAGTCTCACAACATCATTCATATATAGTCTTTCTAGAATTCTAGTGGTAGATATTCCCTTATAGAAAGAAAATGTGCTGACTTGGTAAGACGATCAACAATAACCTATATTGCATCATTCCTTCTAGGAGTCTTTGGTAGTCCCATGACAAAGTCCATCGTGATATTGTCTCATTTCCACTTCGGTATGGGAAGAGGTTGCATGACTCCTCGAGGCTGTTGCCTTACAGCTTTCACTTGTTGACAAACCATACATCTTGACAAAAAATTAGCAATCTCCCTCTTCATGTTGTCCCACCAAAAACTTTCCTTCAAATATCTATAAATTTTGGTTCTCCCAGGGTGTATTGATAAATTAGAACTATGAACATCAGCCAGAAATTCCCTTTTTAGATCAGGTAGATCTGGAACACAAAGTCTCTTCCTGAATTTCAAAATTCCTTCTTCATACACAAAGTATCTCAATCTCCCATCATTCAGAGCATTAATCTTCTTTTGAAATTCTTCATCATCGGTCTTAGAACTCTTACTCCTTTCTAGTAAAGACGGTTTGACAACCATTTGAAAAAGCCTTGATGTTTCAACTTCCCTGGTTATTCCCATGTCCATCTTCACTAGATCCATGAAAATTGGATCCCTTTCAATAATCTAATTATTCCAAACTCCATGGTGTTTTCTTCTCAAAGCATCTGCCACCTTGTTTTCTTTCCCCGGGTGGTAGTGTATCGTACAATCATAATCCTTGAGTAATTCAAGCCATCTCCTTTGCCTCATGTTGAGATATTTTTGTGAGAAAATATACTTCAAACTCTTGTGATCAGTATAAATCTCACATTTTTCACCATAGAGGTAGTGCCTTCATATCTTCAAAGCAAATATCACAGCTGATAACTCGAGGTCATGAGTAGGATAGTTTTGTTCATGAATTTTCAACTGTCGTGATGCATAGAAAATAACCCTATCATTCTGCATAAGGACACAACCAAGTCCTTTCTTCGATGCATCACTATAAATAAAGAACCCATCATTCCCTGATGGTAGAGTCAATATAGGAGCATTGACTAATATTCTCTTCAGTTCTCCAAAACATTCTTCACACTCTTTTGTACAATAAAATTTAACCCCTTTACGTGTGAGCTTTGTTAATGGGTTAGACAACCGGGAAAAATTCTGGACGAAACGTCGATAATATCCTGCTAAACCAATAACACTACATAACTGAGTTATACTCATCGGTGCAGGCCATTCTTGGATTGCCTTGGTCTTAGAAGGATCAACATATATTACATCTTTAGAGACAATATTTCCAAGAAAAGAAATCTCCTGAAGCCAGAATTCACACTTGCTAAACTTCCCATATAATTCATGTCTTCTCAGAGTCTTCAGGATAATGCACAAGTGATTTTCATGATCTTTGTAGCATTTGGAGTATACCTAGATATCAACAATAAATACCACTACAAAGTCATCAAGATATTCCTTAAAAACTCTGTTCATTAGATCCATAAAAATATAGGGTGCATTAGTCAATCCAAAAGGCATTACTATAAACTCGTAATGCCCATACCTTGTTTGAAACGTTGTCTTCGGAATGTCTTCCTTCTTCACACACAACTGATAGTATCCATATCGAAGGAAAATCTTTGAAAAGTATTGAGCTCCATGCAGTTGGTCAAATAAATCATCAATGCGAGGTGGGGGATACTTGTTATATATTGTAATAGCATTGATCTCCCTGTAGTCGATACATAACCTCATAGATCCATCTTTCTTTTTAACAAAAAGAACAGGGTATCCCCATGGAGAAACACTAGGGAGAATAAATCACTTATTACTCAATTCCTCTAGTTGTTTATTTAGTTCAACTAATTCTACAGTGGCCATTCTATAAGGGGTCTTTGATATAGGCCTTGATCTAAGAATTAAATAAATGGAAAACTCAACTTCTCGTTCTGGAGGATGTCCAGGTAAATCTTCCGGAAAAACATATTCATATTCGTTCACAATAGGTACATCCTCTATTTGAACATTCCTTTCCTCACCCACAATCATTTCATTCTCTTCCTCCCCAATAATTGAATTTAGTTGAGCTACTATGGGTGGATCTAGATAAGAATTAGGTGGTGACGATTCTGCTCTAAAGATAAGTTGTTCCTTATCATCATCATCAAAAACCATAACCTCCTTCTTCTTACAATAAATCTTCGCATCATGCTCCGAAACCCAATCCATACCGAGGATTATATCAAACTCAATCATAGGTATGACGATGAGATCAAGAGATAAATAACATTTATGTGCTCTAATGGGGACTGATTCACAAAACATTGTTGCAATGATACTCACCTTAAGAGTTTTAACTGACAACTCCCTTGTTAAATCAAAATGGAAATATCTAATTTTCTTAGGAAACTGGGAAGATATGAAACAATGCAATGATCCAGAATCAAATAATGCTTTTTCTAAACTTGAGGAAACCATTAAATTACCAGCGACCACGTCTTTCAGAGCTTCAACCTTAGCAGTAGTGATAGCATAATCTTGGCCTTGATCCCTTGGAAATTTCTGAGGAAAGTTCCCCTAAATCTTAGGACATTCATTTTCATAATGTCCCATCTCCCTGCAATTGGAGCATTGAACATCGGTAGATTCCTTCTTCCCCTTGCAATCACGAACTTGGTGGCCTTTTTCACCACACTTATAACAGACTCCCATTCCTTTTAAGCAAGTTCCGGGGTGTTTCTTCCCACATTTACAGCAAGATGGATATTAAACTTTTCCCTTATTCCCCTTACTTCCATTCCCAGGTTGATCAGCAGATCTCTTCTTCTCTTTCTTTTCTTTAAAGTCATAAGACTAAAATAATTCCTTTTCTGTCTTGATAGCACATGAGACAATATCTTCGTACGACGAGAAGCATTATTAGACTAATGCTCAATGGATAAATGGTTTTAACCCTTCAAAGAAACGATCAATATTACTCCTTATGTTACTTATATAATCTCCATCATACCTTGCTAACCTTGTAAAGTTAGCCTCATACTTTGTGACATTCTCATCCTCCTTTTGTCTCAGACTCAAAAATTGCCTTTCCATATCTGCTCAATGGTCACAAGGAAAGTATTTTTCTAAAAAAAGATCTTTGAACTACCTCTATTCCATATTTGATACTTCACCATCTTCCTTAGTGTTTTGAATCAATGAACACCATTGATCAGCATCTCCAGTGAGGCGATAAACTGCCATGAAAACTTTTTCCCTTTCACTACTCCCCAAAACCTGAAATATTTTCTCTAGAGAATTTATCCATTGCTCAGATACTAAGGTATTTGTACTCCCATTGAACAGTGGTGGTTGTTGCCTCATGAAGCGATCTAACATTAATCCTCCATGCTGCGTATCAGGGTGCTTCATAGAGATAAGGTTATTATTCATAACCTGAGTGAGTTGTACTAGTATGGTGATTAGTTGATTAGCACCAGTTGCATCACCAACTCCACTATAATTATCTTGAGTAGGAGGGAAATCCCTACATGAAGTACGTGCATTCATACGGTTTCCATTTCTTCCACTAGGAGCCATTTCTAAACAATACCATGAACTAGATCAGTTTATGAATCAAAATATATAATTCCATACTTATAAAACACTTAACATAAATTGAACTATTTATGGATATAATCCATAATCATAAAAAAAAATTATTTGAGAAATTATATACCCACAAACCCTTCATAATGATTTGTAATGAAAATGAGAGTTATCATCAGCATATCCCCTGGGAGTGTCATAACCAAGAGTGCAGCAAGGCCCGTTGTCATGCACCAGTTCCCGTTCGAGTCTAGCTCAAAGCGGTGTTTTTGGGTTTTACCCCTAGGTACATCTGTACCAGAGCCGCCTCTACCTGCTCGTATCCAGACATGGATGTATTTCTCAGAAAACTCACAAAATCTCTACAATACCAAAATTCTAGGAAGTTCTTCTATACTAATCCTCAAAGTCCATATTAGGTCTATACGCTCTAATCAGAGTTTATCTAAATCTAGCTTCCATGGTTTGTACTAAACTTCTCTGATACCAACTGTAACGCCCCGACCCCAGTTACCCAGAGTCGGTGCATTATTACATAACATTGGCATGATCACAATAAAGATCAAATCTCGAATGACCGATTAGTTTAGTAGCCTTAGAAAGACTAGATATATTCATAAAGTTTTACATTACATCATAAAAATTAAAACTACAACAACATAGTCTACATAGTCCACACTCTTATCCCCTCATACTATCCCTGCAGGTCATTCATAATTTACTTCTTCACATCCTGGGAAAAATAAAACATAGAAAAGGGGTGAGCTCAAATGCCCAGTAAGGATAAAAATATAGCAGAAACATTCATAAATAAGAATAAACATTTAAGGCAATGTATAACTAAAACAAAAGCCTTTTAAACTTGAACTTCAACATAGTATGGAAAAAATAAAATGAAATAATTCCATTTACTTATTCACATGGATATTCTACTAATCTAATAATAACATGCAATATCAATAACAAATTTCATAATGATGGAATGAATAATGCCAGACTATCATAACCACATAGCCAAGGCCTGATGCCAAGACTAAAAATAATATTTTTCCAAGGCCTTGTGCCAATACACTAGTTTGTCTCGTGAGACCTACCGATGCATCAAGGATAAATAGCAGGCTCCACCCATCACATATTAAGTCCAATTCATTCCTCATATTAACAGGTTTAAACATAACATAAACATTCGTATTAAAAATAGCATAAGAAATGTCAATAATTTCTCCATAAAACATGAATGGTATAAAAATAACACATCCACAGTCAAAAAAATCACAAAATCTTCAATACAATATGGAAGTTTTGTATCATAATAAATCAACTTCAAATAAGCTTAAAATCCATCAATGGATGTTGACATAGATGAAATCAAAACTATTTGAGAGAGGTATCCCTTTTTTTTAAATCATTTAATAGTCACATAATTATGAAGTAAAACATTTACTTTGAAAATTTTCTTATAATCTTGTAAGGGAATCTTGAAGATTTTATAATGGAGGAAAATATCTGCACCCGCTGTATAAGTTAAAAAAACATTCTTACCTTAATTCTGTCGAAAAGGTTAAAAAGGACCTTGTTTGGAAAATGACAGAAAGATTCCTTTATAAACCACTTATAAAAGTCAACAAGGGTATAAATAACTTTTATCCATATTATAGTAAATAGTAAAACGGTTTTGTAATACATTTTTAAGAAACATTGATGTGGATGATAATGGAGTCCCAGTAGATTATTACGTATAAACAACCTCGGATAATGAAGAGATTGAGAAATAAGCCCTTACCTTTTACTTTTCCTTGGTTGGGGGTAGGTTAACCTCATGTATAATGGTGAAATAATTTTTATTAAATTATAAAATAATCATATACATTAATATGATATCATATATGATCTTTTCACATTTCTTTGTTAATAATATCTTAGAATTATCGTCGTTTCGGGTGTTAACTTACTCATTTTCTTTTATATGTTTTGTTATATAAGTGTTATTTGTTATGGATAGGTTGTATCTTATTCATATCCAGAATGATATGAAGTCCTTAAACATTATTTTTAAATCATAAAATGATAATTATACTTGAATGGATACGATGGAGAATGAATCTCATCGCGTTCGTGGAGACAGTAGTCCGTATGTACGAATGAGCGACAATATCATTCTTTTGATATTAAAATAATATATAATTTGATGGTATATAATATATAAATAATCATTGTCATGTTATAATTATTATTTACAATAATTACAAATCATTATTATACCCATCCAAATAATAATATATTGAATAACAATTATACCACGATGTGGAGACGGTAAGCCGTACGTACGCACATATGGTGACATGTCATTCAAAGGATGGATAGAATACTGAATATGGTTGTACCATATTTATAATAATATTAAATTATATATGAGATACTGGATTCATTATTCTAGAATGGGAATAACAAATAAAAATAAGTTGAGGAATAAAGGAGTTTGAAAAAGGGTGGTGAAAATATTACCTCTTCTTCGGGTTCTTCCTTTTGATTTGATCAAAAGGGATCCATAGGTTGGCTTTATGATCAATATAAGGCCTCTAGGTTGTATTTAGGGAAGTCTAGAGAGTATTTGGGCAGGGTTTGGCTGAACCAAAAGGCTTTGAAGGTGTTAATTAAAGAGAAGGGGGAGTGCCCTTTTATAAGAGGGGTGAGGGGCACCTTTGGAAAAGCTAGAAATATTATTTTATAATAAATTAATATTCGGTTTATAATGGCTCCAATGTGGATTATTTAAATTTTAAGGTAGGTATGGGTTGAAAACCCCTCAACCAATAGAATTTATATAGGTTTGGGTCATTATATTAACCTTATCTTTTAGTTTTAACTCTTAGTTAATTAGTTTGACACTTAAGATGTCACTTTGTATTTTTAAATTATATCATTAATAAACATACTATATACCGCCACGAGACCCCGAAGTGGTTCATTAGTGATACATATATCATTATATAAGTCTCTAGGAAGAACCATAGATTTTTAGGAATTGAATATCAATTAATAATATAATATTTGTTTTAAAAACTCTTTTATGTCAATTTTGACACTATTTGGAAAATTTATTTTTGTGAAAATCATAAAAGAATGATTACTTCGAAAAAAGTTAATTAAATCAATCCTATCATTTCATATTAACCTATAAAATTAGTGTAATTCATAAAAAGTCTCAAATTATATTTATTTGGGTATTTATAATATCGATTATTTTAATATTTCACTATTATGGTAATTACTGCATCATCATTGTATCATAAATAAATTAAATCATATAATGTCTAAAAATTAAAAATAAAATATAATTATGTATTAAAGCTTTTTATATTTCTAATTAACATTTATAATCGAATTTATCTTATGTGTAACCCTATATTAAAAATTGTTTAGTAAATAAACTTTGATTTTAACTCTTTTAACTCTTCTTTGAATTAAATAATAATAAATGTCCTAATCTAATTCAAGTGGACCTAAATGATAATATTTTATTAATAAGGTTGTTTTTGGTCGATATAAACTTGTCCAATTGAATTAGGACATGTTTTAGGGTAATATTAATATCATTTTTACCCTTAATTACCATATTTACTTTTAACCGTGGTAAAGAAAAGTAAAAAGTGACTATTCACCAAAAATTATTTTCGTCACATTTAACCACATTTTACTCCTTCATATTATCCATGTCTCTCGCATTTTCGAAATTCCACTCACAGAAGCGGTAAAATTAAGTTTTATGAAAAATTCAGTTTTTTTAACTACCACTTAGTGGCTTCACTATTCATCAAAAAATGAAGTTTTTCATAAAAATACCAAAAATTAATCCTAGGCTAATTTCAATATTCCAAATCCAAAAATGAAGTCCATTTTGAAAAATAAAATTTATAAATTTCAAAAAGTGGGTATTACTATTCATAACGGCTAGTTTGATTGGTTATGGTGTGTTAGAACTCGATGTTGCGTACAACACACACTATTGCATTATTCAAAGAGAAGCATACTGTAGAAGCTTGGGGTGTTACATTCTCCCATCCTTCAAATAATTTTTTCCTTTAAATTTCTAGAATACTACCGCATGAAAAGACTCGGGTGGTTCTTCATCATAAATTCCTCGGGTTTACATGTTGCCTCTTCCATCTTATGGTTTCTCCACAAGACTTTTACCAGACGAGTCATCCGGTTTCTCAGTACTTGTTCTCTCGTATCAAGAATCTTTATGGGCTCTTCGCAATAAGACAGATTGGGTTCCAGTTCTAATTCCTCATAGGTGATTACATGCATTAGGTCAGGAATGTATTTCCTCAATATAGATACGTGGAACACATCATGAACTTTGGAGAGACATGGCGGCATTGCCAATCAGTAAGCTACAACCCCAATTCATTCTATAATTTAGAAAGGTCCGATGTACCTGGGACTGAATTTACCTTTCTTACCAAAACTTATGACTCCCTTACATGGAGATACCTTCAGGAAAACATGACCACCAACTTGAAATTCCGAATCCTTCCTTCGATTATCAGTACAGCTCTTCTGCCTACTTTGGGCTACTTTTGATATGGTTTTGGATTACCCTCACCTTTTCCATCGTTTCCTCCACCAGTTATGGTCCTACAAGTTTTCTTTCACCAACGTCATCCCAACAGGTTGGTGTGAGACATCTCTTTCCGTATAACGCTTCATATGGTGCCATCTGAATACTCGAATGTAAGCTATTGTTATAGGAAAATTCTACCAGAGGTAAATATTGATCCCACATACACTGAAAGTCAAGTGAGCAGGATCTCAACATATCTTCTAAGGTTTGAATAGTTCGTTCTAATTGTCCATCTGTTTGAGGGTGGTAGGTAGTGCTCAAATGAAGTTCAATATCCAAGGATTTCTGAAGTCTTTTCCAGAATCATGAAGTAAAAAGAGGAACAAGATCAGAAAAAATCGATAGGGCTACTCCATGAAGTCTCACAACTTCATTAATATATAGTCTTGCTAGACTTTCTAGTGGTAGATCTTCTCTTATAGCATGAAAATGTGCTGACTTGGTAAGACGATCAACAATAAACCATATTACATCGTTCCTTCTAGGAGCCTTTGGTAGTCCCATGACAAAGTCCACCGCGATATTGTACCATTTCCACTCCGGTATGGGAAGAGGTTGCATGACTCTTCCAGGCTGTTGCCTTCCAGCTTTCACTTGTTGAAAAACCATATATCTTGACCCAAAATCAGCAATCTCCCCCTTCATGTTGTCCCACATAAAATTTTCCTTCAAATCTCTATACATTTTGGTTCTCCCAAGGTGTACAGATAAATTGGAACTATGAGCATCATCCAACAATTCCCTTTTTAGATCAGGTAGATCGGGAATACAAAGCCTCTTTCTGAATTTCAAAATTCCTTCTTCATACACAATGTCTCTCAATCTCCCATCATTCACAGCTTTAATCTTCTTTTGAAATTCTTCATCATCGGTCTAAGAACTCTTAATCCTTTCTTGTAAAGATGGTTTGGAAACCATTTGAAAAAGCATTGATGTTTCAACTTCCCTGGTTATTCCCATGTCCATCTTCACTAGATCCGTGAAAATTGGATCCCTTTCAATACTCATATTGTTCAAAACTCCATGGTCATTTCTGCTCAAATCATCTGCCACCTTGTTTACTTTCCCTGGGTGGTAGTGTATCTTACTATCATAATCCTTGAGCAATTCAAGCCATCTCCTTTGCCTCATGTTGAGTTCTTTTTGTGAGAAAATATACTTCAAACTCTTGTGATCAGTATAAATCTCACATTTTTCACCATAGAGGTAGTGCCTCTATATCTTCAAAGAAAAGATCACATATTCTAACTCGAGAACCTGAGTAGGATAGTTTTGTTCATGAATTTTCAACTGTTGTGATGCATAGGAAATAACCCTATCATTCTGCATAAGGACACAACCAAGTCCTTTCTTCGATGCATCAGTATAAATAATGAACCCATCATTCCCTAATGGTAGAGTCAATATAGGAGCAATGACTAATCTTCTCTTCAGTTATTCGAAACATTCTTCACACTCTTTTGTCCAAACATATTTAACCACTTTACGTGTGATCATTGTTAATGGGTTAGCCAATCGGGAAAAATTCTAGACAAAACATCGATAATAACCTGCTAAATCAATAAAACTACGTACCTCAGTTATACTCATCGGTGCAGGACATTCATGGATTTCGTTGGTCTTAGAAGAATCAACAGAGATTCCATATTTAGAGACAATATGGCCAAGAAAAGAAATCTCCTGAAGCCAGAATTCACACTTGCTAAACTTCTCATATAATTCATGTCTTCTCAGAGTCTTCAGGATAATGCACAAGTGATTTTCATGATCTTTGTAGATTTTGGAGTATACCAAGATATCATCAATAAATACCACTACAAAGTCATAAAAATATTCCATGAAAACTTTATTCATTAGATCCATAAAAATAGAGGGTGCATTAGTCAATCCAAAAGGAATTACTGTAAACTCGTAATGCCCGTACCTTTTTTTTAAAGTTTGGGGTCGAAGCCTCAATTTATTATTAAAGCAAAGACCACTTAGAGGGTAGAGGGAGACCCAATTCATAGCCCGTAGTCCCAAGGCCAAGTGGCCTGAATACAGGGCTTGAAAGCCAATTTTTTGGCCCAAAGGACCCTCTGTGAACAGTACTGCTACAGTACCCTGTGCAGCTATAGAACCATCTACAGTACCCGTATGCCGCTACAGTATTCTGCAACAGTTCCTCCACCGCTACAGTGCTACCGCCACTACAGTTCCACCATTGCTACGGTGCCCTGCTACAGTAACTCGAAAATTCATCCCTGCCCGAATTTGAACTCGGGTCTTTTGGATGCCAAGTAGGATCCTTTACCACTTGGGTACATGCTCGTTGGAAAAACGTGTGTAAGGGTAACGATCGTCTCCCACTGGGGGCCCCACCATTCTAGATCGCGCCGCACGTTCCCCGACTAGGAAAATGACTTTTAATCGCCCTGTGCATAATACACACAGTGTTGAAGTCTGGCGAGACTCGAGGATGGGTCAGTTCCCGTGGAGAGCGAGGGGTACAACCAGCGGGTACCACTCGGCTAACACCCCATGGGAAAAACATGTGTAAGGGTAACGCTCATCTCCCACTGGGGGACCCACCAAGCCAGAGCGTGCTGCATGTTCCCCGACTAGGCAAATGGCTTTGAATCGCCCTGTGCATAATACGCACAGTGTCCGAGTCTGGCAGGACTCGAGCCTGGGTCAGTTCCCACGGAGAGCATGCCCGTACCTTTTTTGAAATGCTCTCTTCGGAATGTCTTCCTTCTTCACACACAACTGATGGTATCCATATCGAAGGCCAATCTTTGAATAGTATTGATCTCTATGCAGTTGGTCAGATAAATCATCAATGCGAGGTAGGGGATACTTGTTCTTTATTGTTATAGAATTGATCTCCCTGTAGTCGATACGTAACCTCATAGATCCATCTTTCATTTTAACAAAAAGAATAGGGGTTCCCCATGGAAAAACACTAGGGAGAGTAAATACCTTATTACTCAATTCCTCTAGTTGTTTATTTAGTTCAACTAATTCTACAGTGGCCATTATATAAGGGGTCTTTGATATAGTCCTTGATCTAGGAATTAAATAAATGGAAAACTCAACTTCTCATTCCGGAGGATGTCAATGTAAAACTTCTGGAAACACATCTACATATTCTATCACAATAGGTACATCCTCTATTTGAACATTCCTTTCCTCACCCACAATCATTTCATTCTCTTCCTCCTCAATAATTGAATTTAGTTGAGCTACTGTGGTGGATCAAGATAAGAATTAGGTGGTGACGATTCTGCTCTAAAGATAAGGTGTTCCTTATCATCATAATCAAAAACCATAACCTCCATCTTCTTACAATAAATATTCATATCATGGTCCAAAATCCAATCCATAATGAGGATTATATCAAACTCAATCATAGGTATGACGATGAGATCAGCAGATAAAGAACATTTATGTGCTCTAATGGGGACTGATTCACAAAACTATGTTGCAATGATAATTCCCTTAGGAGTTTTACCTGACAACTCCCATGTTAAATCAAATTGGAAATATCTAATTTTCTTAGAAAACTGGGAAGATATGAAACAATTCTATGGTACAAAATCAAATAATTCATTTTCTAAACTTTAGGAAACCATTAAATTACCTGCCACCACGTCTTTCGGAGCTTCTACCTCAGTAGCAGGGATATCATAATATTGGACTTAATCCATTGGCCTTTTCTGAGGTAAGTTCCCCTGAATCTTAGGAAATTCATTTTCATAATGTACCATCTCCCTGCAATTGTATCATTGAACATCGGTAGCTTCCTTCTTCCCCTTGAAATCACGATCTTGGTGTCCTTTTTCACCACACTTGTAACAGATTCACATTCCTTTGAAGAAAGTACCGGGGTGTTTCATTCCACATTTACTACAGGATGGATATTCAACTTTTCCCTTCATCCCCTTACTTCCATTCCCAGATTGATCAGCAGATCTCTTCTTCTCTTTCTTTGATTTAAAGTCATAAGACTTAGAGAATTCCTTTTCTGTCGTGATAGAACATGAGACAATGTCTTCGTACGACGAGAAGGATTGTGAGACTAATGCTCGACGGAGAAATGGTTTTAACCCATCAAAGAAACAATCAATCTTAATTCTTGGGTTATGTATATAATCTCCAACATACCTTTCTTTCCTTGTAAAGTTAGCCTCATACTTTGTGACATTCTCATCCTCCTTTTGTCTCAGACTTAGAAATTGCCTTTCCATATCTGCTCAATGGTCACAAGGAAAGTATTTTTCTAAAAATAGATCATTGAACTCCATCCATTCCATATTTGATACTTGATCATCTTCCTTCATGTTTTGAATCAATGACCACCATTGATCAGCATCTACAGTGAGGAGATAAACTGCCATGAAAACTTTTTCCCTTTCACTACTCCCCAAATCCTGAAATATTTTCTCTAGGGAATTTATCCATTGCTCAGCTACTAAGGTATTTGTACTCCCATTGGCCATTGGTGGTTGTTGCCTAATGAAGCGATCTAACATTGACCATCCATGCTTCAGATCAAGGTGATACATAGGGGTATGGTTATTATTCATAACCCGAGTGAGTTGTCCGAGTACGGTGATTAGTTGATCAGCACCAGTTGCATCACTAGCTCCACTATAATTATCTTGAGTAGGAGGGAAATCCCTACATGGAGTACGTGCATTGATAATGTTTCCATTTCTTCCACTAGGCACCATTTCTAAACAATGTCATAAACTAGATCAGTTTGTGAATCAAAATACATAATTCCATACTTATAAAACACTTAACATAAATTAAACTATTTATGGATATAATCCATAATCATAAAAATGGATTCTTTGAGGATTTATACACTCAAAAACCCTTCATAATGATTTGTAAATAAAATTAGAGTTATCCTAAGCATATCCCTGAGGAGTGTCGTAACCATGAGTGCAGCAAGGCCTGTTGTCGTGCACCAGTTCCAGTTTGAGTCCAGCTCAAAGCGGTGTTTTTGGGTTTTACCCCTGGGTACATCTGTGCCAGAGCCGCCTCTACCTGCTCGTATCCAGATAGGGATGTATTTCTCAGAAAACTCACAAATTCTCTATAATACCAAAATTCTAGGAAGTTATTCTATACTAATCCTCAAAGTCCATCTTAGGTCTCTACGCTCTAATCAGTGTTTATCTAATTCTAGCTTACAAGGTTTGTACTAAACTTCCTCTAATACCAATTGTAATGCCCCGACCCCAGTTACCCAGAGTCAGTGCATTATTACATAACATTGGCATGATCACAAGAAAGATCAAATCTTGAAAGACCGATTAGTTTGTAACATTGGAAACACTAGATAAATTCATAACGTTTTACAACACATCATAAAAATTAAAACTACAACAACATAGTCTCCATAGTCCACACTCTTATCCCCTCATACTATCACTGTAGGTCATTCATAATTTACTTCTTCACATCCTAGGAAGAATAAAACATAGAAAAGGGGTGAGCTCAAATGCCCAGTAAGGATAACAATATAGCGAAAACATTCATAAATAAGAATAAACATTTAAGGCAAATGTATAACTAAAAAAAGCCTTTTAAACATGAACTTCAACATAGTATGCCAAAAATAAAATGAAATAATTCCATTTACTTGTTCACATGGATATTCTACTAATCTAATAATCACATGCAATATCAATAACCACTTTCATAATGATGTAATGCATAATTCCAGACTATCATAACCACATAGCCAAGGCCTCATGCCAAGACTACAAATAAGATTTTTCTAAAGCCTTATGCCAAGACACTAGTTTGTCTCTTGAGACCTACCGATGCATCGAGGAGCTATATAGGGCTCCACCCATCACATATTAAGTCCAATGCATTCCCCATATGAACAGGTTTAAACATAACATAAACATTCGTATTAAAACTAGCATACAAAATGTCAATTCTTTCTCCATAAACCATGAATGGTATAAAAATAACACATCCACAGTCAAAAAAATCATAAAATCCTCAATAAAATATGGAAGTTTTGTATCATAATAAATCAACTTCAAATAAGCTTAAAATCTATCAAAGGATTTTGACATAGATGAAAGCAAAACTATTTGAGAGAAATATCCCTTTTTTTAAAATCATTTAAAAGTCACATAATAATGAAATAAAACATTTACTTTGAAAATTTTCTGATAAGCTTGTAAGGGAATCTTTGAATATTTTATAATGGTTGAAAATATCCGCACCCGCCATATAAGTTAAAAAAACATTCTTACCTTAATTCTGTCGAAAAGGTTAAAAATGACCTTTTTGGAAAACAACGGAAAGATTCCATTATAAACCACTTATAAAAGTCAATAAGGGTATAAATGACTTTAACCAATATTATAGTAAATTGTAAAAATGTTTTGAAATATATTTTTAAGAAACATGAATGTGGATGATAAAGAAGTCCCAGTAGATTATTACTTATAAACAACCTCGGATAATGAAGAGATTGCGAAATAAACCCTTACCTTGTACTTTTCCTTGGTTGGGGGTAGGTTAACCTCCTATATAATGGTTTAATAATTGTTATTAAATTATACAAGAATCATATACATTAATATGATATCATATATGATATTTTAACATTTCTTTGTTAATAATATCTTAGAATTATCGTCATTTCGGGTGTTAACTTAATTGTTTTATTTTATTTGTTTTGTTACATATGACGTGTTTGTTATGGATAAGTTGTATCTTAATCATATCAAGAATGATATAAACTCCTTAAAAATTATTTTTAAATCATCAAATGATAATTATACTTGAATGGATACAGTGGAGAATGAATCTCATTGCGTTTGTGGAGACGGTAGTCCGTACGTACGAACGAGCGACAATATCATTCTTTTGATATTAAAATAGTATATAATTGGATGGTATATCATATATAAAGAAAAATTATCATGTTATATTTGTTATTTACATGAATTAAAAATCATTATTATACCCATCCAAATAATAATATATTGAATAATAATTACACCACGACATGGAGACGGTAAGCCGTACGTATGCACGTATGGTGGCATGTCATTCAAAGGATGGATAGAATACTGAATATAGTTTTACAATATTTATAATAATATTACAGTATATAATAGATACTAGATTCATTTTTTTAGAATGATAATAACAAAGAAAGAAGAAGTGGAAGAATAAATGAATTTGAAAAAGGGTGGTGAAAACATTACCTCCTCTTCGGGTTCTTCCTTTTGATTTGATCAAAAGGGCTCCTTAGGTTGGGTTTCTGATCAAACTAATGCCTATAAGTTGTATTGAGGGAAGTTTAGAGATTATTTGGGCAGGGGTTGGCCGAGACAAATGTATTTGATGGTGTGAATTTACGAGAAGGGGGAGTGCCCTTTTATAAGAGGGGTGAGGGGCACCTCTGGAAAAACTAGAAGTATTATTTTATAATAAATTCATATTTGGTTTATAATGGCTCCAATGTAGATTATTTAAATTTTAAGGTGGGGATGTGTCTAAAACCACCCAAACAATATAATTTAGACAGGTTTGGGTCATTATATTAACCTTATCTTTTAGTTTTAACTCTTAGAAAATTAGTTTGACACTTACCATGTCACTTTGTATTTTTATATTATATGTTTAATAAACATACTATATACCACCAAGAGACCCCCAAGTGGTCCATTAATGATACACCTATCATGATATAAGTCTCCTGGCCGATCCTTAGATTTTTAGTAATTGAATATCAATTAATAATATAATATTTGTTTTAAAAACTCTTTTATGTCAATTTTGACACTATTTGGCAAATTGATTTTTGTGAAAATCATAACAGAATTATTACTTCAAAAAAGTTAATTAAATCAATCCTAAAATTTCATATTAACATATAAAATTAGTTTAATTCATAAAAAGTCTCAAATTATATTTATTTGTGTATTTATAATATCAATTATTTTAATTTTTCACTATTATGGTAATTACTGCATCATCATTGTGTCATAAATAAATTAAATTATTTAATGTATAAAAATTATAAATAAAATATCATTAT
Organism: Viscum album; assembly: GCA_963277665.1. Lineage (NCBI taxonomy): Eukaryota > Viridiplantae > Streptophyta > Magnoliopsida > Santalales > Viscaceae > Viscum > Viscum album. The sequence goes on along the minus strand of OY728135.1, from coordinate 1,047,615,080 downwards.
GTAGGAAATATTCTTAGCTTTCTAATTAATACTTATAACCGAATTTATCTTATGTGTAACCCTATATTAAAAATGTTTTAGTAAATAAACATTGATTTTAACTCTTTTAACACTTCTTTGAATTAAATAATAATAAATGTCCTAATCTACTCCAAGTGGATCTAAATGATAATATTTTATTCCTAAGGTTGTTTTTGGTCTAGATACAATTGTCCAATAGAATTATTACATTGTTAGGGTAATATTAATATAATTTTTACCCTTAATTACCATATTTACTTTTAACCGTGGAAAATAAAAGTAAAAAGTTACTATTCAAAAAAAATTATTTTCATCTCATTGAACCACATTTTACTCCTTGATATTAACCATTTCTCTTTAATTTTTGAAATTCCACTCACAATAGCAGTAAAATTATGTTTTATGAAAAATTCAGTTTTGTAACTACCACTTAGTGGATTCACTATTCATCAAAATTGAAGTTTTTCAGAAAAATACCAAAAATTCACCCTAGGCTAATTTTGATATTCCGAATACAAAAATGAAGTCCATTTTGAAAAATAAAACTTATAAATTTCAAAAGGTGGGTATTACTATTCATAACGGCTAGTTTGATTGGTTATGGTGTGTTAGAACTCGATGTTGCGTACAACACACGCTATTGCATTATTCAAAGAGAAGCATACTGTAGAAGCTTTGGGTGTTACATTATTCAATCCTTCAAATACTTTTGTCCTCGAAATTTCTAGAATACTACCGCATGAAAAGACTCGGGTGGTTCTTCATCATATGTTCCTCGGGTTCCCACGTTGCCTCTTCCATCTTATGGTTTCTCCACAAGACTTTTACTAGACGAGTCGTCCGGTTTCTCAGTACTTGTTTTCTTGTATCAAAAATCTTGACGGGCTCTTTGCAATAAGGTAGATCGGGTTCCCGTTCTAATTCTACATAGGTGAGTACATGCGTTGGGTCAGGCATGTATTTCCTCAATAGAGATATGTGGAACACATCGTGAACTTTGGAGAGACTTGGCGGCATTGCCAATCGGTAAGCTACATCCCGAATTCGTTCTAGAATTTCGAAAGGTCCGATGTACCTGGGACTCAATTTACCTTTCTTACCAAAATGTATAACTCCCTTCCATGGAGATACCTTCAGGAAAACATGATCACTGACTTGAAATTCCAAATCCTTCCTTCGATTATCGGCACAGCTCTTCTGCCTACTTCGGGCTGCTTTGATATGATTTTGGATTACCTTCACCTTTTCCATCGTTTCCTCCACCAGTTCTGGGACTGCAAGTTTTCTTTCACCAACGTCATCCCAAAAGGTTGGTGTGTGACATCTCTCTCCGTATAACACTTCATATGGTGCCATCTGAATACTCGAATGGAAGCTATTGTTATAGTAAAATTCTACCAGAGGTAATTATTGATCCCACATAAACTGAATGTCACGTGAGCAAGATCTCAACATTTCTTCTAAGGTTTGAATAGTTCGTTCTGATTGTCCATCTGTTTGAGGGAGGTAGGCAGTTCTCAAATGATGTTCAGTATCCAAGGCTTTCGGAAGACTATTCCAAAATCTTGAAGTAAAACAGGGGTCACGATCAGAAACAATCGATAGGGGTACTCCATAAAGTCTCACAACTTCATTAATATATAGTCTTGCTAGACGTTCCAGTGGTAGATCTTCTCTTATGGAAGGAAAATGTGCTGACTTGGTAGGATGATCAACAATAACCCATATTACATCGTTCCTTCTAGGATTCTATGGTAGTCCAATGAAAAAGTCCATCGTCATATTGTCCCATTTCCACTCTGGTATGGGAAGAGGTTGCATGACTCCTCCAGGATGTTGCCTTCCAGCTTTCACTTGTTGACAAACCATACATCTTGACACAAAATCAGCTATCTCCCTCTTCATGTTGTCCCACCAAAAATTTTCCTTAAAATCTCTATACATTTTGGTGCTCCGAGGGTGTATAGATAAATTGGAACTATGAGAATCATCCTACAATTCCCTTTTTTGATTAGGTATATCGGGAACACAAAGCCTCTTCCCGAATTTCAAAATTCCTTCCACATACACAATGTCTCTCAATCTCCCATCATTCACAGCTTTAATATTCTTTTTAAATTATTCATCTTCAGTCTGAGAACTCTTAATCCATTCTAGTAAAGAAAGTTTGGCAACCATTTGAAAAATCATTGATGTTTCAACTTCCCTGGTTATTCCCATGCCCATCTTCACTAGATCCATGAAAATTGGATCCCTTTCAATAATCATATTGTTCAAAACTCCATGGTCTTTTTTGCTCAAAGCATCTACCACCTTGTTTGCTTTCCCCAGGTGGTAGTGTATCATACAATCATAATCCTTGAGTAATTCAATCCATCTCCTTTGCCTCCTGTTGAGTTCTTTTTGTGAGAAAATATACTTCAAACTCTTTTGATTAGTATAAATCTCACATTTTTCACCATAGAGGTAGTGCCTCCATATCTTCAAAGAAAAGATCACATCTCATAACTCAAGATCATGAGTAGGATAGTTTTGTTCATGAATTTTCAACTATCGTGAGGCAATAACCCTATCCTTCTGCATAAGGACACGACAAAGTCCTTTCTTCGATGCATCACTATAAATAACGAACCCATCATTCCCTGATGGTAGAGTCAATATAGGAGAATTGACTAATATTCTCTTCATTTCTTCGAAAAATTCTTCACATTCTTTTGTCCAAACAAATTTAACCCCTTTACGTGTGAGCTTTGCTAATGGGTTAGCCAACCGGGAAAAATTTTGGATGAAATGTCGATAATAACCTGCTAAACCAATAAAACTACGTACCTCATTTATACTCGTCGGTTCAGGCCATTTTTGGATTGCCTTGGTCTTAGAAGGATCAACAGAGATTCTATCTTTAGAGACTATATGGCCAAGAAATGAAATATCCTGAAGCCAGAATTCACACTTGCTAAACTTCCCATATAATTCATGTCTTCTCAGAGCCTTCAGGATAATGCGCAAGTGATTTTCATGATCTCTGTAGCTTTTTTAGAATAACAAGATATCATCAAAAAATACCAATACAATGTCATCAATATATTCCTTGAAAACTCTGTTCATTAGATCCATAAAAATAGAGGGTGATTTAGTCAATCCAAAAGGAATTACTGGAAACTCGTAATGCCCGTACCTTGTTCGAAATGCTGTCTTCGAAATGTCTTCCTTCTTCACACACAACTTATGGTATCCATATCGAAGGAAAATATTTGAAAAGTATTGAGATCCATGCAGTTGGTCAAATAAATCATCAATGCGAGGTAGGGGATACTTGTTCTTTATTGTTATAGCATTGATCTCCATGTAATCAACACATAACCTCATAGATCCATCTTTCTTTTTAACAAAAATAACAGGGGCTCCCCATAGAGAGACACTAGGGAGAATAAATCCCTTATTACTCAATTCCTCTAGTTGTTTATTTAGTTAAACTAATTCTACAGTGGCTATTCTATAAGGGGTCTTAGATATAGGCCTTGATATAGGAATTAAATAAATGGAAAACTCAACTTCTCGTTCTGGAGGATGTCTAGGTAAATCTTCCGGAAACACATCTACATATTCTTTCACAATAGGTACATCCTCTATTTGAACATTCCTCTCCTCACCCACAGTCAATTCATTCTCTTATTCCCCAATAATTGAATTTTGTTCAGCTACTGGGGGTGGATCTAGATAAGAATTAGGTGGTGACGATTCTGCTCTAAAGATAAGGTGTTCCTTATCATCATCATCAAAAAACATAACCTCCTTATTCTTATAATAAATCTTCGCATCATGGTCTGAAGGCCAATCCATACTGAGGATGATATCAAACTCAATCATAGGTATGATGATGATATCAATAGATAAATAACATTTATGTGCTCTAATGGGGACCAATTCACAAAACATTGTTGCAATGATACTTCCCTTAAGAGTTTTAACTGACAACTCCCTTGTTAAATAAAATTGCAAATATATAATTTTCTTAGCAAACTGGGAAGATGTGAAATAATTCGATGACACATAATCAAATAATGCATTTTATAATATTGAGGAAACCATTAAATTACCTGCCACCATGTCTTTCGGAGCTTCTACCTCAGTAGTAGTGATAGCATAAGCTTGGCCATGATCCCTTGGCATTTTCTGAGGTAAGTTCCCCTGAAGATTGGGACATTTATTTTCATAATGTCCCATCTCCCGACAATTTTAGCATTGAACATCGGTAGCTTCCTTCTTCCCTTTTCAATCACGAGCTTGGTGACCTTTTTCACCACACTTGTAACAGACTCCCATTCCTTTTAAGAGAGTACCGAGGTTTTTCTTCCCACATTTACTGCAGGATGGATATTAAACATTTCCCTTATTCCCCTTACTTCCATTCCCAGATTGATCACCAGATCTCTTCTTCTCTTTCTTTTCTTTAAATTCATAAGACTTAGAGAATTCCTTTTCTGTCTTGATAGAACATGATACAATGTCTTCGTACGACGAGAAGGATTGTGACACTAATGCTCGATGGAGATATGGTTTTAACCCATCAAAGAGACGATCAATCTCACTTCCTGGGTTACGTATATAATATCTAGCATACCATGCTAACCTTGTAAAGTTATCCCCATACATTGTGACATTGTCATCCTCCTTTTGTCTCGGAATCAGAAATTTCCTTTCCATATCTACTCGATGGTCACAAGGAAAATATTTTTCTAAAAACATTTCTTTGAACTCCCTCCATTCCATATTTGATACTTCATCATCTTCCTTTGTATTTTGAATCAATGACCACCATTGACCAACATCTCTAGTGAGGCGATAAACTGCCAGGACAAATTTTTCCCTTTCACTACTCCCCAAAGCCTGAAATATTTTCTCTAGGGAATTTATCCATTTCTCAGCTACTAAGGTATTTGTACCCCCATTGAACATTGGTGGTTATTTCCTCATGAAGCGATCTAACATTGATCCTCCATGCTACGGATCAGGGTTCTCCATAGGGGTAAGGTAATTATTCATAACCTGAGTGAGTTGTCCCAGTATGGTGATTATTTGATCAGCACCAGTTGCATCACCAGCTCAACTATAATTATCTTGAGTAGGAGGGAAATACCTACATGGAGTACGTGCATTGATACGGTTTCCATTTCTTCCACTAGGCGCCATTTCTAAACAATGGCATAAACTAGATCAGTTTCTGAATCAAAATACATAATTCCATACTTATAAAACACTTAACATAAATTGAACTATTTATGGATATAATCCATAATCATAAAAAAATTTCTTTGAGGAATTATATACTCATAAACCCTTCATAATGATTTTTAAAGAAAATGAGAGTTATCCTAATAATATCCACTGGGAGTGTCGTAACCAAGAGTGCAGCAAGGCCCGTTTTCATGCACTAGTTCTCATTCATGTCCAGCTCAAAGCGGTGTTTTCGGGTTTTACCCCTAGGTACATCTGTGCCAGATCCGCCTATACCTACTCGTATCCAGAGAGGGATTTATTACTCAGAAAACTCACAAAATCTATACAATACCAAAATTCTAGGAAGTTCTTCTATAATAATCCTCAAAGTCCATCTTAGGTCTATATGCTCTAATTAGAGTTTATCTAAATCTAGCTTCCATGGCTTGTACTAAACTTCCTCTGATACCAACTGTAACGCCCCAACCCCAATTACCCGTAGTTGGTGCATTATTACATAACATTGGCATGATCACAAGAAATATCAAATCCCGAAAGACCGATTAGTTTAGTAGCCTTGGAAACACTAGATATATTCATAAAGATTTACATTACATCATAAAAATGAAAACTAGAACAACATAGTCTCCATAGTCCACACTCTTATCCCCTCATAATATCTTTGCAGGTTATTCATAATTTACTTCTTCACATCCTGGGAAAAATAAAACATAGAAAAGCGGTGAGCTCAAATGCCCAGTATGGATAAAAATATAGCAAAAACTTTCATAAATAAGAATAACCATTTAAGGCAATGTATAACTAAAACAAAAGCCTTTTAAACTTGAACATCAACATAGTATGGAAAAAATAAAATGAAATAATGCCACTTACTTATTCACATAGATATTCTACTCATCTAATAATCACATGAAATATCAATAACCAATTTCATAATGATGTAATGCATAATTCTAGACTATCATAACCACATAGCCAAGGCCTTGTGGCAAAACTACAAATAAGATTTTGCGAAGACCTTGTGCCAAGACACTAGTTTGTCTCATGAGACATACCCATGCATCGAGGATCTCTAGCAGGCTCCACCAGTCACATATTAAGTTCAATGCATTCCTCATATGAACAGGTTTAAATATAACATAAACATTCGTATTAAAACTAGCATACGAAATTTCAGTACTTTCTCCATAAATCATGAATGTTATAAAAATAAAACATCCACAGTCAAACTAATCACAAAATCTTCAATAAAATATGGAAGTTTTGTATCCTAATAAATCAACTTCAAATAAGCTTAAAATCCATCAAAGGATGTTGACATAGATGAAATCAAAACTATTTGAGAGAAATATCCCTTTTTTTGAAATAATTTAAAAGTCACATAATTATAAAATAAAACATTTACTGTGAAATTTTTTTATAAGCATGTAAGGGAAGCTTTGAAGGTTTTATAATGGCGGAAAATAGCCGCACCCGTCGTATAAGTTAAAAAAAACTTTCTTACCTTAATTCTTTCGAAATGGTTAAAAAGGACCTTGTTTGGAAAACAACGGAAATATTCCTTTATAAACCACTTATAAAAGTAAAAAAGGGTATAAATTACTTTAACCCGTATTCTAGTAAATAGTAAAAATGTTTTCAAATAAATTTTTAAGAAACATGGATGAGGATGATAAAGAAGTCCCAGTAGATTATTACGTATAAACAACCTCGGATAATGAAGAGATTGCAAAATAAACACTTACCTTGTACTTTTCCTTGGTTGGGGGTAGGTTAACCTCATGTATAATGGTTAAATAATTGTTATTAAATTATACAATAATCATATACATTAATATGATATCATATATGATCTTTTAACATTGCTTTGTTAATAATATCTTAGAATTATCGTCGTTTCAGGTGTTAACTTACTCGTTTTATTTTATATGTTTTGTTACATATGACATGCTTTTTATGGATAGGTTGTATCTTATTCATATCCAGAATGATATCAAGACCTTAAACATTATTTTTAAATCATCAAATGATAATTATACTTCAATGGATACGATGGAGAATGAATCTCATCGCGTTCGTGGAGACGGTAGTCCGTACGTACGCACGAGCGACAATATAATTATTTTGATTTTAAAATAATATATAATTGGATGGTATATCATATATACAGAATCATTATCAAATTATATTAATTATTTACATGAATTAAAAATCATTATTTTACCCATCCAAATAATAATATATTGAATAACAATTACACCACGACGTGGAGATGGTAATCCGTACGTACACACGTATGGTGACATGTCATTCAAAGGATGGATAGAATACTGAATATGGTTGTAACATATTTATAATAATATTACAGTATATAGGAGATACTGGATTCATTAATTTAGAATGGGAATAACAAAGAAATATGATAGTTGAAAAAGAAATGAATTTGAAAAAGGGTGGTGAAAACATTACCTCTTCTTTGGGTTCTTCCTTTTGATTTGATAAAAAAGGCTCCTTAGGTTGGCTTTCTGGTCAATCTAAGGCCTCTAGGTTTTAGTGAGTGAAGTTTAGAGAGTATTTGGGCAGGGGTTGGCCGAACCAAAAGGCTTTGAAGGTGTGAATTAATGAGAAGGGGGAGTGCCCTTTTATAAGAGGGGTGAGGGGAACCTTTGGAAAAAAGCCAGAAATATTATTTTATAATAAATTCCTATTCGGTTTATAATGGATCCAACGTGTATAATTTAATGTTTAAGGTGGGTATGGGTCTAAAAACACTCATCCAATAGAATTTAGCCAGGTTTGGGCCATTATATTAACCTTATATTTTAGTTTTAACTCTTAGTTAATTAGTTTGACACTTACCTTGTCACTTTGTATTTTTATATTATATAGTTAATAAATGTACTATATACCTCTAAGAGACCCCCAAGTGGTCCATTAATGATACTCCTATAATGATATAAGTCTCTTGGCCGAACCTTATATATTTAGGAATTGAATATCAATTAATAATATAATATTTGTTTTAAAAACTCTTTTATGTCAATTTTGACACTATTTGGAAAACTGATTTTTGTGAAAAACATAAAAGAATTATTACTTCGAAAAAAGTTAAATACATAAATCCTAACATGTCATAGTAACCTAGAAAATTAGGGAAATTCATAAAAAGTCTCAAATTATATTTATTTGGGTATTTATAATATCAATTATTTTAATTTCTCACTATTATGGTAATTACTGCATCATCATTGTGTCATAAATAAATTAATTTATTTAAAGTCTAAAAATTATAAATAAAAAATCATTATGTATGAAATATTTTTATCTTTCTAATAAATATTTATAATCGAATTTATCTTATGTTTAACCCAATATTAAAAATGTTTTAGTAAATAAACATGGATTTCAACTCTTTTAACTCTTCTTTGAATTAAATAATAATAAATGTCCTAATCTAATCCCAGTGGACCTAAATGATAATATTTTATTCCTAAGGTTGTTTTTGGTAGATATAAAATTGTACAATTGAATTAGGAAATGTGTTAGGGTAATATTAATATCCTTTTAACCTTAATTACCCTATTTACTTTTAACCGTGGTAAATAAAAGTAAAAAGTTACTATTCACCAAAAAATATTTTCTTCTCATTGAACCACATTTTTCTCCTTGATATTATCCGTGTCTCTTGGATTTTTGAAATTCCACTCACATAAATGGTAAAATTATGTTTTATGAAAAATTCATTTTTTAAACTACCACTTAGTGGTTTCACTATTAATCAAAAAATGATGTTTTTTAGAAAAATAACCAAAATTCACCCTAGGATAATTTCGATATTCCGAATCCCAAAATGAAGTCCATTTTGAAAAATAAAATTTAGAAATTTCAAAAGGTGGGTATTACTATTCATAACGGCTAGTTTGATTGGTTGTGGTGTGTTAGAACTCGATGTTACGTACAACACATGCTATTGCATTATTCAAAGAGAAGAATAGTAGAAACATGGGGTGTTACAGAGGAGGTTGAGGAGGGGGTCCATGCGCAAGGAAGGAAGAATCCCCTTTGGGATGGGTGTGACATGATTTGAGGGAGATAGGTGTGAGGTTTAGGTTTTAATTTTAATTTCATTTTTATTTTAATTTAAAATTAATTAAATTCTTTAATAGATGCAACTACACGGTTTGAACCGCACATTTTTCCAAACTGTGAAAAAACCATGCAGAGTCTATTTCCCACATGGGAGAGAGGTACACAGTTTAGGAAACCATACTCAAACATGTGCAAGGACACTGTCCCTTTTCAAGCTGGGCTATATGGTTACCTGCAATTAGACACACAGTTTGACAAATCGTGCACTAACTATACTCCCTCTACTGCCACTTTAAACATGACCTATCTGGGTTTGATGCTTCGAAAACACATCAAACAACCCATGTAACTTTACTTGACTTCCCCAAATTGAAAAAACACCAATTTATGATGTTCCAACTCTTGAAACAATTTTCCAAAGCTAGGACTTAAAAAATAATTTCTCAGAAAATGAAAAAGTTCATAAAATTCCGTATTTTAGTCTCGTTCAAAACACAGGATTCTACAATCTAACCACCTTAAAAACTTCTCATCCCCAAGAAGAATTTTGGAATAACATAAAAAACATCTGACCTAAAAGGTTCATGATGTTTTGTTTAGCTAGTTTCATTATGTTACCAATGCCCAACGCTCCGTATGCATTCCCAAAACACTCTTCACATCAACCTTTAAAACTAGATCCAATGCTCAAGGTTTGACTTAATCATAGAAACAAATATTTCTTGATCTTGTTTAGATAAGGAAATTATCACCTCATCATCTTGATATAAATTTTATTGATGGTGCTCACCACCATAGGTCTTAACATAAGAAGGGGACAATTCCAAGCCATGGTACCTCCATCATTGGAATTGTTGTACAAGGAACAACTCTAAGTGTTCTTTCGTCACTAGTGGCTTGATTTCGTTAAAAAGAAATGGTCAAATTCTGATTTACCTAACAGAAACTAGTCGAGCAAGCTCTCTTAGAAGACTCAACTGACCTTTAGTCCACACTTTACTTCACCTAGAAATGTAATTTGAAATATACTTTTATAACCATAAACATTGAACTAAAGGAAGAGAGAACGAGTCAAGCCACTTATCCAACATATCATGTAGAAGTTTGACATAGGTGGCCAGAGAAATTCAAAATAAATGGTGGAATCCATGAGTCCGAACAAGGAATTCCTACTTGGGAACCCAAGAGTCACTTAGGACATACCATGCCTAGATGAGAACCATGATTTAGCATGCAACATTGACAAAGATCATCCAAAAAGCTCAAAAAAATTTAATCATTTGGTGTGGCGTAAGTCCATATATCTCTTAGTTCACAAAGGATGGTGTCAACATAGGGTACATTCTCATTTTATAATAAGACTACACTAAGAGGATTTAAGACAAGGTTTCTAGTCAATCACACCTAGAAACTAGAAGGTAAAATAGTTGAACCAAAACAAGGTCGTGCTATTGAGCAAGGACTGATATTATTAAAGGCTTGAAAGACACAAGGGCATTCAAGTAATAACCAAACATTTACCAAAGGTCCTCTTTGGTGTTGCTTCTACTAGGAAGGGTAGGTTAATAGACTCAACATGAAACATCCCACCTTAGGAATGTCTTTGTTGATAGGGAAGAAAAACTAACTGTTTATAAGTGCGATAGATTATGAGAATGAGACCGGGGTGTCAAGACACCCGAGTCTTTCAAAAACCATCTTGAGTATTGGGATGAAACTGATTATTTAACGCTCAAGTCACTCTACATGGAGATGACCCATGACTGTTATTAACAATACAAGAAGATTTATTTTGGAGTAATATTTTCTCATACGACTATTATCCTGGATGATTCCATAACCAATCATCCATTACTAAGAAGAAAAAGTGTCAAACGACCTACAAAGCATCCAACAATGCCCGAGGCAAACCTAACCAGCCGAAAAAGAGCATTAATCAATGCTAAAGAATATAAGATGGCCAGGAAACACTTGAACCCCCTTCTGAACTAGGGTGTGACTTTGAAACTGAAATTCCTACATGGGATAATACCACCAAAATGACAAGAAAAGTGAGAAAATTCACCCCACTAGCAAGGAATTTATGTTCGGAGGGCACTACCTACCAATGGTTAGCCCCTTATGAAGAACACGTTTCAACCATAAAACTATTTCATGTCAATAAAAAGTCACCACACTAAAAATATGATCATTAAACCATTTCTATGGAAAAAGAATGCCTACAGAAAGTAATCACGATTTTGTTCCAAGGTAACTCAAAGAGAAGTCTGAACCACCCTTACACGAGGGGTTTTAAACAGTGGACACCACTATTGGTTCCATTTACAAGCCTCTTATATTTAATCACATTTAATATTTTATCATAAAAAGATTTAATCATAACATCAAAGTACCATTATCAAAATAAATAACAAGGTTACAGATTTTAACTAATGCCCCATGGGAAAAACATGCAATTTTAAAAAAACTTACATTTAAAAACTTTTTATGTTTGTTGAAATCCCGTCATTTTCAAGAAACATATAAAAATAAATTCATTTTAAGAAAATAAGGAGACCTACGAGGGTCCCATTTTAACAAACCTGGGTTCTCTAGAAAGCAACCCAATAGTAAACTCCCAAATATTAAAATTTAAACACCCGAACAGGTCATCTCATAAAAACCTTCCCCAAGTGACCTGCTTGGGTCTAGTTTTATTTTTAAAAGCTATCCATTTGATTTCAAATCAACAATAAAAATCTTTAACACTTATAAGTATTTCACAAAGCATCATTCCATTTCATTTAATATGGGTTTGTATTTCCCATATCATGAAGCTCCCATACACTCCATGGATTTAAAATTGGATCCCATTAATCAATACCAATGTCAATTAAAAATTTAACATGATGAACATAATGGTCCAAATTATATGGGAGTCCACCTACCAACATATAAAGTGCCCAAACACTTTATAGTTTGGTATTTCGATCCCTTAAGTAAAAACCAACTTCACATAACAAAATAATTTACCAGCCTTTTCACAATGGTTCGATTATATGGGTTACCTTTTCCAAGATATAATGTAACCATACAACTTATAACTATAAAATGGATACCATTATAACTACAAATAATAACTTTTCCCATTAATCCATTTACATATAATATATTATACTAGCATGTCACTACAAGCAGCTAACACAGAGCAACAAGATCAAATCACAGAAACATGGCAATTTAATCACAAGAGCATGCTATAACAATCAGTAAGAAAAGAAGGCATGAAAATGAATTATGTAAACTATTATAAATCTAAACATGGAATATTTATAAGGCATATAATTATACATAGCAGATAACCTACTAATGCAACTACATGGCATGGAACATATGCATGGCATGTGAATTTCCAAGTGCCTAGTATGATGCATGTATGTTTCATCGTTTCCACAACAGGAAAATCTAATATTCCATAAATCATAATCATAGGAATGTATATTAATTACTCTATATGGAATCATATTAATTGTAATAGTGAACATCATAAATAGTAATCCCAGCCCATGCCACTTGTTCATTTCCCATACATGGGATGATCAGTCCCAAGCATGACTATTATCCAAGAAAAGACACTTTACTAGTCTCTTGTATACAAACCCAAAATAGTAAAAAAAATGAAATACCCACCTTCGATACCATTTTGTAACATCCCAACTCAGATCACCACAAAGATAGTGGTCGGACCTGTCACCACATGACCTCAACCACACCTCCCCATACACCTGAGACGACCGACTAGAAGTGAGGGTGTAGGGATAGTCATTGGGGAGACTATAACCTTATATCAGAGTTTCACATAGTTATTATAGAGTAAATAACAATAAAAAAGGGAAGCAGTAACACCTAATAAAAAAAGAATAGGAAGACATATTTCATATAATTGAGCAAAAGTGGTGAAATCCATTTTAAAAAATAGATGAATGCATGAAATGGTATTGAAACATTATAGAAAAAAGTGAAAGGTACAACATTCCTTTCAATACAATACAATATAGGAATCATGTAAAGAAAAGAACAAATCCCCAATGTTGATCTCCCTGAGCATCTTGAGCTCCATCTCAGTGCTTTTCTACTTACTCCCGGGTTCAGGAAAAGAGAAACAAGAAAGGTACAAGGCCCTAAGAACAAGAAGTGTCTACTCTAGTACCCAAGTGCATTGGCGGCCTGAGTAGGGCGTGAGATATAAATCTCAATTGGTCGGCACCACTGGTTCCTATCATAATCCCAAAAGTGTAATATATATTAAATAGGTTGAAAGCATGTGTAAATAAAGTAAGTTGTACAATATAACTAAACAACCAAGTACCTGCTTCAGCCATCGGCTAGTGTCTAGACATGTAATCAGTTAATTAATTGAATATTACCAGTTTATTTATAATTCACATGTGAGTAAGTCGCCTACCGAGTCCAAGGAGATTCCTCCAAAGTAAAATGGGGATATGTAATAACAGGGCCCGGTGGGCTTTAACCATGGAACCTACTTGTCAATGTTGTACCCCAAGAGTGTATCCAATGCACCCATGAGGGTTTTCAGTATTAAAGTCCCAATATAATAACCAAGGAAACAACCTATTGATAGTTTTAGTAGTGGAGGTTCCAAGACGTAACAAGGATACCTGAAAAAGATATCTGGTGAGGGAGATTTAGGGTAAAAACCAAGGTATCGTAAATATCACGGTACGCTAACATAGTAGTATATTAATATTTATAAGGGGTAAAATTGTAATATAAGGATCTTAATCCAAGTCATTCCAGAAAATGGTGCCTACCAAGTCTAAGTAGTGAATCCAAGGTAAAAAGAGGATAAGAAAGGACTCGGTCCAAGGAGTGTATCGAAGGCACGTACTTGTTAATGCTGGATCAAAGGAGTGTATCCAAGGTATCCTGTAGTACTACATGGCGGACCCAACAATAGTATAATATAAACCCAATGATAATACAAGGAATGTTATCTATGTGAATCTAAGACATAGAAACCCTTACATGAATTTGGAATTGGGTATATGATGCTCATGGTATTCTCTTATTAGAAACCATGACAAGATCATGTCAAACCATTCCTATTTAACAGCGAAGTTGTGAAATGATTCACTTTTGTCAAAGCCATTCCATCCATTAGTGTTGAATGGTCAGGTTGTATTGAACCCATTTATTTATTGGTTCATTCCTCACCTTCCATTAGTGGAGAGAGGAAAGGTAGTATTATAACCATTTAATAAAAATTCATTAAGGAATATTAATTAATTAAGGTTTACTCTACTACCTTAAATTGAACATGGAATGGGGTGCTACAGTAATGAAACCATTATTCAATTACTCTCAAAAGGCTAAGTGATATAGTCAATATACATTCCAATTCGCATTTCAAATTTAATTTTGAATTCAAAGCACTTACCATAGGTAGGTAAAGTGATGAGCATACATGGTAATTTCCATGAAGCAATTCATTGGATGAGTCAACCATTTAATATTAAAGGTCTTACTTTTATAAAGGTTAAGCCAAGGCACACATGAACTGTGGCCCAAATGTGTCAAAACACCTACAAAAAATTATGGAAAACATGACACATGGTAAAATAATATTCAAAACTGGGCCAAGCACCTAGGCCGTGTCTTGGACATTTTAAACTATTTAAAAAAAGTCAACTTTTCTTTTCTATTGTAATTAAGATCATGTCCTAAACATGCCATATTTCATCATAACATCAAGGAAAAAAAATTATAAACATAAAAAATCAAGCCAACAATGTCTAACCACTACTTTTTAGCTTAAAGGTAGTGCACCTCTGCTGGAGGGGTTTTATTATAAAATCATGATATTAATTATCACACAAATCACTTATCACATTTAGTATTTTAAATATGAAACATGTTAAACAACATTTAAGATAATTCAATATAGTTGATTCACTACATTAATTTAAAAGCTAACTAAAGTGAATTAAGTGATTAGATAATGCATTTATAGAAATAGAGGACTAGGAAATGGACCCTACATCAAGGTGGAACCCAACCATCAACTTCATCTCTTGGAGATTTCTAACTAAAAGATGCTACTCCCCCACTAAGAAAACAAAATTTCTTATACATGTAAGGAAACCTATCACCTATGCACACACATGCATGGCCATGGGAATGTGCAAGGGGATCGTCAAATATATGTTTTTATGCATATTCTAGTCTTCAATAACCTATGTAAGAAATATTATTTATATACATGAGAACACCTATCCCCATATGTTTTTAATCACTACCATTAGTATTTACATAAATAATGATGGAACCCACATACATATACATACTTACCTATGCCCATGCAGGCGAGTCGCCCTTGATGTAGTGACTCTAAACAAACTATAAGGGACCAATGCACTAAAATATTAACACTAAGAACCTTAAAATAATTATGGAACATAATTTAAATGTTATGAGACAAAGAATCATAGGTAATAACATACCTAGGGTGCTAAAAAAGAACCAAAATGAAGTGAAACCACACAGTGAAGCTCAAAGCACTTCAAGAGACATGTCAGGGACTCCTAAAAACCAAAAGACCAAAATTAAACATGAGAAGAACAAAACAGGATGTGAAAACCTTACCCCAAAACCAATCCAACAGACTGAAACCATCTGAACCACCACGCATTTTGTGGCGGTTGTTGAAGCATGCTCCCATGGTTCATAGGAGACCATTTGTACCAACCTAAAGTAAGATAGAACAAAAAATCCAGGTTATCCCTAAATACTAGGTTTGGCCGCACCTCACTGGGAACCGATTAGGTCAAAACGAAGCCTGAAACAAGGAGGAGAAGGGAGGGGAGGACTCACAATAATGATTTGAACGATATTAGCAAAGAAGAAACATACAGAATGAAGAATAAAGGGGAGGATAAGGTGGGGGGTTGTGTGTGACGAAGGGAGATTCCCCTTTAGGTTGAATGCAACAATATTTGGAGGAGAGGGGTGTGAGGTTTATGTTTTAATTTATTTTCATTTTCATTTTAAATTGAATTTAATTAAATTATTAATCAAACGCAACCACATGATTTGACCCACACGTTTTTTTAAACAGTGTGCAAACCATGTAGATTCTACTACCCATACGGGAACGAGGTGTATGATTTATGAAACCATGTGTAGGACGTGTTCAAGGCCACTATCCCTTTTAAAACTGGGTTTTGTGGTTACCTACAATGTTCCATATAGTTTTCTAGAATTTTCTCAAACCATGCACACTCTACTACCTCTTAAAACATGACATATTCGAGTCTGGTGCTCCCAAAACACAACGAACCATCCTTGGAACCTAACTAGCCTTCAAGTAAGTTAAAAAAAAATTTAGGGTGTTCCAACTCTTGGAATTATGTTTTTAATCATGGATTTAAATATGACTTTATCAGCAAATGAAAAAGTTCAAAAACTTCCATATTTTATTCCAGTTCAAAACATAGGATTCAATAATCTGGATGTTTGAGTCGTCAAAAATATTTCATGGCCATAAAAAAGAGTGGAGAGCATCTTTATATTGACCATACTAATAATTAATAAGGTCCTAGACCAACCAAAAAAAGGAATCAACTCCTTTTTAAAAGGAGCACCAATCCTTGGGAGCCCTTGCAACACTGCAACGGATCCTAGAATCTCAAAATTTCATGGGACATAACTGACATGCCTTCCCCGTCTCATATTTATAGACACAAACTTTTGGGTTAAGACTTATATCACCCATAATTCAACTATATAGGAAGACCTGGTATCCCAATGATTTCTCCAACAACTGATGTTATCTCCATAAAACTTTCATATCCCCTAGAAAAGATACTCTACTTCGAGATACCCTTTTCTTGATTATTTATGTATACCTATGGACCTTACATAGGTTCCTATGGTTGTCAACAAAATTCATCACTCTATAAAAAGGGATTTCTAAACCTCCTAAACCTTGAAAACCCCATAATAAAACCTAGCACCTCTGTGTTTTCTGGGTCATTCCTCGCATGTCAAAACCATATTCTATGATCATGGATTAGGTTTGAGCTAAAATACCACAAAATAAAAAAAAATATCAGGTACGAGCAAAATGACATTAAACTAAAGACATACCATCTCTAATATGAAAGATGCTAAACTAAAGCAATATCTAGTTGATTCTAAGAGACCATAAAATAAATAAATACCATTTCTGAGCTAAAAGACCTTAAACTATAGAAATATCAAGTCCATCATAAATTAAATTAAATAAATGCAATACCAATTCTGAGCTAAAATAACTTAAAATAAAGCAATATAAAGTCTATGATAAAATAACTTAATCTAAGACAATATCAGGCTAATTCTAAAAGGCATTAAACTAATGAAATATCATGTTAGATATGAAATACCTTAAACTAAATAAATACTAGGTTTGAGATAAAATACCTTACACTAATAAAATATCGGGTCCAACCTAAATGAACATAAACTATTGTAATATCAGGTTTGAGCTAAAATACCATAAACTAAAGCACATCAATGATTTTTCCTACAAGAACTTATAAGGCCCTTGATGTGGCATTTGAATAAATAATGATACACTCCCCAAGCATATCAACATTGGATAAAAAAACAGTCACCTCCCTCCAGGACATGTATCCTAATAGATTATCGTTTTGCAAGTCAAGTGATCTCAAAATTGATGGAATATATGTATCAATGAAGAATCTATTGTTTGTGAGAACTCATGAGAATTTCTCAAAGAGGAATCTATTATAATTTCAACATTCCAATCCAAAAATTCATTTTTACTTGATGTTATAAAAGGTATGAGTATCATTGGAAATTCATATTGGAACCACAATATTTCATGCACAGTATGAATAAAAGAAATTTTGGGAATCACATAAAAAGTTCAAAAAATGATTCATCAATAAAGCATGAAAAAGAAGGAATCTATACATACCAGAGTCTCTCTCAATAATATATGATCCCTAGAAGGATTAAAAAACTATGATTTCATCACAGCATATACTCAGATGATTCCCTGGGTTCTATAAGTCTCTACTCCAGGGAGATCACAGATTGGAATAATTGATCAACAAATTGATTTTTTACCTTTATAGCCAATTTAATCCTTTCCACCATGGAAATGGATTGAAGACACACCTTTTCCCCCAATTCAAATATCCCTATTTCTCTATTATATCCTTCTCATACATCTAATGTGAATGTTGAAACTGGGAAAACACTACTTGAATAAACATGAACTAAGACTAAAGATAACCAATTTTAGACTAAAAATGTACAATTTTAACCACCACAACAATGACTACATCCTGACGAGTGGCTGCCTCTATTACATGATGGTAATATTCATTCATATCCTCATCCTAGTTTTGATTCACTAAAGAGGAAGTATCAGCAAACACCACCCTTAATTCAAAGTCCACCTTATTCTCTCTTAGAGAGAACACTTCCTTCACTCGAGCATGAATGGAGGAATAATAAAACCCCTCATAACTAAGAATAGTAAACATGAACCAATGGTGGATGAATCGATCCATCAACTCCTCCCACGTGGTCTTTGAAAATGTGGCCCAATGTTCTTTCTAAATGTGTCAGCTCGTCAACTGCTAAAATGACACAGACCTTGGGCCTTCACCTAGGCCCATATTGGGAATATGAACATATTACGGGATCAAGTCAAACATAGATAGGTTTGTTCTCAAAATCCGGAGGAGCTATGGGATTTTCTTCAAGGCCTTAATGTGAATTTTGTTTTTTTGAAGGATCTTATATTTTATTCTCTAATGGTCCACTAAAGGGTTTTCCAGGGAATACTTCAAATTGCTGCGGATGAACATGGTAATCCCATCACCGAGGAAGGGATATGATAGGGAAATTTTGGAAGGATTTTCTTATATAGTATCATCACAACTATATTGACATCTATTATATATTGAAATAGTAGTAATTTTATGATGATCATCCAGTTATTACATAACATGAGTATACTCCCCATTATATGTTCATGGGCGAGGAATACCCTAAGACCTTCATGTTTCTGTAGAACGAGTATTCACCTATTGATGCATTATATGTATGATATGAAGAGGAAATTAAGAATACCTTGAATTTTTAGATATTCATAACCTCCAAGGGGAGATCTTATCCTACCCCTCAACACTTGGAAGGGGCCCATGATCATGTGAGTGTATTTTCCACTATAAACATGGTTCAAAAGGTGATAGATTTTTCCCATCAAAAGGATAGCTAAACCAATGTTCTTTCTCACCAAACAGGTCCCCACTGTGAAAGTAGAAACAATAAATCCACACTTTTCCTTGAGGAGAAGAATGTACCCACTCAAGTACATGGAAAGGAAACCGGTTAGTTGAACATCCCAATCAAGACTAGGGACAACCTCCCATCAACATTCATTAAAATTCACTACATCACCCAAGGGATACAAAGTGCCCGGTACACTATGCGAGTCCTTTCTAGGGAAAGATTTCATATTATTAGCTTCTAATGCAAGGTTAGTCTTCTTGATATTTCATTCGTCCCATGTATTTAAAAAAATATCTTTTCTAGGAATCATCTCATTTGGGAGAGTCTTTCCAGCAAACTTACATAGCACACAATTTAGATGAGGAGTCCTCATTATGTCATCCCAAGAAGAAAACAGGGGAAGGAACTCGTCATACATCTCTCCTAATATAGGTGTTCTGTGGATTTTATCAATTTCCCAAAGACTATTTTCTACCACTCCATCAATAATGTAGAAAGTGCTCATGTATAGGATCGAATGATTGAACTGCCCCATCATCATACACTTATTATAGTAGACAGTCTTATGTGATATCCAAACAACCTCATAGATTACAATTTTCTTTAATTACTCAGTTAATTCAAAAGTAATGTATTAATCCCAAAAGGGTAATCCATAGTCCATGCTGTAGCTACCTCTTGATCAGAATTCATAGTTCGTAACCCACCTAAAATTCTAATTAGAGGCATATTTCCGCATTATTGAGTGATATATATGAATATCCTTATCGAGTTCGTGACCAGTCCCATCAATTTCTATGGGCATAAATGTTGGTATACAACCATTTTCACGGACCCACATGATGAAACATTATCCCTCTAGAGTGATGTTTTTACAGAAGGTGTAGTGGGTTATCTAGATCAAAGAAGAAGGTATTGATTATGACTTCGATGGAGGAATAAGGGTATTATTACTAAGGCCAAACCCATAAAGTGGAAGGAATTATTAAAGGGGATTCTCTATGTACAATAATACCATCAATTTTATTAGAATAATTTGTCCTAAACCAATATAACGATGTCATGTAGGATCTATTATACCCACTGTAGCATCGTGAAAGGCTATCACTGCCTTCACTTACTACTATGAAAGATTTTGAGAAGATCGATGGGAACTATATTCCATCTAAAAAAGAGTAAGTATAATATGTCAGACAGATGAAATAAAATCTTCTTAAATGAAATACTTAAACTGGAAGCCTCATCCACATTACATGAATCATCATGGAATTCGTGAATCACATAAATAGTTTTCGAATCTACCAACCCCCAAAGATCTCACATGATGCCTAAACTCATAGGGAATCAAGCCATCACATGAACCCTTAGTGACTTGCGATCACATGACCTGAAAATGGTCACACGAATCGCATGATAATCAATATATAATATGATCAAGTAAAAAAAACGATAAAATACTCAATAAAAATAAAACATTCATGGTTGTAGTTCAAATTGTTACTAAAATATAGTTTCTATTTGGCTCAAACGAGCGCCTGAGTGAAAGCGATCTTGTGTAATAGATATAGTAAATGTAGGCTCGTGGAGGGGTATCACGATCATGTCTTGTAGAACCGTCTTGTGAAAAATTACATGATAGAGGCAAGGTGAGAGAAATATGGTAAATTGAGTAGCTGATAAATAAGGCAGGCCTCTATTCCCCTATATACATGGAATTCCATAGAATAACGAGCATCACCTTGAAGACCAAACATCACCCGATATAATGATTTGTGACATTACAAAATACACGGGTGGGAATTTACTTTACTCAAAACTGAGAACTTATCCCCATAGGCATCGCTCCTGGGTGGCATTTGTTGACATCTGCCAAATGATAACCATAAAATTCACAACGTAAGAAATAACTGAATATGAGTATCATTTTCCACACAAAGAAAATGAAGAAGAAGGTGTACAAGACCCAAAGATCGCATAAGGAATTAAGAGATATGTGATCGAGTTACCATAATGAGGTCACAAGAAGGAAAATTATATAGAAGATAACCTGAAAATGGACCCCACAACACCCCTTTTGATGAATCATCATGCTCTTATAAAGTCCCCCTAGACAAATAGTAGTTATACGGTGGAAACCAAATAAACTTCCTCATGCGATGTGGTTTTTCCACCATAGATATCCTAAAAAAACATCTGAAACCCCTTCAAAAATTTGAAGAAAATATAAAAAACATGGGATCCTCATTTGGTCATAAAACTCACCCAATGTATCACTAGAAGGGGGAACATGTTTTCATGAAAAATTATAAAAAACATGTGATACCCCTAAGGATTTGTAAAATAAAACAAAAGAAATATAAAAGGAGGAGGTCAGATCCACTCATGGAGGTAAAATATATGTGATGCACCCCTGGTGGTCCACAAGACACCACAAACACCTGACGACATACCCGCCTCATCTCATAAAAGACCACTGACATGTCATCACATAATGAAAAAAATACTCGGATACGTTTAGGTGGCCATGAACTTTCCCTTTAGATCCCCAAGGAAAAAATAGATTTATATATAAAATGCACAGAAAACTTCATAGGACTTTTATTGGTAACATAATTCATCACGACGAGATAGAGTATTAGTGTTCAATGTGACTCAATAAATCTTTCTTTACTCCAAAACTTTTTAAAATAAACAAAGGAAATAAAAAATAGAGGAAGTGGGAGTATATGGTGGCCATAAAAAACTTGTGACATGCTAATAAATTCCATGGAATGGTATCATAAGACTCTTTGATTAGTATTCCTTGTCATGAAAGACCTTGTGATAATCCAATCTTTTCTCACAAAAATCCTCAGACAAGTCACCTAAGATCACGCGAAGGCATCTTAGAAGGAATTCCTCTCTCATGAAGGCTCTTGGACATGTCGGTATGACAATATTGATGTCCTTAAGAATTTTCACACGACTAAACAAGCCCCCATTAATTTTCAATAATAAAATATAAGAGGAATTTATGGGAGGTACTCGCGGTCACCAAAAATTGGGTGATTCCCTTAGAATGATTCATAGTAGAGGATTGTGAATATGAATGAAGTTGAATCCCTTTTCCGACTCCAACATGGATTTTTGTGAGAAATTCCAAATAAATAGGTGAACATGGGGGTAGTGAGGCCCATAAATCCCCCAAACTAGAATGATAAATGAAACCACTACACATTGGGTGACCAACTACTACCACTGCTTACCACGATGAAGAGGAAGACTCTCCAAGCAAGAATTTATCCCTTTTGCATCTAGTGTTAGAGAGAAATTCATGGAGCAGATGACCGCATGACTGGAAAGCCATACAATAGGTGGGATTCCAGTGAACAAAATATGTGATCATGAACCATTCATAAATCAAATCATGTGATAACTCATAAATCACATGAAGGAATTATGTGAGGGAACCTGAGGAATATCCTGCACCTCTGCTAGATCGCACAAGACTTAATATAAAATGATATTAAAAAATACAAGGGATTCAGAATATAAAGGCTAGAATAAAGATTAATAGTAGAAATACATAATTAAAAAACATATTCTCTAAACCATATTTTCTTCGCTTAAACCATACAAGACACACAACAACATGAGGACATGTCACTCAGATCTCGCGATACTCATTTGATATACTATTTGGTTCCTGAGAAGTCCAATAGACATGTTTGAGAATGTCTCATAGTTCCCCAACGCACACCAGAAAAGTCTTGTGAAGCCCTCCAGGCTCACTCTCCAAACCTTGCAATGTACTTCTGACATATTGCACGACCTATATAATGAAAATTGCTCATTTTAGTCGAGTCTCATGATAGCACCCATTCATTTGAAATGGATCTCATGAAACCCTCCAAAAAATCCATCTAGGTCACATGATTCCCTACAGACCTGTCATCTAGGACACACGACACCTACGATACATGTCGAATTGAGTCTCAGGACACACACCATATCTGTTATCCATGTCTTGTGATGACACATGGGCAAGTTAGCTGGATCATCTGATACCCTTCAAAAGAGTTGGGCTTGATCATTCGAAAACCCTCAGATATTCAATCTAGATCATGTGAATTCTTCTAGATAAGTCAACTAGATCATAATATTGTCTTTGGATATGTCAGGAAGGCACTCTATAACATGTCAAACATGCAATCATGCATGTTAAGTGGAAAATCCAGGCATGTCAAGTAGACAAGTAGGCTAGGTCAAAAGAGAATCCTGTGACTTGACAACATTGTTCATCATCAGTGTGTAATCCCTTATCACAAGGGAATCATCTGTGGGTAATCCACAATGAGGAAAATAATATGAAATTTTCTTCATATAAGTGCATCCTAGTTTTTGAAAACTTTTTCAACCCTCGGTGTGTATGCCCCGACCAAAGGGAATCATTAGTGTGTAAGTCCCATTCTAGGGAACTATATGGACTCTTATGCCTCCCAAAAATAGAATACATAGGACACATATCTAAGGCATTAGCCCTATATAAAACTTTACAAAGGGTTGTCTCAGTACATAAGTCATGCATCCATAAGTAGTGAGACTAATCATTTTCACCCCTTGTTTGTCACATCGATCATATCTTACATGGGCTTAGGGAATGACAATCATCATATCGTTTTCATCATAATACACTACATTGGAAAGGGAAATGAATGTGTGTAAAACCCAATCAATATAGGACAATGTTGGTGTCTAAGCCCTAATCACTAAAGATTAACATTAGTGTGTAAGCCCCGATCACTATAGGGTAACGTCAGTGTGTAAGCCCCATGAAACTGAACTCCAAGAACTCTGATTCCTATAATAAACAAGACACATAGGATTCCTCCCTGATGCATAAGCTTCATATTAAACATCCAAAAGTTTTTCTCAGTACATAACTCATACATCCACATGTAATGGCACTGATCACCCATTTTCCCTTTCTTGGCACATCGAGTATAGCTCATGTGGGATTAGAGAGACCCATTGAACACCCCATTGGCATCACAAATCTTCAACTGGAAAATAAATCCCACTATATATGCCCTAATGAGTGGAATGATATAAACACAACACACATATGTGAATCTACCTTGGGGCCAGGTATAAGGGTGTGATCGAACTATGAAAACTCTGATTCTTACCATAACCTAGATACATAGGAAGTAACCCCAAGACTCGAGATTAAACATCAGGTTCCTCAGTTCCCACACATATGTCCTCTATACATGACATAAACTACATGGTTTTAAAGAAGAAAATAGATTTTGATTCATGAAATTACTAGGATATGTGTGAAACTTCATAATGGATCAATCCACTCATCATAAAATTAATTTCCTCCATATATAGAATCAAATCCTAGAATACTTAGTGATATAAATTGAACACATAACCAACAACCCATTACTCAGAAACATATTAAAAAACTCAGATAAAATCAAATGGATTCACTAATGAGATCCTATTTCCTATGTTTATCAATGATAATTTCCTTTATTTTTTATATAAAGAGAAATAACCTATAAATACTTTTTACAGTAACCAGACCCATATCAGGATTAGGATGAGATTCGCAAACATATCTTAAATCTATAAGAGATTATCAGAGTAGGAAACAATTCCCATCAAAAGGGAGCGATGATCCCAAACTCCCATCCCCTCAACTAATGAGAGTACCTAAGATTCATTGGGTTTAAAACCTGAATTGACCACCTACCTTTTAAAAGTAGGTCTGTACCAGTTATGGATGATGGAATCATTAGGATTTTCTATTTGGAATGACAATGGTCACCCGATGTTAATGATTGTGCATGAAGTGAACCCCCCTCCCACAATCAACCATCCCGACCAACTAGACCAACCTCAACAAGAGTCTCCCTAGTCATATGTTCCCCTTCAAAAAATACCATACATGCCTAACCAATGGGTTCACAAAAATAATGTCATCCCAGCTTAAGAAATCACTAAATCACATCAAACCCTCCACCAATTTTACTCCCAAAAATAAATGAATAACACCACATAACAATCCAAAAGATTCATTGAAAAATTAATTCTTAATTAAATATAATTTATTGATTGTTTGTTTCCAATCCATTTAATTTAATATCCCAATTCATTCCATTATTTATAAACAATCCATATCACTATTTATTCTTTTTATTTCACATTTAACATCAACCCCATTTAATTGAACAACCAATTATTGTTTATTATTTTGCTAAAAATTCAACTCATATTTCAAACCATCCGACAACATTTATATTTAAATGTTATCATTTAATTAATTCCATTTTTACTCAAGAATCTATCCAAACATAACTCATCAGAATAATAGAGAACCCATCATCCACATGCCAACACGCCACAATACCGCCACATTACAACAACATCCACCTTCTCATGACAACTGTATCTCAACCAATTCCTATCACAAATGCACATATCTTCCCCCACAATAAGACCAAACTACATCACATCCACTTTCACGTACACATTACACATTAACCACATAAAAAGTTTCAGATTTTTCATAGCGAAATATCATCAATTACACTTCACATTTAATGGTATTCTCATTCAGGTAGAATTTTCTTGGGAAAAATATTTCATTAATCAGATATAAGTGATTAAACTATTCAATTTAGGGTGATATAAAATAATATTAAAAATAAGAGATCCTTAAAACTAGAACTATAGTGAAAACAAAGGTTACCAACAACCAATATTATCAATGGTACAACCAGTATAGATAATTTCAATATCATAACATCATATATATATATATATATATACATGTGAATCATTACATTCCCATTCAATTTCAATTAAAGTAGTTATTTATCTTTATTAGAAAGGTTAAACTACTTCTATAAGTCAAAAAGAGTATAAACACACCTTCATGATACATAGTGAAGAGAAAAGAGAGATACCCTACCTAGATGAAAAATGATTCATGCAATGCACTACACCAATACTGGGTTTTACCACATAGGATAGAATATTTTTCAGAAGAACTCGAACAAACACCTGAAATAGGGTACCAAGAATCCAATGGGAAGGCTTAAACCCCACCCGTTTTGAGAGAAAGAATGCATGACTGAATAAAGGAATGATCTTCATTTTATAATTAAAAGATACAAAACGATCGGAATTTTAGATTACATATATGATTTTAATTGACTATTAATTCAGGTCTCGTTAAATCCACATAGAAGATCCATTTAAAAGGTCTAGAGTTTTTACAAATTGTGGATATAAATATCCACATTAAAAAACTCTTAATTACGTTAATTAATGCTTTCAAATCCATTTGACATAAAAAAAATTCAAAAAATGAAAAAATGAAAATTATGGAGAAAGTGGAACAAAATACTTCCATGATCTACTATGAGTATATACCACCAACATCTTCCACCAACATCTTCCACTAGAATCTACCCTCAGGATATACCCTCAGGACCTGCCATTAGGATCAACAACATGATTTGTTTGATACCTCTATAATCTACTATCATGATATTCTATTAGGATCAAGCACTAGAATAAGTCTGATACTACCAGAATATATTATTTGGATTTACCACCAGACTATGTTTTCTACCACTAGAATCTACCATCATGATCTACCATCAATCTAATTCTACTACCACTAAAATCTATATCAGGTTCTATAATTAGGATCTACCAATGGAATAATTTATCTACCTTCATAATCTACTATTTGGATTTTCCTTCCGGATCTAACATTGTGATTTATCATTAGAATATATCACCAGACTAGGTCTTCTACGACATGAATCTATCATCGTGATATACTATCATCCCTTTAAACACACCTTTTCCTCTTAATCACCACCAACCACCTTCGGACCTTCTCTAGGAACCTATAGAACCTGTTTTCCCAAAAAGTAGTGTAATTGAAAGGTCAAGTAATTACAATAATAGGGAACATATATTGTAGACTATCTGGTGTGAGTACTCATAAGGGGAAGAGGATTCCTTTCATGATGTTCACACTTGATAATATCCACGATGAGATTTTTAGTGAACTTACCCACCAATAATGATTATGCATGTTTTGATGAAATTAGATATTCTAATCTACTTGAACATGTAATGGACTATTGAATTTAATATTATCATTGATGCATGTCATGACCAACACATATAGATTTATTAAACAAAACCATTATTCCATATGTTCATGAGAAGTATTGTATGTTCAGTGTGTCATGACTAACATGTTATTAATGAATAAATTGGGGAAATATTTTTACATTCCATCTTTAAGGAAGTTGATATCTCGACCCTTTTATTGGAATAGAACCATCATATTAAATTCAATGGCTATGGTGTATTGATGAGTTTATTTAAAGTAGTTAAATAATGTATTGAGAAATTTTTTTGATGAAACATATATGAAACCTTCTTGATAGGATATTGAGATAAATCGAATATATTCCGTAGTGAGCATTTTTATGTGGTTTTCAAAATTATAACATTAAGTTATTTCTCTCTGGTACCTTGACCCTTTTCTAGATAGTAATATTGATCTTTATGAAAGTTTTTATATTACCAATGATAATTAATTCTAGATGGTCACACAATAAAAGTTTCCATTGATCTTGACTAGTTTTGTTTTGAATTTAAAAAATGGAATAATTATTATTATCAAGACCGAGGAATAATTTCATTGATATTTTATTAATAACTAATATTCACAAGGTAATAAATATTTTTTTTATTTTTTATGTGAATATTTGATAAATATTTTTTTCTAGATTGTGAATAAAATATTTATTTTATTTTTTTGTTCATGAATAAAATATTTAATTAAATACTTATTTGGTTATTTAATAAATGTAGAGGAATTAGATAAGACGAATATTGTGTCTAGTGATGAATATTTATTTGCACGATGGAAAATAATAATTATCATTGCACAAGTTAGTAAAACCCATAATATAATAATATTATTGTTCTTTTTAATGGAATGGGTTTTAATTTTTTTATTAAATTAGTTAAGGATCTATATTAATTTAATAATATTTAACCTAAACCCTACCACTATAAATAGATGGTTACGTCTGCTGTGTTGGGTTAGTCAATATTTGAGAATCTTTGTCTATAACATATTTCTATCTCCATTCCTCCTCCCCTCTTCCTCTTACAAACAAGAAGAACTAAAGAGTTTCCCTTAATTATGAAGGAACTCCAAGATATCAACATGAACAATTCTTGAAAATTTATCCAATATGATATATACCTAAAATAAATTAGCATAATTTTGTGACCAAAGGAGTACATGTGGATCACCACTAGATGGATTTAAACTTTGAAACTTCAATCGTAATGAAAATAATATGAATAGGGTTTTTAGAAAAATAAACATATATGTAT
This sequence comes from Viscum album, assembly GCA_963277665.1. Taxonomy (NCBI): domain Eukaryota; kingdom Viridiplantae; phylum Streptophyta; class Magnoliopsida; order Santalales; family Viscaceae; genus Viscum; species Viscum album. The sequence goes on along the minus strand of OY728135.1, from coordinate 1,047,585,992 downwards.
GAAAAAAATACTAAGAAGAGGTAATTATTACTTTTATCATAAATAAATATATTATAAATTTAACACAAAAGATACCCTCTGTGGGTTTTAGGAAACTCTATGTTAAAATAAATTTTAATATAACACCCACCATGGGTGTTTCCACTACTCCTATAACCTACAAGACCTCTCTTAGAACTAACATAAGATAGTTTTTTGTTTGATTTCGATTTTACACTCTTATTTGCATCTAATAAATAATTATTTAAATCCATTGACCAAAGGAATGCCTATTTTTTTATGGGAATGGCCAAAAATTTATATAGAAACATAGATAACCCATTTATGGTACATATTAAATTTCAAAATTTTTCGATCTTATGATGGATGTTCCAGTACCGATTCATGACCGAAAGTTGAGTTCTATAATACTAATTAACACATTATTAAAGATAACCATTTGAAATATTTATAATGAGTTTCATAATGTTCCAAGGTTATGTGATAAATATAATTAATCCCTTGTTTTCTAGTACTTACAACTATACATTTATCTCATGAAATTCCTTTGGTGCTATTCTATTTGAAAAAAATACAAATAAGATATTCTCTAAGAAGTAGGTTGATAGAAAAGTATATTTACCATTCTAGTGGTAACCCAAATAAATCATGAAGAGTGACATTGGGGTATCACTTAACTATATAAGGAAAAATCATAGTACCATTTTCATTGATAATGCGTAAATTCTTTACTTCCTAGTAAGAAGATATGGTTCCATATAATATCACAAAATTCTTTTCTCTTCCATCATTCATATCCCAATACCCATTGAATAAATTAAAAGAATAATCTAATGATGTGAAATTTACCTACCATGCATAACAATAAATATAGGATTTGACTTATACTAACATATTTATTTTAAATATTAAGTAAAAAATGTTTATTTCCAAGAGAGTGAATTACCAGAAAACTTTCACCACATCAATGGTAATGAGACATGATGGGAACTTTAATCCTCCGCATTCACATTACCCAAGATGTTTTTCTATGCTCAAGAGAAGAGAAATCATTTACCTCTATAAGACCAATTAATTTTACACATAATAAGAAAGGAATTATTGGGGTATACTATTATCAAATAATACTTATATTAGAGTTGAGTTGAGAAAAATACTACCTCACACCGTCGAGGGACCCGGTTTCTCATCTATGAGTTGGTACTTAACTAAATATTTTTTTTATCAAATACCACTGAGTTTTCCTTGTTTCCTTGTTGAAGTGGTGTTTTTTATATGATCATGGTGTTCCTAGAATCATCATGAGTTTTGACAATGATGGAAGGAATGTTTTTGACGAGATCATTCTAGTTAAATATTAGAAATATTTGACTGAATCGATCCATATACACCTATTGAATTCACGGGTCTCATAAAATAATGAATGAAATAAAATTTCTAACCATAATTGTTCCATTATCAAAGAGGTTTTTTAAATTCCATTTTCTAATGATTTAATGAGAAAAATTGAAAAAAAAAACAATTTCAGTACTATAATATGGGGGAAAGAGACTAGTTTGACATTGTAGTTCTTAGGTGCTCTACTCTTTTGTGAGTAGGATTCCCCCACTTAATTTTTCATTGTATTTTAAATGAATATTTATGAAGAAAAAAGGTTTTACTCTACTAAAATTCATATTTATATCAATTTATATTACTTGAATTCTATTGACAATGTCTGTATAATCATCGATCATGAATATGACCACTTTAGAACGAATATTTGGCCACAAACCTACCTTGAAGATATGTTCCTTTGATTGTGCCCCAGCTACTATCTCTTGAGAAAATTGAGCTATGTTTATAAATATATATATGTATTCTATCACTAAAATTTTTCATTACATGGTAAAAAACAAATCTATAATTTTTGTTAGGTATGAATATAAAATTGTTTGTTAAAAAATTATTCGAATGCCTCCCATGTAATGCCTTGGTCGAGATTAGTATAAACAACCAATTCCCCCATTTTCATGTGAGATCCCCTGGATTTATACCATGATCTTCACATTTATATCATTAGAGGTTCTAATGATGTAAAAAATTTAATTGATTCTGTAAAGACATGTTTTTTATTGCTTGATCCCTAGATCCCCCTAAAAGATTAGTGGATTCTAGTTCTGAAATTGAAAAGTATGATAAGAGTGACCTGGTTCCCCAATTCAATTCACTTTTTCAACAACATGGAGTTATTTATCAGTGATTCAAAAAATTTATTGGGTGACCTATGGTTCAAATAAAGTAGTATTATTAAAATCATCTTCTTGTTATTTTTAGGTATTCTAATATATATTTATATACTTGGTAACAATTCCCAGTCAGTTATCATTGGATACTAAAATTTTCAGTTATAGAGTATATTATAGTATAGAAATAATGTTCATAGTAACATTATTTGATAATAAATAAATAATAATAACATATTAATGATTTAATATAAGTTTACAATCTATTTACTAATGAAATGTGCCATATTATCATTGGATAAACACATTATGATGAGTTAGTTGAACGTCTAAAAGTATTTATTAAAAACAAATTGTACATAAAACACCCTAGTAACATGAATTTTAACCTAAAGAGGTTAAATACACAATTTCATGCTATGTGTTTCAAGTCCCAACACATCCTAACCCCTTAAAAACATCCTAACAGATTGATTGTAACTAACTGATACCATTTGTAAAATCCTAACTGGATCCATTTGCATGAGAAGGACCAAAATTACATTAATATTAATTGACACCCCCATGACACCAATGAATTAAAATAAATTCTATAGTATTTAAAAAGTTTTGGGGGTGGAGGATTTCCCCGTAAACTAAAATCCTATTATGGAAAATAATAAAGAGACACAATCTGATTATGTAATTAGACTAAAATAAAATTCAATAGCAGAACAAAATGATCATCTGAGTAACAATAGAAGAGTAAACAAAATAGATGTCTAAAATCCAAATACAAAAAGTCATATGGAAAATAAGACACAAGGTGGAAGCACTCCAGATTCTAATACGTGACATTTTCTTCAAGATCCAACCCTAGACATCTATGATCACAACAACATAATGCTCCACTAGTAAAATATAAAACATTACCATTAACTATATCATGAAAAAAACATATGTATATTCACCAAGGTGTATATACTATGGGTGAGTATATAACAAAGTTGGTAAACCCTAATACTTCCCCCCAGATTCCACAAATAAATGAAAAAAGATATCTCATATATTATTTTAACAATAAACATAAAAATAACATAAAATATAATGATCAATATATATATATGGTTGTGAAAAAAATCCCACCAAAACACACCCATGACATGAACCCACACACACATGAAAATTACCAAGTTATTATTGAGTTCTCACACCTAATGTATTTATTTTAAAAACCAAATTCATTGATTAATTTTATCAAACACATTATGAGCATCACCAATAATTCATGATTTTATGGATAAACAAGTAGAATTGTTTTCCATTAGAGAGTTGACAAAAATTTTCCAATAATAACTGTAATTAATTTATTTAGAAAAAATGGGCTATCATGTTCTAAAAGAAAGTTGAAAAACGGGCTATTCATAACTGCTACTTTTATTGGTCACGGTGTGTTAGAATCTCGAACTTGCATACAATTCAAGCTATTGCATTATTGAAAGAGAAGCGTATCGTGAAAGCTCGGGGTGTTACATTATCCCCTCCTTCAATAAATTGTGTCCCCACAATTTGATATTTTTCTTTGAAAATAAAAGGATGAAAATATAAAATACCTTTGTGCAAAACCCACATCGGAAATAGGGTTAATAAAAATATAACATTAAAAGTAATAAAGAGAAGTAAAAAGGTCACCTGAGATAGCCCATACTAGGATTCTATGAAAATATGGATATGGAGAAGAAACAAACCATCAAGGTCTGATGGAGAGTTGTAGAAAATAGGATTTGGAGAAAGTTAACCACAAGAAAATCACAAACATGTGATTGGTTAAATGGTCATTGAATCCCCAGTTGGAAAAGTTAACCGACAAAGTTTTTGTTTTAAGTTACCTTTTATAAAGTTGAGGAATTTATTTAAGAGATTTTTAAGAATGTAAGGAAATATACTTACTTGTCATGTAGGCTTTCATTATTTAATAAATTTTTACCACGGACCCATCTTTCACTCCAAATGGTAAAAGAACTCAAAAATATACCATTTATGCTAATTTTATAAGGTTCCAAATATTACCACATACCATTTATATTAGGAAAACTATTTTGTAATAACCAGGGACTTCCTGTAGGCTAGTGGTAGGTAATAAAGTCCTGTTGCACTATGGTTGTGGGTTCGATTCCTGCAGCTTTGTCCGACGCGACGGGTTATCCCCCAACTTGCAGGTTGTCCTTTTCCTAAAACTATAGTATTATAATATTCCAAAAATAATCTTCATAAATGTTTTAAACTTAAACAATACTATAAAAATTTCATCTTAATCCATTCCAACCTTTATAGTTATCCAAAATACCTCTGTCCAGACTTTATCTAAAAGGTCCTTAAATTCCAAAATCAATTGTAACAGTAGATTCCCCAAACATAGTAAAGATTCTCTTAATGTCACATACTAAAAATATGATTACATTCATAATATTAAAACCTTAATGAAAACAACAAGTACTACAGTACAATCCTTATATATATCACATTATTCTTATAACCAGAATATAATCCTTGTTTCCAAAAGCACCAATACATTAATTATTCCACTTCAACTATACAAACAGCATAAGATTGTCCTTTATCCCTTGGCCTTTTTTGAGTTAAGGTTCTCTGATGCTTAGGACATTCATTTGCATAATTCCCCATTTCCCTACAATTATAGCAGTCAACATTGATAGCCTCTTTCTTTCCCTTACAATCACGAGCCTGGTGACCTTTTTCTCCACATTTATAACAAACTCACATTCCTTTTAGGAAAGTACTGGGATTATTCTTCCCACAATTATCACATAATGAAAAATCCTTATTTCCCTTTTTCCCTTTATATGTCTCTTGTTCCACCGTTCTCTTCTTCTCTTGCTTTACTTTATTGTCATAAGATTTAGAGAATTCCTTTTCTGTCTTGATAACACAAGAGACTATATCTTCGTACGATGAGAAAGATTGTGAGACTAAGGCTCGACGGAGAAACGGTTTTAAACCATCAAATAAATGATCAATCTTACTTCTTGGGCTATGTATATAATCTGTAGCATGCATAGCTATCCTTGTAAAGTTAACCTCATACTTTGCGACATTATCATCCTCCTTTTGTCTCAGACTCAGAAATTGCCTTTCCATATCTGCTCGATGGTCACGAGGAAAGTATTTTTCTATGAAAAGATCTTTGAACTCTATCCATCCATAGTTGATACTTCTTCATCTTCCTTTGTATTTTGAATCAAATACCACCATTGATCGGCATCTCCAGTGAGGCCGTAAATTTCCATGATAACCTTCTCCCTTTTGCTACTCCCCAAGGCGTGGAATATTTTCTATAAAGAGTTTATCCATTGCTCAGATACTAATGGATTTGTACCCCCATTAATTGTTGGCGGTTGTTACCTCGTGAAGAGGTCTAACATTGATCCTCCACGTTGCGGATCAGGGTGCTCCATACGAGTAAGGTTATTATTCATAACCTGAGTGAGTTGTCCCAGTATGGTAATAACTTGATTAGCAAAAGTTTTATCTCTAGATCCACAATAATTATCTTGACCAGGAGGGAAATCCCTACACGGAGTGCATGCATTTATATGGTTTCCATTCCTTCCACTAGGCACCATTTCTAAACAATGTCATAAAATAGATTAATTTATGAATCGAAATACATAATTCCATATTTGTAAAACACTCAACATAAATTGAACTATTTATGGATATAATCCATAATAAAAAAATGTTTTCTGTGAGGAATTATATACTCATAAACCATTCATAATGGTTTGTAAAGAAAATGAGAATTATCCTAAGTATATCCCCCGGGAGTGTGAAAACAAAGAGTGCAGCAAGGCCCGTTGTCGTGCACCAGTTCCCATTCGAGTCTAGCTCAAAGTGGTGTTTTTGGGTTTTACCCCTAGGTACATCTGTGCCAGAGCCGCCTCTACCTGATCGTATACAGGAAGGGATGTATTGCTCGGAAAACTCACAAAATCTATATAATACCAAAATTCTAGGAAGTTATTCTATACCAATACTCAAATTCTATCTTAGGTCTATGTGCTCTAATTAGAGTTTATCTAAATATAGCTTCCAAGGTTAGAACTAAACTACCTCTGATACCAACTATAACACCCCGACCCCAGTTACCTGGAGTCCGTGCATTATTGCGTAACATTATCATGATCACAAAAGATCAAGTCTCAAAAGGCCGATTAGTTTAGTAGCCTTGGAAACACTAGATACATTCATAAATGTTACATTACATCATAAAGTGAAAAACTACAAAAACAAAGTCTCCATAGTCCACACTCATATCCTCTTCTGACTATCCCTGCAGGTCATTCATAAAATAATTCTTCACATCCTGGAAAATATTAAAACATTGAAAGGGGTGAGCTCAGATGCTCAGTAAGGATAACAATATAGCGGAAGATTTCCTCAATAAACATAAACATTTAAGGCAATGTATAACTAAAACAAAATCCTTTTAAAATTGAACTTCAACATAATATGGAAAAAGTAAAATGAGATAATTCCATTTAATTCCTCAAATGGATATTCTAATGTCCGAATAATCACATGCAATATCAATAACCATTTTCATAATGATCGAATGCATAATGCCATACTATCATAACCACGTAGCCAAGGCCTCGTGCCAAGACCACAAATAACATTTTGTCAAGGCCTCGTGCCAAGACATTAGTTTGTCTCATGAGACCTACCGATGCATCGAGGAGCTATAACGGGCTCCACCCGTCACTTATTAAGTCCAATGCATTCCTCATATGAACAGGTTTAAACATATCATAAACCATAACATAATCGTATCACATAAAACATGCATAAAGGAAACATAAGATTTCCACACTTCAATCACAAGATATCAATACAACACATTTATATAATAAAAATTTATCAAAACCATTTTCAATACCAAAATAAAAGAAAAGTAAAACATGGTATTTATTTTTCTTTTTAAAAAAAAAACAGTTATGGCTTATAGAGGAAGCTGAAACTCAAATAATAGTCACAGCGGCGGAGAAGTCGTTGTTTCCGCATACATAAGAAAGAACATTCCTTTTTTCATTTAGTAAAAACGCTTCATATAATAAGATTCCTTTTGAGTAAAAGTAAAAGTCAAAGGGTTTTATACACAATATAAATGAAAGTTTTGTATAAAACCAAATATGCCTCAATGAAAGGAGATTGAGACAAAGTCCTTACAAATATCATTTGTAAAATAAAATAGATCTTTTATGTTTATTTACTATAAGTACACATAAATAAAGTACGAATACAAGATAGGACATAATAATATCTTGACATAATTTGAAAGTAGGAGATTAACCCAAAGAATGGAAATTGGGTTAAGAAATTCCCTTACCTCGTGTCTGACTTGACTCGATCGTTATTTAACCTCCTGAATAATAAAATAGAGTTAATTTATACATGATTAAGAACCTTTTTCATGTTAATTATTAATTTTATATTACTTATTACCATGTTATGAACATTATGTAATTATTTAAGTTAATAACAGTCGTTTTGTCGATCTTTGGTACATGAGTCAAAAATAAACTTATTATAATTACAAGATGTTTATGTGGTAGAATATCCCTTATCTCCATGAATTATATTCATGATTAAGATATCATATATATCATATATATACATTATATACTTTCATTCATAATATTACGTAACATTTAGATGTACGAAATGAAATGCACCGTTCATGGAGACGGTAAGCCGTACGTACGCATGAATGCTACTTTCATTTCTATTTTTTATTTAATGGAATGAAATCATAATAATATAAAGGTATATTATAATTATAGTATAATATCATATATAATATCATTTACTCCATCCTTTATACATCCCACATATTTCATTAACGATTCAAATCACTTTGAGGGGGCGGTAGTCCGCACTACTTAAAATGAAGATATCGCGTTTGCCTATAATGGAAACCATAAAGGAATGACATAAATTAAAAATAAAGAATCTTAATTATAAAATAAACATATTATATATCATATATAAATATAGTGACATCTTAATGGACACCTTTGAAGGTGTTATATGAGTGTTGAACAATCATTGTTTCGTGAGGCAGAAATTTTCCATCCATCGAAACAGTATGTTATTTAACCATTAGATGTAGGTGTGTGTAAGTTTAGCTCGAATCATTATTATAACAACATCCTAGTATATTTAGTATACTGGTGTTGTTAAAAAATAAATTAATAAATAGAGTTTATGGGGTTGGAGAAGCAAAATAAAACAAAATAACATAAGAGAAGACTTTACCATAAAATCGGGTAACTCTTTTTGATTTGAGCCAAAGGCTTACTTGGGAAGCGTTATGCCTAAAGTGAGGATTCTAGGAGTAATATAGGGAAGTTGGGAGAGTATATGGGAAGAGGTTGGCCGAGCCAAATATCTTGAAGTTGTGAATAAGGTGGTAGAGGTGGGGGCCTTTTATAAGAGGAGAGAAGGGGCACTCTTGGAAAGATTGAAATGTTACTTTATTATGAAATGATTTTCGGATTATAAAGGTCCCACAATGATATATATCGAGGATAAGGTGATAAGGGTTATAAATATACTCATCCAATAGGTTTGTGACAAGTGTACGCCTTAGATTTTACATTATATTTTCATTTTATTTAAATCGTTAATTAATGAGGTAATCGTTGCATCATCATTGTGTCATAAGATTTTTAATTTATTTAATGTCTAAAAATTACAAAAAAAATATCATGATGTAGTAAATCTTTTTATCTTTCTAATTAATATTTATAGTAAAAAATATTACTTTTATAACCCCATTTAAAAATTGTTTTATTAAAACAACTCATGTTTGTGACATTTTTATTTTAACATTAAATAAAACGTTTTTAATGTCATTTTCCTACCAAAGTGGCTCCACGGGGTGCCCAAGTTGACCCATTAATTTTCATGGTCGGCCATGACTCATACAATAGGGGTAGGACAAGTATGAAGTTATTTTCATATTTATATAATATCATTTTTACCTTAAATTTCACTAATTACCTTTAATCCCGATTAATTAAACTTAAAAGTTACTATTCACCAAAAATTATTTTAATCCCACTGAACCACATTTTACTTCCTAATGACAACCATGTATGTAGGATTTTTTAAAATCAAATCACAGAAGTGGTAATGTTTCATTTAAACGAAAAAACAGTTTTTTTAACTACCACTTAGTGGTTTCACTATTCATCAAAAATTGATGTTTTTCAGAACAATGCCAAAATTTCACCCTAAGCTATAATTAATATTCTGAATTCAAAAATGATTTCTATTTTACAAAATTCTAAACATATAAGTTTCATTAATTAATTTTATAATTAATTCTCATTCTCACAATAAATAGCGTGTTTTTAAGAAACAATAAATATCAAAAGATTGACAATTGTTTATGTCCAATTTCAAATTGAAATTAATTATAATTACTACCACTGGACAAAAGGGTAAAAATATATTATAATTATACTTTAAAACCACTAAATAGTATAATTTATCACTATAAATTATTTTTTTTTAAAAAGTTGTTTGAAGTATTTTTCACTATTCATAAAAAATCGGATGTTCTCAGAAAATTACAAAAAATTCAACATAGGGTAATTTAGATATTACGAATAAAAAAACTGAAGTACATTTTGAAATATAAAATTTATTTAATTTCAAAAGGTGGGTATTACTATTCATAACTACTACTTTTATTGGTCGCGGTGTGTTATAATCTCTAACTTGCGTACAATGAAAGCTATTGCATTATTGAAAGAGAAGCATATCGTGAAACTAGGAGTGTTATAGGTGACATCCAATCCATTTACTTAATCACAATAATTTCACATCAAGGAAGGATAATAATACATGGATAAGTCATAATCCCACAAGCCTTTGAAGAAATTTTATATTATTTTTATACAAAAATAATACTACAAAGTGTTTTTATTTATAATTCAATAGATAATTGTTTGTAAAAACCTACATGACATGTAAAATTAGAAAATATTGAGAAACAATATACACACATTTCAACAATTAATTATCTATATCAACTTCAATGTTATTTTTTTGTATAATTTTTCCTTTTTCTTGTTGTCTAGGAGGTTATTGGTCTAGTTTATCTTCTTAATCCCTTACATTAGTGCACTAATTTTCACAGTTACTAAATTCATCACATATAAAACATATAATTTGTAAGGTATCCTTATGATGAACATTATTTTTTATATGTCATGATATCTAAACATTCCTTTTTCCCTCAGTAACTTATTATTATAATCCTTCTCTTACAACAAATAAAACATTTTCTAGTTTCTTTAAGACAATATCTTGATTAAATTTACCCACATTTTTGACATATAGAAATATTAATGTTTATTCTTGCATCATATTCATCCTATGATCAGATGTGATACTCAATCATTCTCTTCTTTGGTGTGTTTGATGTTTTTAAAAAACTAAAGTCATTAATCATAAGATTAGAATGTTTGGTGAGAGAATATTTTTTTTCAAAACCAAATTCTCTTGATTCCCCATTAGGGAAATTACTATTTCTTCTATCACATCCACTGTTAACTCCATTCCTTATAAATATTTCCATTACTAAAAAAGATTAAAATTATTAATAACAACATAAAATAATTATTAAATATAATTTCATGATAATTAAACATAAAGATGAATTTTCATATAACACCATTATGTAAAATAATAATTATTTTTGTTAAACCTATATCACTATTACTTCCTCTAGGGTTACTTTAAGTCAGGTTCTCTTATAATTACTGACCCAATCGCTCTTAATGTAATTTGGTAATAAATCATATATAATGGTTTGTAAAGAGAATATGATCAACCTAAGAATATCCCCCAGGAGTGTTAAACAAGGTGTGTCCATATTCCTATTTATCATAAACTAGGTGAAGATCATGTTAATACCAAACCATCCTTTTCATGATTATTACATGTAGGATCATCTATTCCAAATCCTTCATCCCCTTATATTATCATGATAATTATTTTATTTCTAGGAAAAACACATACTCAAGACTTTATCAAAATTTCAGGAAGTTGTTCTATACAAAGACTCATACCTATGGGTTTTTACTAAATTTATCTAATCTATAAACCAAAAAATAACTGAAATACTCCACAAAAATAACTAAACCATTTTCTGATACCAATTGAGGAACTCCAGACTTAGACTATAAGTTTTGATACTAAAAACCCTTTCTTAAAACACCAGATTCGATACAAAGTTAGATAACCCATGATAAAAATACATATATTTCAAATTAATTCCATAACTAAAAAATTACATATCATAAATATTCATAATAACTAAAGTATTAATGTGGTAGAGGACTAGATTCATAAGAAACTTATTTTATAAAAATTTAACATAATTAATTCACACTAGACTCCATTATAGAATTCCCTTGACTCATACCCATCTTAATAACTCAAGGAATGAAAAAATAGAAAAGAAGTGAGATCAATTATCATTATGGGAAAATATCATCAACATCTAATCAAAATTTCAATCAAAATTATGTGTTTACAACCGTAATTTTTTATTATGCACTATGTCATAGAATATTTTAGAACATTTAAGACTATGCAAAAAATATGATACACATTGCATGAATGACTCAAAGGTATAATCCCTGAAGAATATGGGATTGAACATTGAATTATATGAGAATATACTTTTTTATATTTTTATATTAATTTTACTCAGAATTTTAAGTACTTATGAGTTCCCCCCAACAAAAAATAGTATATAAAAGGAAAACTAGCCACGCTTGATCGACACAAGACCATATCAGAGTAAATTCAACCTCACCTAGCACGATGTTTCGCACGGAATCCAGGGATGTCCTCCTGGACGGGAGATTCAAACGTTCCGATTGGTTTCTAACGGGTTTGTTCGTAGAACCGGAAACATCCAACGATTCCACATCCGTTTGGACCTACTTTCCAAAGGCAGGCGCTCATTAGCTTGTGGACTAATGAGACTTAGGAATTTGCATTGGTCGAGAGGATGGGAGGTCAGACTCATCACACCTTTTTGAGGGGAATTATTGTCTACTCCGGGACTCTATAGATTTAAGTTATGTTCGTGAATCCTTATTACATTACCAAGTATAAAATGTGCTTTCCTTTAGTTTTAACAATCAATGATTAAATATGAATGAAATTTAGAGAATCTTTTATATGTATTTGAGGTTATTCATCAATAGAGAATCATCTATATCTGTTTAGAGATTCTTGGTCAATGGTATCCTTCAAAACATTTATATAAAAGTCTCTTGGTCATTTATGATGACCAGGATGGTTTTAAAGCCACTCAGTGGGGCACTTGAAGTTTATTGTCATTCAGAAGGACAGAGATTATTTCAAAGTTGGGATCGAACCCATAAATGGGCTACCTACATATCCTTTCATTTGGAAAAGGAATCAGAACCCACGTAGTTCGAGGAATGGGGTATGATGTTTATGATTGCTGGCTCAAAGATGAATGTCATAATTACTTTTACACTCTAAGCTCACGTGAGTCATGCTCGGTGTGAGAAACAAGAGGTATTGATAAAACTTAGACAATTGTGCCATAAAAGATGCAATCATAAGAATTTGTTTGGGGATTATGTATAGATGACTGCCCAGATAGATGAAGGTTTAGGATTTACTTTTAGGGAGAAAATCCATGAACAGGGTCCACAAAGTTATATGTGCTTCAGGGAGATTTGAATACTCTAATCTTGGGGCTTACTCCTAAGGAGGATGCCCAAGTTAGGAGGGGACTTATGATTGGGTTTTATTCCTGAAAAGGAAACCCAAATCAAAGGTAATTTATGACTGGTTAAGAGAAGTTTAAGGGGACTTGGGGCTTATTCCTGAAAAGGAGACCCAAGGTTATGACTGAGTCTTATTCCTGAAAAGGAGACCCAGGTTAAGGGACTTGGAGCTTTACTCCTGAAAAGGAAGCCCAAGGTTATGACTGAGTCTTATTCCTGAAAAGGAGACCCATGTTAAGGGACTTGGAGCTTTACTCCTGAAAAGGAAGCCCAAGGTTATGACTGAGTCTTATTCCTGAAAAAGGATACCCAGGTTAGGGATTAAGGTTTGGGGCTTACTCTTGAGGAGGATTCCCATATTTGTGGTTGGGGCTTATTATTAAGAAAGATTCCCATATTAGAGGACTTGATTGGGGCTTACTCCTGAGGAAGATGCCCATATTAAAGGTTTTATAACTGGGGATTATTCCTGAAAAGGAGACCCAAGTTAGGATTTTCTCATCTTAAAGGATGAGGTTGAATGAATGAACTCTCTGTATTTTAGTGACATAAGGATATTTAAATCACTAGACTTTGAGAGAGATTCCACAGAATTCCTTTCAGATAAGAAAGTCAAATCAAGAAATCATGCCATAAATGGCTTTGAAGAGTGTCTTGAAGACTGAATCTTAAAAAGGAAAGGTGAAATGGCTTAAGAGGGGTAAAATGGGCAAGATGGGCACCCAAAAAGATAGGGGTGCGCAAGTCTTGAAAGGCGCGCAAGTCCTGCGGCGGCGCGCAAGTATTGGTCGCGCAAGTATACTTGCGCGACACATGATGTACTTGCGCGATTTTCAATCAGAATTGAAATACTTGAGTGACTCTTGATAAAACCCTTTAGAATCCCCTTGAGGTTCTTCCAGAAAAGGGACGCGCAAGTTATATTGAAGGAATTAAGTCGGCGCGCAAGTGTTTGATAAGTTTCAACACTTAGGCCTTCCTTCTTCTCTTTAGATCTTCCGTTCTAGGTAAGAAATTACCTTAGAAGTGTTTCGGATGCTTTGAGAAGATACTTGGGCGTCGGGAGCTTCAATCCGAGTTTCTGGAAAAAGATCATCTCGAATAGGGGGCCCATAGGGTCTATTTATAGGCAAAAGAAGACCCCGGGCGGTTACCGGGCGGTTACCGGGCGGTTACCAATTAGGTCGTGCAGGTACACTTGCGCGCCAGTGGTATAACTTGTGCGGTGGATTTGCTGTTGATCCTTTGTTCATGCCTTTGTCGAGAGGATGGGAGGTCAGACTCATCACACCTTTTTGAGGGGAATTATTGTCTACTCCGGGACTCTCTTTATAGATTTAAGTTATGTTCGTGAATCCTTATTACATTACCAAGTATAAAATGTTCTTTCCTTTAGTTTTAACAATCAATGATTAAATATGCAAGAAATTTAGAGAATCTTTTATATGTATTCGAGGTTCTTCATCAATAGAGAATCATCTATATCTGTTTATAGATTCTTGGTCAATGGTATCCTTCAAAACATTTATATAAAAGTCTCTTGGTCATTTATGATGACCAGGCTGGTTTTAAAGCCACTCAGTGGGGCACTTGAAGTTTATTGTCATTCAGAAGGACATAGATTATTTCAAAGTTGGGATCGAACCCATAAATGGGCTACCTACGTATCCTTTCTTTTGGAAAAGGAATCAGAACCCACGTAGTTCGAGGAATGGGGTATGATGTTTATGATTGATGGCTCAAAGATGAATGTCATAATTACTTTTACACTCTAAGCTCACGTGAGTCATGCTCGGTGTGAGAAACAAGAGGTATTGATAAAACTTAGACAATTGTGCCATAAAAGATGCAATCATAAGAATTTGTTTGGGGCTTATGTATAGATGACTTCCCAGATAGATGAAGGTTTAGGATTTACTTTTAGGGAGAAAATCCATGAACAGGGTCCACAAAGTTATATGTGATTCATGTAGATTTGAATACTCTAATATTGGGTCTTACTCCTAAGGAGGATGCCCAAGTTAGGAGGGGACTTATGATTGGGTTTTATTCCTGAAAATGAAACCCAAATCAAAGGTAATTTATGACTGGTTAAGAGAAGTTTAAGGGGACTTGGGGCTTATTCCTGAAAAGGAGACCCAAGGTTATGACTGAGTCTTATTCCTGAAAAGGAGACCCAGGTTAAGGGACTTGGAGCTTTACTCCTGAAAAGGAAGCCCAAGGTTATGACTGAGTCTTATTCCTGAAAAGGAGACCCAGGTTAAGGGACTTGGAGCTTTACTCCTGAAAAGGAAGCCCAAGGTTATGACTGAGTCTTATTCCTGAAAAAGGATACCCAGGTTAGGGATTAAGGTTTGGGGCTTACTCCTGAGGAGGATGCCCATATTTGAGGTTGGGGCTTATTCTTAAGAAAGATGCCCATATTAGAGGACTTGATTGGGGCTTACTCCTGAGGAAGATGCCCATATTAAAGGTTTTATAACTGGGGATTATTCCTGAAAAGGAGACCCAAGTTAGGATTTTCTCATCTTAAAGGATGAGGTTGAATGAATGAACTCTCTATATTTTAGTGACATAAGGATATTTAAATCACTAGACTTTGAGAGAGATTCCACAGAATTCCTTTCAGATAAGAAAGTCAAATCAATAAATCATGCCATAAATGGATTTGAAGAGTGTCTTGAAGACTGAATCTTAAAAAGGAAAGGTGAAATGGCTTAAGAGGGGTAAAATGGGCAAGATGGTCACCCAAAAAGATAGGGGCGTGCAAGTCTTGAAAGGCGCGCAAGTCCTGCGGTGGCGCGCAAGTATTGGTCGCGCAAGTATACTTGCGCGACACATGGTGTACTTGCGCGATTTTCAATCAGAATTGAAATACTTGAGCGAATCTTGATAAAACCCTTTAGAATCCCCTTGAGGTTCTTCCAGAAAAGGGACGCGCAAGTTATATTGAAGGAATTAAGTCGGCGCGCAAGTGTTTGATAAGTTTCAACACTTAGGCCTTCCTTATTCTCTTTAGATCTTCCGTTCTAGGTAAGAAATTACCTTAGAAGTGTTCCGGAAGCTTTGAGAAGAGACTTGGGCGTCGGGAGCTTCAATCCGAGTTTCTGGAAAAAGATCCTCTCGAATGGGGGGCCCATAGGGTCTATTTATAGGCAAAAGAAGACCCCGGGCGGTTACCGGGCGGTTACCAATTAGGTCGCGCAAGTCACCTGCGCGACCAAGGTGGCCGCGCAAGTACACTTGCGCTCCAGTGGTATAACTTGCGCGGTGGATTTGCTGTTGATCCTTTGTTCATGCCTTTGTCGATTTTTGATGTTTTCTTCAAAGGATGAATCACTTTCAGCTGAGATATTCCCTTTTCCGATCTCTAGATTCTGTGACGAAAGGAGCGTCAACAAAAGTCCCCCCTCAGAGTTGGATCTGGAGAGAAATGAGGATTTGACTCTGAGGAAATCGAATCTTTCCAAAGGAAAAGGGAGGGCGCGCAAGTCTTTCAGTGCGCAGAGGGTGGCGGGTAAGTCTGCATCGCGCAGGCCTTAAGCGCTCTGGGGGTGGCGCGCAGGTAGGCTTCCTGGCCTATAAATACACGGCCTCATCTCCGTTACATGCATCTGGATTTCCTGATTTCTCGAGATCTCGCCGCGCAAGTCTTCCTCGCCGCGCAAGTCTCTTGTTTTCACTGTTTCCTCGCTGCCGCGCTACTCTCAATGTAATAGGGCTTGCGCGGAAATACTTGCGCGACAAAAACTTGCGCGGCACATGTATCACTTGTGCGACATCTCCATACTTGCGCGCCTTAATGCCTTAGCCATTTCTTTCAAATTCTTTCACAAATTTTATGAAAAGAATAAACCCATTTTAAGAGTTTAATTTATTCAACTCCTGTGCAGATTCAATGGCTCTTAGACCTGGATTAATTGATGAACTGGCTAGAAAGCGAATAGATGATATGATGGATATCATTGGCCCTGATTACTATACTGTCAAAGACAGTACTCTTCCAGATTTGGCTAAGTATCTGAAGAAATATCATCGCGACTTTCCTCACTGCACTTATCTACCTTTGTATGGTCATGGTCATCTGCAAGAAGTCATTATTCCAGAAGTAAAGAATTATCTTCCATTTTCTTGGTTTCAGAATTATACCAATTTTGCTTCAGCAAATATCTCAGGCGGAGGAGTATTTCAAACTGCTGGAACAGTGGAGAAGGCTTATGTGATGCATCATAGCCCTTGCACACCAGATCTGAAAAAACATACACCTGAGCTTCAACCGCATTTTCATCCTTCAATCTTCCGAAATGCTCAGATGGATCAATCCAAAGGCTGGAAGAAAAGTTGGGATTTCCGTCCTGGGTGAGGTGTGAAGAAAACTTGGATGTGGGTATACTGGGTGCGACAGACTTGCGCAGAGTTTATTGGGGATCTGAAGAGAGCTACAATATATGAGGCTGTTTGGGTTGGGAAAACATATATTTACAGACATGATAACTTCGTGCCAGAGATACTCAGCCACTGGAGCCCAGTGACTAATTCTTTCCATTTGACTCATGGAGAAGTAGGTATCAGTTTGTGGGATGTCCACAAGATTTCAAGAGCTCCAATCTTGGGCGATATGTATGATGAATTCATTCCTCCCAAGGTGACTTGGAATGATCCAGAGAAGACTCCTGCTTTGGCTCGAGAATTATGTAAAATCTTTCACAGGCTTAAGAGTTCAGAGACCTCATTAACTCATTTTAGAAAAGATATTCATCCGGAAGAATGGATGAATTTGTTTCTTACTGAGAAGAAAGGGATGGAGCCAAAAGAAAAAGGATCCAAGAAAAAGAAATCCAAGGATACCCGGCCCAGACGTCCTACCACTTGTCCAAAACCTGAGAAGAGAGGAGCTCCTGGCACATTCTGGCCAACTCTAGAAGCAGGAGAGTTTGAAAAATGGGGCTATGAAGTGAATCAAAGAATTCCAAAGAAAACTCGTCTGGCGGGTTTCTTGGCAATGTGGCTCAGTGTTTATCTCTTGCCGGTCAGGGATTCGAAGGGAGGCGTTAGGCCAGGGACCTTCGTCATTGCGGCCAAGTTCGCTGAGGGAAAAATGGTTGGGTTAGCTACCCCCATTTTAGCAAAGATTCACAGGAGTTTACTTCACGTTTTCCAGGGTAAATCTCCTTTAAGAATAGTGGGACCATTCCAGGTTTTGTGGGGATGGATCGCCACTCACTTCAGGACTTACAATGTACAGAATGGATTACAAATTCCTGGAATCTCTTTCAGACTGTCAGTGCAAGCATTCTCTGGAATTTCTCCATTAGATGTTAATGGTTATGACATGAAAGTAAGACTAAGAATGTATAAGGAATTTAACTTCTTTCCTTATGGAAGTCCGCCATCTGGGCGGTTTGTTGATGATGGGAAAGCCCATTTGGATTTGAGGGCATTCATGCTAGATTGCAGGGATGGCGTGTTAGTAGCCAGGATTGATGGATAAATCATATGCGAGGCCTATGCTCCATATAGATTTGCACGCCAATTCAAATTTTTGCAACAGATTTTTGTATCCCCTCCAGTACATGTCAGGTTAGAGCAACATCCGATGGTTGCTCGACAACTATGGTTGCTGACATCAAGAGAGAAGACTGGGGCAGTATTTGATCTACCAGTTGAAAAAGCGGCACATTATTTGACTACATTTTATGCCGAACACTGGATAGCATCATACCCTAAAGGGATATTGAATCACCCAGTATATCAAGTGGGAAAGAGGAAGAGGACTGTAGAGAAAGAAACTCTTCCTCATGAAGGTGACGCTTCTCCACCTGAAATAGGTTCAACAGACTCCTCTTCTAGAACTGATTAATCGGATTATCACGATGGGGATGATGAGGCACAACCGGCAGCAAAGCGGTTTCGTGCCCGATATAATCCTCCGGCCAGAGTTAAAAGACCCACTCCATCAGCTCCTTGTGAGTTATTTGATTGTAATAACTTCAATCACTGCTACTTTATAAAGTAATAAGTCTTACTTTCTTATTCTCTATCTGTAGTTGCAGGAGTCAGGAAGAAATTAAAATCAAAAATTGTAGGACCTTCCTCACAGCCTTTATATCTAAGAACAGAGGCTGTTCAGCTATGGCAGAGCTTATACTGTGATACTGAGACCACCTGGCTGGATTTGTGTGAGGGCCTACAACTTCCTGGAATAGGATATCTTCTAGCTTCTAAAGACCTTCAATACGGAGATAACCCCAATGAAGTGCGAGCTTACATCAGAGAGCTGGAAATGCTCATATATGCCACTGATTATTCGGTTCCTATCACCAGGAGGGTGAAGGAAATGATTGATCGTGACACCACTGAGGGGGCTGGTGGTTCTGGAGATGAGGAATGGAAAGAGTACGTGGCTCCTAAAGATGTAAGTTTTCTTTCCTTATTTTCTTTTCAACTTGATTTTAGTTGAAGCTTTGTTACTTAAGGAAGTTATTTTCTTTATCTTGCAGCTTGCAAAGAAAGGAACCGGGGTTCCTTCGCCACAATATAGCCCTGGTGGTACTGCTATCGGGGCTGCTGCTGATTCTCCTCGCGAACCAGGTGAGATATCTCCAGGCCAGCAGGCCATGAATGAGGCACTGGACATAGCCTTTCATTCTCCAATCCAAGTGCCAATAAGGGAGACTACTGATACTCCGAAAAAACAAAAGAAGCCAAGGCAACGAAGGAGGAAATCCATAGCTAAACGTTTCATTAGTAGTGGTAAGTCCTTCGAACAATCATGAGTTTTATACCCATAATCATATGGTTACTCATATTTCTGAGGATTGCAGGGGCTTCTTCAATTTCCCCCTTGAGGGAAGGGACTGATCCTTCTTCAAAGGTCGTGGAAGGTGCTGTAGAACAATCACAGACCCATGCTGACTTGGTTGCTCCTGGAGAAGAGCTACCATCCATTCCCAGTATCCCTCTTATTACTGAAGATGTTGTCTAGGGTCAGGGGTTGCAGGACATAATTCGGCAAGAATACGTAGCAAATGTTCCCACTGGTGAGACTAACCAAGATTCTGAAGTATCATTGGATGAAATGATGAATCAATGAATGACTTTTGAAGAATTTTATGATCATGCTAATTTGTCATGTGATTTAGAAGACCTTGGGCGTGAGTGCTACCCTTCGCCCAATTTTGTTTTTAAAAATATACTTCTAACCATGATGGAAAATAATATGAAGTTTCTTCCGTAGAAGCTGCTGAACTGCCAATGCCCGAAGAGGGTGTGGACACTGATGTCAACCCTATCATTGTAGAAACATTATCTCAAGTAGAGATAAATCCAATAAACTCTCCTGAGACCCATCTTGAAAATCCTATTGAAACTGGGAAAGATAGGGAGAAGTCTTCTCAGGTTGCTGAACCACCATTGGGTAATGGATAACAATATTTGTGATTGTACTTTATTCGCAAGACAATCCATTCTTTTGTTATCCTTTGAAGCTGACTAAACCTTTCAATTAATCATGCAGGACCATCAACTGCAATGACTAGATCTGAAGATGAGGCTTCAGCATCTGCCCCAACGGGAATTGAAAGTGAGGAAGCACAAGTCAGGGGGGAAAGAGCAGGACAAGGCACCTCCCTAAGCGCGCTAATTCCAGATTACATACCCCCTTCTGACGATGATATTGAATCAGATCCAGATATGCTTAAAGCATTCAGCTTTTCACGACGTAAGGCATGGAATAACATATGGAACATCATATCGGGGGTGCCTTCAGAAGAGCTACTATAAAAAATTTCCCGATTGTCATCCCAATTTGTTATAATGGGACTTGGTGGTTTTGGGTATGAAAAGATCCATGCTGCGGTGAAACAGATCATTTTCAGGAGGGAGCAAATGCAGACAAGTCGCGAAGATTTGACCAGAGTGAAATTTTCAGTCAACATAGGTGAATTTGAGGCTGCGATATCCCAGGCTGAAGCTGATTATGATGTCAAGATGAAGGATCTGAAGCAAAAAATCAAAGAAATGGTCGTCCAGCAGGTGCAACTCCAGCAACAGTTAGATGCTGTTACTGGGGAACTTGATCAGCTTAATAAATCATTGGATGAAACTCATATGAATGGCATGAAAGCCATTGCAGATGCTAAGAAGGCACTTCAGTAAGCTGAAAAGAGTGAAGCTGGTCAAGTGCACGAGCTTCAAGTAACTGTTGATAAGGCTCAGGATGCTATACATCAAATGAAGACTTATGTTGACAATCTTCTGTATTTCTTGAAAAAGAGAAGAGATTCCAGTCTGTGGATGTCCTTCTAACTCTTGTGTATCAATGAAAACCACTTTTGTCTTCAATCATTTGTACTTGCATTCTTCCATTACCTGCTTCAAATTTACTTAAGCCAATGGGCTTAGTAATCATAGTTTGATTTTTACTAGGATTATTACAAATAACCCTACAAACTTTGAATCTTTTAACTGCTCAATATTACTTAAATCATACAAAAAAAATGTATATTTAGTGAGCTGGAACTTGACTTTTATTCAGAGTTCCTTTGTCTTTTGTGTGGGCAGTTTAAAGTCACGCACGCCGGACATAAAGGGGCTAATGTTTAAGGTCGAAATAGCTTTGACCGAAATAGATTAAAATGGATTCAATTCCTTGAAAATTTATCTGAAAACATATTACCATACTCAAGTATGAGGGAAAAAATGTAAACTATGGCTTAAGAATATTTGAATATGAGGAATGATATGAAAAAAAGAGCTAAAAGGCATTAGAAGAAGTAGTTTCCAAGAATGAAGTTACTATTATTTAACAAAACCCGTTAGGGGGTTGAAATATGCAGGGCCACCTATGGGAATTGGCTGCATAGTCAAATAAAATAGCATCTTTTGGCTGACAAGTCTGTTATGTGGACTGTTTATGCAAGGCCACCTATGGGCACGTGCTGCATAGTCAGGCAAAAGAACTCCCAGAAATTTACTTTCCTAGTGCTAAAAGCCAGTGAAAGTTTATGGAGATTCAAATTTTCTAAAGCATAGAGTTTGTTGTATGGAAAGAGGTACTTGAATATGGAGAAGATATTTCCAAACAAGAATATCGAAGAACTGGATGAATAACACTCCTACGAAGGTCTGACCCAAACGTAGTGAAGAAGAATAAACCATAGACTTGAATACTTTCAGATCATGAAAAAGGATATGGGACAAATATGTTAAGGATGGCTATTTTTTGCGGATCCCTACATACTGTCGTTTTAAGACAAATAAGGACAAAAGAGGCATTCTTCCCAAGAATGAAGTTACCATTATTTAACAAACCCGTTAGGGGGTTGAAACATGCAGGGCCACCTATGGGCATTGGCTGCAAGGTCAAATAAATAGCATCTTTTGGCTGACAAGTCTTCTATGTGGACTATTTATGCAAGGCCACCTATGGGCACATGCTGCATAGTCAGGCAAAAGAATTTCTCAGAAGTTTGACATTTTTCTGACTAGAAGTCATGAAAAAGGGTTATGAAGATCTGAAAATATTTAAGGTTAGGATTATAACACATAAATATGGGTATTGTCCAATGTATATAGAGATACATAGGTTAATGAAAACCATAATCATGTTGTGGCTGGGTCCTGAATTGAAATTTTGGACTTCACTACGTATCTCATAAGAATGAGAATCAAGCCATACGTAGTTCTTGAAATGCAGTTTAACGTCATGCAGGACGAAAGTATGAGTGATCTTAGTTTAGGGTCATAGAATTCAGACCATAATAATGAATACACAGTGTGTGTTTTCAGGAGGACTTTTCAGCCAAGGGACTGAAAGTGAAATTTGTGGTCAGGCCCAAAAGACTTGGGACTGGATTCGAGGGACACTCGAATGTTCCTACGTATCCCATAAGGATGGGAATCAAGTCCACGTAGTTCTAGAATTACCCTTAGTACAAATTTGATTCGTACATGTGAAGGGTGAAAGGGGACTTTAGTGCAATGATGGTTTAACCTAAGATAAAAAGTTCAAGCATTAACATGTATGCACGTAGTCTTTTGAAAATGAAAACCATGATTGAGAAAAAAAAATCAACCTTAATAATGGTTCCTTCTCAAATGAGGAAATCAAAGAATATTGTAGTTTATTGTCATACCAGACAAAAGTGTTGTATAGTTTAACGTCATATAACAAGGACGAAAGTGAATCAATGTAAAGATATTGATTCCAGGGGCGGTTTCACAAATCAACATCATATGAGGTTGTGGTGAACCGATGTGAAGAGATTGTTTTTTTTGGGCTTGAACCCTGGGTGGTTGCCTACATACCCATCCTGGAGGGCGAGGATCAAAGTCCGTGTAGTTCAATTAAAGAATGAATTAATGATCAAGTTGTTCTTGTGGACAATGATCTAACAAAAAAAATGTTGGGACTTACACATGGTTAGTGGCCCAAAGAGAATGTTATGGTTGATGTTCGCTCTAAGATCATGTGAGTCATACTCGGTGTGAGAAACAAGAGGTAATAACAACCTTAACGATGCACAGTTTAATGTCATGTAGGACATAAAAAAGGGACTATGCAGTTTAAAGTCTTGCAGTTAGGACTATTGGTGCTGCACAGTTTAGTGTCATGTAGCAGAGACAAAATACAGTTTAATGTCATGTAGGACATATCAAGGATTTTCTGTATAGTTTAGCGTCATGTAGTTAGGACGATGGGGATAAAATAGTTTAACATCATATTGGACGAAAGGGGGACTGTGCAGTTTAATGTCATGCAGTAAGGACAAAAGAGTGTACCATTTTAACGTCATGTCGGGCGAAAGTGCGAATAGTTTAAGGTCATATGCATGGACCGTGAATGGTGTAGTTTAATGTCATAATGGACTTTTGATATTATATAGTTTAACGTCTTTCCGGACGTGAGGTACATTTATACAGTTTAGCGTCATGTAATTTAGGACGTCACAGTTTAACGTCTTGTTGGACATAAGGGATTTGCAAATAGTTTATGGTCATATACATGGACCAGGGATGATGCAGTTTAAGGTCATGCTTGACGGTTTAGGGAACTTTTTCACAGTTTAATGTCGTGTGGGACGAAGTTGCAGTTTAAAGTCATACTGGACCATTGCTGTAGAGTTTAACGTCATATAGCAAGGACGAACTGGTGCTGTACAGTTTAAAGTCATGTAGATAGGACATTATATAGTTTAATGTCATGTAGGACATTTAAGGTGACACAGTTTAACGTCATGTTGGACGAAGTTGCAGTTTAAGGTCATACTGGACCATCGCTGTATGAACCAATTGTAAGAGTCTTGGTTCTAGGAACAATATTTTGTGTTTATACAAAATACTTCTTCAGAAATCTGGCATTAGTTGGAGTCATGATGTGTTCTCCATCCATTGAGATCAGAGAATACGCTCCATTGGAGTAGACATTATGTATTGAATAAGGTCCTTCCCATTTTGGTTCAAGCTTGGGAGGCTTCTTTCCTGGTATCATTGGTGCTCTGAGAACCAATACCAATTCTCCCTGAATGAATGAATGAAGACGAACTTTTTTGTTAAAAGCTCGTGCTATCCGATTCTGATAGATTTCCAAGTGGTGCAAAGTGCACAATCTTTTCTCATCTAACTGTTCAAATTCATTCAACCGCTTTTGGGATTGCTCATCTGTTGATAACTGATCACAAATGGCTATTCTGAGTGAGGGAAATTGAACTTCAATTGGCAAGACTGCTTCTATTCCATATACCAATGAATATGGAGTAGACTGCGTTGCATTGCGAGTGGTAGTCCGATAAGCCCATAAAGCATGAAAGAGTTTATCAGGCCATGACCTCTTATCGTTATCCACCATCTTTTGCAGTATATTTGAAAGAGTCTTGTTGAAGGCCTCTATCTGGCCATTAGCCGCTGCATGATATCGAGATGAATGGTTGGACTTAATGTTGTATTCTTGATACAATTTCTTTACCTCAGAAGAACAGAAATTGGTGCCGTTGTCCGTCAATATGGTATGAGGGACACCAAATCTAGTAATGATGTTAGACTTGATGAAGCTAACAATGCATTTAGAACTGACTTCTTTGAGAGGTACTGCCTCTGCCTATTTGGAAAAGAAATCAGTAGCAGTAAGAATGTACTTAAACTGCTTGGCCGTAGCTGAAGGGTAAGGTCCCACCACATCCATTCCCCATGTGGAAAATGGCCATGAGTATTTAGCTGTATGAAGCAACTCTAGAGGTTGATGAATGAAGTTGGCATATACTTGGCATGAATGACACTTCTTTGTGAAACTAACACAATCATGTATCATTGAAGGCCAGAAGTATCCAAGCCTTCGAATTTGATCAGACAATCTATGTCCAGACTGGTGGGCACCACAGACTCCTGCATGCACTTCTTTTATGACAGCCATTGTCTCTTCACCATCAATACATCTGAAGAGAACTCCATCAAAACCACGTTTTTAGAGAATTTTCTCGAGGTGGTTTGGACCATCATAAAGAGTAAAATTGACCACACGTCACCGAATTTGTTCTTTCTCGGCTCTATCAGGTGGAAGTGTTCCATTTTGAAGGTATTCCTTGATAGGTGACATCCATCCTGTAGTATGACCATACGGTTCAGGAATGGGACTAATTTCATTAATTTCCTCTGTTCTGACTTGAACATAAGGTGAAATTGCACGACGGTGGGCAATACCGATGGTTGTCTCATCCCGATTTGGATATGCTAAAGCTGTGGCTATATTAGCCAGTGCATCAGCTTGAGCATTTTGTGATCTTGGGACATAAGAAAATGTCGGTTCTGAAGGGAATTCTGACATTAACTCTCTGACGTAATCATACAAAGGGATTAATTCTTCTTTTCTGATGGTATAATCCCCATTGACTTGTTTGATTACCAGGTCTGAATCACTTTTCACCTTTAAGTGATTCACTTGTGCTTAAAGCGCTAACTCCAAGACTGCAATGAGAGCTTGGTATTCAGCTTCATTATTGGTACCACCTTCCCACAACAAAAAGGAATAAGGTAACACTGCCTTATCTGGAGAAATGAGCACAATTCCTAAACCAACTTTTTTGAATTTAGGATTTTCCATTTTCTTCCCTGTTGGACTTCTAGAAGCACCATCAAAATACATTTCCCATGTTTGAGGACTCTCTTGAATAGAGAAAACATCCTCATCAGGGAGTTCGATATCTGAATACGTGTCTTCCACTGAAGGGTGTTCAGCCAGGAAATCAGCCAGAGCTTGGCCCTTAATTGCCTTTTGAGACACATACTGGATGTCGAACTGCTGTAGAATAACCGCCCACCTTTCCAGATGTCCTATAAGCATTGGACGACTAAGGATGAATTTGAGTGGATTATTACGAGATACCAATTGGACCTCGTGATGTTGCAGGTAGTGTCTCAGTTTCTGAACTGCAAAGATTAATGCTAGGCAGCACTTTTCAATACTCGAATACCGGGTTTCTGCTTCAAGCATAGTTCTACTGAGATAGTAGAGACTATTTTCATTCCCAGCATCATTCTTTTGAACGAGAAAGGCACCCAATGATCGCTCTAAAGCTGTCACATAGAGGATAAGAGGCCTACCCTCAACAGGTGGCATGAGTACTGGTGGACTCAAGAGGTATTTCTTGAGAACATCAAATGCTTCTTGACATTCTTCAGTCCACTGGTAAGTGACGCCTTTCTTCAATAATTTGGTAAAAGGTAAACTTTTGCCTGCCAAATTGGCGATGAAACGCCGAATGTAGGCTAAGTGTCCTTGAAGTCCTCTTAATTCATTCAAATTCTGAGGAGGTGACATACCAAGGATTGATTTGGTCTTCTCAGGATCGACTTCAATACCACGATGGCGTACAACAAAGCCGAGGAATTTTCCTGAGGTTACCCCAAAAGCACATTTTAAGGGGTTCATCATCAAATTATGTTGTCGAAGCTTGTGGAATACGACTTCAAAATCAGTCAGGTGATCAAAACTTTGTTTGGATTTAACCACCAAATCATCTACATAGCATTCAACAAACTTCCCTAGAAAAGGTTTGAAGATACGATGCATGGCGCGTTGATATGTTGCACCTGCATTCTTTAAACCAAAGGGCATCACCCGGTAACAAAACACACCTTGAGGAGCTCTGAAGGCTGTATATTCCTCATCTTCTAGGGCCATTCGGATCTGATTATATCCAGAATATCCATCCATGAAAGAAAGTACTTCATAGCCAGCTGTCGCATCAATTAAGAGTTCTGTAATCGGAACTGGGAAATCATCTTTAGGACAATACCGATTAAGATCTCTGAAATCGATGCAAACCCTAATTTGTCCATTCTTCTTCTTTACAGGGACAATATTAGCCAACCACTTGGGATATTGAACTTCTCTGACGAAGTTAGCTTTGATAAGCTTATCCACTTCAGCCTCGATTTTGGCAGCATAGGTTGGGTGTGTTCTTCTCGCGGCTTGCTTGAATCCTCGATGTTCTTTTGGCAAACCCAAATGATGGGTGGCAACATCAGGATCAAGGCCAGGCATCTCTGTATAATTCCAAGAAAAAATATCTTTATTTTGCTTTAAAAAAGAAATATACATCTCTTTCTCTTCAAGGGTCATGGCCGCACTAATTAAAGTGGGGCGTGGATCTTTCTCTGTACCCAGATTTACTTCTCTGAGTTCATCCACAGTGGTAGCGATACCCTCTTCAAATGCTGGAGGAGCATCTCTAAGATCTTCCTCTTCCTCTTCATCATGTGTTATTTCTTCCATTTCTACTTGCAAAGTAGATGAAAAAATGAAATTCTCATGATCATAAGAGATAACAAAATTTTCACATTTTGAAGAAGAAGCTTCCATTTCCGACCCTATTGATGAAAAAGGGTCTTCTTTGGGAAATAAAGAGGAGATGATGGATTGAGAATCGACATAAATATTCACCTCTGGTGTTGCTATAACTTCTTCTGGCCTGATTAGCGAAGTATAGACTTGTTGGATTTCAGAAGATGAAATGAAAACGTCACCACTTATGCTTTCATCACTGCTTGGTAAGTTACCAATTTCTCCCATGTTGTTTGGCTCGATTGTCGTAATTGACATTATGGATCTTTCCATAAGAGTATTTTGATTTGGGCCTATTTTGTCAATTTGACTGATAGGTAACACATAATCTGTACTCACATGTGAAAATGGATTTATTGGAATTTTTTCCAAACCATATGGAGCATTAACTTTGGTAATTTCCTTCATTGTAGATTTTTCTCTTCCCTTCATGTGATAAAATTCCGCCTCAATGTATTGAGACTCACATGTCTTGAACGGGGACTTATCACCATACAATGTTCCAACTTGACCATCGAAACAGTATTTGAGACATTGATGGTATGATGACGGAATAGCTGCATGCTGATGTAGCCAGGGTCTTCCAAGCAAGATATTGAAAGCTGAGTCTTGATCAACAATCATGAAATCCGAATTGGAAACAAGATCTCCAAACTGAGTTCTGAGCGTAACTTCTCCCAGTGGTTCTTGTTCATTTTTATCATATCCTTGCAACATCATGGTAAAAGGAGATAAATCAGATTCCGTGAGGCCCAATCGATGAAGTGTGCGAATGGGCATGAGGTTGACTCCTGAACCATTGTCAATAAAAGCTTTTCGAACATCTATAACATTGACTTTGCCAGATAAGTACAAAGGTTTTATGTGCCCATGCACAACATCATCTTCATCTTTATCAGTAAAAGATATCACTGCATGGCATTCTGCAGGATTATTCTCTATGTGATAAATTTCAGCTGCAGCAATTTCAGCTTCAAACTCCTGAGGTCTTGACAAAGCTTCGATGAGTGCTTCCCGAAGATCTCTTGATAGATTCAAAGCATCCAAAATTGATAATTTGGATGGTACTTGGGCCAAGTGTTTCAATATATCATACTTTTGATCTAGAGGTCTGCGTTTCCCAATAGGAATATGCGGTTTAGCAGGTACCTTGGAAGCAGATGCTTTGGAAGCTGATGCATCTTGTATTGAAGTTGGCAACATCTTTGGTTTTGGAAAATTAGACTGATTAGATCCATTTACTTGCTGAGATAAAGAAGATGGAACCTTTAATCGGTCTTCCAAAATAACTGTGCCGAAGCTGAGTTGGCCATTGGCAGAAGAACTTGCTTGTTCTTTTTGAGCTCGCTGAAGGGATCTACCACGAGTTTCTGCTGCATATACAGTGCTAGCAGGGGTAGAATTAGAGTAGTGGCTTCAGAAAGATCCACGTCTTCCCCTATATCCTGAACCTCTAGAACTTCCTCGGGTTCCTTTATTTGATACAGGGAATTCAGGCTCATCAAGACTGGAATATGAATCTGTTAATTGAATCATATTAACAGAACCAAAGATTAACTCTTCATCTGATAAAGACTCTGCCTGGTTAGCCTGTTTAGGCTGTGCCGTTTGGTGGGACGGTGCCCGTGGATTTGAAGTAGATGGCATGAAATCTTCCAGAGTCAAAGACAATTTAGGCTTTGATGCATACTCATCTTCTCCTGATTCCTCTTTCTTCTTTGAATTGCGCTGCCCTTTTGAGGATTTGTCTTTTGATGGAGGCTTTACTGCAGCTTTTGTAGGAGACACAATTGGCTTCTTCAATTGTGTTCGCAAAATGGAATGGGTCCAATTGATTGTCTTTCTGACCATCCAATCATCATATTTTTTCGCAGTTTTGCTTTTGACTTCCTGCCACTCGCCTCCTTCTTCTGGATCTGTAGCGGTAATACACGCTACATGAGCTGAAGAACCCTTCAATTTGACTTGTCCCAAGTCGACCATCTTTTTCAGGAGGTCTTTAAAGACAAAACACTCCTGGATGGGATTCCCCAACATTTGATGAAAGGGACAATAATTGGGACGGTCTTCATCTCCTTCCTTGTTTGGCCTCTTCGGCACTGGTAATTAAACCAAATTATTTTCCAGAGCTGAAATGAAGTAACCAGGAACTTGCTCACTTCGGAAAGAGTATGTTTTACTCTTCATATCCTCAAATTGTTTTCGTCGTTGATCTTTTTGATCATTTGGAC
The DNA here is from genome assembly GCA_963277665.1 of Viscum album. Classification (NCBI taxonomy): domain Eukaryota; kingdom Viridiplantae; phylum Streptophyta; class Magnoliopsida; order Santalales; family Viscaceae; genus Viscum; species Viscum album. The sequence goes on along the minus strand of OY728135.1, from coordinate 1,047,555,853 downwards.
GAAACAGCCTTTGTTGTTGGCATTCAGGAGGTGGAGCCCTTCGAGAAGATGAAGGTTTTGAAGTAGAAATAGGTACAGGTGCCTGTTTAAGCATAACTGTAGCAGTTTCTGCTTTACCCATTCTTCTTTGTGGAGCTGATGGAATTACATGAGATTTAACCTTAGCCTGTATAAGGGAATCTTCAATCTGTTGAGCGATTGAAGTAAGGTCTCGAAACCCTCCTGTGTATTTCACAGGGATCAATGGCGTGCGTAATTCGTCACGCAAATTTGCCACACAGATTGGCAACAATTCCTCCTGAGGGAGTGATAAACTCAAGGAATACGTTAATCCCTTCCAACGAGCAATGAAATCAGAGACTCTTTCATTCTCCCTTTGCTTGCAGTTTGTAAGATCGAAAACTGTCGTTTTTGGAAAAGTTGAGCTAAACTGAAGAAGGAATTTTTGACGAAGATCCTCCCATCCGATGACTGACCGAGATTTCAAGCTTGTATACCAGACAAAAGATGGTCCTTGCAAGGTTCGCACGAAGCATCTGAGTTTCACTGCTTCTTGCTGCTCTGGAGTTCCCATCATAGGATCACAACAAGACACGTAATGCGTCAATTGTTGTTCAGGGTCGCCTGATCCATTGAAAGTAGGGAAAATAGGGTTTCCAAAACTGGATGGAGGAGAAATTGAATCTACCCATTCAGGGTAAACTTTCTTTTCAGGTTGAACTTGCACCCGTTTCCCTTCCATAGTTTCTAACCGAGCTGTTAATGACTCAATAGTAGTTATTAACTTTTGAGAAACATCAAGTTGAACTTGGTTTTGGGTAGGTGCAATAAATGGAGCTTGGAGAGACGTGGTGGTTGGTGCTGCAACTGATGGTAGTGCTGCCAACCGTTGTTGCGTTTGACCCGTAGGATTAGACCTCTGTGGGTGTACTGACAAAGGAAGATATTCTTGATCCATCTTAGTAGTTACAACAAATTCCTTCGGCTCTTGGACTTCAGCATTCTTAAGAAGAAGACTACTCTGAAGTAGTTCTGCATTCAACCTTCTTAATTCTTTCATTTCTTCCTCCTGTTGTGCAAATCTTTGCTCTAATGAGAGCGATTGACCTCCTTCAGAGGAAGGGTGAGAAGTAACCTGATTCTTTCCTTTCCCCTTATTGGATCCTTTTTGGAGAGGGGGAAGTGGGTTACTTGAAGGAATACCCAGATTTTGGGTAAGCCTTTGATTACATGTGCGCACACCTTCTTAATTTAGGTCTGTGTGCGCGACTTCTTGGGCAGGAACCTCTTCGTCTGATCCCTCTGATTGAGCCTCATCTGGTGAATCAGCAGCAACGGCATTGATGACATTAATGGATGCATATTGCATGGAATCCTTTCTATCAGCATTTCTGTGATATTGTCTCCTTCTATGTCCATGATGAGACATGGCATTCCGTTGACTTGATCCCTCAGGAATTTCTTGGAGAACCGTCACTTGGAGAGAATCTCCTGACAGCTTGGCTTTTCGTTCCTCTTGAGGCTTATTCCCTAATCGAGAGAATACTGACTTTCTCTGAGGGAGGGATTGAAGATTTGAAAAAGTCCCCAGTCCAGTGGACTAGGGGTGGTCCTGTTGCTTCCGCTCAACTCCTCGAATCCCATTCGTTGACTCTGAGGGTTGGGTTAGAGAAGTCCCCAGTCTGGCAAGCTGGGGTGTCTCTTGACATGCTATGTCTGAGATCTTCTTGTAATCTCTCTTGATCTTGCGAATCTTAGTTCAGAAATTAGCTGGATGCATTAACCTGTATCCACTTTTATCACCTAGTTTAACAGACCGTTGGATGATTTCCGAAACTTCTGTCATTTGATGACGTGTTTGCTCCAGACAAGAGGCTTGTGCAATATTCTCGCCTTCTTGATGTAGGAGCAATTCAACAACCTGTTCTCTATATAATTGATTTTGAGAGGAACTAGTTGAAGCTTGTTCTCGAGCAAGCTTTTGATTATGAACAAAGACCATTGACTGTGGCCGACCATGGGCAATAACATTGCATGAGACCATTTTTGGCGGGCTTTGCTGACCGGAAAGCACTGTGAAATGTAGTGCTCTGTGAACACCCCATCCTCTGATATGAACATTAGATGGAGCATTGGAAATTAACTGACGCAATCTTCTTAGTGCGCCAAGGCATGAACGTTGAAGGGTTCTCTGTTTCCTTTCAGCCTTCAGATACCGAGAGACTTATAGAGATGCCAAATCAATCTGGCATTGTAACCCTTCTATTATCTTAAGATGATTTTCATATTCATCGTAAGATAATACCTTCTTCTTTAATTGACAAAGAGTTTTCCATATGTTGAGACGAATATCATGGATTCCATCATCCGTCAACATCTTTGGAATGTCGTACTGGGAATCCGCCAAAGGCCAAAACATGACTGGTACTTCACCTTTTGCTAGTTTTTTCCTCATGTTCAGCATTTCCTCTTTATCATTAAATGAAGATTCTTCTACCTGTTTGGACCAGAGTTGGTGTTTCCTTGTTGCTTCATCGGATTCAACAAGATTGGTAGAGACATCACTATTCATGCTGGAAGATGAATGACCCAGGGAAGGTTCGAAGAATAACCTGAACCCCAGGCTATCTTCTGATGGAGAAAGAGTTTCACCTGCCGATAGTAAATCATCAGACATGACTGGTTTTACGTTTGCAAGTGCCTCGAGATAGGAGGGCTTTCTCGTCACTACATTGCCTTCTGAAGAATTTTCGAGACAACGTGAATCACTACTGCAGAGAGGACTTTCGCAGCGAAGTTCATCACCATGAGGAGGACCATCATGATGGGTTACAGCAAAAGATGAAATCTCTTGCTCCTTGGCCTTCTGACCACACAGAGGGTTCCTGTGGCTCTCATTTGAAAAAGAAACTTCAAGATTGACCGAATTTTCATGAAGCAAGTCTTCATGAGGAAGTGTTTGTTGAAGACCTTCAGAATTAATGTTCCAGTTATTGGGAACTGAGGGAGTAGAATCTTGAATTCCGACAGATAAATGTTTGAGGGCTTCAAGAACTCCAGCATCGAGCAAGGCCTTGTTGCAGATTGGCCTTTGATCTCCTGACTGTGCTAGGCAGATCTTTTTCTTAGATGCCTTCTTACTCGCTTTAGAAACCACTTGATGACGAAAGTTATTGCTCTGAGCAGGTGTATGTGCCTGATCAGGAAAGATGGTCAGGTTAGGCTGACGATCTCCACTCAAATCTGGTGTATGTGCCTGACTTGGTTGTCCGTATGATATGGGGGAGTATGCCCCATAACCCTCTTGGACTGGAACAGATGTGTGTGTCTGTTCTGGAGTGAATCGTTGATGTGTCACTCCATTGCTAGGGATAGATTTATGTGTCTGTCCCTGAGATGATGCTGAAGCTGTTATGATATCCTGGCAAGCATCCAGAATATGAGCAGGAATTTGCTTCTGTTCTGTCACCATTGACAAAATATGTTTGGTGACTTCAGCCGACGGAACAAGGATATACGTCCATTCCGGGCTTGGAGTAGGTGTATGTGCCTGCTCTTGTCCTCCTTTTCCTGTCAGTGAATCCTGACAGTACTCAAGTGTGGAGGCAGAGAGTTGAGTCTGCCCCCTGTTTGTCGTCGGGACTTTCCGACTGACTTCTCCGGGTGCTACCAAGAGAGACTGTTGGTAGACCTGATTAGTATTAGCAGGTGTATGTGCCTGCTGATTACACTTCGCCAAACGCGGTTGACGAGATCCATCATATGTAGTCAGACGAGCCTGCTGAATAACTGATGATTTATAAGCAGGTGTATGTTCCTGCCTATGGTACTCCGCCGGAATTGCCTGGTGGGATCGGCTTGATGCTGCCAGACGAGTCTGCTGGACAGCTGAATTAAAACGGGCAGGTGTGTGTGCCTGCTCGTTGTTTGCCACCAAGTTAGGTTGGTGGACTTCTCTGGAGATGGAAGGGATGTCAACCTGCCTATTGTTAACCGGATTCCGTCTTTGGCGGTTCATCTTGCCTGCTCGGGTTTGAGGAACCTGAGCTGAATGCCTGGAGTCGGTACCCTCATCATGTTGAGGGCGCACTACCGCACGAGTCTGGCGGCGATTGTTGATGGGAGCCCTTGAGAAGGACTCCTGTCTTTTTGAATTAAGGCCCCGAGGGACCTGCTCATTCACTTCCTCGGAGTAAGGGAGTGAATGGAAATTGCGTTCCGGGGATAACGACCCGAAACGGTTGGAGACGGTAGTCAGCACCGCCTGCTTCTTGATTGCTGGCCGCCGTTGTCCGGACGACCAGGTAGAGTTGTTAACTTGGAGGGCTTGACGAGTGGCCTCCAGAGTTGGGATAGTACCATTGCGACGGTACTCCTTAACCAGTGCATTAGAAACAAAGCGTTGAAGATGCTGAGTTGGTGATGTCATCCTCAGAGCGGATGATGTTCCAGCAGGAGTAGCAGCATTGGTTTTCACAGCAGCAGACCTCACAGTAGAGGTGTTCACAGCATCAGTATTCACAGGGGTGAATTTAAGAAAAGCCATTTTTGCAGAAGATCTTGAGAAAAGAGTGCCTGTTCCATGTAACAGACATAATCAAGATGAATCCGGCCACTGCATCTTTTGGATGAGCATATGTCAATGATTGCCTTGTTGGCCCAAGGGGCCTAACAAATAAGAAGAACATCACTTTCACTTGGTTAAGGATTCACGTCGGGTTCACCATTTTTGTTTCGCACGGAATCCGGGGATGACCTCCTGGACGGGAGATTCAAACGTTCCGATTGGTTTCTAACGGGTTTGTTCGTAGAACCGGAAACATCCAATGATTCCACATCCGTTTGGACCTACTTTCCAAAGGCAGGCGCTCATTAGCTTGTGGACTAATGAGACTTAGGAATTTTCATTGGTCGAGAGGATGGGAGGTCGGACTCATCACACCTTTTTGAGGGGAATTATTGTCTACTCCGGGACTCTCTTTATAGATTTAAGTTATGTTCGTGAATCCTTATTACATTACCAAGTATAAAATGTGCTTTCCTTTAGTTTTAACAATCAATGATTAAATATGCAAGAAATTTAGAGAATCTTTTATATGTATTCGAGGTTCTTCATCAATAGAGAATCATCTATATCTGTTTAGAGATTCTTGGTCAATGGTATCCTTCAAAACATTTATATAAAAGTCTCTTGGTCATTTATGATGACCAGGCTGGTTTTAAAGCCACTCAGTGGGGCACTTGAAGTTTATTGTCATTCATAAGGACAGAGATTATTTCAAAGTTGGGATCGAACCCATAAATGGGCTACCTACGTATCCTTTCTTTTGGAAAAGGAATCAGAACCCACGTAGTTCGAGGAATGGGGTATGATGTTTATGATTGATGGCTCAAAGATGAATGTCATAATTACTTTTACACTCTAAGCTCACGTGAGTCATGATCGGTGTGAGAAACAAGAGGTATTGATAAAACGTAGACAATTGTGCCATAAAAGATGAAATCATAATAATTTGTTTGGGGCTTATGTATAGATGACTGCCCAGATAGATGAAGGTTTAGGATTTACTTTTAGGGAGAAAATCCATGAACAGGGTCCACAAAGTTATATGTGCTTCATGGAGATTTGAATACTCTAATCTTGGGGCTTACTCCTAAGGAGGATGCCCAAGTTAGGAGGGGACTTATGATTGGGTTTTATTCCTGAAAAGGAAACCCAAATCAAAGGTAATTTATGACTGGTTAAGAGAAGTTTAAGGGGACTTGGGGCTTATTCCTGAAAAGGAGACCCAAGGTTATGACTGAGTCTTATTCCTGAAAAGGAGACCCAGGTTAAGGGACTTGGAGCTTTACTCCTGAAAAGGAAGCCCAAGGTTATGACTGAGTCTTATTCCTGAAAAGGAGACCCAGGTTAAGGGACTTGGAGCTTTACTCTTGAAAAGGAATCCCAAGGTTATGACTTAGTCTTATTCCTAAAAAAGGATACCCAGGTTAGGGATTAAGGTTTGGGGCTTACTCCTGAGGAGGATGCCCATATTTGAGGTTGGGGCTTATTCTTAAGAAAGATGCCCATATTAGAGGACTTGATTGGGGCTTACTCCTGAGGAAGATTCCCATATTAAAGGTTTTATAACTGGGGATTATTCCTGAAAAGGAGACCCAAGTTAGGATTTTCTCATCTTAAAGGATGAGGTTGAATGAATGAACTCTCTGTATTTTAGTGACATAAGGATATTTAAATCACTAGACTTTGAGAGAGATTCCACAGAATTCCTTTCAGATAAGAAAGTCAAATCAAGAAATCATGCCATAAATGGCTTTGAAGAGTGTCTTGAAGACTGAATCTTAAAAAGGAAAGGTGAAATGGCTTAAGAGGGGTAAAATGGGAAAGATGGGCACCCAAAAAGATAGGGGCGCGCAAGTCTTGAAAGGCGCGCAAGTCCTGCGGCGGCGCGCAAGTATTGGTCGCGCAAGTATACTTGCGCGACACATGGTGTACTTGTGCGATTTTCAATCAGAATTGAAATACTTGAGCGAATCTTGATAAAACCCTTTAGAATCCCCTTGAGGTTCTTCCAGAAAAGGGACGCGCAAGTTATATTGAAGGAATTAAGTCGGCGCGCAAGTGTTTGATAAGTTTCAACACTTAGGCCTTCCTTCTTCTCTTTAGATCTTCCGTTCTAGGTAATAAATTACCTTAGAAGTGTTCCGGAAGCTTTGAGAAGAGACTTGGGCATCGGGAGCTTCAATCCGAGTTTCTGGAAAAAGATCCTCTCGAATGGGGGGCCCACAGGGCCTATTTATAGGCAAAAGAAGACCCCGGGCAGTTACCGGGCGGTTACCAATTAGGTCGCGCAAGTCACCTGCGCGACCAAGGTGTCCGCGCAAGTACACTTGTGCGCCAGTGGTATAACTTGTGAGGTGGATTTGCTGTTGATCCTTTGTTCATGCCTTTGTCGATTTTTGATGTTTTCTTCAAAGGATGAATCACTTTCAGCTGAGATATTCCCTTTTCCGATCTTTAGATTCTGTGACGAAAGGAGCGTCAACACAAGCCAACATGCATTAAAATTACATGTGAAAAGTGGTGTGAAAACAAGAATAAGTAAAATAGAAGAAAATTCTTTCAATAAGGAATTAGAAAAATAGTTATGTGGTATGAAATATGGAGGTTCCCAAAATAGTTGGGAGCAGAACCTGGTACTCGCTTCTAGCGATCGGTGGATCTGTGATCATTTATTAAGCATTCTTCATCTGAAGGTGAAATCAATGTTGGATGGGAATTATCTCAGAAAATTTACCTTCATTAAAAACATATTCATATAACATAGGCTCCCTGATGTGGCTAATCTTGGCCATCCGATAAGCTATAGCTGTCATCTTAAACCTTCATCCTTAACATGATCCATCTATGACAATTCAAGAGGCAACATCCAGCACCCCGGCACTCCAGTACTCTCTATGATCATCCCTCTCTGATGATCACCCCAATGTGTACAGGTATCACTTGACATCCCTAGGGATTGTATTCAACTTCATTTTCATTCATGTGGTACTTTAGACAATCAAGTCGTGATATACTGTTAAACGAATTTATTCATGAAAACTTTTAAAATCCATCGAATGCATGGTGATGATGATAATGAGAGTCAGGATGAAATTGTAAAATCTTCATGTGAATATAGTGATATAATAATTTTTTTAATTTTTTAATTTATGATTAATTTCTCACATGAATCCATTAGAACTGGTCTAGTGTTCATCTATGGACAACTTACCATATCATGTGAAGCATCCAAGCCGTCATGCGAATCCCTAAGTGATTATCCAAATATCCACTACCTGAACAACCTATAATCATATGAATCATGAGAGATAATCACATGAATCCTTAGATGCTTTAAATAATTCCATCATTTGATACCATATTACGATCACATGACAAGGATCATGCGAAGCCTCTGTAGCCTTCAGCGTATGTACACGATACCTTCACCATGAAAAGGGTTATCAAAATCAGCCAGACTAATCCTATATATACCCATATTCCAAATAATAAGACACACATCAAGGGGTTAAAGGGGTGATAAATAAGATAACATGAAGTGAATAGGGAAAAAACCTAGGGGAAGGATCAGCTACTTCCTTCAAAATAACTTTCTAGGTAATCGTGAGACCAATCAAACAACACCCATCACTTGAACAAATGATGCTTTGAATATCATACGAAACTATCATGTGAATCCCTAATCTTAGACACCCTCCTAAATCTACATAATAACCATTATCATGATCACCCAATTATTTAGGCTTATACCCTTCACTCGAGTGTCCAAGATAGATTTCACTTGACACATTCCCTATATTAAGATTTCACAAACTATTAGTTCTCACGATTTTTGTGTGCAACCCTAGATGTGGTTACCTTGAAAAGAAGCACCCCATAGATAAATAGCCATAAAAAATCCAAGATAAATAGTAGGGATACCACAAACACCACCCCATATATATAATGGGTTGAAAATCCATGGTTGTGTAATCGAATCCATGCATGTAGAGGTTCTGATATACTACTCCCACACATGATCACAAATCCTCTCACATGACCCCCTTGAGGTCACATGATCACATGAATAATGTAACATCATATGAAGAAATAGTGAGGGAATATATTACATACTACATTTATAAGTATCATATATGATATGTGTTTTCATTTAGAGATGGCCAAAGAGAAGAGCCACCGATATTTTAATGCCTTTGATTGACGACCCCATGCAGTCCCTCAGAAATGTGGTATACCATACTAGTGTCCACGAACAAACACCAGTGGACATGAAAACTATAATGACCCATACATTACATACATTGTTATTAATTCAGAATTGAAGCACACTTATTACAACATAAAACAAAACCATGAAAGGATCGTATAGGTATAGTGTCTTTAGAAACTGGGAAACATAAACAATTGGTTCATAAAACATCTACATTTTCACCCTTTTATTTTATCATATCTAGATCCCCTTTTGGCATATCTTACTTAATATCCTTATTCCTGACCTGGGGAAAAGAAAACCTACAAAAGGGTGAGCTCAAATGCTCAGTAATGGTAAACAAAAGAAATATCAATCACATCATATTCATTATAACATAACATTTTGGAAATCATAACCTGCAAAAGAGATCATAATTTCATGACAAGGGATAAATCATAGTAGTGAAATGTAATCCCAATAATCATAACTTAAAACCTGAAACTTTGGGTCATACAAAAATAATCATATAGAATCATTTCTTAGTAGTCAAGACTCACTGCCAAGACTATCTTAGAGGACAAAATCCATTTCTGAACTGAGTTCACTCCTTGTTTCAGTCCTGTTTCACTGAACCGGTATAACCTGTAGTTCCATCCATGTCTATCTCACAAGATATTAATATTTACCAAATGCATTGGAGGGATATATAGGTCCCACCCATCTCATAATGATACCATTATTATGTGTTCCACAATATCATAAATCATACATCATAGCATAACCCATGTAATAAAAATGGGATTCTTAAACATCATGCCATCATAACATAAACCATATAAGATAACAGGACAACATAAAAATATTTCTATCATAACATAATAAAATCAATTTAAAAATAGGGATAGAAATAGAACCCTATATTATCTTAGATGGAAAATAATTTTTATAAATTTCTTAAACTCCATTCTTGAGGAAAATATCCTTTCTACATCAATTTTTTTTCCATTCTTAACATGTCATAAAATTTTAAACTAAATGAAGTTGATTGAAAATAAAGATGAAAACATGTAAAGGATGCTTCTTGTAAATAATGTTCTAAAAATCCATTCATGCCGTATAAGTTAAAAAAACATTCTTCCCGTACTTTGGCCGGAAAAATCAAAAAGTCCCTCGTTCGAAAAACGACAAAAGATTCCATTCATATCTTTTACTAAAAACTCACCGAAGGGTAAAATTGGATTTAAAAAATTTTAGGAGGATAGAAATAATATTACATATTGAGGAAACATGGATGTGGATGATAAAATACACCCCAATAAATACCAAAGTATAAACAATCTCAGATAAAAATGAGATTGTGAGATTTTCCCTTACCTTAGGTCCAATTTTCTTTGTATGTGTCCAAAACTCCTGTATAATGATTTAAATAATGTTATTGACTTATTCCAGAATATTAATCATTCTTATGATATCATATATGGTCATATTCTTAGATTCTTATTAGTAATATTTCATTCTTACTTGTTATTCGGGTGTTTATTGCTTTTGGTTCTTATGCGTGTTTTGTCAAAGAAATTCGTATTCTTCTTTTAGGATATAGATGCCTCATTTCCAGTATGGTATTAGTGGAATATATTTAATATTTATTCATTAAATTAATTTATATAATCATTATGTAATTAAGATCATGTAGAAAGAGTCTCATCACATCGTGGAGACGGTTGGCCGTGCGTATGCACGAGCGATGATATTGTTCCCATGATCGTGGAATTATATTGAAGTGTATGTATACTATTTCAGAATCAATGTAACTTTAAAATAGTCATATATAGTTATTCTTTACACCATTATACCCATCCAAGTAAGGTGGTGGTGAAAACAGGTTACAACACAGTGTGGAGACGGTATTCTGTATGTACGCACGCACATCGATTTTGTTTTCCGTAGGATGGATAGGGGGCGAAATAGGGTTGTTTCATATTTATAATAACATATCAGTATATGAGTGATACTGATGTTATTAATTCATAATGAAACAACTAAAGAAGAATAAGTATAAGAAGAAATAAATTTGAAAGAATCGGTAATGGACATTACCTCTTCTTTGAAGCGCCTCTTCTTAACCTTCCCTTAGGGCACTAAAGATGGTCTTTGATGAAGACCAGGACCTCTAGGATATTTCTAGGGAAGTGGAAAAGATAAATTGGAAGGGGTTGGCCGAGCTTGAAGGCTCAAAGTGGTGTGAGGAGGAGAGGGAGGATGATCCCTTTTATAAGGGAGGAGAGGGGAACCTTAGAAAAAACATAAAGTATTATTTTATTATAAAGTCATATTCAGTTTTTAATAGCTCCAAATTGATTAATTTAGAAGCTAAGGTGGGGATGGGTCGAAATACTCACATAAAATAGATTTTAGACATGTTTAGGTTACTATTTTAACCATATCATTTATATTTCACTCTAAGTTAAATAATTTAACTTTTACCGTGTCTTCTTGTTTTCTTACACTACATGATTAATAAACATACTATAACAAGACAAACGAACCTCAAGTTGTTTATTATTAATATATATAAACATATTTAAGTCATTTGGCCGAACCTTAGATTTTTAGGAATAAAATAACAACTAATAATATAATATTTGTTTTAAAAACTATTTTATGTCAATTTTGACAGTATATGGTAATTGATTTTTGTGAAAATCATAAAAGCATGATTAGTTCTAAATTAGATAATTAAATCAATAATAACATTCCATATTAACCTAGAAAATTATTTTAATTCATAAAAAGTCTCAAATTACCATATGTTGGGTATTTATAACATCAATTATGTTAATATTTTATTAATAAGATAATTACTGAATCATCATTGTGTCATAAATAAAATAAATTATTTAATTTATAAAAATTATAAATAAAATACCATTATGTAAGAAATATTTTTAAATTTATAATTAATATTTATAGTCGAATTTATCTTATGTATAACCCTATATTAAAAATGATTTAGTTATTAAACTTTGATTTTAACTATTTTACGCCTTCTTTAAATAATTTAATAATAAATGTCCTAATCTAATCCAAGGGGACCTAAATGGTCATATTTTATTCCTAAGGTTGTTTTTGGTCGATTTACACTTATCCAATTGAATTAGGACATGTGTTAGGATAATAATAATATCATTTTTTACCCTTATTTACCCTATTTACTTTTAACCGTGGTAAATAAAAGTAAAATGTTACTATTCACCGAAAATTATTTTCATCACATTGAACCACATTTTAGTCCATGATATTAACCATGTGTCTCAGATTTTCTAAATTCCACTCACAGAAGCGGTAAAATTATGTTTTATATAAAGTTTCAAACTCTCCTAGGAGGTGGGTAAAAGACGGTGAAAAGTTCAATAAAATTTTATATATCTAAATTTATTATAAAATTACTACAATAAATTACATTGAACTTTTATAGGTATTATGTATCAATTTTGACCTAAAATAAATTTAAATAAAATAAATAATTATTTAAATAAAAAGTGGGTTTTTAAATAGTAACCCAGTGTTTTCACTATTCATCAAAAATTGAAATTTTGCAGAAAAATACCAAAATTTCACCCTAGGATAATTTTGATATTCCGAATCCAAAAATGAAGTCTATTTTGAAAAATAAAATTTATAAAATTTCAAAAATTGGGTATTACTATTCCTAACGACTAGTTTTAATAATATTTTAATAGCATATCGTTGTTTAGTGAAACTCGGTATTGCGTACAACGCAAGCTATCAAGGAAGGTCTCGATTTCATGTAAAGCAAGCCAAGATAGTGTTGTTTGTAGTGAAAGGTTCCTATGATGATGTATATAACATAAAAACAAAATATTTCTCATAAAAATCTCAAGTGTTACATTCTACCCCCCTTAAAAAGAATTTCACCCTCGAAATTCATCACTTTGTAACAAAAAGATGAGGATACCTCTACTTCATTATATCCTCAAGCTCCCATGTAGATTCTTTTAATTGGTGGTTCCTCCATAAAAATTTCACCAAGCAAGTGGTCTTGTTCTGTAGGACTTTTTCGCTATGATCCAGAATCTCTATCGGCTGTTCTTCATAAGAAAGATCTTTCTTCAGTGGTACAACTTCGAGCTGAGTACATTTGAAGGATAAGGTATGTATTTTCTCAGGAGAGATACATGGAACACATCATGAACTTGAGAGAGATTCGGTGGAAGTGCAAATCGGTAAGCTACCTTCCCAACATGATCCAGTATTTTGAAGGGACCGATATACCTAGGGCTCAACTTTCCCTTATTTCCAAATCTCATTAATCTCTTCCAAGGAGATATTCATAAGAACACTTTATCACCCACTTCAAACTCAAGGTCCTTTCTTAGGTTATCGGCAAAAATTTTTTGTCGACTCTAAGCTGCTCTTATGTGTTGTTGAATAGATCAGACCTTTTCTACCATCTCATCAACAAGATCAGGTCCTAATAGCTTTCTTTCCCCAACTTCATCCCAACAAGTTGGAGTCCTGCATTTCTTTCCATAGAGAGATTCATAAGGAGCCATCTGAATACTTGAGTGAAATATATTATTATATGAAAATTCCACCCAAGGTAGTTGTTGATCCCAACCACCTTTGAAATCCATAGAGCAAGCTCTTAACATTTCTTCTAGAGATTGAATTGTTCTCTCAGACCGACCGTCTGTATGAGGATGATTAGCAGTGCTGAAACTGAACTCTGTATCCAGAGTATGCTGAAGACTTCGTCAAAACATTGAGGTAAACCTCAGATCCCGATCAGATATAATGGAAAGTGGTACTCCATCCAATCTTACTACTTCCTTCACATATATCCTGGAAAGATGATCCAGAGAGAAATCCTCTCTAATAGCAATGATTTGTGCCGACATTATAAGACGATCAACTATGAACCAGATAACATTATTGACTTTGGATGTTTTAGGAAGTCCGGTGACAAATTCCATAGTGATGTTTTCCCATTTACATTTAGGTATGGGTAATGGTTGTAACATCCCCTTAGACTTCTGTCTCTCATCTTTAACATGATGACAAACCAAGCATATAGAGACATATTCAGCAACATCACTTTTCATGTCATCCCACTAGAAGTACACTTTCATGTCCCTATACATATTCGTGCTTCCAGGATGAATAGAGAATGAAGAATTATGAGCCTCATCCAGTAGATCATTATTTAATTCGGGGATGGGAGAAACACAAACCCGATTCCTGAACTTTATTATCCCATCACAATCATGGTTGAATTCAGGAACATTTCTCACCTTCTTCTGTAACTCTACATCTTCTTTCTGTGCCTATTTAATCTTCACATGTATAGATGGTTGAACATTAATTTGAGAAAGATAAGATTTTTACCCTTCCATTATAATTCCAAGGTCCATCCTTTGTAAATCCATAAATATTGGATCTTTTGTGATCCTCATCATGGATAAGCTAGAATGGTCTTGTCGACTAAATGCATCTGCAACCTTGTTTGCTTTCCCAGGGTGGTAATGAATTGAGCAGTCGTAATCCTTAATCAACTGCAACCATATTATTTGGCGCATATTCATCTCCTTTTTTGTGAAAATATACTTTAAACGTGTATGATCTGTATAAATATCACACCATTCACCATAAAGATAATGCCTCCAAATCTTTAATGTAAAGATTACCGCAGCTAACTCGAAATCATGAGTTGAGTAATTTTTCTCTTGGATTTTCAACTGTCGTGAGGCATAATCTATCACCATATCATTTTGCATGAGAACACACCCCAGCCCCTTCTTGGATGCATCACTGTAGATCATAAACCTTTCTCCACTACAAGGTAGTGTGAGCACAGGTACACTGGATAACCTTCTTTTCAACTCCTTGAAATTCTCTTCACATTCCTCCATCCATACAATCTTAACTCCTTTTCGATTCAACCTGGTGAGTGGATTATATAATCACGAAAATTCTTTCCCAAAACGTCGATAATATCCAGCCAAACCAAGAAAACATCGGATGTCAGTAACTATTGTTGTTCTTGACCATCTTTCGATAACCTCTATTTTTTTGGATCCACAAAGATCCCCTCTTTTGAGATTATGTGTCCCAAAAATGCAACCTTTTGAAGCCAAAATTCACACTTGGTAAATTTGGCATAGAGCTTCTCCTTTCTCAGGGTCTTCAATACAATTCTCAAGTGATCTTCATGTTCTTCCTTGCTCTTTGAATAAACAAGAATATCATCTATAAAGACTACCACAAACTGATAAAGATAGTCTCTAAAGACTCTATTCATTAGATCAATGAAGATAGCAAGGTCATTAGTAAGACCAAATGGAATCACTATAAATTCATAGTGTCCATAACTTGTACGGAAATTCGTCTTTGGTATATCATCCCTTTTGACCCTTAATTGATGATACCCTGAACGAAGATCAATCTTGGAAAAGTATTGAGCTCTGGGTAGTTGGTCAAATAATCCATCAATGCATGGGAGAGGATATTTTTTCTTGATAGTGAGCTTGTTAAGTTCTCGATAATCAATTCAGAGTATCATTAATCCATCTTTCTTCTTAAAAAATAGAACAGGTGCTCCCCAAGGTGACGCACTAGGGCATATGAATCCCTTATCAAGATTCTCTTGGATTTGCTTCTTTAATTCCCGCAACTCTATTGGGGCCATTCTATAAGGTGTCTTTGAAATAGGTAAAGCACCCGGTACGAGTTCTATTGAAAACTCAACTTCACAATTTGGTGGAAGACCCAGAAATTCCTCTGGAAAGACATCATCAAACTCTCATACAATGGGAATTTTCTTAACTGTGAGTTTCTCACCAACCATTTTCAATAAATAACCTTCATTTACTGGGATCAAGACCCATAAGATAGAATTAATTTCCACTGGAAGGTTATTTTCATCCTTGCATCGATAGACGATCAAAGATTGATTTGGAATATGGAATGTGACTTCCCTTATTTGGAAATTTATATGAGCTCCATATAAAGAAATCCAATCCATGACAATAATCACATCAAATTCCACTATAGGAAGGATCACAAGATTTCCAGGAAGAACTTTCCCAAAAACTTCAATCGGAGAAGAATTGTAAACTTTTGATGCAACTGTTGTGCCGTTAGCAGTTCTCTTAACTAACACAACATATATTTGTTGAGGTAATACAATGATACCCTAGGAAATTCTTTAGAAACAAAATAGTGGTTGGATCCAGAATCAAATAAAACATTTCTACTTTAGAGTGGATGTTAAGTGTACCTTTCACCACTTCGTTATCGTACTCCACATCACTTATAGAAATTGCATGTGACTTTCCTTTGTCTTTAGCCTTAAGATTTAGTTGACGTAGATCATCATCAACATCCCTTGTTTTAGGGCATTGATTAGCATAATGCCCCATTTTCTTGAACTTGTAATATTGAAGTGTAGGAGGTGCACTCTGTGTAGCCTTTTCTTTGTTTGCATCACTAGACATCTTCTTCTGATCATTGCGGCATTAAAATGCCTGATGACCTTCCTTTCCACATTTGAAACATTTACTTGTCCCTTTAAGAAAACTCCCTCCATGTTTCTTTACACACTTTGAGCATAAAGAAAAACTCATCTTCTTTTCAGTGTGCTCCTTAGATTTTCCTTTGAATTCCATTTTCCTCTTCTTATCAAATGAATATGACCGATGGGTTACACCAATATCTATCTGAACTTTTAGAGAACATCGAACGATTTCCTCATAGCTATTGAAGTCCCTTATGGATAATGCCCTTTGAAGAATTGGGTTTAAGCCACTAAATAATCGATTGATCTTAATCTCAGGTTGGATAATAATACCAGAAGCATAACTTACATGTCTTGTAAAATTTTCTTCGTAGGTACCAACAGATTCATCATCATTTTTCTTTAGTTCAAGAAACTCCTTCTCCATATTTATTTGATGAATAGGAGGGAAGTACTTATTGAAAAATAAGTTATTGAACTCATCCCATTCCATGGAATCAATTTCAACTCTTGGCCTCGTATTCTTGATAAGATTCCACCATTGATCAAATTCACCTTCCAAACGATATATTGCTAAGATGACTTTATCATGTTCAGAACATTGAAGAACTGAAAATATCTTTTCAGTGGTACTGAACCACTGTTCAGCCACTAATGGATCAGTAGACCCACTGAATGAGGGTGGACGCTGCCTTATGAAGAATTCAATAGAATGTTGCTCATTCCTTTGCTCGTTTGGATGTTCGGCATGATTCACAGCTTGAGAAAGTTGTGTGACCATGGATACAAGATTTTTCATTCCAGCTCCCATAAAGTTTGGTTTCTTAGGGGGACAATCATGGCATTTCCCATCGCATTCCGCATTAGCATGGTTCCTTCGGGTTCCAACCATTGACTAAAACCAAGAAGAATAGTGTGAGTAACACTAATTATAATAGGAAAAAAACATAATCAAGAATAAAATCTCACACTTAAGGTATTATCATAGGTTGTTCATGGCCATTTTTAAAACACTAAGATTGTTTTCTATGCTTCGACTTATCCTTTGGGTTCTTACTAAGGATTTCACATCCTAGTTTCCAAAGGTTGACTATACCTTTCCTCTGATACCAACTATAATGACCCATAAATTACATACATTGTTATTAATTCAGAATTTAAGCACACTTATTAAAAAATATAACAAAACAATGAAAGGATCATATAGGTATAGTGTCTTTAGAAACTCGGAAACATAAACAATTGGTTCATAAAACATCTACATTGTCTCCCTTTTATTTTATCATATATAGAGTCCCTTTGGGAATATATTACTTAATATCCTTCTTCCTGACCTAGGGAAAAGAAAACATACAAAAGTTTGAGCTCAAATGCTCAGTAAGGGTAAACAAAAGAAATATCAATCACATCATATTCATAATAACATTACATTTCAAAAATCTTAACCTGCAAAAGAGATCATAATTTCATAACATGGGATAAATCATAGTAGTGAAATGTAATCCCAATAATCATAACTTAAAACATAAAACTTTGTGTCATACACACATAATCATAGAGAATCATTTCTTAGTAGTCAAGACTCATTTCCAAGACTATCTTAGAAGATAAAGTCCATTTCTGAACCGAGTTCATTACTCGTTTCAGTCATGTTTCACTGAACCGGTTTAACCTGCCATTCTAGCCATGTCTATCTCATGATATATAAATCATTACCCAATTCATTGGAGGGATATATAGGTCCCACCCATCTCATAATGATACCGTTATTATGTGTGCCACAAGATCATAAATCATCCATCATAGAATAACCCATGTAATAAAAATGGGATTCTTAATCATCATGCCATCATAAAATAATCCATATAAGATAAAAGGACAACATAAAAATAATTCCATCATAACATAATAAAATCAATGTAAAAATAGGTATCGAAATATAACCCTATATTATCTTAGATGGAAAATAATTTCGATAAAATGCTTGAACTCAATTCTTGAGGAAAATATCCTTTCTACTTTAAAAACATTTTCCTTTCTCAAGATGTCATAAAATTTTAAACTAAAAGAAGTTGATTAAAAATAAACTAAAAAATTGTAAAGTAAGATTCTTTGAAATAATGTTCTAAAAATCTATTCATGCCGTATAAGTTAAAAAAACATTCTTGTCGTACTTTGGCCGGTAAAGTCAAAAAGTACCTCGTACAAAAAAACGACAAAAGGTTCCTCTCATATTTTTACTAAAAACTCACCGAAGGGTAAAATTGGATTTAAACAATTCTAGGAGGATAAAAATAATATTATGTATTTAGGAAACATGGATTTGGATGATAAAATACATCCTAGTAAATACCAAAGTATAAAAAATCTTAGATAAAAATGAGATTGTGATATTTTCCCTTACCATAGGTATGATTTGCTTCGTACATGTCTAAACCTCATGTATAATTATTTAAATAATGTAATTGACTTATTCCAGAATCGTAATCATTGTTATGATATCATATATGGTCATATTCTTAGCTTCTTATTAGTAATATTTCATTGTTACTTGTTATTCGGGTGTTTATTGCTTTCTGTTCTTATGCGTGTTTTGTCGAATAAATTCTTATTCTTATTTTAGGTTATAGATAACTCATTTAAATAACGGTATTAGTGTAATATATATGATATTTATTCATTCAATTAATTTATATATTCATTATGTAATGAAGATCATGTATAAATAGTCGCATCATATCATAGAGACGGTAGGTCGTGCGTACACACGAGCGATGATATCGTTCCCATGATCATGGAATTGTATTGAAGTGTATTTATACTATTTCAGAATCAATATCACTTTAAAATAATCATATATAGTTATTATTTACACCATTATACCCATCCAAGTAAGGTGGTGGTGGAAAAC
Organism: Viscum album; assembly: GCA_963277665.1. NCBI lineage: Eukaryota > Viridiplantae > Streptophyta > Magnoliopsida > Santalales > Viscaceae > Viscum > Viscum album. The sequence continues at coordinate 1,047,536,649 of OY728135.1, read as the reverse complement.
AGATTACACCATGACATGAAGACGATATTCCGTACGTACGCACACGTAGTGATTTCATTTTCCATAGGATGGATAGAAGGTTAAATAAGGTTGTTTAATATTTATAATAACATATCAGTATATGAGTGATTCTGATGTAATTACTTCATAATGAAACAACTAAATAAGAAGAATTAGAGAAAGAAATAAAGTTGAAATAATCGGTAACATACATTACCTCTTCATTAAAGCGCCTCTTCTTAACCTTCTCTTAGGGCACTAAAGATGGTATTTGAAGAAGACCAGGACCTATAAGGTATTTCTAGGGATGTTGAGAAGAGAAATTGGTAGGGTTTGGCCGATCTTTAAGGCTCAAAGTGGTGTGAGGTGGAGAGGGAGGATGTTCCCTTTTATAAGGGAGGAGAGGGGCACCTTAGAAAAAACTTAAAGTATTATTTTATTATAAAGTCATATTAGATTTTTAGTAGCTCATAATTGATTTATTTCGAAGCTAATGTGGGTATGGGTCGAAATAATCCCACCCAATAGATTTTAGACAAGTTTAGGTTACTATTTTAACCTTATTATTTAGATTTAACTCTAAGTTAAAGAATTTAACCTTTACTGTGTCTTCTTGTTTTCTTACACTATATGGCTAGTAAACATACTATAACAAGCCAAACTAACCCCAAGTTTTTTATTATTAATATATATAACCTTATCTAAGTCATTTGGACTAACATTTGATTTTGAGGAATAAAATAACAACTAATAATATAATATTTGTTTAAAAAACTATTTTATGTCATTTTTTACACTATTTGGTAATTTATTTTTTTGAAACTCATAACAGCATGATTAGTTCTAAAAAAGTTAATTAAATAAATAATAACATGTCATATTAACCTATAAAATTGTTTTAATTCATAAAAAGTCTCAAAGTGCATTTATTTGGGTATTTATAACATCAATTATGTTAATATTTTATTAATAAGATAATTACTGCATCATCATTGTGTCATAAATAAATTAAATTATTTAATGTCTAAAAATTATAAATAAACTACCATTATATAGGAAATATTTTTATATTTCTAATGAATATTTATAGTATAATTTATCTTATTTATAACCCTATATTAAAAATTATTTAGTTATTAAACATTGATTTTAACCATTTTAATCCTTCTTTAAATAAATTAATAATAAATGTCCTAATCTAATCCAAGTGGACCTAAATGGTCATATTTTATTCTTAAGGATGTTTTTGGTCGAAGTAAACTTATCCAATAGAATTAGGACATGTTTTAGGGTAATAATAATATCATTTTTTACCCTTAATTACCCTATTTACTTTTAACCGTGGTAAATAAAAGTAAAAAGTTACTATTCACCAAAAATTATTTTCATCTCATTGAACCACATTTTATTCCTTGATATTAACCGTGTCTCTTGAATTTTCAAAATTCCACTCACAGAATCGGTAAAATTATTTTTTATATAAATTTTCAAACTCTCCTAGGAGGTGGGTAAAAGACGGTGAAAAGTTAAATATAATTTTATATATCTAAAATTATTATAAAATGACTCCAATGAATTACATTGAAATTATATAGGTGTTATGTATCTATTTTTACCTAAAATAAATTTAAATAAAATAAATAAGTATTTAATTAAAAATTTTGTTTTTAAATTTTATCCCAGTGTTTTCACTATTCATCAAAAAATGAATGTTTTCAAAAAAATACCAAAATTTCACCCTAGGATAATTTCGATATTATGAATCCAAAAATGAAGTCCATTTTAAATGATAAAATTTATAAAATTCCAAAAAATGGGTATTACTATTCATAACGGATATTTTTAATAATATTTTAATAGCATATCACTGCTTAGTGAGGCTCAGTATTGTGTACAATGCAAGCTATCAAGGAAAGTCACGATTGTGTGTAAAGAAAGACAAGCTAGTGTTGTGTGTAGTGAAATATTACTTTGATGATGTATATAACATAAAAAAAATATTTCTCATAAAAATATCAGGTGTTACAAAAACCCTCAGTCTCATGATGCAATGAACTATCAGTCATATGATTATTTCATACATCTCTAGATGTGGATTTCTTGACATGAAATACACCACAAATAGCTGACATGTTTTCAAAAAACCTCATAAGACCCCCTTTAATTTTGTCATACTGAATAAGAAATAAAAAATCACGTGACACCATTATGTGGGAAACCCTTGACCTGTGTGTGTCCTTGATATGAATATGAACCTAAGTAAAGGATATCATATCACAATGCGGACACTCAGATGCATAGTATTTTCATAATCTTTGGCCATGTACTCCTCCTCCCATCTAAAATATTTTCCATGCATCCTTAAGGAATGATCCCTTTGAGCATCAATCTTCAACACCTGGGCTTGTGCATGATCATGAACATGTTCACGAGACCTCACCAAATGATTCAAATGAGGTCACATGACCAAATGTTTCTTCACTAATATCTTTAGGCCCTTGGGTGGTCTTGTACATGTCACTTTGATTAGAATAAACCCAAACCAATGAACTTTGATCATATGAACACTTCCAGGACAAGCCAAATTATCATGTGAAAGACCCTAGAAATATCCTCATTGATCATGTGAATACATCCCAGAAAATTCGGTTGATCATGAAAAAGACCTTGGAAAATTAATATTTGACCATGAGAAGACATCCCGAACAATACACTTTGATCATGTGAATATATCAAGAAAAAATTATTTGATCATGCAAAGACATCATGGATAATGCACTTTTTTTATTCGAAGATATCCAGAAAAGTTGGCCAATCATACAAACAAACCTGGACATGTCCTCTTTCATCATAGGAATACATACCAAATAAGATAGTGTATTATCAGAAATGTCCCTGACATGTCAACTTAGATCATGAGAAGAATCTTGGACATGTTAGGAAGAATCCCTTAGATGTGTCTTCCAAGTCAGAATAACACTCCAAAAATGACAGATAGAAAATCAAGACATGTCTTGAAGAAAATCAAGACATGTCTAGTAGATCCCCTTGGGAATGTACTCTTCATTCGGCCAACACACTCATAATTATACAATGTAGACTCTAGACAGGAACCTTTAGCTGCATAACCCCTTTATAATGGGATTTTTTTAATGGGATAGGGATACACACTCATACGATCTTACTTATTCCATGCTCTTAGAAAGGACATCAATTTCATTCTAGGCATCTTCAACAGATACTTTAGGGTCATAATCTCTCGTTATTTTTCAAAAGAAAAATAATGAATGTTCCCATGGGTATACATCATGGTATACACCCCTAGAATTATTTATACCTCAGGCACAACAATAATGTCTCTAAGTGTAATCATCCACCGAACACATCAATTGGTTATATGTAAACTGAACTATGAGAACCATGATTACTATCCAAATATGATTTGTTGGATGCCTTCCATAGGGCCTAAATTCAATCTAAATCCATCCGGGTGTAAGACAATTCATATCCCAAAAATTCCTAACTCATGGGACTGAATTTCCTCATAGGTCTACCATATTTTATCATCCATCAACAGATGGGAAGAGGGATCACACATGGGAATCCCTTTAAGTGTATGCCCCAACCATGCCCTCAGATAGCCTAATCCCATAAATGGGTCTGAAAAAACCCCAACTATGATGAATCTGATTAATATTATAAATATGATATGTAGGAAACCTTCAAAATTCCCAAGATCTATACCATATCATCCATGAGACTAACAATCATACCTCTAAAAAGGAAGATTTAATGTGTAATACTAATATGAATATGTTATAATGTTAGGTGTTTAATCTTCCCCAATATCTTTTTTCCCATCCCAAGAATGAATCATGTGGGCTTAGGGATGGGTGGTGTTTGTAACAATAAAATGATGAGGATTTTCCCAGTATGGTCCCTTCATTGGGATGTACGTCTGGTTACATATCATCTTTACTCCAAGGGCCATACACCTGATGAATAAATCTAGGGATTATTAATATTAAGAATCCCTAATCAAATCCTATATTTGTTCTTAAATATTGACATAGAAGAAAACTACATAGACATCGATTCATTTATTAATAGTATATGTAGGTTTCCTCATCGACACCCAATCCCTATAATCATGTCTTTACCACATGAAATTAAACTATATGGATCAGTATATTCATATGACCTTACACTATGTTAGATGAACTATGTGGGTTCTGATTCTTATTCTAACAAGATATTCTGGATGCCTTCTAGCGGTTAAATCCCATCTCTAAGACACCACCACCTCCTTGCATAAAAATAAACTATATAGTGCCCAAAAATGGCTACAAAAAAACCATCATAAATAATGAAGGAAATGTTATAGAACCCTTTGATATAAAATGTTTTTTTCCCATTAAAATATTTCCATAATCAATTTATTAACTGAGTGTTAACTAGTCCCATATAGGGTCCTATAATGTATTATGTGAAAATAACTTAAATATATAATAAATTCCTAAAATAATAAATAAATCCTCTCAAATGTGTACGATGATCTTGACATCCCATTCTTTCAACCAATGTGAGTTCCTAAGTTTCATTGGGTCGGAAAACCCAAGGGACAACCTTACATTGGGAAGAAATTCGGTACTCTATTATTCATGCGGGAAAAATTGGGTATTTCAATTAAATCCAGATAAGGTTAACTTGACAGAAATGATTGTGAAACCACCCTCAATCACCCACAGTTAAGTGTTAGGGTGAAAAAAGTATGGATTTTTTAGGAAACAAAAAACGTGATCCCGACGTGAAATATTTTAACTATGTAATTCCAACCATAGATCAAAAGGGATTGAATACCTAGTTCTTTTTAGGCCATTTATTCTTAATTTCACACAAAAAATGGTAGAAATCACCAATTTTTTAACTACATTGAACCCTTAACAAAGGAAGGGACACCATTTTATCCTTTAACTATGAATGTAATTGATCAAAAATGTAACCTTATATATAATTCAGAACTAATAAGTTGTCTGGTTTCCTCTCTATATCATATAATATTCCTTATAATTAAAATGATATCATCGAATGTGCTGACAGATTCTGAGACCAATGTATAAGCTTCTTTGGCATCAAGGCCCCAATGTATGTTGTCACTAATAGAACACTTCTTGTGTCATTTGGTGAATGTTTTTGTTTGAGAGTACCACATAAATGTCTATATCTCAACTTTTTAATTAGGTCATGAAATCCCCAAGATGAAAAATTACCACTGGCTGTCTTTCCCTTGAATGGTTGCAGGTGAAGAAGTGTCCCTTATTGACACATTCAACCATGTTGGGAGTTTATCCATATAGTAAAATAACACATACCTTCCCTATTTAAGGGTATTTGATGAGGAAAATCACTATATCAACTCAATAAATTATGATATTACAAGTAGGTATCCCGTTAATTATGGTTATTGTATTCGACATGAGTCCATGATTCCACAAGGAGATAGAGATGAATTTGTCCCTATTATAACCATATAGATTGGAGAATCTAGTAGGAGACCACACAATGGGTATCCAAATAATGAAACTTTAGAAAATGATTATATCCATGTTACTACCAATCTGTCTGAGGGACACCAGAGTACCCTAATAGTGGCCTTTAATCAGATGCAGACTATCCCTATCCTGGAACTTAAAAATTCATCATAGTTAGCTTAGGTGACTGTGAAATCCCTGGGAGAATCCCAACCTAGGGGGTTAGAAGAATTTTTATCATATTTTACCCAGGGATTATCATCCCTATGGAAAACTCCCTAAATGGTACTAAGGGTACTGATCCACCAAACTAGACAGTAGGGAAGATCCCACCAAATTGAACACAAGGAACCAACCCATCAAACGAGATACTCTATTGAAGAGGAGAACCATTAGGCTTAGATATCCATCAATATGAGATTAATAGATTTTTATTACTTATCATTGGACATGGATGATCACACTATTGGGAGTTATAATTAAACCCTCTTACTATCATCTTATTCATAGAAGGTTGGCATACCTTCTACCTCCGACATGAAAAAAGAAGGGATTAGTGGTATCTTTAATGCTCCTACAAAAGATATTATCGACCATGCAGATATTTCACTGGGAAATTTAGATGGATAATAAGTCTTGTTTAAACATATGATTCTGTCTATGAGGTGCATGATGAGGATGTCTTAATCATCCACTAACCCTACCATCAATAGAGTAAAGGGTGTTGACATGGATCCTACAAGTCACCCCAATAAATATTATAAGTAAGTTTATGTGGAAGAAGAGATTCTCAAATCCAATTAGAGAATATTGATATTGGGGAAATAATTGTTAGAATTTTCTTGATATCTCTACCTCATAATAACATACCAACACATTTCTATGGAATCCCACCTTGCAGTAAAGTTCCACAGCCCACAGGGTTTGGGTAATTTTCCTAATTTTAATCCCCTCATTGGGTGAAATCCATACATTTTTTCACCACAACCATGCTCATATGGATGGGTTAATTATCATATTTTAAAGATCCCCAACCCATAGGTATAGGGGGATTTCCATATTTTCCTCCCCCCCATCAAGGTTACTCCAAAAATCATCGAACATCATCCATTCCCACAAATCCACCATGTTTTTTGGGTTTCTTTACTTCTTAAGAATAATCTACATCATCCAAGGCCCCCCAGTGTTTCAAAATCTACCCCAAAACCAATCAGGACAGAGGATCATCACCTCTAAATCCAAACTCATCTAGGACCCCATGCCAATAGAGTCATGGGTAACACATAGAAGAAGCAACATGGTTTCCCATATCGAGAGGAGAGACAATGAAGGTTATATACCATCCAATCAAAACATTACAAAAGGAAAATTAATTATGTACTGTATAATGGTTTGATATAACTTACAAAAATAAGGAATCTAAGTGAGTTAGGCTTAATAGGCCGTGAAAACCACTACCCCTACCACTGAAATCATAGGAACACAATAGAGAGTTTCATTTCCTTTAATGATATTCTTTAGTAGATGATGAAAATGCGGATGAAAGAACCTCCAAATCAAGAATCACTATTACAATCAAGTGAACAGTCTGAAAAGAACATGAATGTTTTGCAGTAGACCAGGGGTCACATACCTCCCATCGGTAAGATACCATATTTCAATATGATATTGAACAAAGATTATTACTTCTAAAGAAATAATTACCCTATTTATTTTGATTATTCCATGGAGAATGATTTGGTAAAACTCTTAGTGATATGGAATTCAAGTGATCCATGGATGATAGGCCATGAAAATTAGTACCCTTACCATTGACGTCTGAGTCACAAAATAGTGAGATTCTTTGTTTTTAAATTTTGTTTAGATAATTGGGAAAATAAATGCATCATATAGTTATAGGATCCAAAAACTCCTGGAATATTCATAAGAGCCATCCATGATACATTATAAAAGTTTCTCAACAAAATGGTTATTAAACAAAATCCTAGTTTCAGGATTCTAATCTATATGCCCATGTCCTAGTTTCATAATGATTAAATATCATGACCACATCTTGATTTCAGGACAATTAGACTATGAGATAAGTCCTGTTACGTGACATTAAATTTCAGGGCATGTAATAGCCACATGATTTTAATCTATATGAAAAAAATTATTATAGCATTATGTAAAACTGCACAGAGAACATCCCAGTCACAGGATGACAAACTAATCATCATTTCAATCTCTAGAAGATATCATTAGTATCAGGTGGAAACTAATGTATCAAGAATTACCACCGATGTAGTAAAATATCAATCACAATTATATCACAAAAATACCAACACCCCTCAATCCTCTATTGAGGGTGTTATCTGGTAGAACACCTCCCCAAAAACACTGATCTCGGAATTGAGAACACTATGTATAATGTTGAAAGCCTTGGGCCAGAGGGAGAAAGCTCATATCCTTACTTGTTCAAAAAAGTATACTATCATATTTGGGAAGTAATCATGGGGTAGGCATCAATCCATGCCCCATATATATATCCCATTAACATATTCAGATGGAATAAGGAAAATATTAGTGGGAATATAACTTTAATTCAATCAAAGACATCAACCAACATATCCAGGAAGCTGGGAGCATGTAGTAATGAATTCTTGCACATACCCTGTTGAAGTACCGATACTTTGTGACAGAAACTAGGGAGCTCTACTGGTATATTTTTTTGATGATGCAAGGAAATGCATACATTCCTATCCATATAGACAAAATAATAAAACACTATGATCAGTATGAACAAGTGGCTACTCTAGTACATGAACACATCATTTTTACCATATATGTGGAATATTAGCATATTCCAGTAATGTTTGTGACACAGAATTTGGATTATATCACTGGTATGACCAGGGATAACCAAGTGAGATATGCCCATTCCTTGGGATATGCACATATAACTATAAAAAAGAATATGAAACATAATGCGAAAGCCTAGGAGTGATCTCATATCCCCATTCCAAATAGGTTTTAGTAAGTTAGGGGAGCACAGGCCTCCAGATATCCCCATATTCCTACCAAAAAATACTACAATCCTACTCTAGAGGCACAAGAATGGGCTTATATCCTAGTTCTGACTGGGGCTCATAAACTAAGAGTGGCACATTCCTCAAGGTAAGATCATATCCCTTCCAATAAACCTACTCAAAATATTCCACTAGTTTGAAAGAGGAGTATCATACATCCTTTCTTATTATGGTTCTCAGTTGGCATATTCATTTGGTGGAATGAATATTCGAACAATGATCATATCATCTCTTTAGCTAGGATTGACTAGAATATTCTGGAAGCCTCCTACAAGAAGGCTCATATCCCTTCCAACAATATAGAATCTCACTAGTATACTCCAATAACTTCTCAGTAATAATCTTATATCCCCAAAACACCAAAAAATTATCAACAATTCCAACAAACATCATAGAGAAAGATTATATCATTGTTGAACCCCAAAAGGTAGGTCGACATATTAAAAATATGATTTAGAATGAGGGTTATATCTCTAAACTACTCAATTAAATTTTCCTTGAGACTATTCGACACATATATATAACTCCTAAAGTGTCTATTAACTCTTCAATGAGAACATAATGTAATCACTACTCTAATAGTCCTCCTCATAGTAGTGAAAATAGATATCATATGTAAAATACCCCTGACATCCACTGTGGTCAACCTCCCCATGGTGATGTCTCTCACCCAAATAAATAAATCTCCCCTTTCCTATAAATCTCTATATATAGAGGTTCTAAAAAAACCCTAAACCTTTATATAGAGATGTTCTCAAAAACTGAACACCATCATATAGATAGGTTGTTGAAACACCAGGGTTAACCATATATAGTGCCCCAAAAATTATCAGCAAACCTCCCCTGAATCACCAATATGACTCAGAGAGGAAACCTATGTGTTAATATAGGGTGAATACATATAGTCCTAATGAAGAATTGGTTTATGTAGCTATATGGAGAGACTTAGTTAGAAAAAACCTCCCAAACATGTACATGCCCATTTAAAATTCCAATTACAAGATCTGTAAAGGGAAAAAAAGAGAATTAATTCTTTACATTCTCAAAAATATATAGGATAATTTTTAAATATTGAGTGTTAGAAACCTACCTTATCAGGGAAATGACGGTCACCCCTAAGTCATAAATACATTCCATTGTCAGTAGGACATGGTCATGTCATCAATGTCCTGATACCCCATATTTGAATAGTATAAAAATTCCTATATTATATTGTCCCAACATCATGAAAACTCTCTAACTGATTGGAAATTATCCATAAGAAGTTACTATTCAATGATGTAGAAGGTATAAATTTAAGGCTAGATGTCCAAGATTCTCCTCTCTAGGGTGGAAACATAAAAGAAAATAACCATCTTTGAATTATATCTTTGATGAATCCAGCAATTCATGATAACAATGTCTTTTCCCATGGGCTCTCTTACCTAAACAGTGATAGATATTTCTCTGGATTAACAACCATGACAAAAAATGCCTACACAGACTTAGATATGGAAGAATAAGAGGATGAACATAGGAACACAACTCTCATATTTGAGAAAGGAATCTCCACCACAATCGAGGAGTATAAATAGTGATATTGGGAATATAATAAGACTTAAGACCTATATTATTTAGTTTTTACATTATTCTTGGGGAGTAGGAGGAGTATATTTCATTTCTAAAGTAACAGTGATACGTGTTTACTGGGAGTTATGGAGAAATTCCCAGACTGAACCCTAATGTGGTTATGCATAGTATAGGCTTACCACATAACCATCAAGGTATCCAGAAAACTACCAAGATAACTTACCCCCCATCATGCTATCAAATCTGGGAAACATGAATGTAAATATTACAACATTAAATAATCTTGGTCATATGACATTAAAATACTTGACACATCCATACCACAATAAGATAAATTGTACAGAAGAATTCTTACCAACAAGAATGTAAAATTCACAATGTCTTGCATCTGGGTTGCATGTAATTAATCTTCATGATATATACTTGAATAGAATGGCCGGATTCATCTCACTTATGAATCACTGCACATGACCTATATTTGTGAAAATGATAAATGATGTTCCTAAATTCATATGGGAGATTCAAATATGTATATGGAATATCACCATCTATGATTTATATGTGGATTTATTCCAACCATCATAAGAAACATAGTGACACTGAGATCCCAAATCCTAGGTATAGCCACAATATATATTTCCTGGTCAAAAGATATCAAACTGTGTGATAATTTTCAATAATTATTTCACATTTGGTAACATTAATCACTTCTAAATTGTGTTAAATTATACTACTGAGGCCCATACCACATGACATTAAAATACCTGGCATTTCAAGAATAATATGTGGATTGATTCATACCACTATATGATATGTAGTGATTCTAATATCTCTATTATTAGTTCCATAAACAATTTTTATTTCTCTTGGATGAGACAACTTTATCCTAACCAGATGATATTCAACTCCAAGTATTTTGTCCTTGATACATGACATTGAACTACATAGTTTTACATAACAATGTATGGTTTGATTCTCATTCTAATGATATATTTAGGGAAACATAGATTCTATATTTTGGTATAGCCACCACGTGATTCCAAATCCTACTATCCTTTCCTTTAAATACCTTTGTGTGGTGAAAGAATGATTTTTTGTTCTTCATTTAACATACTAAGCATAGGTCACATGGGATTATGGATTTTGGTAAAGTATTCAATGAATAATTGAGAAATAATTGTTCATGATAGGGTTAGCATGGTCCAAGATGAAAGGCTAAAAAAGGAACACAAGGAGTCTATGTCGTATAATGTTAAACTAGATAGTTTATGGAACTAGTGTGAAAAATGAACATTACTCTAGACCTCACCAGATAGGATCACTATCCTTGATGTTGGTCACCAAAAACACCTATATTCATGAATGATGTGTGGATTGATTCATGTCATCACATGATACATAGTGATATCTGGATATCCAATTCAGGGTATATCCACAATAATCCATGGGAACAATGCTCCCTATATGTATGGGTCAGACATGTATGTAGAGTTTCCTGTTAATGAAATATGTGTATCTTGATTAAAAAAATAATAGGATATTTAGTGAATCCCAGATCTCCAATCCCAGTTCTAAATAAAATAATCAATGAGAGCAATGCCTCCTATGCATATGGGTTAGACCTGCATGGAGAGTTTCCCATTAAAGAAAAATTTGTGGCTTAATTCCAGTCATAATAGAACCCTAATAATGCTTAGATATCCAATATCAGGTCTATCTACAACTACAAAGAACCTGTTTTCTCAATGAATGACTTTGGAAAATTTATTGATATATTTTTTTATCCAGGAGCTAAGACGACGTGCGATTCTGAAGCTCTGTGTGCCCATAATTAATTTTAGTAAAAATTTAAATATATTTTAAATAATGCATTCAAAATTTCTTAAAAAAATTGTATAACTCTTAAATGAAACCTCATTCTAGAAATCTAATAACATGGTTGATTATGGGACACGATGTTTACCCTAGTGTGACCTCAAATAGGCTAGCGTAGGGTTTTTAGATAAAAGATCCCATGGGAGGGTGTGTTTAGTAAAATAAATAAATAAATTAATTTATGTAATTAATTAAAATAATTGAATTTTAATCAATAAATAAATCACTATGAATACATCTCCAAGTTTATCCACATAACCCCAAGATCTTTTTTCTACAAACTTTTTCCTCATCTTGTTGGAAAATCTGATTCAGATGATGACAAAACACTGGATCCTGGACGATCCAGGCTCTGTGAACACAATAACTACTATAATTCATTTGAAATTTTTTCTTTAATGAAAAAATGATCCAAAATTAGGATTCAATATTTAAATTTTGGATTATTAATATATTTTTTAAAATATTGGGCATGATATTGTTTTTCTTATTGATCAATGTCAATTTGGAACCATTTTCATGTTTCCATTTGTAGATTTAATAGGGTTATTCATTTTTTTATCACCCTAAATATCCTCATTCATTTTAATTAGCCAAGAACACTTAGATAATAATCATTAACCTTTTTGGGTGTTTTTCTCCTTTGATTCTTTATGTTCATTACCATTGGGCTATGGGGACATACAATGTTTCTAAGGGGACTAAGTCAGATCGGACCCCCAGATTTAGGGAGGAATTACAAAAGACAATTAAATCAATGATAAGAGTATATATTGGGTTGCGTTTAGATATATGGGTGAGTAATCCCTTGGTTTTTAGGATTTAGACCCAATGAGATGGAAAGAGGCATGCATGGAAAGTGACAAACACCCACAGGATAATAGATAATGATTTACAGCCACGAGATGACTGATAATGATGAACATAGTCCTCTTGCACTGATTTTTGAGGCCTATAAGTAATATCCAAGGATGTGAGTTTGGATATAAGAAATTGGGGCAGATTTAAAAATTCTTACAAAAACTTGACTACATGTCACATAGTATGAAAAATACATGCATGTAGGGTTTTGGCTGCGATAAATATGATCTCAAGTGATATAAGTATCACACACCATGTGAAACCAAAACATGACATGTGACCATTAATATAGTAACCTACAATGTACTCTACGAGTACAGGGTCATGGGAACGACTAGGAACATGCCATATTTCGAAGTACAAGGACATGATCATGACACACAGACACAACCAGAGAACTTGTATGGGACCCCGGGTGGCTGAGGCATGATGTGTAGTCCACAAACATAGTATGAATTGCTAAATGGGTAGAAATACTTGTACAATATGGACATTACCAAGTTATAGAGTGGGACCACACACTCTATGGGCCTCATTACACATTTTTTACACTTTCATCCCTTGTGAAGAAACTATAACATCTCATACATCCTTCATTTGGACATGGATTTTGGCCCATGGTAGCCAATCCTAAGTGTTTTTTCATGTAGAATGTGATGGTGGCCCCATAGTGGATTTTGAGATACAATGCAAGCTTTTATGATCATGATGATTATCTACATGGTTCTTGGTGATTATAGTGATTAGAAAGGATCGGTAGTGGCATTACAGTGGTACCCTTTTATTAGGATAGAACATGTGTCCTCTCACTATATATACAGTGAAACCCTCTAATGAAGAAGGTTATGTTTCCTCTACATACTCTCTGATTGGAAACCTCCTGTTGGGCATGACATGGGTCCTTGACAGACTATTAGATGGGAACCCTCCATCTAGGATGATCCTGTGTCCTTTACCTATCCACCAAGAAGAACCCTTTAGTAGTATTATGATATGGTTCTTTGACTATCAGAGTGGAACCCTCCTGTAGTATTTGGGTATGGTTCTTTGACTACTGGAGTGGAACCCTCTAGATGGGCTGTGCATGAATCCATTACCAACTACTAGAGTAGCACCGTACTATTAGGCATGGAATGGGTCCTCTATCTACTACAAGAGTGCACCCTCTACCTGGCTAGGGCATGGGTCCTCTAACGACTAGTAGAGTGGCACTCTCTAGTTGGGCTGGCCTGGTTTCTCAATCGACCGTTGAGTGGTACCGTCAAATTATACTAAGGAAAGGGTCTTCTACATTATGATTGGGCCCCTTGACTATGTGACACAGTTGTGAGGTCTGTCTAGACTTGGATGTCCTCTATTGGTCATACGTGTTAGATATTCGGCATCATTGATGGGATTCTACAAATTATTACACTCTTTTCCTTGGAAGAGTTGTGAGATGGAGATCCACTTATCTCTTGTTTGGGTTTACTAGGTTTGAGAATATATATATATATATATATATATATATTTATATTTATTTATCCATGTGGTTGGATTCCATTTAATCTCTTGATTTGGGTTGATCATTTTACATTCTATTCCAACAGTCTCTCTTACTTCCCCCATATTTCAAGGAATCCTACTATATATGAATATACTCACCCCTACATGGGATTTACCACACATGTCACATCTTATATAGATGATGGAAAAGGTTGGAGGTGACTACAGAGAAGCTTAGGGATACTTGGTGGATTAGGCCGCATACGGTGGTCAGAGCATGAAGATCAATAGTTGTGATCTCTTAGAACTTTTAAATTATAGTTTTTTAGGTTAAAGAATCAATCTGGTTGGGTGTGTATTTTCCCCCTTCACTTTTCAGTTTTCATTGTCATACTCTTATACACCCTATAGGTTTTTTCATGCATATTTTAAATTCATTTCATAGAATATTTTCTTTTTTTATTATTCGAACAATTTTCATTGATATAGTTGGTTTTGTGTATATAGTTATATTAGGAAAATGTATCCTATATTAGTTATGCCTTTCGGACTTGTCAATAGTCATTGAACTGTGGAGGTGGGCTTGACATAATTATGAATCGAGCCCCATTGGGTTTTGTCATGAAATTTTTTTATTAGAGTAGTTCTTTACTTGGGATAGTGTTTGGAGTAATACCCTTATGTGTATTTTGGTTGAAACTTTGGGAGACAATGTTAAATTTTCTTGATCTTTTCTCTATTTTTAGGGATCCCAGTGATGGTATGAGTGGCTGACATATGAAATTACTAGGGCTCTAAATACATATTTTTTTGACTTATCATACCGATACATTGGTTATAGGGATATATGGTACATGAATCATGATTAATTTATTCTTTGTCTATCTTTATTGAGTTAAATTCATGTTGTATATATATATGCTCATCTGACCATGGGAAATCTTGATGAAATTATCAGAATACCTCAATGATGAAAGCTAACCATGTTACCAGTTCTGATTCCTAATGATGATCTAATGAGTGACAATGCCTTATTTATGGGTCAATCCCATGATATTCTTCCTCAAGGTGTATAGTAAGTAGAACCCAAACCTTTTGAGAAGTAGTTCATACCAACATGATAGGCTGAGGATGCATGTTGGCTTAGTGCTTTCCATGAGTTCTAGTTCCAGAGTTGACTATGCTTCCATGATGAGCTTAATCCTCAAGCATTAAAGGATTAACTAGAGTCATTATTTCATGTGTTCAAGAATATCCAAACACTAAAGGATTAGGTGGTTGTGCTGGAAGCTATCCATTTACATAGATTAACTGGACACTGGTGGAGCTTTGTTACCTTGATGCATGATGAGTCAATACCCTCATGGGAAGACTTTTAAAATTTATTCTACGAGGAGTACTACCCATCCTATTTGCATTCATTCTAGATTAAGAAGATTTTGGAACTATGGTAGGGATATATGATGGTGTAAGAGTATTCTAAAAGCCTCACAGACCCTAAGTGGTACACCATTTACATGTTCTGGGACGGCTACTTATGATCATGAAAGTTTGAGTAGGTAATCCACATAGATTTCTATGCCAGTGTAGTTCCTTTGTGCATTCCCAGTTATTATAGGGTATTGGAGTGGGAACTAGGGATAGATATATTATTATCATATTAATTCTATGTATCTAGTGATGGAAGTGGGCATTAGAGGGTTGTGTCGTTTGCAACAGTTAGCAGACACTAGTAGACAAGATCTCAACACATGAGGTCTTCATAGGATCAGGCTCAGACTTTTGGACATGTGCATCAAAGAGGACTAGGGTAGCCCGATGAGGGGAGGTTCTATGCTTATGATGGGTGTGGAAACATGGCACATGACTTCCCGAACAGACATGTCGAGGAGAAAAGATATATAGTAGATAGACTACCACTATAGACGAAACACCAAGATCTGGGATCTCCCAGGTGCGGGAAAGTTGGCCCTAGTGTGGCGGATCTAGTAAAGGATCATTTGGGGATCTAGGAGGAGAAGTTTTTGGTGATGGAAAATAGTATTATATACTTCCACCATCATAACCAGGAATTGCATATAAGGATGTGGGATATGGTGGTATGGGCTATGAATGGATGTAAGTGATGGAGGCTTCTGACCCCGTGATGGACGAGATGACCAGAGGTATGATAAGTGTTTTTTTCTAATATTACACTAGTATTAGTAGAAATAACATTGTGTAATTCTTTAATATATTTACTCTTCTTGCAGGAGATGGATCTTCTAGTTGACGCATTAGCCCAATAGCTTTTTCTTGAGGTTATTATA
Source organism: Viscum album (assembly GCA_963277665.1). Taxonomy (NCBI): domain Eukaryota; kingdom Viridiplantae; phylum Streptophyta; class Magnoliopsida; order Santalales; family Viscaceae; genus Viscum; species Viscum album. The sequence continues at coordinate 1,047,519,951 of OY728135.1, read as the reverse complement.
GGGAACAAATATTCCATATCTTTTGTCTGTCGCTATTGTGAGATATCATTTTGTAGAGAGAGGTTCACATGGTACCTTAGTGTATTCATGATGGAGCCTTATGAAGTCGTACTGGGTATGGATTGGTTTTACATTGTCCGAGCCCAGATTGAATCTCACCACAGATGAGTCAGACACCTTAAACTGATTTTATGAGATTCACATTTGTGGGTTAGAGTGATCTCATGGTAGGATTAGGGGGTTTTGTGAGAAGGAGGATGTATCCCATCACCTATTAGTTGGGGAGTGTATCCCTTGTTGTAGTAGGATCTTTAAGAATTTAGATTCCTTCAGTCATGTAGGATTTTATAGAAGTATGCCTTGAGGAAATTTGAGGACTTACTCTGAGTTAGAAGATGGAGTTTTATATAAACTTACATCTAGGGACTGCTCTAATACCTTTTACAACATATCAAATAGACCAAACCAATCTATGGGTTCTTTAGTTGTAGTTGAAGGAACATTGAGTGAAGTGTTTTATAAAACCCACTATTCCCCCTTGGAAACTTTAGTATTTTTCATGAAAAAGGAATATGGGATCATGCATATTTAAATGGATTATCATCTCCTAAACCAGAGAAAAATAATGATAAAGTTATCCTTGGTGAGGATTGATGATCTCTTTGACAAGTTACGGGGTGTGAGATTGTTCTTGAAGATCAATTTCAGGTTTGACTACCAGTAGTTGAGAGTTTGTGAGGATGATATTCTAAAGATGGCATTATGATATTTCTACAGACACTATGATCTCCTCGTAGTTCCCTTTTGTGTGTCAAATTCCCCCACTATGTTAATGGAATTGATGAACTATATTTTACATCCATACATGGACTAGTTAGTGGTTATATTCATCAATGGAATATTCATATACTCTGAATTAGAAGAGGAGAATGAAAAGTAATTGAGGATGGCCTTAGATTTTCTTCAGGAGAACCAAATTTATGAAAATCTCTCAAAGTTCTAGTTCTATATTCACAATGTTTAATTTCTTGGGCATGTCATTTCAGATCATGTTTTTTCCACAAACTTGAAGCAGATAAATATAGTTATTTATTGAGAGGCACCCAAGTGTGTGTTATTGATGCAATTCTTTCTTAGATTGGCAGGGTACAATAAGAGGTTGTTGAAAGACTTCTCTAGGATTACACCGCATTTCATTGCCCTGATATAGAAAGGGTAGCATTTTACCTGGACTGAGCAGTGTCGTAGGGCCTATCAAGGAGTTTATGATGAGGCTACCAAGTTACCCTATGTGAAGACATTAGGAGGAGGGTTTGGAGTACGTAGTGTATTGAGATAGCTATGGGATTAGTCTTAGTTTTATGTTGATGAAGTGGAAACAGTTATAACATAGGGGTCGAGGAATTTGGGACCCCAAGAATTGAACTATGATACCCATGACCATGATCTTTCAACGATAATGTTTTACCTATATATGTGGATTATTATGTCTTACTCATACCATCGATGTCACTGGGATGTCTTCATAAAATGATACTTGAACCTGAGATAATGACATTGGTTGGATTTCTTGTAGGAATATGAATTAGATATAGTCTATAATCTAGTGTAAGTAAACATGGTATCTAATTCCATTATCGGCCTGACACCATTCTAGGCTCTGTACATGAGACCTTATAGGTCACCCATTTACTGAAAAGAGACTGGAGATGAATCTATTATGGGTCCATTGATAGTGCATGAAATATTGAATAAGGTCCAGGTCATCCATGAACAGATGTGGACATCTCAGAGCATGCATAAATCTTACACATGTTGATCGTGTAGTCCCTTGGAGTTCAATCAGGGAGACCATGTTTTCTGAGAGTCTCCCCACAAAGAGGATTATGGAGATTTGTTTAGGGAGGCAAGATATCTTTTAGTTTCATTAGGTTGTTCTATTTCATTAAAAGGGTTTTTATGGTTTCTTATTTTATATCCATACACCCATAGTTTGAGTGGGTTCATGGAATCATCAATCTGTCATAGACGAAGAGATACACTCCTGACCTTACACACATTATTGATTGGGGTGAGCGGGACTTGAAGGTTGGAACCACGTTTTTGGATTCCCCAATGGAGATTGAGAATTAGTAGGATGAGGCTATACATGGATGGACCATCCCCTTGGTTAATATGGTGTGCCAGCACGTGGGTGTACAGGAGGGATCTTAGGAGCGGGAGAGCCAGATGATGACATAGTGTCTTGAGATTGTTGTTTAGTTTTTCTTTTCAAGGATGAAGATATTGAAGAAGATAGTTATATAGAGAACCCATTTCTTCCATGTAATACTTTTAAATATTGATACATGTATATTCTAAGCTAGGTGTTGATATGGAATGTGATTCTAAGGCCTGGTGTTCTTGAAATTAATTGTATAAAAATATAAAATAAATTTTATATTACACACACATTGTTTCATAATGAAAATTGGATAACTCATAAAATGAATATCTTCTTATAAATATGGGACCACATTTGAGTCCATAACACAATGTTCAACATAGGTTTGACCTAGAATTGGTTGACTTGGGGAATTTATATAAAATCGACCATTGGCAGGTGTGTTCAATTAAATAAATAAGGAAATTTATTTATTTATTTATTTGAACTAATTCTATTTTAATCCATAAATAAATTATTATTTTAGGAGCTCTAGGGGTATCCTAAAAACCTTGGTATTGTTTTGAAACATATTGTTCCTCCTATTATCTAAAAATATAACTCAAATGATGAAAATCCTATAGATATGAGAAGATCATCACGCAGTTAACACAATGGATCCTCTCATTCAGTTGAGAGTTATTTCTTTAATGATGAATGATCCAAAACCATGTAGGACTCATAGTTCTGTGGATTTTTCTGCTATTAATTAAATTACTAAGCATGATTTTTTCTTGATTCATTGAACTCCATCAATATTTAATCATTTTTCTTGCACCGATGTATAGATTTAATGTTTTATTCAAATATTTTTCACCATAGATATCCCAAATCAGGATCGTCGGTGAAACATTCTTCAAAAAATGATCTTTCACCTTTTTTGGTGATTTTATCTCTAATATTATTTCTAATATTATATAATAGACTATGGGGACATGGCTTGATGTTGTCGGTTGGGACTGAGTCTTATTAGACCTCTATATTCATGGAGGAATTTCATGAAATGAACGAATTTTTGATAATAAGTCATATTAGGATGTGTTATAGGATATGAATGATGAATCCCATGGTTTTCGAATCTGATACCAAATCGGATGGAGGGGGTGCACTGTGATTGCGATGAACCCTGATGGGTTGTTGACTATTTATTTACCTCCACCAGATGTATTGAAACGATGAATAAAGGCCTTGTACACTAATTTCAGTAGGCCTATATATGAGCTCTACGATGGTGATGCCAGATATGAAAGACATGAGCACATCTATAAATTATATAGAAAAATCACCTATACTCTATGTATTCCAAAGTACAAAAGATTTGTATGGCCCTTACTGCAAAGGCTAGGATTTCAGGAAAGATAAGTATCACACACCATGTAAACCATGTTCTAGAGACCTAGTGTGTATTACAGGAGTACATGGTTATGGGACTAGCCAGTCACATGACGTGTTACAAAGTACACACACATGGGCATGATACAATGACATATCCAATGAGCATAGGCAGGACCTCGGGTGGATGAGGCAAACTGTGTAGTCCACCCACACACCATGGATGAATACATTAGTAGTGAGATATATTATTATTGGGATATAACTAGGTGATGGAGTGGGACCAGATGTCGTGTGGGTCCCCTTACACATTTTGTTCCCTTTCTTCCCTTATGGGGGAATTTTAGCCTCTTGTATCTCCTTTGTTTTTACTTGGATTTTAGCTTTTGAGTAGGCTATACTATGTGTTCTTTCCTGGAGAACACAATAGTTTTCTCCATAGATTTTTTCAAGATAGTATTCATGATGTTATAGGTGTAATTGTTATTTAGGAAACACTCGATGATGACAATGACCCGGAAGGATCATAATTGGAATTAGAGTAGAAACCTACTATTGAGGTAGGTAATGTGACCTTTAAATATATATATAGTGGAACCATCCTATGGAACAATGTATGGGTCCTCTACCAACTGTCCAAGTGAAACTCTCTTATTGGATAGGGAATGGCTCCTTGACCAAACATTAGAGTGGCACCCTCTAGCTGGGTTGGTCATGGTTCCTCAACCTATCCACTGAGTGGAACCATCCTACTATATCAGTTTATGAGTCCTGGACTATTAGGGTGAAACCCTCTAGCTATAATAAGAATGGGTCCTCTACAGACTACTAGAGTGGCACCCACCTACTGGGTTGGGCATGGGCCCTTTATCTTTTACTATAGTCGAAGCCTCCAACTAGGTTAAGAGTGGGTCCTATACAGACTACTAGAGTGTCACCCTCCAACTGGGTTGGGAAAGGATCCTCTATTTACTACTGAGTGAAACCCTATTATTATACAAGGGCAAGGGTCCTATACCAAGAGATTGTGCCCCATGACTACGTGACACAGTGGCGAGGTGTGTCTAGATTGGGATAACTTCTATTGGGATGATGTAAGAGATACCAGCCATCGTTGATGGACTTCTAGAACTAATATAACACTTTTTATGGGTTGGGATGTGAGAAGCTGATCCCCTTTTCTCTTGTATTGGTTTCTTTGGATTAATCACACACACACATATATATATCCATGTGGTTGGATTCTATTTACTTTCTTTCTTTGGGTTGAGCTTTTTACTATCTATTCATATACTGTCTCTTATAGATCACCTTCCAGATTTTAGGGAATCCTAATGGGTATGTATATACTCACCCCTACATAGTATTTTTCCACATGCGTCTTGTATTATGCAGATGGTGGATAGGCCAACCATGACTACAAATGAGCTTAATGATACCTGATGCATTGGACATAGTACGGTGTTCAGATATTGAATATCATGAGATAATTACACTCAACACTTTTATATTCTTGTTTTGTCATGTTGGGATATATATTGGGATGGTAATGTTTTTTTCCATTTACTTTTTAGTTTGTACAGTCATACTCTTGTACACCCTAGATGTTTTTCATGCATAGTTTATATTATAGCAGTTTCATCTTTTATTTTATTATTCCTCTTCACTTCTCCATTGAGATGGTGGGTGTGTGAATATATTTACACTAGGAAAAGGTGTCCCATACTAGTTCAGTATTTTCTATCTTGTTTCTCGCCCATGGCCTATATAGGTGGGCTTAGGGTTGTTGCAGCTCGATCACTATTGTGTTGGGTCAAGAAAAAAATCAACAGGAAAAATGTTCCCCTCTTCATATGGGGTAGACATGCACGGAGATTTTCATGTAAAATAACTATGTCTAAATTGATTCATGTTATCATAGGATACACATTAATGCCCAAATTTCTAATCTGAGGTCCAACAACAACAATCAATAGGAATAATTCCCCCTCCACGAATGGTTCAGGCCTACAAGGAGAGTTTCCAAATTAAATAACTATGTGTGGATTGATTCATATCAGTATAGGATACATAGTTATTCCCAAATATCTAATCACGGGTCAATATTCAGTATAAAAAATGTGTGTCCCCTCCCCCTGTGTATGGTGTAGACCTGTATAGAAATATTTCATGCAAGAAAAATGTGTGGCTTAATTTATTAAATCACATGAAATATTGCGTCAACCGAATATAAAATCCTAGGTTCAGATGCCACATACAACAAAATGATGATAAAAATTCACCCCTTTCAACATATGGCCTCTACCTATGTAGAGAGATACATGAGACCCACTCTTGGGTGGCTCATTAGACTACCTAAGTATACCTGGTTTTTTCCGCTAAGTATGGCTCATGTGAGCATGGGGAAGCTTGAAATTCAATTTTCCAGACATGAATGAGACATATATCATATTTGAGACCATTTCCTAGCTATATTATGTAAAACTTCATGAAAAAAATTTATTCCCATTGAATGAGCCATAAAAGTAGCATATAATTATTTTTGAAGGTGTAAGATTCATAGAAGCTCATTCTTCCATCACCTAATTCATATCTATGTATGGATTTCACAAGTACAAGATAAATCTATGTAATATGGGATCTGACATATGTTTACCCACCAATATCCTAGTTCATGGATAAAAGATTCCCCCTGGATCTAAATTCACCTGACCAATGAAAATTTTCATTGGTGATATCTTTCAAAATTTTCATGTCGATTACTTCATATTTCACACATGATTTTAAACTGCATGGAAAGGAAAACATCCTCACCACATGAAATTAAACTATATGGAAAATGTCCTTGTCACATGATGTTAAACCACGTGATAGATATGTTCCCACTACATGATGTTAAAATATGGTGGACACCACCCATCATGAGTCTTTATGAAAGGATAATCATATCCCGACCCTTGTTAACCAGAGTATAGGTTTATTCTCTCATATTTTAAGACCCTCATCCCATAAATCAACTTTCATGACTTGAGTGCCTCAAGTTATTGAAAAACATTCCTTGACCCTAGAATGTAAAATAAATATTTCTATTTGATCTTTCCCATAATGAATAGGGATTTAACCTACCAACCAGTGAAATCAGGCCCCTATAAAAGGAGATTTATGATCCTTGTGAGCTCAGAACCACTATGGAAGAACATAACACCTGATCGTTTTATGGGCCATACTAACATGATTTTCCAATATAATTACTCATGGAATGAGAAAATAAAACCCTGATTTATGACATGTTCATATCCATATCAGAAGGATGTAATATTACTCTCAATTTTTATCATAATTAGGTTACTATGGAACATTACCCCTATACCAGTTCCATATTCGTCATGACCATAAACTGCATGCACATTGGTCAATTTTGTACAACCTTAAACTTTAGAATTTGATTTTCCAAATTGAATGACCATAAAACTCCTAGTAAAAGACACATAAAACAGTTCAAGTAAAAACCCCTAAAAGTTATTATTGATAAAAATTAATGTATATGCTCACTAATCTCTTCATCTCCATAGTTTAGGAAAAAACAAGTGTGTAAATGAATGAAGAAAAAAAGCTCATATGGACCAATTCTGACCCTAGTAAAAGTTAAGATATTCTAACTAGACTCCCTAATATGTGAAAAATTTTGTGTAATGATTTTTCACATTTATTCACCATGATAATGTGTTCACTAGGTGGTGGAAAAATTATTACTTTTCTTGAAATATTATTGTATATAATGTTTTCTATAAATCACTCTTCATATATTGAGTGCCTCAAGTTAATGTAACCATCCATGGACCTTGGAATGGAAACAATATCTCTCAGTTTGACTATGCTATCAATGTATAAGGACATTAACCTACCAACTGAATATATCATGGCCCTAAATGAAGGGATTTTTGATCTTATTGAGTTTGTAATCACCATGGGAGAACTCATTACATTAGGGTGTTCTAGGTAGTCCACATAATGATTGTTCCATACCATTCTCATGACTCGATCACTTTGGAACCTGATTTTCAACCCCCATAAATAGACTATTCATGTATATTCAAAATCCTCAATGTTACATCCTCTTGTATCATACCCCTTCTTAAATAAGGGATACAACACTCCAAGAACAAAACTTTTGATGGACCACACCATGTTACTTGACATGATCTAGGGTAGGGCCCAAGACTCTCAAAAAAATCTAAACTAACATAGTGTGGAAGAACTATCCTTGGATAGCCTACTCTCCAAACCCTACGTCATTTTACAGATGTTTGAGTCTTCACCAATATTCTATGTCCCTTATAAATGAGTTGGAATCCTCTATACTTGACCATACATGTAAACCATATGGGTTCATTCAAAAGGGGTATGACCTACCTATTAGATGAATATCCTACTTAAAAGAAAGGATCTCTAATCCTCATAAGTTTCAATGAAACCAGGGTGGAACATAGTACTATAGGGTTTTTTATCATCACCAATATGTATTCCCCATTCCCTGATTCATCTTTTCTAGGTCCTAGACGAATGATTTACACAACCCAAATTCCAACTATCCCTATGGATTCAACTTCCATAATATTTTTACCAACAACCAATACCATCTCCAGAAAATCACACATAGCCCTTGGAAAAGAGTGGGAAACATCTACTTGACCATGAATGTAATCCCTATGGGTCTGTGCATAAGGTATAATGACCTACCAACTAGTGGCATCTCTTCCATGTAGAAAAGGATCTCTAATCATCACGATCCCCAAAAACATCATGGAAGAAATCAAAAACATCGGGTGTTTTGGTTCATCCCCAATATATATACCCCATTTCATATTAATAAATATAGTCTTGGAAGTAATAAATTAAGTTTTATGGAATATCAAATCTTAATATATAAGAATCTAAACTACCAACATTATAAATTCCTAGCCAGAAGACTCCAAACTACCGATAATAGAATGTCTGATGTAACGCCCCGACCACACCTACCCAGAGTCGGTGCGTTATTTCCTAACATTGGCATGATCACAAAAGATCATGTCTCTAAATACCAATTAGTTTAGTAGCCTTGAAAACACTAGATACATTCTGAAAAGTTACATTACATCATAAAGTGAAAAATCACAATAAAATGGTCTCAATATTCCACAATTCTATCCCCTTCAGACTATCCCTGTAGGTCAGTCATAAAATATTTCTTCACATCCTTGGAAAAATAAAACATTGAAAGGGGTGAGCTCCGATGATCAGTAAGGATAACAATATAGAAGAAGATTTCATAAATAAACATAAACATTTAAGGCAATGTATGACTAAAAGAAAAGCCTTTTGAACTTGAACTTCAACATAATATGGAAAAATTAAAGTGAGATAATTCCATTTACTTATTCACATGGATATTCTACTGGTCGAATAATCACAGGAAATATCAATAACCACTTTCATAATGATGGAATTCATAATGCCAGACTATCATAACCATGTAGCCAGGGCCTCATGCCAAGACTACAAATAAGATTTTGTCAAGGCCTCGTGCCAAGACAGTAGTTTGTCTCATGAGACCTGCTGATGCATCGAGCAGCTATATCGGTCTACACTCGTCACTTATTAAGTCCAATGCATTCCTTATATGAACAAGTTTAAACATATCATAAACCATAACATAATCATATAACATAAAACATGTATAAAGGAAACATAACATTTCCAAATTTCAATCACAAGATATCAATACAAAACATTGATATAATAAAAAACCCATTAAAAACCATTTTGAATACCAAAATAAAAGAAAATTAAATCTGGGTATTTATTTTTTATTTTAAAAAAATTATGTCTTATAGGGGAAGCCGAAACTCAAATAACAATCACGGCGACGGGGAAGTCATTGTCGCCGAATATGTAAGAAAAAACTTTCCTTTTTTCATTTAGTAAATATGCTTCGTATAAAAAGATTCCATTTGAATAAAAGTAAAATTCAAAGGGATACACCGTATAATAGAAAGCAGTGTATAAAACAAAATATGTCTCAATGAATAGGGATTGAGACGAAGTCCTTTAAAAAGATAATTTTTTAAATAAAATAGATCTATTATGTGTATTCACTATAAGTACACATAAAGAAAGTTCAAATACAAGATAGGACATAATAATATCACGACATAATTTGAAATTAGGAGATTAACCCAATGAACGGAAATTGGCTTAAGAAGTTCCCTTACCTCGTGTCCGACTTGACTCAACCACTCTTTAACCTCATGAATAATAAACTAGAGTTAATCTCTACCTACTTAAGAAACTTTTTCAAGTTCATTATTCCTTTTATATCACCTATTACCATCTTATGAACATTATGTAATTATTTAAGTTAATAACAGTCGTTTTGTCGATCTTAGGTACTTGAGTCAAAAATAAGCTTCTTATAATTACACTTTGTTCATGTGGTAAAATATCCATTATATCAATAATTATATTCATGATTTAGATATCATATGCATAATATATATCCAGTATATACATTAATTTATAATATTACATAACATTTAGAGGTAAGAAATGAAATGCACCGTTCATGGAGACGGTAAGCTGTACGTACGCATGAACACTACTTTCATTTCTATTTCGTATTAAATGGAATGAAGTTATAATTATATAAAGTTATACAATAATTCCAGTATAATATAATGTATAATATAATTTACTCCATCCTTTATACATCCCACATATGGCATTAACGATTCAAATCACTTTGAGGGGGCGGTAGTCCGCACTTCCTAAAATGAAAATATCGTGTTTACCCATATTGGAAATCTTAATGGTATGACATAAATGAGAAATAGAGAATAATAAGGAAAAAATAAACATAATATATATATATAATATATGAAAATAGTGTCATCAAAATGGCCACCATTAGAGGTGTTAAAAGAATATTGAACAATAATCGTTTCGTGAGACAGTATTTAGCCACCCACAGAAACAGTATGTTCTTTAACCATTAGACGGAGGTGTGTGTAAGTGTAAATCTAATACATATCATAAAGAAATCCTAGTATATTTTAGATACTGGTGTTGTTATAAAGTAAAGGAATAAAAAGAGGTTAGGGGGTTGGAGAAGCAAAATAAAACAAAAGAACATAAAAGAAGACATTACCTTAAAATCAGGTAACTCTCTTTGATTTGAGCCAAAGGCTTCCTTGGGAAGACTTCATCACAAAGTGAGGCTTCTAGGAGTAAGAGAGGGAAGTTGAGAGAGTATTTGGGCAGAGTTTGGCTGAGCTAAATGTCTTGATGGTGTGAATAAGGTGGTAGTGGGGGGGCCTTTTATAAGAGGAGAGGAGGGGCACTATTGGAAAGATCGAAATGTTACTTTATTATGAAATGATTTTCGGATTCTAAAGGTCCCACAATGATATATTTCTAGGCTATGGTGACAAGGGTTCGAAATATACTCATCAAATAGGTTTTTGACAAGTTTAAGCCTTAGATTTTACATTATCATTTCATTTTATTTAAATAATTAATTAATGAGGTAATCGCTGCATCATCATTGTGTCATATAAATTTTAATTTATTTAATATCTAAAAATTATAAGAAAAGTATCATGATTTAGGAAATATTTTTATATTTCTAAAGAATATTTATAGTAAAATATATGACTTTTATAACCCCATTTAAAAATTGTTTTAGTAAAATAACCCATGTTTGTGACATTTTTATTTTAACATTAAATAAAACGTTTTTAATATCATTTTCCTACCAAAGTTGCTCCATGGGGTCCCCAAGTTGACACATGGATTGTCTTGGTCTGACAGGACTCATACAATAGGGGTAGGACAAGTTTAAAGGTATTTTCATATTTTTATAATATCATTTTACCTTAAATTTTACTAATTACATTTAATCGCAATTAATTAAACATAAAAGTTACTATTCACCAAAAAATTATTTCAATCCCATTTAACCACATTTTACTTAATAATGGCAACCATGTATGTCGGATTTTTGAAAATCAAATCACATAAGTGGTAATGTTTCATTTAAACGAAAAATCAGTTTTTTAACTACCACTTAGTGGTTTCACTATTCATCAAAAATTGAAGTTTTTCAGAACAATGCCAAAATTTCACCCTAAGCTATAATTGATATTCCGAATTCAAAAATGATTTCTATTTTATGAAATTACAAAAATATATGTTTCATTAATTAATTTTATAATTAATTCCCACTGTCACAACAAATAGCAAGTTTTTAAGAAACAATATATATCAAAAGATTGACAATTGTTTATGTCCAATTTCAAAGTGAAATTAATTCTAATGAACACCATTGGATAAAATGGTAAAAATACATTCTAATTATATTTTGAAACCACTCAATATTATAATTTATCACTATAAATTATTTTTATTTAAAAAGTTGTTTTTAAGTATTTTTCACTATTCATAGAAAATTGGTAGTTCTCAGAAAATTACAAAAAATTCAACCTAGAATAATTTCGATATTCCGAATACAAAAATGAAGTCCATTTTGAAATATAAAATTTATATAATTTCAAAAGGTGGGTATTACTATTCATAAATACTACTTTGATTGGTCTCGGTGTGTTAGAATCTCGAACTTGCGTACAATGCAAGCTATTGCATTATTGAAAGAGAAGTGTATCGTGAAATCATGGGGTGTTACATTCTCCCCTCCTTCAATAAATTGCATCCTCGCAATTTGAAAATGTTCTTCTAAAATAAAAGGTTGAAAATAGAAAATACCTTTATGGAGAACCCACATCAATAATAGGGTTAATAAGAATATAACATTAAAAGAAAGAAAGAGAAGTACAATGGTCACCCGAGATAGCCCATACTAGGATTATATGAAAATATGGATATGGAGGAGAAACAAACCATCAAGGTCTAATGGAGAGTTATAGAAAACAGGATTAGGAGAAATTTAACCACAAGAAAATCACAAACTTGTGATTGGTTAAACGGTCATTGAATCCCCAATTGGAAAAGTTAACCGACAACGTTTTTGTTTTAAGTTACCTTTTTTAATGTTGAGGAATTTATTTAAGAGATTTTCTAAGAACGTAAGGAAATATACTTACTTGTCATGTAGGATTTCATTCTTTAATAAATTTTTACCACGAACACATCTCTCACTCCAAATGGAAACAGATCTCAAAAATATTCTATTTATCCTAATTGTATAAGGTTCCAAATATTACAACATACCATTTAGATTAGGAAAACTATTTTGTAATAACCAGGGACTCCCTATAGGCAAGGGGTAGGTAATAAAGGCCTGTCGCGCTATGGTTGTGGGTTCGATTTTTGCAGCTTTGTTCGACGCGACGGGTTATCCCCGAACCTGCAGGTTGTCCTTTTCCTAAAACGATAGTATTATAATATTCCAAAAATAATCTTCCAAAATGTTTTAACTTTAAACAATACTATCGAAGGTTCAACTTAATCCATTCCAACCTATATAGTTATCCAAAATACCTCTCCCTAGACATTCTCTAAAAGGTCTCTAAATTCCAAAATCAATTGTAACATTATATTCCCCAAACAATGTAAAGTTTCTCTTATTTTCACATACTAAAAATATGATTACATTCATCATATTAAAACCTTAATGAAAAAAAACAAGTACTGCAGTACAATCCTTATATATATCACATTATTATTATAACCTGAATATAATCCTTGAGTCCAAAGCACCGATACATTAATTATTCCACTTCAACTGTAGTAACAGCATAAGATTGTCTCTGATCCCTTGGCCTTTTCTGAGGTATGTTTCCCTAACGCTTTAGACATTCATTTGCATAATGCCCCATTTCCCTACAATTGTATCATTCAACATTGATATCCTCTTTCTTTCCCTTGCAATCACAAGACTGGTGACCTTTTTCTCCACATTTATAACAAACTCCCATTCCTTTTAGGTAAGCATCGGGGTGATTCGTCCCAAAATTATCACATAATGGTAAATCCTGCTTTCCCTTTTTCCCTTTATCTATCTCTTGTTCCACCGTTCTCTTATTCTCTTGCTTTACAATGTTGTCATAAGACTTAGAGAATTCATTTTCTGTCTTAAATAGCACACGAGACAATATCTTCGTACGATGAGAAGGATTGTGATACTAAAGCTCGATGGAGAAATGGTTTTAACCCATAAAAGAAACGATCAATCTTACTTCTTGGGTTACATATATAATCTGCAGCATACCTTGATAACCTCGTAAAGTTGGCCTCATACTTTGCGACATTCTCATCCTCCGTTTGTCACAGACTCAGAAATTGCCTTTTCATATCTGCTCGATGGTCACGAGGAAAGTATTTTTCTAAGAAAAGATCTTTTAACTCTCTCCATTCCATACTTGATACTTTTTCATCTTCCTTTGTATTTTGATTCAATTACCACCATTGATCGACATCTCCAGTGAGGCGGCAAACTGCCATGATAACCTTCTCTCTTTCGCTACTCCCCAAGGCATGGAATATTTTTTCTAAGGATTTTATCCATTGCTCAGCTACTAATGGATTTGTACCCCCATTAAATGTTAGTGGTTGTTGCCTCATGAAGCGTTCTAACATTGATCATCCATGTTGTGGATCAGGGTGCTCCATACGAGTAAGGTTATTATTCATAACCTAAGTGAGTTTTGCCAGTATGGCAATATGTTGATCAGCACCAGTTGTATCTCTAGCTCCACAATAATTATCTTGAGCAGGAGCGAAATCCCTACACGGAGTGCGTGCATTGATAGGGTTTCCATTCCTCCCACTAGGCGCCATTTCTAAACAATGGCATAAACTAGATTAGTTTATGAATTAAAATACATAATTCCATACTTGTAAAACACTTAACATAAATTGAACTATTTATGGATATAATCCATAATCATAAAAAGAAATGTTTTCTTTGAGGAAGTATATACTCATAAACCCTTAATAATGGTTTTTAAAGAAAATGAGATTTATCCTAATCATATCCCCTGGGAGTGTCGTAACCAAGAGTGCAGCAAGGCCAATTGTCTTGCACCAGTTCCCATTTGAGTCTAGCTCAAAGATGTGTTTTCCAGTTTTACCCCTAGGTACATCTGTGCCAGATCTGCCTCTACCTGCTCGTATCCAGACAGGGATGTATTACTCGGAAGACTCACAAAATCTCTATAATACCAAAATTCAAGAAATTTCTTATATACTAATCCTCAAAGTCTATCTTTGGGCTATGTTCTCTAATCAGAGATTATCTAAATCTAGCTTCCAAGGTTAGTACTAAACTGCCTCTGATACCAACTGTAACGCCCTGACCCCAGATACCCAGAGTCGGTGCTTTATTGTGTAACATTGGCATGATCACAAAAGATCATGTCTCGAAAGACCGATTAGTTTAGTAGCCTTGAAAACAATAGATACATTCCAAAATGTTACATTACATCATAAAGTTAAAAATCACAATAACATAGTCTCCATAGTCCACACTACTATCCCCTTCAGACTATCCTTGTAGGTCAGTCATAAAATATTTCTTCACATCCTGGAAAAAATAAAACATTGGAAGGGATGAGATCAGATGCTCAGTAAGGATAACAATATAGCGGGTGCTTTCATAATTAAACATAAACATTTAAGGTAATGTATAACAAAAACAAAAGCCTTTTGAACTTGAAATTCAACATAATATGGAAAAGTAAAATGAGATAATTCCATTTACTTATTCACATGGATATTCTACTGGTCGAATAATCACATGCAATATCAATAACCACTTTAATAATGATGAAATGCATAATGTCAGACTATCATAACCACGTAGCCAAGGCCTCATTCCAAGACTAAAAATAAGATTTTGTCAAGGCATTGTGCCAAGACACTAGTTTGTCTCATGAGACCTGCCGATGCATCAAGGAGAAATAGCGAGCTCCACCCATCACTTATTAAGTCCAATGCATTCCTCATATGAACAGGTTTAAACATATCATAAACCATAACATAATCATATAACATAAAACATGCATAAAGGAAACACAAAATTTCCATATTTCAATAACAAGATATCAATACAACACATTGATATAATAAAAAACACTTTCAAAACCATTTTCAATACCAAAATAAAAGAAAATTAAATCTTGGTATTTATTTTTCATTTAAAAAAAATTATGGCTTATAGAGGAAGCCGAAACTCAAATAATAGTCACGACAGTGGATAAGTCGTTGTTACCGAATATGTAAGAAAAAACATTCCTTTTTTCGTTTGGTAAAAATGCTTTATATAAAAAGATTCATTTTGAATAAAAGTAAAAGTCAAAGGGGTTTATACACCGTATAATAAAAAGAAGTGTATAAAACAAAATATGTCTCAATGAAAGGAGATTGAGACGAAGTCCCTTACAAAGATCATTTTTTAAATAAAATAGATCTATTATGTGTATTCACTATAATTACACATAAATAAAGTACAAATACAATATAGGACATAATAATATCATTACATAATTTGAAAGTAGGAGATTAACCCAAAGAACGGAAATTGGGTTAAGAAGTTCCCTTGCCTCGTGTCCGACTTGACTCGACCGCTCTTTAACCTCATGAATAATAAACTAGAGTTAATCTCTACCTACTTAAGAACCCTTTTCAAGTTCATTATTCCTTCTATATCACTTATTACCATGTTATGAACATTATGTAATTATTTAAGTTAATAAGGGTCGTTTTTTCGATCTTAAGTACATGAGTCAAAAATAAACTTCTTATAATTACACTTTGTTCATGTGGTAAAATATCCATTATATCCATAATTATATTCATGATGTAGATATTATATACATTATATATATCCAGTATATACATTCATTTATAATATTACATAACATTTAGAGGTAAAAAATGAAATGCACCGTTCATGGAGACGGTAAGCCGTACGTACGCATGAACGCTACATTCATTTCTATTTCATATTTAATGGAATGAAGTTATAATTATATAAAGTTATAATATAATTCCTGTATAATATAATTTATAATACCATTTACTCAATCCTTTATACATCTCACATATGGCATTAACGATTTAAATCACTTTGAGGCGGCGGTAGTCCGCACTTCCTGAAATGAAAATATCGTGTTTACCCATAATGGAAATCTTAAAGGTATGCCGTAAATGAGAAATAAAGAATCATAAGGAAAACATAAACATAATATATATATCATATATGAAAATAGTGTCATCAAAATATCCACCATTAGAGGTGTTAAAAGAATATTGAACAATCATCATTTCGTGAGGTAGTATTTCGCCACCCACAGAAACAGTATGTTCTTTAACCATTAGACGAAGGTGTGTGTAATCAAATAATTATCATAACAAAATCCTAGTATATTTTAGATACTGGTGTTTTTATAAAGGAATTGAATAAAAAGAGTTTAGGGGGTTGGAGAAGCAAAATAAAACCAAAGAACATAAAAAAGACATTACCTTAAAATCGGGTAACTCTTTTTGATTTGAGCCAAAGGCTTCCTTGGGAAGAATTATGCCCAAAGTGAGGCTTCTAGGAGTAATAGAGGAAAGTTGAGAGATTATTTTGGCAGATTTTGTCCTAGCCAAATGTCTTGATGGTGTGAATAAGGTGGTAGTGGTGGGGGCCTTTTATAAGAGGAGAGGAGGGGCACTCTTGGAAAGATTGAAATGTTACTTCATTATGAAATGATTTTCGAATTTTAAAGGTCCCACAATGATATATTTCTAGGATAAGGTGATAAGGGTTTTAAATATACCCATCCAATATGTTTTTGAAAAGTTTATGCCTTATATTTTACATTATCTTTTCATTTTATTTAAATCATTAATTAATGAGGTAATCACTACATCATCATTGTGTAATAAATGTTTTAATATATTTAATTTCTAAAAATTATAAAAAAATTAACATGATGTATGAAATCGTTTTAGCTTTCTAATGAATATTTATAGTCAAAAATATGACTTCTATAACCCCATTTAAAAATTATTTTAGTAAGAGAACTCATGTTTGTGACATTTTTATTTTATCATTAAATAAAACATTTTTTATATCATTTTCCTACCAAAGTGGCTCCATGGGGTCCCCAAGTTGACCCATGGATTGTCTTGGTCGGCCATGAATCATCCAATAGGGGTAGGACAAGTGTAAAGGTATTTTCATATTTTTATAATATCATTTTTACCTTAAAGTTCACTAATTACCTTTAATCATGATTAATTAAACTTAAAAGTTACTATTCACCAAAAAAATTATTTTAATCCCATTGAACCAAATTTTACTTTCTAATGACAACCATGTATGTCATATTTTTGAAAATAAAATCACATAAGTTGTAATGTTTCATTTAAACGAAAAATCAGTTTTTAACTACCACTTAGTGGTTTCACTATTCATGAAGAATTGATGTTTTTCAGAACAATGCCAAAATTTCACCCTAAGCTATATTTGATATTCCGAATTCAAAAATTATTTCTATTTTATGAAATTCCAAACATATAAGTTTCATTAATTAATTTTATAATTAATTCCCGCTGTCAAAACAAATAGCATGTTTTTAAGAAATAATATATATCAAAAGATTGACAATTGTTTATGTCCAATTTCAAAGTGAAATTAATTATAATGAACACCATTGGATAAAATAGTAAAAATATATTCTAATTATACTTTAAAAACACTCATTAGTATAATTTATCGCTATAAATTATTTCGAATAAAAAATTTATTTTTATGTATTTTTCACTTTTCATAGAAAATTGGATGTTCTCAGAAAACTACCAAAAAATTCAACTTAGGATAATTTCAATATTAAGAATACAAAAAATGACGTCTATTTTGAAATATAAAATTTCTATAATTTCAAAAAGTGGGTATTACTGTTCATAACTACTACTTTGATTGGTCACAGTGTGTTAGAATCTCGAACTTGCGTAGAATGCAAGCTATTGCATTATTGAAAGAGAAGTGTATCATGAAAGTTTGGGGTGTTAGATCTGAGCTAGAAGACTCCAAACTACCAGTAACAGAATGTATCTTCTAGATGTTTCTAATATACAAGAAGAAGAAAGTACAAGCTTGAAAAAGATAATCTACCATACGTAGAAGGTCTAATCTAGGAGACCCTAAAACTAAAAAAACAATGGTTTATTTTGAGAGACCTTAAAACAAATCAATTGAAAGAGAAACAATGCCCATGAGGTTTAAAACATGAAAATATAACCAAAGGAAATATTTGAGTCTCTTGTAACTAGACATACACATTGTGTTATCTAATTTATATTGAGCACTCACACGATAGAAAATGAACGAAAATTATTTAGGTTGAAAACCTATGAGAGGGTGTACTAAGAGAAATCTTAGTCCACACCTTTTATGATTTCCACATATAAATATTATGAAATAATTAGTATAATATAAATAAAATAAATATAAATATTTTAGATATTATTACTTGTCCCAAGAAAAAATCAAACTCTACTCCCTAATTCCACTAACTTAGTAATAAATTAGAGCATTCTCCCAACAAGATGTATATATTACCCAAATTTTCCTTTTAAATAATGTGATCTTAGAAAAATTGGAGTAGGTACATTAATTGGGAATATCATGTCTTTGGGAAATCATGAGTATTTCTGAAGAAAAATATATTGTGACTTAAGCATTCAAATCTTGGAATTTGGGTTTATTTTTATGAAATAAATGATGGGTATCATTTCTAATCCATGAAACATCTTGACTAAAAAATTAGTCTATAGATTTGGTTTGTCCAAAAATAGTTACATTACCCTTCTAATGTATGAGCTCGATCTATGTATGTACATTTATTATATAATTATTTATTCGAGAACATATGTTCTTTGTTCATGAGTTTTATCTTTATAGTAGTATATTCCAAAATAATGTAGTCACTTATTTCCATTCTCATGAGATACATAAGGACATATAAGTATCTTACTTTAGAACCGTCCACAAGTTTCCTTCCATCCAAATTACCCTTTTAACCAGGATATCTTAGGAAGATCGATGTAGATATACCAATGAGTAATCTCATGTTCGTGAAATTCATGATAAATTATCAAGAGAAATCTGTTCTGCTTTATATGTTCAAACCCATATGGTTACGTACACTTGATATTATTTAATGGATAGGTGGCTTTGATAATACATATGATATAAATTAAAAAAAATTCAAGTTACCAAGGTCAAGAGTCTCCTCTTGATAACACTTGAAATACCTCAGTCGATAGATTCTAGAAAAATCCTCTCACGGGGATCAATATTAATGCCCACCAGATGTTCATATATATGAAAAAGTGATCTAAATTTTATGTAGAATCAGTTTCCTTTTAGTATAAAGGAATCTAATTCTCGGGGTGGGGGGATTTTTTTAACACCCATAATTGTGTTCTATTCACTTTATTACGATGATTTTACATGTGTGAAGATAATACAAAAATACCGATAAACTTTGAATAAATGACATAAAGGTAGAATCCCTAAGGAATATGGGATTGGTCTTTTCCTTGTAAGGGAAAATAATTTTGGCCCTTGTTGTTTTATTTTTACTTTTAATGTCAAGTATTTTTGAATCATATCTCTTATCAAAAAAAGGGCCATCCAAGGCTAACTAGTGAAGCTATATCTACCTAGGCTCACGTGGGAGTCGTTACAACCATGCCTAGGGATCCATCTTGGCTGACATGCACTGATGACAAGGGATTCATAGAAAAGCTCACATAAAATAAGAGTATATCTGAACTAAATGGTGGAGGAGAATCAAGATTATGCGTCGTTATGGTGTGGTGACATTGACAGTCAGGAGTAGACCCTGGTACTAACTTCAGGAGATCAGGGGATATTTAATCATTTAATAAGAATTTTTTATCCCCAAGAAAAATCAATGTAGGAAATAAAGTATCAAAGAAACTATTCATTCATTAAAAACATACTCATAGATCATAGGCCACATGATGTCGCTAATCCTTGTGGACAATTTTGTAGAGAACAATGTATTAAACCTCCATCCTTCATGAGATCCACTCGAGATCATGCGAGAGACGACATCCAGCACCAAAAAACTCTAGATATTATCATTAATAGTCCTCTTTAGTGATAAAAATGAGGTGACGAAGACATGCGTGACATCCCTAAAGAGTGCAGGGAACTTTGTATTAATTCATGTGGTACCTCAAAGAAACAATATGGGGGATACCATGGCCTGAATCCATTCACGTGAACTATGAGAATCTATCACAAGGATGGCGATGATGAACATGTGATCCCATCTAACATCACAAAATATTCTCATGGAAAACAATGAAGTTAGAGGCTTATAGATTTTTTAGTTTTTATGATTTTCATGCAGGAATCCGTTGGTGGTGGTCTAGTGTTTATACATTTAAAACCCATTAGATGATGCAATAAATCCAATCTGGCCCACAAATATATAAGTGATTGTCCAAAGATCCATCATATGATCAACCCATGATCATAGGATTCGTTAGATAAAATAATGTAAATCCTTTATTTTGATCAAACATTCCATCATGTGAGTCCATCTTGTGATTACATGATAATGATCATGCGAAACCTCCATTTTCTCTAAAAAAGCACAGTGGGGGGGGGAGTGAGAGAGACGGGAGAAGGATAAGCAGAGTAGGAAAAAATGTGGAGGGGAAGGATAAGATACTGTATTCGGAGGGATTTTCCATGTAATTGCAAGACCCGTCACATGATTCCCTTTACATGATTTCATGATGTGTTGAATATCATAAAACATAGTCATATAAATACTCCAGACTAGACACCCTCCTAAATCATTATGAGGACCATTTTCATGATCCCACTTTTATTCATGATTCTACTGTTCACATGAGTGTCCTAGAAAGAAAGCCATCGACACTTACCCTCTATGCAGATCATGTGAACCTTTATGTCTCGTGGTGTTTTCATGAAACCCTAGACATGGATACCTTGACATACAATATCAGTACATCTCTCAATCCATGAAAAGGACTAGTAAAATAGAGATAGTACTATATACATGCAACCTATACATATAAATGGGTTAACAATCCTTGGTCATGCGTCCTCATCCATGCATGTGACGACTCTGATACACAACCCTTGCACATAATCTCAAAGCTGATTGGAAGACCCACTTTAAGTCAAGTGATAACATGAATAATATAAAATCATGTGATTAAATACAGGTACATCCTCTTGAAAAATGCATGTACAATACTCAGATATGAGATGCATTTCCATGCATAGTTGGTAGGCAAGAAGATCCCTCAGTTTTTCATTGACTTTGTTCAGCCACATAGTACATGACCTTGGACAAGCAGGACACCCACACTAATGTCCACATACATACTTTAGTGGACATAAAAACCATTGATATCATGATTACATGAATTATTGTTCTTGTGATGCTATCATGAGACCCTGGAAATAACTTCCCTGGCATGAATCACCCCCACAAATCCTCAACATGTTAGTATAACTCTTCACAAGACCTGCTTATGATTATAATAACTTCATGAGTAATTGAAAAACAATTGGATCCATTGTGCATGTTCCACTTGATGTGTTCATGGCCGTTATAGGAATATGAACCCATGAACATGCCCTCTTATCACTATGAAAACCATCAGATGTGTGGTTTTGGAATAAGTCGTAGCCATGTACTCCTACTCACATCTAAAATATTGTCTATGTTACCATGAGGCATGATCCCTTTTTTCATGAAGCTTTAACACCTTTTAATGTGTGTGATCATGAACATGCTCACAAGATCCCACCCCAGGATTCAATTAAGATCACATGATCGCAACATTCTTTACCGATCTATTTATTCCCTCGTTCAGCCTTAGACATGTAACTTTGATCATAATACATTATAGACAATGAAATTTGATCATACAAATAAATCTAGAAAAATTCAGATTATCAAGAGAATGATCCAGTACATGTCATCTTTTATCATGCATGAAATCCCAAGTAAGTCTGTTGATTATGAGAAAGTCCATGTACATTTATAATTTTATTATGCAAAGACATCCAAGATAATACACTTTGATCATAAAATTACATCAAGGAAAAGTTGGTTGATCTGGAGAAGACACCCTGGATAATGAACTTTGATCAAGTGAAGACATCCATGGAAAGATGGTTAACCATTATAAATAACATAGATATATTATCTTAGAACATGTGAAGAAATACCATACAAATAAATTGATCATGAGAATGATCTTGGACTCGTCAACTTCAATCTTGTGAAGCATCCTGGACATGTCAGACATAAAACCTTTGATGTATCTTCCATGTAAAAATGGCTCCCCAAACATTTTAGGTAGTCAATCAAGACATGTCCAGCAGACAATCAAGATATTTTGGATAGATTCCCCATGGAATGTTAAATTCATCTTGCAGACACAGACGTACTTATACCATTTGAACCCCTGACAAAGAACCTTATTATATAACCCCTTTACAAGGAGATTTTCTTTAATGGGTTTGGGTTATGCGCTCATGCAAACCTAATTGTGTCATGCTCTTAGACGACCCCTCCTTGTCATACCAAGAATCTTCAACAGACCTTTTATGGTCATCATCTATATTTTTCTGTTAGAAGATAAATAATGAATGTTCTCATAGGAATCCATCCAATTACAATCCCCAGTAATTAATAAAACTACATTGATAACAATAATGTCTCAATGTATAATCACCCAACCCAACCCATTAATGATTTAAGATTAAACTAAACTATGATAACTATGATTCGGTCCAAACAGGATACATAGGATGGATTCCTGAGGTCCGAGCTCCAATTTGCATCCACCCTAGTGTAAGTCCATTTATATCCCTAATATTTTTGACTCATGGGATTAAATTCTTCCATAAGTATACTATCATTAGTTTTCCATCAGTGGATAGGAAGAGGGATAACACACGGGCATCCCTTTATGTGTAATCCCTGAATATTCCCTCGAGTAACTTGAACTCATCATTGGGTCAGGGAAAAACCAAACTATGATGACTCTGATTCCCATTATAAACATGATACGTAGGAAAGCTTCATAAATAATGATCTCTGTACCATATCCTATATGATATAGGTAATGATACCACTCAAATGGATACTTTAATGACTAATACAAATACAAAATATTCTCTTGAATTATGTTTATGATCTTCCACTATCTGTTATTTATCACACTGGGCTTGGCTCACATGATCTTAGGGAATGGAAAATATTTTACTAATAACATGATTAGGATGCCCCTAGTGGGGGGCCTTCATTGGGATGTATGTTTAATTACATATCATTTGCACTCAATGTTCTATACTCATGATGAGGTGATCCCAAGAAGCCTTATATGCATAAGTATTGAACAAGGCCTCTATTGTACCATATTTCACAACATAGACACAAATAACATAGATGTCGATTCCAGTATTAACATGATACATTGGATGCCTCATTGAGTCCCAAGACCTATATTTATATCCTTACTAGATGATGTCAAAACTGCATAGATCGTTCCAGTCATATGGACTTAAAATTTTTCAGAAGAAATATGTTGGTTTTCATTTCTATTTTCATAGGATACATATGATGCCTCGTAGAGTTTTAATCCCATATCCAAGACACAAACCACCTACCAATATTGAAATAAACTATAGAACTCCAAAATATGGATATAAACTAAATGACTATCAATAAATAATAGTATTATGGAGATTCTATGATATACATAGTGTTTTTCCCATCAATACATGGTATTAATCAAGTTATTGAAACATGGGTAACTAGTACCATATCGGGGCCTGATAATGATTTTGCGAAAATATCTTAAATCTATAATAGAGTACATAATAAGAAATATTTCCCCCCAAAGGGGTTGATGAGTCCGACCTTCCATCCTCCCAACCAATGTGATTTCCTAAGCATATTGGGTCAAAAACCCTAAGGGAACACCTTCCTTTAGAAAAAAGGTATGTACCCAGTTAAATATTAAGGAACCCTTAGGATTACCCATTAAATAAATACATGGTAAACCCAACACAAATGATTGTGAAACTACCCAGAACCATCCACAACTGAGCGTCAGGGTGAATCCATTCTGGACTTTCTTGGGAAACAAAATATGAAAAAACATGTATATGGGAGAAATATAATATTAAAATTAAATAAAAAATAAGAGTTGTCTTTAAGTCGTTATAAAAGGACATGTAATCTAAATTGAAAAAATAGGTGACATAGTAAAGAGTGATAGATAATAGACATAATCTAGGGAGAATGATCTTTGAAATATGACATAAAAATGTGGAATTACAAGATAACATAACATAACAAGTTACAATTCCGCATATATAAGCATTAAAAATCATAAAATATTGGATAAGGAATCATGTTCACACCTCCACTCACATAGTGGACCAGGAATCATGTACCTACCTCCCAACACATTGTTATTCTGGAATTATATCTCTGACACCCATCACATAGTGGATATGAAATCACATTCCTACACCTTATCACATAGCCTAATAAGATTAACATTCCAACCTACCAAAATGTGGTGCATTTGGAATTATGTTACAACCTACCAAAAATTTATTTTGTAGGAATCATTTTCTTTCCTACCAAAACATGGTGCATCCGGAATCACATTTCTCCTACCAACACATAGAGCACCATGAATGAAATTATTTCCCGCCATAATTATCTCATGAGATATCATACATCTAACAATTCATTAAAGGGATATATAATTATGGTCGCACCTATAATTTAATGAGAACCATACATATGTGTTCCAGAACATAACATAAAAACATTCATAATTCTATCATTAGTTAATTTACCATTGAAAAAGAGACAAGACCCATTCAAAACATTCTAAAAAAAATTCATAGGCCATCTAAATAATGAAGGTGGATTGTATCATAATAAAATATTCAAGTGTAACATTAAGACTATAAATGGATGTTAACATAAATGTAAAAAAACCTTTTAATATAATTAGATAGATTTCATTAAAAAATGTGATGAAATATCTTTTTTTGTAAATGATTGAAAATTCGTTAAAAATACTTTCTTTAAAATGAAATAATTTGAGTTAAATTAAACGTCTTAAAAATTACCATTTAAAACAAAAGAAGTATTTTTTGCAAAAAATAGAAAATAAGGTAAATTTCAAACACTTTTATGGATAATAAAAAAATATAGAGAGGAATTAATTTTTTTAAAAATACAAGCCTATAAAATACCTTTTATTATGAAGAATTTTTTTAATAAGAATTTTTATTTTGAAAAATAAAATAGTATTTCATTTATTTTAAAAAAAATTAAGATTCAAAATCATCTGAAAACCTTTTTAATAAATTAAATGAATTTTTTGAAAATAATAATTCACATGACAATGAAAAAATGAATTAACACAAAAATATTACAAATAAATGGTATTTTCAAAAAGCTATATCTAGAAAATGTAAAAAAAATATTTTAAAAATATTATAAATAAATTCAAATACAATAAAATGACCTAATAAAACATTAATGGATGAATAAGTTTATACATAAAATTAATGTGGATATAGAGGATGAAGATTCTCAACTGTAAAGAGAAGGTGGAGTAGATTATACATATGAACACAACCCTAGGTAAATTATTCATTGATGGGGAATGATAATATGAGAGGAAATGTAATAATTCAATAATGACCACAAAGGAAAAGGTGATTTTTTTTCAAAGATAAATATCACACAAATTCCCTATATAGATTTTCACTAATTAGAAATGTTGATTTCTGAATGATATTGGAAATTTGACCCTTTCAACTTCAGTAAATTTATAATAAAAACCCATGAAATATATAAAATGATATGGACAAGTAAATAAGTTTAATTTAATGAAATAACATGGAATAAATGCATCCATGATAAGTATATACACCACTCAAAATTAAGAAAGTTTTGGATATGACATAAGTCTCACATATGGAAAATTGAGACAAGGATCCCCTAATGTACATTATAACTCATGAATTAGGTAACATTTGAAAATGGTATTATGTGACAGTGAAGTAAATGCATGGAGAATAAATATTAAAATCAACACAATAAAATCATAGGGAAGATTATACACAACTTATATGATTAAATTTCCAGAAGATTCATCATAACCTAATGAATGAAAATTCAGTTAACCAAAAACATACCTTGTATTATTTCTTAGTTGAATGTTTTATATCATCATATATAAAAAAACAACTATATTAATAATCTAAATCATAAAATTATTAATATATATTACAATTATACTCTTTAATTATAATCATTCATTATATGTATGTTAACTATTTATTGTTTATTTTCATTACCGTGTGTTTATAATTTGGATTGTTTCAAAAAAAAATTATAATGGTGATGAAAAAACAATTTATTTGACACAAATCTCATAATTACTAGATTATAATATTTATTGAAATATTTTCATCAATTACTTATACATCCTCAGCTTCATTTGATAGAAACTATTTTCATGTTTTATGAGAATGGAATCCATGATGAGCTTGTTTTGAGTATTTTATTGATATCAATAGATTAATTTATAATGATTGTTAATTTATGGGTTACCTTTTCAGAACCATATTAAGGAAATATATTAATATATAATATGATATATATTCATAAAATATATTTTAAAACCCATTTAATAGGGTGGTGATGGAAATTGGAACACATCTCTCCAAGCATGTGGTAGTCCGCACAAACACATGGATGAAATTTTCATTTTTTCATAGAATAAAAATAATGTATGATTTAGTTTATATTTTATGGATTTTAATATTTTTATAAATATAATATACATTGATTAATTTTACCCTTTTGAATAGGATGTTATGGAAAAATGAAACATGTCATTTTGTGGAGGTGGTAGTCCGCACGAACATACATGATACATTTTTTGTTTATTCAAGGAAAAAGGGGAAAGGTGGATGATGATTATTACCCTAAAAAAATAATATTTAGTATAAAAATAATAAATATTTAATTTAATAAAAACATGAAAATTATCTTTTAATTGGAATATGTATTAGAAAATAAATTAGGGAGTTATTAGTTCTCACACCGAGAACATGGGCTTTCCATTTGAGGAATTCTTAGAAATATAGGGCATATGAATAATTATATTATCTAGAGGGTTATTTTAAAGGAATAAGAATATATGGTAAGAAAAATGTACATATTTTCATGTGGAATTATAATTTTTAGACTGTATTTTATGCTATGGTTGAAGCCCCATTATATAAGTGGAGAAACAATATTTTTATAAATATAAGTTCTTAATATAAAAGGATTACATGTTTTACATGGAAAGTAAAATAAAAACAGGAAAATAATGGATTAATTATATGTTTTTTTCAATATGAACATCAACCACGCATATTAAGACATGTTTAAAACATTTTTAAGTCATTTACTTTTAGAATTTACACTTTTCCCACTTTTTTATTATGGTTTCAAATTTTTTCATAAGTAATTTATTTTCTATTTCAAAAAATTAAATATAAATCTTTACATAATTTTTAGGTATTAATTCTAAATATGGAATACATTTTGTCAAATTAATTTTCTATTGGTTGGTAAAATAAATTTCAATTATAGAGAACATAACATAAAAAAACCATTTTAAAAAATATATATTATTAATCAATAAATTATGTTTATGATAAAAATATCAATGTTGTTAATAGACATGAATATAACATCATATAATTTTAAGGCATTTTTATTTTATTTATAGTAATTAATAAATATTTTAAAAAAAATGAGAAGTTAATTTTATTTCAAATCAGAATAACACATTAAGATTGAGTAGAAGAACACATCTTACATCTAAATAGATGGGATTGTTAAACTTACAACAACCATTAGTAAAAAAAAGAAGGAAATGTAAAATATGAATGCCAATAGCATGATTTTAGCTCACATTATTTAGGTCCATAAAAATTTGGAGCCCTACAAATACGATAATGGTAATAATATAAAGAATAAAATATATGTATCATCTTCCCAAGGAGAATTCTAAAATGTGTAAAGTTTGGTTTATTAAAATTACCTGTTAAGTAGGGTATTTAAAAAATAATATAGAGTTGTAAGACCTTTGGCGAGTGAAAATTTTAATCCATTTTTACAAAATAAATAAATAAATAAATGACTCCATTAGAAACTATTATAAATTTTTCAGTTAAAGTGTATTTGTTTAAATTATAAAAGTAGTACATGAAATATAATATTTATGGTACTTATATAAATAATTATGAGTGAATTTATGGAATAATTTTTGAGAACATTAAATATGAATGTAAATGTTGTAATAATGAACTTATATTAAAATATCAAATTGTTTATACCATATAAATGTCAGATTATTTTTAAATAATAAAAAATTATGGTTAGTTAAATAGCATTACAAAAAATATGAATATAATCACTAAGAATTAAATATATTTTTTAACATTAAAACTAATATATGAAATGATTACATATATATGTTTAGTTAATATTAAGTTAATGTATAATTAATACATATTTAAATAAATTTTTTGTCCAAATAGCCTGATAGCCAAGGCTAGATCAACCATGCTTTTCCAAAGTATTCTCTACTGATCATATGAACCAGCCCTAGAAAGACTTCAGGGATGCAGAGAAGGATTAGGATCCTCACAAGGCTGATAGGTTGTGTAGTGGGTGCATAATTCATGCATGGTGTGCCCAATGGTTTGCAAGGGGTCATACATGTAATCACATCCCCATGTGGTGTGTTCATGGTGTGTCCAGGTGCCGAACATGGTTCTAGATTGAGAGATCTGTGGCAGTGGTTAAAAATTATGATAGTTATCAATTAATAACAATATATATATATGGGATACATTATTTTGGAAACTATTCACCCATGTTCAAAACAATTATTTAGATCATGGTCATTCAGTCAATTAAATACCAGTCATCTATTATTTTTGATTTTTTTCTTCCTTGCCTGACCATTGTATATTCTCTTTCCCCAACATATAGAACAGAAGCCCTCTCAATCACCATCTTTATCATCACCATATTCTCCTTCCAAACCAAGACACCATTCATGGGTAATACATACACATTGTGCACCTCTAACACACCCTTTCCTCTACCATCGAGTTTCCATTATGAAAAATTCATTTCCACTATCTTCCCTACATAGTTTTTCTTTGTTAAATGAGAGAAAAAACAAAATTAGAGAAATATGTATTCACAAAGAAACTTGGAGAGTCTGATATAGATCTAAAAATTTATTTATAATCTAACTTTAAAGTGGGTGTAATTCTTAAAAACCAATGTCAGCCCATTTTTAAAACCATGGTTTCATCTGAATATATATATATATATATGAATATACCTATAGTAGTGCCTTTATTACACATTGATTGAGACTCATGAGGCCTTAATCTTATGGAATATAGGTATACTATTATCAATTCCTTGGTATTCACCTTCATTACCCTCTAATCATTTTTTTGAAACCCCACAGGATAATCCAAACCACTACAAGTATATACATAATTAGACTCCCAATTCACCCATTGGAAAACCCTATCCAACTTCCCTTACACTTAATTTATTCCATACCCTCATTTTAAAGTTAGGAAGTGTAGAAAATATCTTCCAATATTGTTTTTGTTTTTAATTTCATGTAATGGGATTAATTATTTTTATATTAAATGTATTTGTGATTATATCTAAAACATATATTACCAAAATTACTATTTTAAAGTGGAAAATTATTTTAAAAATATTATTCAACATATTTTAAAATAATTATTTTGGTATCTAACAATTATTTTTAAAAATATGATTCTAAGTGTAAATGTTTTTTTATATAATGTGGTTATTTGAAAAGAATTATTTTTTCAAAAAATGCCATCATTTTATAAATATTATTATTTTGAAAGTGGTTATATTTTAAAAAATATATTTTAAAAATGAAATTGTTTTTTCAAAACCATTATTCTATTCATAATTCTATTAAAACCCATTTTTAGGGTGACTTATTTTAAATCCATTAATTTATGGTTTTCCAAAACTCCTTTGTGGTTAAGGGAATTTTTAACATCATATTTTTTTAAAACTATGCTAATCATCAATTAGTTTTATGTAAGGGAATGGTATGTTAAAATTACTATTATTATATATAATGGATTTATATTTTTAAGGAATTACTTTATGTATAATAAATGAAATTTCAAAACACCTAATTTTCAAATTAGGTAAGTCCTTCAAAAAAAGGAATTTTATTTTATTTATTCAAAGGTGACATTAAAATGATAATTTTTTTCATTTTAGATTACTCAATTCAATAAAATAGTTTATAAGTAAAAATGGATTTTATAATTATCATTTTATATATGAAATGTAATTTTCAGAATATTTATGTTAATCATGATTATAGATAGTAACATACACTATTACTAACCATGAAATTCCACAATTGGTTTGTAAAAAGAATATTCCTATATTTATTCTTTCTTATTATGTATAATTTTAGTATGGAATGTGAGTGATTGATTTAACAAAACTCTATGGTGTTTTCTTAAAATCATATTGTTCTAAAGATTTTGAGACATAAAGTTTTTTATCAAGAAAATAAATTATTTTCATTTTGAAAGGATCTTTTGGTGGAAATTAAATGAGTAATTAAACCCCATAAATTTTTTTATAATACTCAAAAATTAGGTATGAAACATGATTATAATAAATTGGAATTGAAACCACAACATCAAGAAGACACTATTTAAAAAGTGATACAACAAGTTGATATATGGATTTGTTAAGGGTTTCCAATTATAATTTGTTTCCATAAAAATTTATAATTTTTAAAAGGAAGGGTTTTCAAACATTAATGAGAAATAAAAATATTTTCAATGGATATTATGTTTTAAAATGAAATTTGGTTCTCCAAGTGACCAATATTTTAGAAACGTTTTTGAAAAGTATTTTCTATTGATTAGTATTTTTAAAACCCGAGAAATGTCTTTTTGCAAATTATTTAAAAAATGATTTATATTTTATATAAAATAAACTTTCCTCAAAATAGTATTTAAATAGTATTTATCAATATAAATTTCATTGGTTTTATTAAATCCCAATACTGAGATATTTAATACTCACCCAATGTTTTAAATTTTTTTTCATAGGATAATTATAAGTTTCAAATGAGTTTGACTATATTTAGGAGTTAGTGTGAGTGAACTCAAATAATTTTTTGTAGATAATTCGTATAATATGCCAATATATTATAAAGTATTGTCCCCTTTCTAAAAAACTATATTAAAAAATATCCTCAGGTGTGTGTTGGTGTAAAACATTTGATCTTTTGTTTATAATTTTGAAATATAATATGGATTGAATTTGAGACCAAGTACCGAGATGGCCTATGATTCTGAGGCTCTGGGTGTCTAGAAAAAATGTTATAAAAATATTAAAATATTTAATGGAACGTGCTCATGGTTTTCCTGAAAAAGTGGAATAACTCTTAAATGAGGGCCCAGATTATAAATCCAAGGACACCATTGAATCCAGAATAGTGGATTCACCTTAGCCATGACCTAACATTCGTTGGTGTGGGTCATTTGTGAAAAATCCACCATGTGTGTAAAAATGAATAAAACAATCGAATAATTTTATTGACGCAACGACTCAATTTTTTTTTCTTTTAATGTATCATTATTTAAGAATTCCAGGTTTAGACACATAACCTTGAAACTTTTGGAGGGCAGTGGAGAGAGAGCTCTGATAATCCTTTATAATGAATGATGAGAGATCAATGATCGATGATCGGGGCATATCAATTTTGAAGGATCTTACTAATAAATTCAATACATCATCACTATTCATCAGTGATTGATCCAAATCATGGTGGGGAATGTGTTTCAATTTTTTAACTTCCTGATTCTTAGTTTTTCTAAAGATTGAAAATCAATCTATGAACTGATAGGATTGCGGATAGATTGCTCTATAGGATGGGTTTTTTAGGGTTTATATGGGAGAATATATTTGAATCTATTCATTTTTTATCTTATGTGATGACTAAATATCTGCAAGAACATTGATCAATGTTCATTCATATTAATTTTTTTAATTTTCCCCCTGATTCATCTATCTTCATGGGTGTTCTTCATTTGTCCCATAACATGGCATTTCTTGATTAATAGATCATTATGCACCCATTTCTTGGCGTAATTATTTGATATCATTGATCTAGTATCAACATTGATGAAGGGAGGTGTGATGATAGTGTCATAGTGAATCAGATGACAGATGATTCCAAATTTCTTATTCTTCAGGGTGAAATAATGAATGGTAGTTTGTTCTGATTTTTGAGAAGATGTGGAGATGAAACACATTGTTCGATGAAGATGAGGCATGATCAACCTTGGATCTTCAATTTCATGGAGAATAGACTAATGTATCGAAGGTAGACCACCATTAAGTATATGCAGAGGAAGAATAATGGTTCTAGAAAATCCTATAGAACATGGAAAGTAATCTAGGATTACACTGCATGTGGGGCCTCTATTTGTAGCACTAGGGTTTAGTCGGAGTTAAATATCATACAACATATGAACCTATCACATGATGTATGACCCCTTGGATGACTTGGAATACACTCTAGAGAGCTCACAGACACATGATACAGTACATAACCAGATTACACACTGTTTACATTGTCACAGACATGGTTTGGCGTACACAGACTGGTACACAGACACATTTTTTGTACACAGAGATGACCATGAGACATGGGAAAGGGAACTATGTTTTTCTACATTGTGTGTACTAATACTACACATAATGTAAATTGGTACTACATGTCATGTGAGGTTCTTCCACACATGAAATAGTTGGGATAGATAGACATTTTATTTACCCCTGAGGCATTCCGTGTACTCCCATCAAGAGGGCTTGAGGCTTCTCATTTTCCTAGATGGGACCAGTATAGGATGATTGTATTCCCCTGGTCCTTCTCAATGAGGTTAAAATTAGGAATTACATCTACATAATGGGATTCTAATCCCCTCTAGAGGCCAAGCATTAGAGATATTTGTGATGTCCCTCTATTAGACTAGAGTGTGATCCTCTGTCATCTTGAATAGTGTATTTAGAATCAATGTGGCCTCCCAGAGTTGGATATTGATCCACTATCTAGAGGGATGCATCATTAGGGTTTATGGAATCATAATAATATGATTCCCTATGTTGCGGGTTGTTACAGATTGGGTTCATGGTGTCCCCCAATGGTTCTGGGTGTGACCCATATCTATGTATCATAGTATTCTTATACCAATGTGTTCTCATTGGGCGGGGAAGAATTGAGCTAAACCTCTTTGCCGAGTGTCTCTGATGGTAGAATGGATCGTGGGGTGAGTTCTCTTGAAACAATAATTACATTGAAAATAATCACATGGCTGGAAGTTGGTTATGAAAACATGATGTTGTGGTGTTTCTCATGAGTTTATCTATGGTTTCCTCCTTTGGTTTCTATTATACTTAGATTTGTATATCTTATAATGAGTTGACTATACATGGTGCTTTGTTTTTAGTATTTCTGGGGTGTCCAACTGTGTATTTTTATACACACCGTTGTATGGGATTTTCATGCTTATGTCGTGTCTTGTGAAGATGACATACCTTTTGATGGTGTCTTGAGAGGGTAGTGAGTGGGTGGAGCATATGTGGATCATGAAAAACTAATGTTTTTACTAGGATCATGATTTTTACTTATTCCTCACCCATGGAGTAGGTTGGACTCTCTATAGTTTTTTTGGTCTTGTTTTGGAACCTTTTCTATTTACAGTACTTTCACTGTCGTACTCTTTTGTTGGAACATAGATGTATGAATCCATTATCTCAGTTGTTTACATTTTAGCATTGTGTAACTATGATATGTGTGCATGTGTACATGTAATTTAGGATAATGCCTCCCATTTTTAGTATATTACTACTTGTCCATAGTTTCCATCCACTATCCTATTGGTGGTTGGATTGGGGTAGTCACAACACATTTCCCTTTTGGACAGGTTGTGATAGAGTGGTATCAGAGGATGTCAGGTCTATCCAGGACTTGAGTTGGTGGGATTGGTTTGATGAACCAATGTTAACTGCTTTGAGATTTTCGATTAGACTAGGGACTCCAGTGTTGGTGTAGTGACCGATGTATTCATAAACGAAGACTCTAAGAATGTTCTTTTCAACTCAGCACATGAAAACACTTGTTATAGGGAAAATCAATGGTACATGCATCATATAGGAATGATTTAGTCTTCCATGACCTTCTTGAGTATCACCCAAGATATAATCTACTAACTATGTACTATATTTTATTTATTCCAAGTTGCCTTCAAATAATCAACCAGCCAAGATTCCACCGTTTTATCACAAGATAGATCTGCCTTATGAAGAGGTATTGGTAAATGTGTATGAATCAGTGATAACAACTTCAAGAGTTATATGAACTATACCACCACCCATCAAGAAGAATATACTACCAACACTACCAGTAGAGGATGAAAACATGCTGAATGTGTTTTATGAGTTTCAGAGGCAGTGACCACTAAGGTTTTCAGGTGAGCCAAACCCCATGATTGATGAGGAACGGATAGAGGCAATCACCTACATTTTCCACCTTATGAGGATGTATTCTGATCAAATGTAAGTCCTTGTCATGGGACTTATTGATGGATCTAGGGGATGGTGGTGGATCATAGTGACTCAGTCACATGACGAGAGTGCTCTTTCCTGGATAAACTTTGATCATCTCTTAATATAGTAATTATATTAGGACATGTTTCTATTGAACGCATACAGAAGATCATGCATCTATAGCGAGGCATTATAGTTGTGGCAGAGTTTTTAAAAAAGTCTATAGATTTCCCTAGCTACTACTTGGATATAATAAGAGACTAGTTATTAAGCGATTAGACCATCGAGAAGGGATTACATTAGGAAATTAGGGCATCATTGGAATCCCTTGTCATTTCTACATACAATTAAGTACTTAAGAGACCCCTGTTAGTGTAAAATTTTATTGGAAGAGAAGAATATAGTTGTTGGATGTAATAGTGGTAAATTTGTAGCTAATACCATAGTTGAAGGTAGTCGGTGGCAGTAACAGGGATCCAAGTGGGCCAACCACTTTAGGAGGTGATCTCAGTACCTAGGGATAGTGCAGTAGGGATCCTAGGTGGGATCAAATCATCCATGGGATATGCAATGATTCTATTTCAATGGTTAGGTACATCAAGCTTGAGAATGACAGACCCATCATATAGATGATTGAGAGATGGTGTAGGGTCCACCTAGATAGATACATGAGAAGGGTGGTCCACAGGGTGGAAGATGGGAAAGTAGGGAAACATGATAGTCTTCATTGATGACATCTTAGTGTATTTGACATATGACCATGAGACTCTAGGTCAAACCACCTTCCACCTTACTTAGACCGGTTCATGGTAGTCTTCATCGATGACATCTTAGTGTATATGACATATGAGGAGGAGCATGAGAGACACTTAAGGATTGTTCGGTACACACTCCAGGAGAACCCATCTTATATAATTCTCTTAAAGTGGTAGTTATGGATTTTAGAGGTCCATTTTCTAGGACACATCTTCTTAGATGATAGAGTTACAGTGTTTCCGGTGAAGGTTGAGGCAGTTATTTCTTGTGAGCCACCAAGGAGTGTTACTAAGATTCTGAGTTTCCTTGGATTGATAGGGAACTATCAGAGGGTTCTACCTGACTTCTCTAGAGTGGCATCACCCTAAACATATTCTCCATGAAATGGGTAGACTTTCATGTCGACAGAAAGTTTCTTGTAGTTCTTTTAGGAGCTCAATCATAGGTTGATGAGCGCTCGCATCTTGAGGTTACCAATGGAAGTTGTAGATTACATAGTTCTCTGAGATACACCATGGACGATACTTGGTTGTGTCACGATGCATAGTTAAGAAATCTTTTCATATTATTTATAGAAGTTAAGGAAACATGATAAGAACTACGTGACCCACGACCTTGAGTTAGGAACACTAGTCTTCAATTTAAATATGTGCTGACACTACCAGATGGGAGAGCAGTTTATCATATAGTATAACCAAAAGAGTCTCAAGTATGTCTTCTCTTTGAAGGATCTGATCCTGACATAGAGTTGATTTCTAGAATTCCCCTAGTACTATGACTTTGAGATAGTATATACTCATAGGAAGGAAAATTTGGTGGAATATGCTCTCAGTAGGAGATCTAGTTTGAAATTACTTAATGAGGCATCAGAGTAGTTGGTCCCATTGGAGTTATCATTTGTGGATGGATATGGATCATCTTAGATTTAGTTTATGGCAGTCACCCATCAACTCATACAAAATTTCAGGTAAGTATAGCTTGGAGACACTAACTGCGAGACCCTACGTGCTCATATGTCCAAAGGGAATGTTGCTTATGGATATTAAAAATGCTGTGAGAGCGTTATTCTTTTCGAAGGACATACAGTTGTACCAATAACATTGCAGGAGGATTTTATGACAGAGCTTCATACGTCCTATTTGGTGATATATATATATATATAGGTGTGGAAAAGACATATCAGGACCCTTGATGTCTTTTATGGAGGCCATGGATGAAGAAAGGAGTTACAAATAATGTTTCTCGATGCATTGCTTATCATTATGTGAAGGCTGAGCACCATGTTTCAGTGGGTTTAGTTAAACCCTTTGAGGTGTCTGAATATAAGTGGGTGGGATATCTATTGAATTCATGATGGGATTACTACATACATCCATGGGAATGATTCCATTGGGGTGATCGTTGACCGACTCTCCAATTTGGTGCACTTCCAACTATCCGAGTGTAGAGTTAGGTAGAGTGCTTGGGATGCCTCTACGTGAAGAATATTTTTTGACTCTAGGGAGTACTATCGATGATTATTTCATATTATGAATATCACTTTACATCCTAATTTTTGAAGGGATTATAAGAGGTGTTTGCGACCTAGTTTCACTTTAGCATAGCATTTCAACCACAACTGGATGGCTAGACAGAGTGGAACATTCATGTTCTTAAGGACATGCTTAGGGATTTCATGTTAGACTTTGGCCATAGTTAGGATAATCACCTACCACTGGTGGTGTTTTTGTACAACAACAACCATTACACCATTATTATGGCACTATTAGAGGCTTTTATTGGAAAACCCTGTTGGTCACCACTTTTTAAGACTGACCTAGGAGATTCCGCACTCATGGGCCTCGAGTTAATGTGAGCTACAACGGAGAAGGTTCAGATCATCCAGGAGCAAATTAAGACTATAAATAGCCATTAGAAGTCGTATAATGAATGGAGAAAGACACATATGGAGTTTGATAATGGAGACCATGAGTCCCTTAATGTTTCACAGTAATGGTGATTATCATGATTTGGTAGGGGTAGTAAGATATATCTATGTTTTATTGGGCCTTTCCATATACTACTTACTGTTGGAGAGGTGGTGTACCACATAAATCAATATCTCTAGTTAGATCTAGTACACAATGTCTTCCACATGTCATAGTTGAAGAGGTACATGCATGAACCACTTCACGTAATCTACTGAGGTGACATGGTGATCAATGACAGATCAACTTTTTTCTGAGTACCCAGTGGAGATTGAGGATCGATAGGAGATGATCTTTTTTGGGTGATCCATTCCTTTAGTGTGTGTCTAGTGGAAGCATGGGAATCTCCAAGAGAACACCTTAGAGTGGGAGGTTCAAATTCTTTCTCAATACCATTGTCTATTTGAGTATCCCTTATTTGGGCCTTCTAGGGAAGTAAATCCACAAGGTGGAGAGAATGTAACATCTCTTGCTTTCAACATATTATTTTTAAATATTATATGGATTGATATCAAGAAAAATCACTAAGATAGTGTGAAATTTCGAGACATGGGGTTCCCTGAACAAATGTTTGAAAAATATTAAACTATTTAGTGGAACACAGACACAATTTTCCTGATAATGTGTAATAACTCCTAAATAAGTGCCCAGATAAGAAATCCTAGGGAACTTTTAAATCTAGAATAACATATTTACCTTAGAAGTGACCTAATATTGGTCAGTGTGGGTCATTTGGGAAAAAGTTTTCCTGGGTGAAAAAATGAATAAAATATTTAAAAAATGTTATTGACCTAATGAAAAAATGATTTGGTTCATTAAATGTATCCTTATGTCAAAATTATAGGGTTATCTGCATAACCATGGAACTTATAGAGGATCTTGGAGAAAGATCTTTGGTAATCCTTTTCAATGAATTATGACAGGTCAACGATCAATGATAGATATACATAGATTTTCAAGGATCTCACAAACTAATGAAACATAGCATTGTTCTTCATCATAGATTGATCCAAATTGTGGTAGTTCATCTATTTCAATTTTTTAATTCCACAATTCTTAATTTATGTAATGATAACAAATCATTCGACAAATAGAATGGTTTGTGGGTTGATCACCTTGTGGGATGGGTGTATTTTGGGTTTTATTTGGGAGAATATATTTGAATATATTATTTTTTTCATCTTAAGTAACAAATCAAGATCAACAAAAACATCAATATAGGTTCATTCCTCTAATTTATTTTTTGTGCTTTTCTCCACTAATTCATCATTCATCGTAGGCGTTCTTTGTTTGTCCTGCAACTCAAATTTTCCAATTCAATTGATCTTTAAACACCCATTTCTTTCCGTAATGATCCGATATCTTAGATTTGGGATTGGCATGGTATGATGGAGGTGAAATGACAAATATGGAGTTAATTGAATTACAGATGATTCTTGATTTCATGTTCTTTAATGAAAAAAGAGGAATGGTGGTTTGATCTGATTTACAAATAGATCTGGAGACATAACATGTTGTTCGATGAAGGTGAGGCATTGGCGACCTTGGATCATAGATTTTGAGGTGAATCAACCATTTTATCAAAGGAGTATCACCAACAGAGAAGCATGGAAGAAGATTAATAGTTCTGAAAAATACCATTGAACACGACGTGAAATCCAGGATTACATAGTGTGTGGGTCCCCCTAGTTGCGACACTACGATTTGGACAGAGTTAAAGATCACACAATGTGTGACCCTAATCACATGGCATGTGACCCTCGCCATATGACTCGGTGTGTACTCTAATGATTACTTGGACACATGAAATAGTACATGGCCAGATGGCGTGTCATGTACATTCATATAGTCATGGTTTGGTGTACAAAAACTGGTACACAGACATATTTGGTACACAGAGATATCTTGGCGATAAAAAAAAATTTGGTTAATAAAATATAATTACTATAAATTTCAAATGTAAAAATAAGTAATGAATATATTTTTTTGTTTAAAACAAAAATAAAATAAAATAATTAAATATATTTTTTGGACAATTTTAATTTTATATATAATTGATAATTTTTATAATAAAATATAGTCCAAAGTGATTGATAAGCAAGTATAGCTTAACCATTCTCTGTGGGTTCAGGCTCTACCATGCATGAGAACCAGACCTATCCAACCCTCAAAGTGGTAGAAAATGATCAAGAGCCTCATAAAGAGGCCAGGTTGCATTGTGGGTGCATAGTGCCTTTATGGTGCACATAGAGTCACGCAAGGGGTTTAGAATGTTGGCCCATCCCCATGTGGTGTGTGCAAGGTGTGTATATGGGTCGACCCTAGTGTTGGATCAAGCGATCAATAGTTGCAGCTGATACAAAAGTGATCTCTCAACTGAGAACATGATTGATGTGGGATTAATTATTTTATGTACAATTTACCCATGGTTAAAAGTATTTTTTAGATCATGAACGTTCAATCAAACAAATCACAATCATCTAATGTTTTTATTGTTTTCTTCCTTGCTTAAACACTATACCTTCTCCTTCATCAAAGCACTAAATTGAAGCCCCAACGATAAACATATTAATCATTTCCATATTCTCCATCCTACGAAAGACACCACCTATAAGTATAAATTACACACAATACACCACAAAACCCATTTCCTCTACTATTGATTCTACAACACAAATAATTTATAGCCTTGGTCTTCCCTTCATCAGTATTCAATGCACATTGTGCAAAGAACACATATAAAGAGATATGAATTGACATAGAATCCTGAAGTGGATGATATAAATCTAATTATGTATTTATAATAAAATTTCAAAAAGGGTGTTACTATTACAAACATAATTCATCCTATTTTTGGAACCCTAGTTTTGTTATTATATATATATATATATATATATGAATATACCTATAAAAGTGGAATTATAAGAATTTGATTGAGACTTAAGAAGCATCAAGATTATATAATATATGTATACTATTATCAATTCCGAGGGAGTCACCATCTTTGCTTGGTTATCATTTTTTTTTTCAAAACCCAGCCGGACAATAAAAACTACTATATATATATATACATACATTCACGCCCACTACTTCTTTTGGAAAACCTTTCTCAAGTTCCCTTACTCTTAGATCATTCTATAACCCCATTTACAAGTTCGGTAGTGACTAAAAGGTTTTCTAATCCTATTTTGGTTGTCAATTTTAGGTAAGGGGTTAATTATATTTATATCCAAAGTATTTATGGTTACATAAAAATATATATTTTCAATATTACTATTTTTTAAGAGAATATTATTTTAAACCTCTTATTATAGTTATTTTAAAACCCTTATTTCTTTGTGTACAAAATCTAATTGTGAAACTATAATTCTATGTATAAATTGTTTTATTTATGTAATAGTGTTTTGTAAAAAAAATCAATTTCCAAAAAAGAAATATTTTTTTGGTATATTATGATCCTAAAAGGGATTATATTTTTAAAAGTATATTTTGAAAGGGAAATTATATTTTCAAAATCATTATTCTATGATTAATTTTATTAAACACCCCTGAATAAGAGTTATTTTTAATGATTTTAATTTTTGTTTTTCCAAATCCACTTATTTTTTAAGGGAATTTCTATCTTCAGGTTTTTATAACAATATTTACTATAAATACAACAACCCCAAAAGCCCAAAGTCAATAGGTTCATTATTTATGTGGCATAAGATACAATGAATCACATCCATAAGGACCGAATAGTTTAGTGTACATGGTAAACTAGATAAAAACAAGATTTAGAAATTTAATTTCAAAACAAAAATTGCATCATATTGTTTTTTGAGAGTGAAATTATTTGATATAGAATATCCTTTATTAACAATTATATTACACTTCATGGATTCTAATGGAATGGAAATTAAATAAGGGTGATTAGAAACGTGTAGTAATGGTTATTTACAGTGGAAGTTATCATAAATAAACAAGAATAAACATTATTGAAAGGTAAATAAATGTAAACACATGCCATTTAATAAATAAATTTTTTAGTAATGGGAAGACAAGACATAATCATTATGGTAGTGTAAATGACTGGAAACAAATTCCATCTAATCAATAACCTGATCTAGATTTGAATCCAAAAAAAATATCATAATGAAAATATTAGGTATAATAATATCTAAAATGTTTATGAAAGAAATTCTTAATTATTGGACATCATTTTTTCTTAGAACATGGTAAATTTACCGTAAAGACCCTACATATGACAGATTAATCTTTATAAATAAAAACACATTTAATTTGGCCTATTTATTCACCTCTTGAGACAAACGGTGCATCATGGGGATTTTCTATATATGGTCCCCATCCAATATTTTATGTTCTAAAAATTTCTTTATATATTGAATAATTTAATTAATTCATGAATTAGTATGGATTATCTATAAACACCTCTATTGATTAAAATATACAGATTTAATATTATTTCCCCAATTGATTAAATAACTTCAATAGTAAAGATCATATATAAAAATTCTACATAGTTTAGAAAACAATCATATTAATCATAAAAAAATATTGATATTTAATAGAAATAAAATTTTCAATTAATGATGATAATAAAAAAATCAATTTTGTATTATATATTTAAAAAGTAAAATAGTTGCGTTATACAAAAATACCCCTCAATGAAGTCAAATTATGATGAAATCCATTAACAATTTGTATCCTTTCTAATTGTATGCTCCATGGAAGGATAAAGTATAAAAAAACATTAAAAATCATGAGAATATATAAATTCATGAAACAAAATTTTAAAGGGTCATTATTTATACCTAAAAATTTTTTATAGGTTCATAACATCAAAATATGGTTCAATGAAATAAAATTTAAACCAATTCCCTTACAAAGATCATATTTGAAGAGAGTGTTAATAAAATAAATTGATTATGTGTATCCAGTATAAATCCACATAAAACAAGAAAAAATAAAACATAATATAATAAAAAGTAACTCCACACATAATCATATCAAGGAATAATCAATGAAGTAGAATTTTATCTCATTGAATGCAAATTGAGTAAAGAAACCCCGTACCAATTTGGTATAATTTGAATAATAAGACCCATAGAAGAAATAAATCCAAATGAAAAATTAAACATCATGAATAAAAAGATATTAATGATATAATATATCAAATATTATGTATGCACACCACAAAAAATAAATAAATGAAAAACAAGTCATGTGTCTCACAAAAATAAAAGGGATATGAAAATCTATTACCTTGTGATTTAATTTAATTAAATGTGATTTTACCTCTTGTATATTAGTTTAATGTATGTAATTAATATATAAAGGAACCATATTAATATTTATTATATCATATATAGACCTATTATATAATATTATCACCAGTTTGTCAAAACAATTTCGTTATTTCTCTTGTTTTGGGTGTTAAATGCTTCATTTTCTTATTTTTGTTTTGTCATGTAAGTCCCAATTTATGTACCATGTAAATAGTTTCATCAAATCCAAAATTATATTAGGGTCATATATATCATATTTATTCATTATATATATATTTTTAATTATTATTGAATGTTTAACATGAAAAATGAATCACATCGCGTTATAGAGATGGTAAGTCGTTTGTATAAATGAGAGATGATATCATTAAATTAATTAGTCAAACGGTAAAGAAGTGAGTGATATATTAATTTTAAATAATAAATATCATATCATATGTAACATATATACTCACTATTTTCAAATCTATTACCATCCTTGAAAATTGGTGATGGGAAACAAATTACACAGCTACGTAGAGACATTAAGTCGTACGTATGCACATGTGGTTATTTTATTTTTCATAGGATGGATACAAGGTATAATATAGTTGGTCCATTATCATAATAACTTATATGTATAATTATGATACTGTACAAATTATTTTAGGAGGAAAAAACACATGAAGAGGATGTAGAATAAGAAATAAACTTGAAAGAGTTGAAATAAATTATTACCTCTTCTTCGGTATAATTCTTTTAGATATATTCTTAAAGGAATTAGGGGTGGTATTTTGAGGAAAATATCACCTCAAGAACTTGT
This sequence comes from Viscum album, assembly GCA_963277665.1. Classification (NCBI taxonomy): domain Eukaryota; kingdom Viridiplantae; phylum Streptophyta; class Magnoliopsida; order Santalales; family Viscaceae; genus Viscum; species Viscum album. The sequence goes on along the minus strand of OY728135.1, from coordinate 1,047,475,783 downwards.
ATATGAAATTTTAGAAATGTATTGGTAAGTACATGGTCGATATAAATGGATTAATATAGTCTAATATGTGAAGTAAGGAGTGGCCTTTTATAATACAAGTGAGGGGCACTTAAGAAATTTCTTAAAATACTAATTTAATATCAATTAATTCTCAATTAAAAATATATAAAAACATATTAATTTAGAATATAACATTATTAGAGGTATAAATACCATAATCCAATAAAATTTATATCAAATTTTACAAAATTTATACCCTTATCTTCTGTTTTAACCATTATTTAACCTCATTAACACTTTTCGGGACAACATGATGTTTTAATATTTGATGGTTAATATATTTACTATAAAATTTAAAAAATATCCATAAATATATCATGGAAGAAATTTTAAAATATATCTGAATATTTTAACAGAATTTAATATTTTTAGAAATTTTAAATCATTTAATAAAATATTATTTACAATAAAATATTCATAATATAAATTTTAAGAACCATTCATTACTTTGAATTTAGTAATACCAATATAAAAATTATAATTAGAAAAAACTATTTCAATACATCAATATAATGTAATGTAAAACTAGATAATATTTTACAACATCAATTATTAAAAATTATGTTTATTTTAATATATTTAAAATAATTTATTTGATTTTCCATTAATTAAATAATTACTATTCTTGCATTATGTAAGGTTTCAAAGTGATATTTGTTTCACTAAAAATTAAAAATAAATTACTTGATTTTATTATCAAGATAAAGCACATAAGAAAATAATGTCACTTGATTTTTTTCCACATCCTAACCAGAATCCCATTATTTGGATATTCTTCGATATATTGCACTTCATTTTGTATACCTATAGATGGATAATAAATAAAAATAATTCTTGAAGAACTTTTGTCAAAAAATTACATTTTATTCTTTCAGGATTTAAAATTTTTCCAAAATAAAAATGGTCATCACATGGTATCAAATATAATAAATCATACTTTAACCATTACAAGTAGTATTAAAAGTTTAATTTTATCTATTCCAGAATTTTTTAAACATAAGACTCATCCAAAATATTTTTTACAAATTTGAAGTACAAAAAATTAGAATTAAGGTCAATAAATTTCAAAAATTAACATAATATTAGATTCTCCATACAACAGAATGTAACTCTTATTATCACATACCAAATATATGAATACCTTGATCACTATTAAACTTTAATGAAAATATGAATGACTATGAAAATAAATACCAAGGATTTTGAATATACACCAAAATATAAACATTTAATAAACCCGTGTAAGATAACATATGCCATAAAATAACTATCCAATTTCACAGTCACCAATAATATCCCATAAATATCCATTTATCATTATTTTTTCCATAAATCATGTGTTTTCCAAAATATTAACTTTATACAAAATTACTTATCTTATTTACCTGTACTATTTATCATATGTTTCCAAACCCTTCAAGAAGAAGTATTTTAGTACATTAACTATATATATATATATGATTATTCTTATAGCTAGAATATCATTAATAAAATAATTTTACCACATAACAATTGAATATAAATTCAGAATCACTTTAATCATTCCAATTCATTATTAATCCATTAACTACACTTCATCAAATTATTCCACAATAACACCTTCCTTTAATAGTTCATTTTTAGTATTATCATCACCAATAGTATATAATTTACTCATATAATCATTATTATTCTATACATGAGTTCCCCATAGGACATAAACATTTATAATGCCTATAAGTTTCACAATAAAAATATTCAATCATCATTGAATCCTTTGGGAAACTATAATTATCAATCATTTCATTAAACAAAAATTTCATTTTTTTCTCAAAAATTACTTGCTCTCTGTATTTATTTTCCTCACCAAAAACATATTCCCATCCCTCTAAGACATTAACATGGTGGTTTCTTCTCACACTCTCAATATTTAAGAAATAGATTCTTCTTTCATCTATGATTTATACCCCACGATATCTTAGAGAAATCTATACTTCTCTTCATCATTGAGTCAGAGATTGTTAAAGGTGAAAATATTTAATTAAATATCATAATCACAATATAATTCACCAAATTCATCAACTCATCTTGTTTCTTATCAAAACATTATTAATTTCATTCATCATTAACCGAGTCCCTTGTAGTTTTATCTACTGACTAAAATATAAAAAAAAATTATTGTAGCAAAACTAACCACAATGATAAATCTCATAGTCATAAAGAATAACTTATAGGGTGTCTAAATCATGACACCTACTTATTAATTTATTATTCCATAGGATTAACCTAGGTTACCCATGGTTATTACCAAATCCAAATGATGTTATCATATATATGAATTTATCCTCAATTTCGGTTATATGGTTATATTCACCAATGTATTTTTTTTAAATCATTATAAAATGGTTTAAATTTATTGTAACCTAATACCAACTATACCAAACTTTACCATAGTAACCTATAGTTGATGGTCACCTTATTAAATTAGCATAAAATGCAAGGATTCACGTCCTGAAGTAATGAATAGTTTAGTAATATTGGTACACGAGATTCATTCAGGATTTACAATTTATATTTGAAAACAAAAATTGAAAACATTATTTTTTTGGAGACTGAAATTATTAATTCATGAATATTCTTTCATAACATTAATAGTAAACATCATGGATTTTCAGAGAAAAAAAAAATAATTGTGACAAAAAATGATCTACAAGGGTTGAGTACAATAAAATCTATAGTAAATCAATATGAACAAAAAATATGAATGGTAAAAAACTAAAAACACATGCCATTTACTAAAAAAAATTCAATCATGAGAAGATAAGGAATTATCATTATTGCAGTGTAAATGATTGTAAGAAACTTCTATTTAATCAATAACTTGACAAAACTCTGTATCCCTAGATAATATCAAAGTGAAAATCTCATGGATTATAATAACTGAACTATTGATGAATTAATTGATTAATTATTAAAATCATGTTTCCAAGACACGTTATAACGACCCATACTTTACATACATTGTTATTACTTCAGAATTAAAGCACACTTATTACAACATATAAAAAAACCATGAAAGGACTGTATAGGTATAGAGTCCTTAGAAACTGGGAAACATAAACAACTGGTTCATAAAACATCTACATGTCTCCATTTTATTTTATAAAATTTGGATTCCATTTTGTAATATCATACTTAATATCCTTCTTCTTGAACTAGGGAAAAGAAAACATACAAAAGGGTGAGCTCAAATGCTCAGTAAGGGTAAACAAAAGAAATATCGATCACAACATATTCAGAATAACATAACATTTTGGAAATCTTAACCTACAAAAAAGATCATAATTTCATAACATGGGATAAATCACAGTAGTGAAATGTAATCCCAATAATCATAACATAAAACATAAAAATTTGTGGCATACACACATAATCATAGAGAATCATTTCTTAGTAGTCAAGACTCATTGCCAAGACTATCTTTGAGGACAAATTCCATTTCTGAACCTAGTTCACTCATCGTTTCAATCCTGTTTCACTGGACCGGTTTAACCTGCCATTCCAGCCATGTCTATCTCATGAGATATAAATCTTTACCCAATTAATTGGAGGGATATATAGGTCCCACCCATCTCATAATGATACCATTCTTATGTGTTCTACAAGATTATAAATCATACATCATAGCATAGCCCATGTAATAAAAAATGGGATTCTTAAACATCATGCCATCATACCATAATCCATATAAGATAAAAGGACATCATAAAAATAATTCCATCATAACATAATCAAATCAATGTAAAAATAGGGATAGAAACATAACCCTTTATTATCTTAGATGGAAAATAATTTTGATAAAATGCTTGAACTCCATTCTTGGGGAAAATATCCTTTCTACTTCAAAAACATTTTATCCTTTCTTAACATGTCATAAAATTTTAAACTAAAAGAAGTTGATTAAAAATAAACTTGAAAACTTGTAAAGTAAGATTCTTGGAAATAATTTTCTAAAAATACATTCATGCCGTACAAGTTAAAAAAACATTCTTCTCGTACTTTTTCTGGAAAAGTCAAAAAGTACCTCGTATGAAAAATGACAAAAGTTTCCTTTCATATATTTTAATAAAAATTCATCAAAGGGTAAAATTGGATTTAAACAATTGTAATAGGATATAAATAATATTACATATTGGGGAAACATTGATGTGGATGATAAAATACACCCCAGTAAATACCAAAGTATAATCAATCTCGGATAAAAATGAGATTGTGTGATTTTACCTTACCTTAGGTCTGATTTTCTTCGTACATGTCCAAACATCCTGTATAATGATTTAAATAATTTTATTGACTTATTAGAAAATTTTACTTATTGTTATGATATCATATATGGTCATATTCTTAGCTTTTTATTAGTAATATTTCATTGTTACTTGTTATTCAGGTGCTTATTGCTTTTTGTTCTTATGCCTGTTTTGTCGAATAAATTATTATTCTTCTTTTAGGTTATAAATAACTCATTTAAATAATGGTATTAGTGTAATATATATCATATTCATTCATTCAATTCATTTATATAATCAGTATGTAATGAAGATTATGTAGAACGAGTCGCATCACATTGTGGAGACGCTAGGCCATGTGTACACACGACCGATGATATCATTCCAATGATCTTAGGATGGTATTGAAGTGTATGTATACTATTTCAGAACCAATATCACTTTACAATAATCATATATAGTTATTCTTTACACCATTATACACATCCAAGTAAGGTGGTGGTGGAAAACTGATTACACCACGCCATGGAGACGGTATTCCGTACGTACGCACGCACGATGATTTCTTTTTATGTAGGATGGATAGAAGGTGAAATAGGGTTGTTTCATATTTATAATAACATATCAGTATATTAGTTATACTGATGTTATTACTTCATAATGAAACAACTAAATAGGAAGAAGTATAAGAAGAAATAAAGTTGAAAGAATCGGTAACGGACATTACCTCTTCTTTGAAGCACCTCTTATTAAACTTCTCTTAGGGCACTAAATATGGTATTTGAATAATACCATGACCTCTAGGATATTTCTATGGAAGTGGAGAAGATAAATTGGAAGGGGTTGTCCGAGATTGAAGTCTCAAAGTGGTGTGAGGAGGAGAGGGAGAAGGTGCCCTTTTATAAGGGATGAGAGGGGCACCTTAGAAAAAACTTAAAGTATTATTTTATTATAAAGTCATATTCGGTTTTTAATTCCTCCAAATTGATTTATTTATAATATAAGGTTGGTATGGGTAGAAATAATCTCATCCAGTAGATTTTAGACAAGTTTATGTTGCTATTTTAACCGTATCAATTAGATTTAACTGTAAGTTAAATAATTTAACCTTTACCCTGTCTTCTGGTTTTCTTACACTATATGGTTAATAAAATTACTATAAAAAGCCAAAAGAACCACAAGTTTTTTATTATTAATATATATAACCTTATATAAGTCATTTTCCAGAACCATAGATTTTTAGGAATAAAATAACAACAAATAATATAATATTAGTTTTAAAAACTATTTTATGTCAATTTTGAAACTATTTGGTAATTGATTTTTTTAAAAATCATAACAGCATGATTAGTTCCCATAAAGTTAATTAAATCAATTCTAACATGTCATAGCATCCTATAAAATTATTGGAATTCATAAAAAGTCTCAAATTACATTTATTTGTGTATTTTTAACAACAATTATATTAACATTTGATTAATAAGATAATTACTGCATCATCATTGTGTCATAAATAAATTACATTATTTAATGTATAAAAATTATAAAGAAGATAACATTATGTAGGAAATATTTTTAGCTTTCTAATGAATATTTATAGTGAAATTTATCTTATGTATAACCCTATATTAAAAATTTTTGAGTTATTAAACTTTGATTTTAACTATTTTAACCCTTCTTTAAATAAATTAATAATAAATGTCCTAATCTTATCCATGTGGACCTAAATGGTCATAATATATTTCTAAGGTTGTTTTTGGTCGAATTAAACTTATCAAATAGAATTAGGACATGTGTTAGGGTAATAATAATATCATTTTTACCCATAATTACCCTATTTACTTTTAAACATGGTAAATAAAAGTAAAAAGTTACTATTCACCAAAAATTATATTCCTCTCATTGATCCAAATTTTAGTCCTTGATATTAACCATGTCTCTCATATTTTCAAAATTCCACTCACAGATGCGGTAAAATTATGTTTTATATAAATTTTCAAACTCTCCAAGGAGGATGGTAAAAGACGGTGAAAAGTTCAATAAAATTTTATATATCTAAAATTATTATAAAATGACTCCAATGAATTACATTGAACTTATATGGGTATTATGTATCAATTTTTACCTAAAATAAATTTAAATAAAATAAATAATTATTTAAATAAAAAGTTTGTTTTTAAATAGTAACACAGTGTTTTCACTATTCATCAAAAACTGAATGTTTCCAGAAAAATACCAAAATTTCACCGTAGGATAATTTCGATATTCTGAATCTAAAAATAAAGTCCATTTTGAAAGATAAAATTTATAAAATTTCAAAAAGTGGGTATTAATATTCATAACAGCTAGTTTTAATAATATTTTAATAGCATATCATTGTTTAGTGAAACTCAGTATTGCGTACAACGCAAGCTATCAAGGAAGGTTGTGATTGCATGTAAAGAAAGCCAAGATAGTGTTGTGTGTAGTGAAAGATACCTTTGATGATATATATAACATAAAAACAAAATATTTCTCATAAAAATATCAGGTGTTACATTCTGCCCCCCTTAAAAATAATTTCACACTTGAAATTCGTCACTTTGTAACAAACAGATGAGGATACCTCTCCCTCATCATATCATCAAGCTCCCATGTAGCTTCTTATAATTGGTGGTTCATCCATAAAACTTCCACCAATCGAGTGGTCTTGTTCCATAGGACTTTTTCTCTACGATCCAGAGTTTCTATCGACTGTTCTTCATAAGAAATATCCTTCTCCAGCGGTACAACTTCTGAGCTGAGTACATGTGAAGGATCAGGTATGTACATTCTAAGGAGAGATACATGGAACACATAGTGAACTTGAGAGAGATTCGGTGGAAGCGCCAATCGGTAAGGTACATTCCCAACACGATCCAGTATTTTGAAAGGACCCATATACATAGGGCTTAGTTTTCTCTTCTTTCCAAATCTCATTAATCTCTTTCAAAGAGATATTGGTAAGAACACTTTATCACCCACTTCAAACTCAAGGTCATTTTGTCTATTATCAGCATAACTTTTTTGTTGACTCTGATATGCTCTTATGTGTTGTTGAATAGATCGGATCTTTTCTGCCATATCATCAAGAAGATCAGGTCCTAATAGCTTTCTTTCCCCAACATCATCCCAGCAAGTTGGAGTCCTGAATTTCATTCCATAGAGATATTTATAAGGAGCCATCTGAATACTGGAGTGAAATATATTATTATATGAAAATTACACCAAAGGTAGGTGTTGATACCAACCACATTTTAAATCCATAGAGCAAGCTCTTAACATATCTTCTAGAGTTTTAATTGTTCTCTCAGACTAATTGTCTGTATGAGGATGATAAGCAGTGCTGAAACTCAACTTTGTATCCAGAGTATGCTGAAGACTTTACCATTACTTTGAGGTAAACCTTGTATCCCGATCAGATATAATGTAAAGTGTTACTCCATGAAATCTTACCACTTCCTTCACATATATCATGGAAAGCTGATCCAGAGAGAAATCATCTCTAATAGCAATGAAGTGTGCCAACTTTTTAAGATGATCAACTATGACCCAGATAGCATTATTGCCTTTGGATATTTTAGGAAGTCCAGTGACGAAGTCTAGAGTGATGTTTTCCCATTTCTATTCGAGTATGGGTAATGTTTGTAACATCCCCTTAGACTTCTGTCTCTCAGCTTTAACTTGTAGAAAAACCAAGCATCGAGAGACATATTCAGTAATATCTCTTTTCATTCCATCCCACCAGAAGTACTCTATCTGGTCCCTATACATCTTTGTGCTTCTAGGATGAATATAGAATGAAGAACTATGAGCATCATCCAGCAGCTCCTTCTTTAATTTGGGGATGGTAGGAACACAAACCCGATTCCTGAACTTTATTATCCCATCACAATCAAGGTTGAATTCAAGAACATTTCTTACCTTCTTTTGTAACTCTAAATCTTTTTTCTGTGCCTCTTTAATCATCACATGTATAGATGGTTGAACATTCATTTGTGATAGATAAGATTTACCCTTCCATTATAATTCCACGGTCCATCCTTTGTAAATCCATAATTATTGGATCTTTTTTGATCCTCATCATGTATAAGCAAGCATGGTATTGTCGACTTAATGCATCTTCCACATTGTTTGCTTTCCCAGGGTGGTAATGAATTGAGCAGTCGTAATCCTTAATCATCTCCAAACATCTTCTTTGGTGAATATTCATCTCCTTTTGTGTGAAAATATACTTTAAACTTTTATGATCAGTATAATTATCACACCTTTCACCATAAAGATAATGCCTCTATTTCTTTAATGCAAAGATTACCGCAGATAACTCCAAATCATGAGTTGGGTAATTTTGATCATGGATTTTCAACTATCATGCGGCATAAGCTATCACCATATCATTTTGAATGATAACACACCCAGCCCCTTCTTGGATTCATCACTGTAGATCACGAACCTTTCTCCACTACAAGGTAGTGTGATCAAAGGTGCACCGGATAACCTTCTTTTAAACTCCTTGAAATTCTCTTCACATTCCTCCGTCCACACGAACATAACTCCTTTTCTAGTCAACCTGATGAGTGGATTAGATAATCGTGAAAAATCATTCACAAAACGTCGATAATATCCAGCCAAACCAAGAAAACTTCGGATCTCAGTTAATGTTGTTGGTCTCGACCATCTTTCGATAAGCTCTGTTTTTGCTGGATCCATAGATATCCCCTCTTTTGAGATTATATGACTCAAAAACGCAACTTTGTGAAGCCAAAATTCACACTTGGTAAATTTGGAATAAAGCTTCTTGTTTCTCAGGGTCTTCAATACAATTCTCAAGTGATATTCATGTTCTTCCTTGATCATTGAATAGAAAAGAATATCGTCTATAAAGACTACCACAAAATGATCATGATTGTCTCTAAAGACTCTATTCATCAGATGCATGAAGATAGCAGGGGCATTATTAAGACCAAATGGCATCACTATAAATTCAGAGTGTCCATACCTTGTACGGAAAGCCGTATTTGGTATATCATCCCTTTTGACCCTTAATTGATGATACCCTGAACGAAGATCAATCCTGGAAAGGCATTGAGCTCCGTGTAGTTGGTCAAATAAGTCATCAATGCACAGAAGATGATATTTGTTTTTGATAGTGATTTTGTTAAGTTCTCGATAATAAATGTAGAGTCTCATTGATCCATCTTTCTTCTTAAAAAACAGAAAAGGTGCTCCCCAAGGTGATTCACTAGGGCATTTGGATCCCTTATCAAGATTCTCTTGGAGTTGCTTCTTCAATTCCTACAACTCAATTGGGGCCATTCTATAAGGTTTCTTTGAAATAGGCAAAGCACTCGGTACGAGTTCTATTGAAAACTCAACTTCACGATTTGGTGGAAGACCTGATAATTCCTCCAGAAAGACATCATCAAACTCTCATACGATGGTCATATTATTAATATTGAGTTTATCACCAACCATTTGCGATAAATAACCTTCATTTAATGGAATCAAGACCCATATGATGGAAGAAATTTCCACTGGAAGGTTATGTTCATCCTTGCATCAATAGACGATCAAAGATTGATCTGGAATATGGAATGTGACTTCCATTCATTGGAAATTGATATGAGATCCATATAAAGAAAGCCAATCCATGCCAAGAATCACATCAAATTCCACTATAGGAAGGATCACAAGATTTGCAGGAAGCATATTCCCACAAACATCAATCGGAGAAGAATTGTAATCTTTTGATGCGATTGTTGTGCCATTAGGGGTTGTCACAGCTTACTCAACATCTAATTGTTGAGGTAATACGACGATACCCTTATAAAATTTTTCAGGAATAAAAGAGTGGGTGGATCCAAAATCAAATAAAACATTTGTTACTTTAGAGTGGATAGGAAGTGTACCTTTCACCACTTCATTATAAGACTCCACATCGCTGATGGAAATTGCATGTGACTTTCCTTTGTATTTAGCCTTAAGAGTTTTTTGATGTCGATCATCATCAACAACCCTTGGATTAAAGCATTGATTAGCATAATGACCCATATCCTTACACTTGTAACATTGAATTGCAGGAGGTGAACTCTGTGTAGCCTTTTATTTGTTCGCATCACTAGACATCTTCTTCCCATCATTACGACATTCAAATAATCGATGACCTTCCTTTCCACATTTGAAACATTTACTTGTACCTTTAAGAAAACTCCCTCCATGTTTCTTTCCACACATTGAGCATAAGGGAAAACTCATCTTCTTTTCAGTGTGATCTTTAAATTTTCATTTGAGGTCCACTTTCCTCTTCTTATCAAATGCATATGACTGATGGGTTACTCCAATCTCCATCTCAACTTTGAGAGCACATCGAACGATTTCCTCATAGCTATTGAAGTCCCTTATGGAAAACTCCCTTTGAAGACACGGTTTTAAGCCATTAAAGAATTGATCGATCTTACTCTCAGGTTGGATAATAATACCAGAAGCGTACCTTGCAAGTCTTATAAAATTTGATTTGTCAGTTCCAACAGATTCATCATCCCTTTTCATTGGTTCAAGAAACTCCTTCTCCATATTTGTTCAAAGAATATGAGGGAAGTACTTATTGAAAAATTAGTTCTTGATCTTGTCCCATTTCATGGACTCGATTTCATCTCTTGGCCACGTATTCTTGATAAGATTCCACCATTGATCAGCTTCACCTTCCAAACGATATACTACTAAGATGACTTTATCATGTTTAGAACATTGACGAACTAAAAATATCTTTTCAGTGGCACTGATCCAATTTTCAGCCACTAATGGATTACTAGACCTGCTAAATGAGGGTGGACGCTGCCTCATGAAGGATTCAACAGAATGTTTCTCCTTCCTTTGATCATTTGGAAGTCCTACATGATTCATAGCTTGATACATTTGTGTGATCATGGCTAAAATATTTTTCATTCTAGCTCCCATAACATTTGGTTGCTCAGGGGGACAATCATTGCATTGCCCATTGCATTCCGCATTAACACGATTCCTTCGGGTTCCATCCATTGACTAAAACCAAGAAGAATAGTGTGAGTAACACTAATTATAATAAGAAAACCACATAATCAAGAATAAAATTTCACACTTAAGGTATTATCATATGTTGTTCATGGCCATTTTTATAACACTAAGATTGTGTTATGTGCTTAGACTTATCCTTAGGGTTCTTACTAAGGCTTTCACATCCTAGTTTCCAAAGGTTTACAATACCTTTACTCTGATACCAACTATAAAGACCCATACTTTACATACATTGTTATTACTTCAGAATTGAAGCACACTTATTACTACATATAACAAAACCATGAATGGACCGTATAGTTATAGTTTCTTTAGAAACTGGGAAACATAAACAACAGGTTCATAAAACATCTACATTGTCTCCCTTTTATTTTATCATATCTAGAGACTCTTTTGGAATATCATACTTAATATCCTTCTTCCTGACCCGGGGAAAAGAAAACATACAAAAGGGTGATCTCAAATGCTTAGTAAGGGTAATAAAAAGAAATATCAATCACATCATATTCATAATAACATAACATTTTGGAAATCTTAACCTGCAAAAGAGATCATAATTTCATAACATGGGATAAATCATAGTATTGATATGTAATCCCAATAATCATAAAATAAAACATGAAACTTTTTGGCATACACACAGAATCATAGGGAATCATTTCTTAGTAATCAAGACTCATTTCCTAGACAATCTTAGAGGACAAAGTCCATTTCTGAACCGAGTTCACTCCTCGTTTCTGTCCTGTTTCACTGAACCGATTTAACCTGCCGTTCCAGCCATTTCTACCTCATGAGATATAAATCTTTAACCAATTAATTGCAAGGATATTTAGTTCCCACCCATCTCATAATGATATCATTCTTATATGTGCCACAAGATCACAAATCATACATCATAGCATAACCCATTTAATAAAAATAGGATTATTAAACATCATGCCATCATAACATAATCCATATAAGATAAAAGGATATCATAAAAATAATTCCATCATAACATAATCAAATCAATTTAAAAAGAGGGATATAAAAAGAACCCTATATTATCGTAGATGAAAAATAATTTTGATAAAATTCTTGAACTCCATTCTTGAGGAAAATATCCTTTATACTTCAAAAATATTTTTCCTTTCTTAACATGTCATAAAAATTTAAGCTAAATGAAGTTGATTAAAAATAAAACTGAAAAATTATAAAGGAAGCTTCTTCGAAATTATTTTCTAAAAATCCATTCATGTCGTCTAAGTAAAAAGAACATTATTCTCGTACTTTGGATGGAAAAGTCAAAAAGTACCTCGTACGAAAAACGACAAAAGATTCCTTTTATATCTCTTACTAAAAACTCACCACATGGTAAAATTGGATTTAAACAATTGTAGGAGGATAGAAATAATATTACATATTGAGGAAACAAGGATATGGATGATAAAATACACTCGAGTAAATACCAAAGTATAAATAATCTCGGATAAAAATGAGATTGTGAGATTTTCCCTTACCTTAGGTATGATTTTCATCATACATGTCCGAACCTCCTATATAATGATTTAAATAACATTATTTAATTATTCCATAATCTTACTCATTGTTATGATATCATATATGGTCATATTTGTAGCTTCTTATTAGTAATAATACATTGTTACTTGTTATTCGAGTGTTTATTGCTTTTTGTTCTTATGCGTGTTTTTTCGAATAAATTATTTTTCATATTTAAGGTTATAGATAACTCATTTCTAGAATGGTATTAGTGTAATATATATCATATTTATTCATTCAATCCATTTATATAATCATTATGTAATGATGATTATGTATAACGAGTCGCATCACATCGTGGAGACAGTAGGCCGTGCGTACGCACGAGCGATGATATCATTCCCATGATCTTGGAATTGTATTGAAGTGTATGTATACTATTTCAGAATCAATATAACTTTAAAATAATCATATATAGTTATTATTTAAACCATTATACCGATCCATGTATGGTGGTGGTGGAAAACAGATTACACCACGGCGTGGAGACGGTATTCCGTACGTACGTACACACGTTGATTTCGATTTTCGTAGGATGGATATAAGGTGAAATAGGGTTGTTTCATATTTATAATAACATATAAGTATATGAGTGATACTGATGTTATTACTTCATAATTAAATAAATAAATAAGAATAAGTAGAAGAAGAAATAAAGTTGAAAGAATCGGTAACAGACATTACCTCTTGTTTGAAGCGCCTCTTCTTAACCTTCTCTTATGGCACTAAAGATGGTCTTTCAAGAAGACCAGGACCTGTAGGATATTTCTCGTGAAGTGTAGAAGAGAAATTTTCAGGGGTTGGATGATATTGAAAACTCAAAGTGGTGTGAGGAGGAGAGGGAGGATGTTCCCTTTTATAAGGGAGGAGAGGGACACCTTAGAAAAAACATAAAGTATTATTTTATTATAAAGTCATATTCGGGTTTTAATAGCTCCAAACTGATTTATGTAGAATTTAAGGTGGGGATGGGTCTAAATCATCTCATCCAATAGATTTTAGTCAAGTTTAGGTTACTATTTTAACCTTATCATTTAAATTTAGCTCTAAGTCAAATAATTTAACCTTCACCGTGTCTTCTTGTTTTCTTACACTATATGGTTTATAAACATACTATAACAAGCCAAACGAACCCATGTTATTTATTATCAATATGTATAACCTTATCTATGTCATTTGGCCGAACCTTAGATTTTTAGGAATAAAATAACAACTAATAATATAATATTTGTTTTAAAAACTATTTTATGTCAATTTTGACACTATTTGGTAATTGATTTTTGTGAAAACCATAACAGCGTTATTAGTTCGAAAAGAGTTCATTAAATCAATACTAACATGTCATATTAACCTAGAAAATTATTTTAATTCATAAAAAGTCTCAAATTACATTTATTTTGGTATTTATAACATCAATTATGTTAATATTTCATTAATAAGATAATTACTCCATCATCATTGTGTCATAAATAAATTATATTATTTAACGTCTAAAAATTATATATAAAATACCATTATGTAGGAAATATTTTTATATTTATATTGAATATTTAAGTCTAATTTATCTTATGTATAACCCTATATTAAAAATGATTTAGTTATTATACTTTGATTATAACTATTTTAACCCTTCTTTAAATAAATTAATAATAAATGTCCTAATTTAATCCAACTGGACCTAAATGTTCATATTTTATTCCTAATGTTGTTTTTGGTCAAATTAAACATATCCAATAGAATTAGGACATGTGTTAGGGTAATAATAATATCATTTTTTATCCTTAATTACCCAATTTTATTTTAACCATGGTAAATAAAAGTAAAAAGTTACTATTCACCAAAAATTATTTTCATCTCATTAATCCACATTTTAGTCCTTGATATTAACTATGTCTCTTGGATTTTAGAAATTCCACCCACAGATGCGGTAAAATTATGTTTTATATAAATTTTCAAACTCTCCTAGAAGGTAGGTAAAAGACGGTGAAAAGTTCAATAAAATTTTATATATCTAAAATTATTATAAAATGACTACAATGAATTATATTGAACTTATATAGGTATTATGTATCAATTTTTACATAAAATAAATTTAAATAAAATAAATAATTATTTAAATAAAAGGTCGGTTTTTAAATAGTAACCCAGTGTTTTCACTATTCATCAAAAATTGAATGTTTTCAAAAAAATACCAAATTTTACCCTAGGCTAATTTCGATATTCCGAATCCAAAAATGAAGTCCATTTTGAAAGATAAAATTTATAAAATTTCAAAAAGTGGGTATTATTATTCATAACCTCTAGTTTCAATAATATTTTAATAGCATATCACTGTTTAGTGAAACTCGGTATTGCGTACAATGCAAGCTATCAAGGAAAGTCATGATTGCGTGTAAAGCAAGCCAAGCTAGTGTTGTGTGTATTGAAAGATTTCTTTGATTATCTATATAACATAAAAACAAAATATTTCTCATAAAAAACTCGGGTGTTACACACGTTATACCTTTACTATCAGGAAAATTCACAAGATAGATAAATTTTTAGGGGTAAAAACCAATTTAATTTGGCCAACTTATTCATCTCATTAGAATATAGATGCATGGATGGGATTTTCTATATATGGTCACCACCCATTATCGCATTTCCAATAACATTACTCAAAAAAAAATTATTTAATTTACGAATAAATATTCATTATCAAAAAACAACTGTATTGATTAAAATATGTGAATTTAGAATTATTTTCCCTATTAATCAAATAACATTCAAATTATACACCGTATGTAAAAATGGTATATAGTTTAGAAAATAATCAAAAAAATAATAAAATAAATATTATTATTTTATAGAAATTAACATTCCAATGAATATGATCATAAATAAATCAAAGGGTAAGTATATACACCATAACAAATAAATTATGTGCAAAATATTAAAATATGCATCAATGAAGTAAAATTGCGATGGGTAACCTAGGATAAACCTATGGAATAATATAGTAATAAGTAGGTGTAATGATTTTGACACCCTATAAGTTATTCTTTATGAATATGAGATTTATCATTGTGGTTAGTTTTTCTATAACTATGTTTTTTATGTTTTAGTTAGTAGATACAACTAGAAGGGACTGGGTTAATGATGAATGAAATTAATAATGTTTTGATAAGAAACAAGATGAGTTGATGAATTTGGTTAATTATATTGTTATTATGATATTTAATTTAATATTTTCACCTTAAACAAATATCTGACTCAATTACGAAGAGAAGTATGGATTTCTCTAAGATATCGTGGGGTAGAAATCATAGGCGAAAGAAGAATCTATTTCTTTAAATATTGAGAGTGTGAGAAGAAAAACCCAAGTGAATGTCTTAGAGGGATGGGAAGATGTTTTGGGTGAGGAAAATAAATACACAGAGCAAGTATTTGTTGAGAAAAAATGAATTTTTTATTTAATGAAATGAATAAGAATTATGGTCTCTGGAAGGATTCAATGATGATTCAATACTTTAAGTGTGAAACGTATATGAATTATGAAAATTGATGTCCTATTAGGAACTCTTGAATATAATTATAATGGTTTTTTAAGTAAAGGATATATTAGTGATGATGATAATACTATAAATGAACTATTAAAGGATGGAGTTATTATGGAATAAGTTGATGAAGTGTAGTTAATGGATTAATAATGATGTGGAATGATTAATTTGATTGTGTATTTAGATTCAATTGTTATGTTTTAAAATTATTTTATTAATGATATTCCAGCTATAAGAATAATCATATATATATATATAAGTATTGTACTAAAATAATTCTTCTTGAAGGATTTTGAAGCATATGATGAATAGTACAAGTAAATAAGATATGTGATATAGTATAAAGTTAATCTTTTGGAAAACACATGATTTAGGGGGAAAATAATGATAAATAGATATTTATGGGATATTATTGGTGTCTGTGAAATTGGGTAAATATTTTATGGCATATGTTATCTTACACGGGTTTATTAAATTTTTATATTTTGGTGTATATTCAATAAACTAGGTATTTATTTTCATAGTCATGCATATTTTCATTGAGGTTTAATAGTGATCAAGGTTTTTATATATTTGGTATGTGATAATAAGAGCTACATTCTGTTGTATGGAGAATCTAAAGTTATGTTTATTTTTGAAATTTATTGACTTTACTTCTAATTTTTTGTACTTAAAATTTGTAAAAAATTATTTTGGATTAGTCTTATGTTTAACTACTTATGGAATATATAATGTTAAACATTTAATAATACTGGTAAGGGTTATAGAATGATTTATTATATTTTATACCAAGTGATGACCATTTTTATTTTGGAAAATTTTTAATGTGTGAAGGAATAAAATGAATTCTTTTGACAAAAGTGCTTCAAGAATTATTTTTTTATTGATTATCCATCTTTAGGTATACAAAATGAAGTGCAATATATCGAAGCATATCCAAATGATTAAATATTACTTTATTAAATTATTAATAAATAAATATTTCTTGAGGTTATTATATATCAAATTATTACATGAAATAGAATTTTAATATAAAGAAATTGATTGTTTTATAAAATTCGGTATTTTTTACTATTCAATGGAAAATAAATATTTTCTGAAATTTCCCAGAAAATCATTATATGTTAATTTTAATATGATGATTTAAAAAATAATATTTTTTTTGAAAATCAAAATTATATAATTTCTAAGAAAATTTATAATATTTACTCTCAAAAAGCATGAAAATCATTTTTTGAAGAAAACATATTTTTTTGAAGAATGAAATGATTTTACTAAAAAATAAGCCCATATTCAAAAAGAATTAATTAAAACATTAACAATGAGTTCGAGAAATATATATTTCATAATGTGTTTCATACTATTCATTCCTAAAATTATAACAGATATTTTATAATAATCACATAATAATACGTCATTATTCATTTAAGATAGGTTTTGCGTAAAATGTAAGATTTCAAAGAGATTAAATTTATTTAAAGAAACATACCATAAAATCTTGGAGAGTTACATTCTCCAATACTTCAAAAAATTACATAGTCACAATTTTAATTTTCACTTTAAAAAACAATGTTTGATAATTGAAATTTCTTTTATGGGGAACCCACAACATTAATTGGGTTAATAAAACTTACTCTTAAAAATAAGTAAATGAAAATGTGAAGGCCACCAAAAAACATGGATTTTGAAAAGGATATCATTAGTTGGTAGTGAAAATATGGACTTCGAATAGAAACATAACTATCATTTTTTGATGGAATATAAAACATGATCACGATAAAGCTAACCCTCAGAAAACTGTAAATCTATGATAAGATAAAAGACCATTTATTTTTTGGAAAGAAAAGTAAAAAAGATAATTTTTTTGTTCAAAAATAATTTCCCCCGATCTTATGAATTATTTTACTATCGAGCTAATGAACATGAGAAAATAATGTTACTTAATTTTATTCCAAATCCTAAGCACAATCCCATCATTTGGATATGCTTCGATATATTTCACTTCATTTTGTATACCTATAGATGGATAATCAATAAAAAAATAATTCTTGAAGCACTTTTTTCGAAAAAATAAATTTTATTCCTTCACCCTTTAAAAATTTTCAAAAATAAAAATGGTCATCACTTGGTATAAAATATAACAAATCATACTTTAACCCTTAACAGTAGTACTAAAATTTTAACTTTATCTATTCCATAAGTAGTTAAACATAAGACTCATCAAAAATAAATTTTTACAAATTTTAAGCACAAAAAATTAGAAGTAAAGTCAATTAAATTCAAAAATAAAAATAACATTATATTCTCCATACAACGGAATGTAGATATTATTATCACATACCAAATATATGAATACCTTGATCACTATTAAACCTTAATGAAAATATGCATGACTATGAAAACAAATACCATGGTTGTTGAATATACACAAAAATCTAAACATTTAATAAACCCGTCTAAGATAACATATGCCATAAAATAACTATCCAATTTCACAGTCACCAATACTATCCCATAAATATCTCTTTATCATTATTTTTTCCCTAAATCATGTGTTTTCCAAAAGATTAACTTCATACAAAATCACTTATCTTATTTAGTTGTACTATTCATCATATGCTTTCAAATCCTTCAAGAAGAATTATTTTAGTACAATACATATATATATATATATGATTATTCTAATACCTAGAATATCATTAATAAAATAATTTTACAACATAACTATTGAATCTTAATAAACAATCACTTTAATCATTCCACTTCATTATTAATCCATTAACTACACTTCGTCAACTTATTCCATATTAACTCCTTCCTTTAATAGTTCATTTATAGTATTATTATCATCACTAGTATATCCTTTACTCATATAACCATTATGACTCTATTCATGAGTTCCCCATAGGACATCAATTTTCATAATGCCTATACGTTTCACTCTTAAAATATTCAATCATCATTTAATCATTTGGGAGACCATAATTCTCATTCATTTCATTAAACAAAAATTTCATTTTTTTATCAAAACTTACTTGCTCTGTGTATTTATTTTCCTCACCCAAAATATCTTCCCATCCCTCTAAGACATTCAATTGGGTTTTTGTTATCACAATATCAATATTTAAGAAATATATTCTTCTTTCGACTATGATTTCTACCCCACGATATCTTTGAGATATCCATACTTCTCTTCGTCATTGATTCAGATATTTATTTAAGGTGAAAATATTTAATTAAATATCACAATCACAATATAATTCACCAAATTCATCAACTCATCTTGTTTCTTATCAAAATATTATTAATTTCATTCATCATTAACCTAGTCCCTTCTAGTTATATCTACAGACTAAAACATAGAAAAATATATTTGTAGCAAAACTAACAACAATGATAAATCTCATAGTCATAAAGAATAACTTATAGGGTGTAAAAATAATGCCACCTACTTATTAATCTACTATTCCATAGGTTTAACCTAGGTTACCCATGGTTATTACCAAATCCAAACGATGTTATCATATATGTGAATTTATCCTCAATGTCTGTTATATGGTTATATTCACCAATATCTGTTAACTTAAATCATTCTCGAATGGTTTATATTTATCATACTTGAATACAAACTATAAAAAACATTACCCTAGTAACCTAGAGTTGATGGCTACCTTATTAAATTAGCATAAAATTCAGGGAATCATGTCCTGAAGGAATGAATAGTTTAGTAGTATTGGTACATTAGATTCATACATGATTCACAATTTATATTTGAAAACAAAAATTGAAAACATAATTTTTTCCCAGAATGAAATTATTAATTCTAGAATATTATTTCATAACATTCATAGTACACTTCATGGATTTCTAGGGAAAAAAAAGTAATTGTGACAAAAATGATCTATAAGGGATGAATACAATAGAATCCATAGTAAATCAATAAGAATAAACAATATGAATGGTAAAAAACTAAAAACACATGCCATTTTCTAAAAAACAATTCAATCATGAGAAGATAAGGCATTATCATTATTGTAGTGTAAATGATTGTAAGAAATATCCATTTAATCAATAACATGAAAAAAATATGTATCCCTAGATAATATCAAAGTGAAAATCTCATGGATTATATAACTGAACTATTGATGAATTAAGTGAAGAATTATTAAAAATCATGTTTCCTAGCCACTTTATACCTTTACTATTAGGAACATTCATAAGATAGATAAATCATCATGGGTAAAAACTAATTTAATTTGTCCAACTTGTTCATCTCATCAGACTATCGATGCATCGATGGGATTTTCTATATATGGTCATAACCCATTATCGTATGTCCAATAACATTCCTCATATTAAAAATAATTGATTTAATTTACGAATAAATATTCATTATAAAAAAACAACTGTATTGATTAAAATATGTGAATTTAGCATTATTTTCCCTGTTAATAAAATAACGTTCAAAGTAAACACCGTATGTAAAAATGGAATATAGTTTAGAAAATAATCAAAACAATAATAAAATAAATATGATTATTTTATAGAAATTAAATTTTCAATGAATTATGATCATAAATAAATCAAAGGGTATGTATATACACAATAAAAATAAATTAGGTGCAAAATATTAAAATATGAGTCAATGAAGTGAAATTGAGATGATGTCCCCTACCAATTTTTAATCAGTCCAATCATATACCCAATGAAAGAATAAAATATAATGAAACATTAAATATCATGAGAATAAATTAATTAATGATAGAAAATGGAAAATGTGATTTATTTTCAATTCATAAAATATTATAGGTGTATAACATAAAAATATAGCTCAATGAAAGAAAATTTAGATGACGACCCTTACAAAAATCATATTTAAAGTGAATATTAATCATATGAATTTATTATGTCTATTCACTATATATAAACATAGAAAAGTGTAAATACACCATAATATAATAAAATTTCATTTCATACATAATCATTGAATGTCAAAATCAGTGAAGTAGATGTTTAATCCACTGAATGGAAATTGAGTTAAGATATCCATTACCGCTTTGGTATCATTTGAATCATATGTCAAATTAAACAAATAACATTAAATGAAACTTTAAATACCATTAATTAAAATAGATTCATGATATAATATTTCCAATGTGCAGTATATAAAACACAAAAAATAAATAATTTACGAATAAACCAGGTGTCCCATCTAAGTAAAAGGGAGACAAGAATCCCTTTCATTGTGCTTTTAATGAATTGAATATGTCTTAAAATATTATTTATTAGTTTAAATAATGTTATTAAAATATTAAATAACCATATTAATATTTATGAGGTCATATATGATCATATTATATCATCTTATTCCCATTTTATTAATAATATTTCATTATTTTTCTTTTTTCAGGTGTTAACTGCTTATTTTGGTATTCTTGTTTGGTCGTGAAATTCCCAGTTCTTGTGCATAGGATATAGTCCCATCATCTCTAAAATTATATTATGGTCATATATATCATATTTATTTATTATATATACATGAATACATATATATATTTATAATCATTATTGAATGTTAAACATGGAAAATAAAATGTGTCACGCCTGGGAGACAGTAGGTCACACGTACACACGAGCGATAATATCATTCAATTAGTGGGTGAAAATGTGAGAAATGTGTGATATATTAAATTTTACGCGTCAATATAATAATATAATTACCACATATATATATACATATCAACTATTTCCCTTATTATAACCATCCTTGTAAATTTTTGATGAAAAATGAATTATACCGCTATATAAAGACAGTAAGCCCTGCATATGCATGAGTGCTAATTTTGATTTTCATAGGATGGATAAAATATAGAGTATAGTTGTTTCATAATAATAATAATAGCCTATTATATATATATATATGCTAATATATTTTTAAGGGTGGAAGAAACACATCAATAGGATGTAGAAGAAGAAATAAAATTGAAATAGTTGATAAAAATAATTACATCTTCTTTGTTTGACATCATTTAGATATATTCTTAAGGGACATAGGTTAGGTATTTTGAGGTGAATATAAGCTACATAAATTTTATAAAGATGTTTAGAAAATAAATGGTTAGGACTTTGTGAATCTAGTGAGATCAATGTGGTGTAAGAACTAAAGGAAGGAGTTCCCTTTTATAATTAAGGTTAGTGGCACTTTAGGCATTTCTTAAAATATTAATTTAATATGAATTAATATTCATTTCTAAATTGCAACATACATATTTGTTTTAAATATAAGATGATTATGGGTCAAAATGCCCTAATATAATAAAATTTAGATATGTTTTGGATAAATTTATACCATTTTCTTTTGTTTTAACTCTTATTTTACATTTCCAACTCTTACCGTGAAAACTAATATGTTTACTATTTGTAGGTTAATATTTTTTTACAGTTAAATGAAAAAATACCAATAAATAGATTATTTATGATATATTACAACTTAAAAAAATAGTTATGATGAATTCAATATTTTTATAAATTTTATATCATTTAATAAAATATTATTTTCTATAAAATATTCATAAAAGTAATTTTTTGAACTATTTATTACATTGATGTCCATAATAACAAGATATCACATATAACATGAAAAAACTATTTTTTCACATAATTAAGATATAAATATAATCTATAAATTATTTGATAATATTAATTATCTTAAATTATATTTATTTTAATATTTTTAAAAACATTAATTTTTTCCCATTAATTAAATAATTACTGCCCTAGCATTGTGAAAGATGTTATTGTAAATATTTATTTTATAAAAAATAAAAATAAATTACTATGATGAATATTAATATTTTATATTTATAGTAAATATTTAAAGTCAAATATTACCTGTATATAATAAAATATTAAAATTGCTATAGCCATTAAAACCATGATTGTGACATCTTTGACTATTCATTAATTAAAATATTATAAGGGTAATAATCACTTCTTAATATAAAATAAAATGGTTGTTTATCCAAAAAAATTAAATGAAAATGGATGAAAATTAATCATAAAATAAAATTACCCCACATTTTAGGGTCATTTTCTTGTCCTTCGCATATTATTTTTAACATATATTACCCAATTTAAACTTTAATATGGGGACAAAAATTACCAAAGTTACTATTCATGTTGGAAAAAAATAAAAGGGATATATATTACTATTTTGGTCCTTATGAATCTAAATATTTCACCTTTTTTAAAATATTTATTGCATAGAATTTGAGTAATTCAATTTTAAATTTATCCCACAAAACACAATGAATTATACTTTTCTTGAAAAATGATTTTTTAAAATTAAAAATATACTAATACCAAAATAATGTAAAATTATTATTAAAATGTAATTAATTGATTTTTAAAAAATCAATAGTATTAAAGATACTTTTATATAGAATTAAAATCATAATGATATTTTTAATATAAATTAATTTATAGTTTTATAAAAATCAATATTTCCCACTATTCACTTGAAAATAAATTTTTTAAAAAAATTCCCAAAAATTCACCAAAAGATAGTAGTAATATGATGATTTCAAAATTATAATATTTTTATAAACAAAAATTTTTAAAAGTCCTAGAAATTAATTATAATATTTACTCTTAAAAAGAAATAAACCCATTTTTTGAAGAAAATGTATTTTTTTAAGAATGAAATGATTTTCTTTGAAATGAGAATTTATTCGAAAATAATTAATTATTACATTTATAATGATTTGGAAAATAATAAATTTTATAATATGTTTAATAATATTTATTCCTACCATTTTAATGGTAAGGTTATAATGATCCCATAATAATATTTCTTTGTTCTTTTAAGTTAGGCGTTCCGTGCCACATAATTTATCAATGAGATTAAATTTATTTAAAAGGAGAAATACCATAAATCATAGGGTGTTACAGTTATTTTATATATATATATATAATGTAATAATAACATAAAATTACTTTTATTTTATATAATGGGTTTTTATTTTCAAAAACAGTTTTTTGTATAGGAAATGATATTTTGAAACACCTAATTTTCAAATTAAGTAAGTCCTTTCAAAAAGAAAATTTTATTTTCTTTATTAATAGGTGAAATTAAAATGATATGTTTTTTGATTTTTTGATCTTATTTTTCAATAAGATGATTTAAAATTTCAAATTGATTTTATAACTATCATTTTATGCATGAGATTTTATTTTAAACACATTGACTTTAATCATGATTATATATATGGACAAACTCTTTTAAAAACACTTACATTACACTATTTGTTTATAAAAAGTATCTTCATCTAGTTATTCTATCTTATTATGTATAATTGTATATGTATTATGAAATATGTATTTATATGAAGTATGTGGTGTTTTATTAAAATCACCATTTTCTAATTATTATGTTATATAAGATTGCTTTATATTGAAAATAATTTATGTAATTTTTGGAAAGGATATATTAGTAGATATTAAATGAGAAATTAATCCCTATAAAAAATGTTTTTATTAAACATTGAACTTGGGTATTAAACGTGATTTTGAGGAATATGGAGTGAACCTAATACCTCAATCAGTAATTATAAAAAAGTTGATACAATAAGTATCCAAATGTGTTTATTATTGGTTTCCAAGAATTTTTTGATTCATAAAAATTAATTATTATAAAATTTGGATTTTTAAAACATTAATTAGTATTCTATGTATTTTTAATGGTTATTTTGTTTTTAAAATTTAATTGTATTACCAAAGTATTGAATTTTTTAAATTTTTTTTTGAAAATTATTTACTATGGTCATATACATTTAAAAACCATGAGTTATATTACTAAAAATAAATTATAAAATGAATTATATTTCATATAAAATAAAATGTATTAGAAATACACTTTAAATAGTTTTAAAAAAATGTATTTTTGCTGGTTTTTTAGAACCCCTTACTATGAAAATTTTATGCTCACCCAACATTTTAAAATGTTTTTTCCCTGGACCATTAGAATTTACAAAGGAGCATGTGTTTTTTTGAAATATATTAAAATATAACTCAAAGAAATTTTTGTAGAAAAGTTTTATAAAACAATGATATAATGTATTGTTTTTTCCTTAAAAACCTAGACTAGAAAAGATCCATAGTTATTTATCTTCCTTTATAATCTCTGTTAATATTAATAAAAAAATACAGATCATGTTTTTAGCACCAGATGTGGGAGTTGGGGTCTTGGTCCTTTCCAATGAAATTATTTGGATTATAATTAAAAAAGAGGAGTTTCTTGGATTTTAAATCAACCAAAAATAAATTTTCACCTTGTCAAAACACAATTAAAAGAAAAATATTAAAAAAAAAATTTATTATAATTAACGACTACTTGTTTTCAAAATATTAAACATGTTCCTTCTAAATTTGACATAATATTATTATAAGAACCAATTTTCCTTGAAAACATCCATGTTTGTGAATTTTTTTCATAAAGGGTTTACATCATGATTTTTTCATCATAAATTCTAAAACACTATAGTATTATTAAACACTATATTTTCACTTTGTACCTAAAAATCAATCATTCTAAAAAAATCTAAAAAAATCATCATAAGATAATATTTTTATTATGAATACCAAAGTGATGATAATTTCTTCAAATTTAATTTTTAATTTTATTGAACTTAACTTTAAAATGGAAGCACAAAATATATTAAAAACAATTTTATGGAAAAAAATATTATCTATTTTTATTCTTATTTCCGTTAAACTTATTATTAAATTAGTGTAAAAAATATAATTCATCATCATTCAACTATAATATATTTTTTTATTTGAAAAAAATAAATATCACATAAAGATATAATATTATAAAAATTCACTTTAATCCATAAAATGATCTTATTAGTCATTTAGATTAATTAATTGAATTTTATCAAATTTTTAGTGTCAAATATATTTAATTTTTTTCTATATATATATATACATATATTTCATAATATTTTTACATTTATTATCCCTATTTACTTAATAGCTACATCATAATGGTCATACATAATTCCTAATAAAATGAATCCAATTTTTATTTTAATTAGGTGTTGTGTATGAATAAATCTATTAATCATGGTATAATTGAATTTTAAAACGTTATATAATTCTATTTGTATATATATTTGTTTATAAAGTCTATTAAATTTCTTACAGATCATTAAGATTATTTTTTAGGTCTTTAATAATGTTTTAGACATCTAAAAGATTTATAATCAAAAGAAAGGTTAAGATAACATATTAGTGTTATCACGTTGGATCCTTTTTAATAATGGGTTTATAAGAACACCATAAGGAAGAATGTGTGATGATTGATGTGGCTTTATTTTTGCATAGTTTTGCTACATCTTTTTACATGATTTTTAATGATTTAATTAATTATTTAATAATTTTATACTAAATAGTTTTACTTTTGTATTTTTATAGTTAACTTTGTTAATTAATCAATTTTTATAATTAATCATGTACTTTTAGTCACCAAAATAATAATTTTAATCTTACTAAACTAATTTACATTAAATATGTCTTATTTAGTTTGATTAATTTAAATCTTCTTGACATTTTAATAAGTTAATATTTTTTTAAACAATTATTTAATCAACGTAATCCAATTTAAATAACTTAGTCTTTATTTTAATATTTTAACTTTTAATTTATTTAAATTAGAATAGGTTAAATTTATTAATTAATTTTTTTAGACATCATACTAATCATTTAAGTAAATAATATTTGTTTTTAATTAAATTAAGTAGTTCACTTTTCATTTTATGTATTCAATTAGTGAATTAATTAACTAATTAAGAGTATTTAAACATTAATTATATTATTTTATATATGAATTTTGATTATTATTTCATTTTCTATTGGTTTTAGTCTACCGGTGAGGTATAATATTAGTAGTGGTGACCTATAGGGTCACTGTTTCTCTTCATTTCTACTCACTACTACCTTGTAATTATTTATTTAGTAATTATAATTTAATTCGTTCATAATATTTGTTTAACAAATATTCACTTTATAATTTATGTTTTTTCAGTTAATAATTTTAATATTTTAAAGGTAAATAAAAATTTTGTGTTAATTAATAGTGTTTAGTATTATTTTAATTAATTATTTTATGTCTTTTTATTTAGTCTACTTAAGATTTAATTTTATTATTAAGTTTTTTGTTTATTGTAAAGGTCACCGTTAGTTTTCTATCGGTGACCATTTCACTACTTGCAGCTTACTGGTAGCTCTCATTCAAGTATAACGGTAACATTATTTTTAGGTTTTATCGGTGAACTCCATCCCACTCTTATCCATCCTATCAGTGACTTTTTATTTTAAGTATCAGTGACCTTTTATAACGGTGACTATTTTATCTATCAGTGGCCTTTTTTTATTTTAAACTAACAGTAGATTTTGTTTTTATTTATAACGGTGAACTTATTGGTATTAGTAACCTCTTTTTATTTTATTTTATTTTCAACGGTGACCCCCACTCCCGCACCTCACTGTTACACCGCTTTTTTATTACTATAACAGCGAACCATTGTTTTTTTGAACCTCACCATTAGAAATTTTATCCAAAATCACTGTTTCTCTACCTTACCATTCCTACCCCATACCCTCACCTCACCGTTTCCTTTTTTCATCTCACTGTTGCATCCATCTTTTCATCACTGATAGCCCTCGCTCCCCTGCCTCTCCTTCCCTTCACCTCACCATTATTTCTCCCGTTCCACTAATACAACATTGATATCTCCTCCACTAACCTACACCATCACCACCTCTTCCTCGTTCTCACTGCAACACCATTCTCATACACACACTCCAGCAAATCAGGACATTCAGAGTGACAAAAAAAGAGAAAATAAAAAACTTGATCAACCCTAAATCACTTAGAATTCAGATCTCTTTAAAAAAAGAAAATCATCCCCTGATTTGGAGGTACGGGATGCTACAGGAAGGGTTTGCCTCTAGAATACCTACCATCGGAAGTCCTCTGATGTGCTATTGTCCAAGGTAGAGGAGATTCACTGGTCACTGAAGAAGGAGGAGGTTTGTCGTTGCTAATTGGTCACCGCTGCTAGTGTCAAGCCGTTACGCAATAAGGGGTATGAGCAGCGGGCCGTAGTCTGAGTCACCGCTGGTGTGGGAGTTAGAGGAGGCTGAATGAAGCCGACCCATGCTGGTGCTGAGGGAGTCCGGTCCGCTGCAGTAAGGATCCGGGATGTCACGCCATTGCTGGAACAGAGGAGAGTCATCGCGCCACTTCATGAAGTAGCTATTGATACATTCTCCAGAATCCTCCAAAGATGAATCCCTCCCCCTTGTGCACCGAACTTGGGGGAGGAAGAATAGATAACAAAAAAATAGATAAAAATAATAATAAAAGTAATGTAAAAAAGAAAAAGTAAAAAAAAAGAAAAAGTAAAAGCAAAAGTAAATTTTAATAAGTCAAACGAATAGAGTAAAATTTATAAAGGTTATAATTTAAAAAAATATCAATAAATAGATAAATTATAATTTAAAATACAAAACTAAATTAATAATAGTTGTTATTAATTAATTAATATACTGTTTATAATATAATTATATAATTAATAGTAATTATAAATAAACTTAAAAATATACTTATAAATTTAAAAATATTTAAAACTAAAGTATTAATTCTAATTACGAAATTCAAATAAATTAATTAATAGATAAATCGAACGTTTTAATTTATTTAATAATAATAATAATAATGATAATAACATTATTAATTAATACTATCTAAATTTTAATTTTAATTTCTTATTTTCTTATGTTTTTAAACTTTAATAACTTAGTTAAAAATGATAAAATTAATAGCTAAGTAACTATAACTTTTAAATTGATTCAATTAATAACTTCTTGTTAAAATTATGTATTACCATAGTACTATTAAGTGAATAATTTTTATAAATAATATAAAAGAAAATAATAATTATCAATTAAGATATTTATTGATTAACTTTGGTAAACTATTAATGAGTAATATAACAGTTAACATAAAAAAATAACTAATTTTTTTCTTTGCATCCTCATTTATTTACTTTTTTATTCTATTTTATATGTGCAGGTTCATACCAAATTTAAAGAAATATAGAAGTTAATCAAACTAACTCATAGAAAGTTAGTTTTGTGAGAAAAATTAGTGCGACGTGCCAGTCAGGAAAAAACACACGCGTGCAGTGCACATGTGAAGAGACTTTGAAGTCGGTGGTAAATGTTTAGTGACATGTAGAAGTTGACAGTTGAAATTTAAAGCAGAACAACAGTAGAATTATGGAGGGACTCTCATTCATTCCACAATCACATCAGA
This sequence comes from Viscum album, assembly GCA_963277665.1. Lineage (NCBI taxonomy): Eukaryota > Viridiplantae > Streptophyta > Magnoliopsida > Santalales > Viscaceae > Viscum > Viscum album. The sequence goes on along the minus strand of OY728135.1, from coordinate 1,047,445,928 downwards.
CGAGAGCGAATCAAGACTCTCATTCGGACTCCGAGGAGCAGCACTGGAGACGAGAAGAGAAAGAGACCAAGGAGCCCGAGAACAGAGTAGTATTTGGGGAGTTCTTGTTCCCTCTATCCATAACTCTTGCACTCTGCTTCTTTATTGTATTAAATGATTTAGACAATATGATCATAGGTTGAACATTATCAGCTCAATAATCTTAAAACCTTCTGGTTATGATCTTTAATTCTTCATTTTGTTATCTTTTTACAAAATTAGAACCAGTTGGTGAGATTGATTCTGTTTCTAATCATTGATCACTCAAACTTCTATGTTTACAATTCAAACTTCAATATCGATTGGATAGGTTGATCTTGAATTCATTTTTCAAAACTTTAACAACATAAACTTTGGAAATCTAGGGTGAGTTCTTTTCCAAATGTTATCTTTTAAAAACATCTCACAGTTCAATTATGTATTGGTGTGGAAAACTCCAATACTTAATCCTCTTCCTGTTGAGTTTCCTGGCTAGAGAAATTCTTTTGTTTTTGTTGATGTGTGATTAGATTGTAAACTGTGGAGAGAACATTCATTCATAAACAATAGTTTAAAATTCACGAGTTATTTGTGGATCTTGCTTCTTTGTCTTGATATTTAATACTAGTATACTGTTTTTCTCTAGTTTCTTTGCAGTACTTAGTATAAAATTTAGTTTCTTTATTAAAAAATTAACGATTCCTTATCCTGTTTCCATTTCATCAATAAAATAAAAAAATATAAAATTTAAGAAGATGTTTTCCCCACTGCTGATAATAGTGGGGGTTTAAAATTCAAAAACCTTAGAAATCACTCATCTTCCTTCTCTATGGATCGCCCCTGCACTGTTGTACTAGTTTAAGAGTAATGAATGTAATTGTGAGGTCTGTGACGACCTCCATCCTCTTAAATGATAAAATTTAAAAGTATTATTTCATGATAACATTGTCTTTAATATTTATTAACCCTAGAACTAGGTAATTATGTAAATTAGTTGTTGAATTTAGTTTGTATAATGTAATGGGCCTTATAATGGAGATATAACTTTGAAAATATTAATAAAAAAGTAAAATGTGATAGTATATAGATTTTATAGTCGGTTAGTTTAATATATCATACGCCATTATTCAACCCTTAATTATAAATATATATCGATATTAACTAATATCCTTTATTTTGAATGGTTTCACAACCCTTTAAAATAATATTTGGTTTCCCTATTGTGAAATATACCACTAATTTATCTAAACGATAAACATAGATGAGTTACACCTTATATTGTTTAAATAGTAAGTATAAACCTCAAAATACATTTTGATTAATATGAGGCACAACTAATGTAAATGCCTATAGAGATATGAATTACTAAAGTATTATACCATAATAATCTAATCTATTTTATATGATTAAAGATGATTTTGAATGTGATGGTTAGAGATAGATATAAATTTTCATATATCTTTAGTTTCTAGTGAAATCTTGATGTGAAAGGGTATCATTGCATTATTATTTTATTTCTAGTAGTTTTAGAGAAGTGGAAGATTAATTATTAATTACCACATAGTGGTTTCATCATAGAGTTTCATGTTTTTCTTGGAGTGGTATTGTTGTGTCATGAATCATTGGAGAATATTATTTGGTTATATTTATGTTAGTATTGTTCCATCATAATGGTTATTTTTTTCATAGTCAATCTATTAAGTGGTTTTTAAATTAAACTAGTGGATCAATTGTGATGTTAAAGAGGTTATTTATTATTTCATCAAGTATAGAAGGTCAGTCTTTATGGTATTATTAATAAATTTACACTATGGTTTTCTTTTTTAACATAAATTTTAAAATTTCATTGGTCATGATATATGGGAATATTGTGACATGTTTTTAGTAATTCATAAATGAAACCACCATTGCACTATGAAAATGGTCATCACATCATGGTTTCATTCACCTTAATTTTTATTATAAATTACAGGTGTAAATTTTCTTCACTTTAATTCATTTTCTTTATCATTAAATTTTTGTATTCTTATGGATTTCCCTTGATATTATTTTTCATTCTTGTTGACTGTGAACCATTTGAAATCATGTGAAAATGATATTTGTTATTTGAGGTTCTCTTTATCTCCTATGATTATATTGTTTCATTTTTTTCTGAGGAGCTATGGTAGTGGGTGATTCTTTATTTTTATTTTTTTCGTGAAATATTTGATATAATATTTATTTTTATAGGTTAGTTTCTTAATTATTACTAATTTTATGGGGGTTTGATCACATATTCCTCATCATCCTTTTGTGTTGAAAATTTAGTGTAAGGTATTGGATTCAGAATAAAATAATTATATTTCTGTGTGAATATGTATGTTGAATGAATTTTTTTGATTGGGTAAAGGTTTGGAATTATGAAAAATAAGATAATGAACAAGAATAATGAAATATAAAGGGGTAAAGTGAATAACTTGTTTTTTATATGTTTTCTATTATATTGATTATGACGGGGTTTATATTTTTTTGTTGATAATACTGTTATAATATTTCCATTTCATTATAGTGATGAAACCAATTTAAATAGTTTAAGTAAATAACAGAATGTAAAATAAAATTTAATAGAGAAATTATAACTTTTGGTTTAATTTTATGAGTATTAGTTGATAATTTAATTATGATTTGTGATTAAAGGAAATTTTTCTTACTTACTGGATTATATTACTTTTTGAGATTATAATGATATTGTTATTTATCTATGATAGTGGTGGTTTTAGTGTGGTTGGAATTTTAAATAAAGGAATATTTAATATTATGTGTTTTTATTGTCTCAGTTTGATAAGATTTACATGTGATCGTGCAGATGTTGTTATAGAGGAGTCAAAGATGATGTTTTGAATAATTGGAATGGTTTATTGATATTATGGTGTAAGGATATTGATGTGGTTTATGTGCGATATTTTTCCTAGGATGAGGAAATAATTAAATAATAAAGGAATTGAAAATATAAATGTTAAATGGGTTGTATTGAATACATGGATTATTAATTATAAAATATTTTTTAATGTAGTGATTAAAAATTTAAATGAATTGTTGAATTAGAATGTAGTAACTGAATTTTACAATATGTGAAGGAATAATTTCTATGTGATTTTTTATTCACTAAAAATAATATATTAAATGAATTTATAGTGGTTAATAATGAATTTATGCGTAATTATAATTGAATGAAATTATGAAGTTTAGTTATTAATTTTAAATGGTTGTAGTGGTGGGTTACATTCTGTTTAGTGGTGGAAGAATTTGGTGATATATGGAAGTGACATTGTAGATATGTGGTATGATTGAGGTGATATTTTTTCCAGAGTGAGCCATATTTTGGGACTTTATGTAATTTTTATATATTCATTAGAGTATATTCTATTTATTATGTTCCTCAACCTTAGTTGGGTAACTTTTATGAAAATCAGATGAGGTTTTGGGTCCTAGGAGTACCCCTAATATTTAGGATCTGGGTGATATGAAGTGATGAATACTCACACTTCACCACTCTCTCCAATAGATAGAGCATATGTTGTGATGTAATAATGTTACAATAAGTGACAATGATGTGGTGTTGTGGTAGTGGTGTGGAAAAGTGGTGAAGATCTAGTTAAGTGGATATGTGATGGCATGGATTAATGGTTTAGGTTTTTGAATGTTTTATGCGGTTGGAACAGATGGTATTGGTAATATAATTTGGTATGTGGATGTGATATTTGACATGTCGTATGCGGAATTCAATTTGTGGTTATGGAATGTGGTTATGTGGATATAAAAGGGATGATAGTGTTAGAACAAATTCCTTTGAGGTTTTTGGGGGACTAATTATATAGGAAAGTGTGTGTTGGTTAGTTTTGTGACATATTTTCATGAAATTATAATACTATACTAGTATGTGTTTTTTTAGTGAGACTTAGGGATTTAAGGTTGGTAATGAATCAGATTAGATAATGTGTGTGTCTCACTATTTATTTTATGATCCTTTAGTATTATTCTTCTATATTTTCATGAAGGTTTATGGAGAGGATATCACTGATTAAAAATACATTCTCAACCTAGTATTATATATGTTATTTTATAGATGTTTTTGAAACATTTGGTTATCAGTTAGGACATTACTAGGTTTTAGCCCACAAAAGAAGAAGTCGATATTTAATTTCGGGGTAACAACAATGCCAAAGGCATATCATTCAATCCTTGTGATGTTTTCCTCGTAAGATTTGATGGATTCGTCATATTTTCTCCCGAGGTTAAAGAAGTCCCTTTCCATCTTAATTTGCAGGGTCTGTGGAAAATATTTCACAAAAAACTTTTTCTAGAAATCCTTCCATTCCATTGCCTCGATCTCATACCCATGATTCATATTTTATTTTTACCAATTTCCACCATTGATCAGCTTTACCCTATATACGATAAGTATCCATAAGAACCTTCTCTTCTTCAGAACATTGAATGATAGATAATATCTTTTCAATGGAGTTGATCCATTTTTCGGTGATTGAAGGACCAAATGATCCATTAAAAGTAGGAGGTGTTTGTCTCATGATGCTATTGATTGTGACTTGTTCTTTCTTGGGGGGAGGGTTTAACATTCCTCTTGACCCATGTTTCTATTCAAAACATGAGTTAAATGAGATTGTATCTTGAAAATATTTGTGATTCCCACTCCCATTGGATTGGACATCTCATTAGAATAGTCATCACATTGATCTTCACATTGGTTGTTATCCTGATTCCTCCTATTACCAGCCATTGGATGAAATAATAAGAATGTGAGGGGTAACACATAAAGGGGAATGCAAATAAAAATAGGGATAACTTATAAACTAATTTTTGTTTTTTAAATTATGAATTTAAAGTCTTCAATCTATGTTATCCATGATCTACTTCCCAACATATATTCCTTGGGGATTTTTTGTTCCCATAATAATGGTTCATACTAATCTCATGAATTTACAAATGCATATCCCCCGGGAGTGTCATAAACAAGAGTGCAGAAAGTCCCATTGTTGTGCACCAGTTTTCTTTTGATCCTACCTCAATGCGGTGTTTTCAGGTTTTACCCTTGGATAAATTTGTGCCACATCCTCCTCTACATGCTCTTATCCATGAAGGGAAGTATTTTCATGATAAAACACTTAATAACTACTCACAAAAATTTAGGGATGTTTTTCTTGAACTTAGTTTTATCCCTAGGGCTTTCACTAAGTTTTTCTATCCCTAATCCCAAAAATAAATAAACATATCCCTTAATACCAACTATAACAACCCTGCTCTCTATTACAAACATAAACGTGATTTACTACATAAACATGACCTTTAAAAAACTCCATGGATAAAAATATCTAGTGTCATGGTAAATTATGAACATTACATAACAACTTAGAATATAAAATACAACATCTTTATTGAAAACTTCATTTACATGACCACAAAATTACTTCGTACTTAGCATTATATGGGATAACCTGAGGCCATGTATAAGAAAAAGTAGAGCTATGAAGCCCAGTAAGGCAGTAAAAAAGGAATAACATGAATAATAAAATACATGTAATTAATTAGTCATATCAATGGGGCACAAGAGAAACATGTACATAAATGCATGATATAACATGATTACTATAACAAGGAAGTGCGGAAACAATATTTAACATGATATTAGCATGAGCTAAGGCTCATTGCCGATGGAGCATGGGTAAAACCTCATTGAACATTAATTAGAATGATTAAACCCTCATCGTACATGGCGTACATGATACTACTCTTCACCCATTGCATTGGAGCACTATCAGGGCACGACCTTCTTAATCATTTCATTTCATGCATAAGTGTGCCGCATTGATCATACAACATGAAATATTTCATCATCATCATTTGTTCAATAATAAGTGAATTTGGAATAAATAAATCATACTATATAATCATTAAGTAAATGTCTGTGAAGGTGAATACCCTTGATAGATAAATGGGCATGATATTCACTACCCAATGACTTTGGCTTGGAAAAATCACAGTGTAATTTCAGCAGCATAACGTTGTGACATAAGAATTCATAAAAATGGTTTATAAGAGAGAAATTGATATCTCATCATATGTAAATTATATATACTGTAAGGGGTCATATATATACATGTCCCAACATATGTAATGTAATTTAGATTAATAATATAAAATAATTTCATGAATGTAAATGATGAGAGAGAAACCCCTTAGTAATTTTAGCATGGTAACTAGTGTACGTGGGAGGAATTAATGGGAGGGAAATGAGTCTCTTATCATTAACACATAATTAGGGAAGTATATGGGAGGTGATACATTATACCCAAACATTTGTAATTTAAATTTAAAGGGTATAACAACATAATTAAATTTGGGAAAAATGAGAAAGAAAGAAATCTTTTACTTGGAAGTGTGATCCCAAAGGCTTGGGAGAGGCTTGAGAGAGACTTATTGAGAGCATGGAGATCCTTGGGGAGATTATAGAGAGTTAAGGTAAGGGTTTGGTCGAGATTCAAAGGTTTTGAGTGAAGAGAAGTTGGATCTTGGGTGGGTCTATATAGGAAAAGGGAGGAAATACTTTATTGTTTATGTTTTTGACACCACACATTAAACTAATCAAAACCACAAACCAACCCATGGTTTTTTCCAATTGATTATGAAAAAGGGGAGTGGAATACATTATTTTATAAGGAAAATGTTCTATATTTTTACAATATTTGGCTTTCATATGTGGAGGTGAGTCACACTCTCAAGGAAATCATTTTAAAATGTTAAAACGTTTTATAAGTCATGAAGGGTCGACTGAGGCTTTATAAAATAAATTAAACAAACCTGTAATAACATTATTTTAATGTTTAAACATATATTGGACAAACATTAAATTTATAGTATTTTATTACTTCACTATTGTGTCATTGTGATGTTCTAAAACACATTATATATTTAAATGATATTAATTTTTTACCGAAAATTTTTACTGTCTCAGAAAATTATGAAAAATTCCCCATTAGATGATTTATACATCCTGAATCCAAAATAAATATCCATTTTATTTAAATAATAATCTAAATATGTGAATTATCACTGTTAAAAAACATGCATTTATCAAAAATTCAAATGTTAAAAAAATAGCTTTCAAATCATACTAAAAATTACAATTGTATTCATAAATGTTATATAAAAATTTATATTTAAAAATTAATTTAGTAACAATATTTTTTTAATTTATTTAATTAAAAAATATATTAATTAATCAAAATATATTTCTTTATTTAATATTAACTAAAAATAAAATTTGTGCTTTAAAAACCATTTACAATGTAACAATAATAAAATGAATGTATATGCTATATTCAATACAAAAATAATGCACATAATAATAGTGCTAGGGTCTTGTTACAAAACCCCTTATAACAACAAAATAATATATACGGGTAAGGTGTGCGATGATCACAAACTCTTTGGGTGGCTCGGATAACATCACTCATGTGGTTATCTCTATCAACATCCACTTCTCCCTTGGGGGTCCGTTAAAGATTAATGTGTTGAAGATTGGCTCCATCTTGATCAAGAGAGAAGCCCAATGATGCCACATCTTTTCTGAGCTCCAAAAAATAAGATTCATATGAAACAATTCTACCAGATGAGGTCATTTCTTCCTTTTTCTAGGTAATTTGGATTTGGTAAAGCCCAATATTTATATTAATCATGGGATCACTATTCAATAGATATATTAGTAATGGTAAAAATTCTTATTGGTATTTCAAAATCAAAAAACATAAAACCAAATAATCACATATGTTTATATATCCTTTTTACATAATACGACATATAATTAGATCAAGAAAATTTTTCATCAATAAATTTTTGGGTCGTTAAAAAATAGTAGAAAAACTACAACATTGTTTAGAACATTTTTAATATGATAATGATTGATTTGGTATTCCTCATAGATGAATAATGTTTAAGTGAATGTATCATTTTTTTCAATGTAGTAATAATCACCCAATTTAGTGCTTTATGACTCAAAATATAATCCAAATACAATAGGATAATGAACTAGTGATAAATTTATTCCAAGGAAGTGTTGGTGAGACTACCTTGTGAATTAGATCTAAAGAAAATATAGACAACACAACAATATATGAATCATAAAACATTAGAGTGTCAGGAAAATATGATATTATGTCTGAAACTCATATAATCATATATAAATGATGTAGTGTCTATAATGAAATAATTATCCTTCAACGTTTCAGGAATATATTAGAAGATAATACTTTCAATATACATATATATGAATAATCAAGTTAATCCAAAAAATAAAACATTAGATATAAATAAAAGTCATTATAAATAAACATAAAATGATTAAAAAATAATTCCACAAAAAATAAACAACCATTAAAAATAGTCATTACACATAACAATGTATTCTAATTATTAATTAATAAATCCAAAGGGGTGATATTAGACCGTAATTGGTCAATATGTGATTGGAAAATGACTAATTATTTTAAGTCTTTTTAAAAAATCATAATATAAAGAGATAACATAAGTGGAAATCATGTGTATTAAACATATAAATTTAATTAATTAGTAAGTTATTGATTAATTATTTATGTTTTTTATATTAATTGTTATAAAATATTAATGAATAGTTTACTATGAAAAACACTTTGATAAAAAGGGATGTCAAGTGTGGTTGATAAACATGTTATTTGTTCATGTAAAATTTATATTCAAGATATTATATATTCACATGCATGGTGGATATATTTTTATAAGTTATTGTTTATTTTATTCTTGTGTATGTGAGAAAAGTAGAATATAAATTATCCATTGAGATATGATAATATCAGAGATAATACGAATTTTATAGTTTAATCTAATTAGATACTCAGAAGGGGATTCAAACCCGTTTTTGGAATGACTACTTATAGTCTAAATGGGGGGTTACCCTTATTTTAAAATAAGTAATTATTATCTTAAGGGATTTCTATTCAAAATTCTTGATGGGTTCATACTTCTATTTTATGGTGGTCACACAGTGATGGATCATTCATAGTGATGACCAAACATAAGCATGATTGTCGTGGATGAAGTTTTTTATTTCTGGATGTTTTCTTTTTAGAAAAGTCATGGATGTTATTATTTTTCCCACTCATGGCCATATGGGTTCACTAAATATTGAATATATCAAAACATGAAATTGTGAGTTTCCATGACCCCTGATTCATTTATTTAAATTATATTAAATTATGATTTTCTTTCAAAGGATTAGTTTACTCATGGATGTTTCATATTTACACATTTTTATATTTTGTATTCTTACTATTTTATTATTAATATGAATCTAAGAATGTGGTTAAAAATAGAAATATACCTTGTTTCTGGTATTTGTTACGGAATATATTCTATAGAAATATTATGTGCCCAGGTGATTGATTATTTATATATAATCTATATTTTACTTATCAACATCTTTTCTCAGATGTTTTTGTCATTATACATGTTTAAAATTGTTTAGGTTTAGGTAATTTATCACATTACATAAACAATATCATATTCATACATTGATATTACACTCACTCATGAATTGTTTTTCTATATTGGGGATCATAACGAGACTTTATATTAATCCCTATAAGTGAGAATCATATTTATGGAAAAAATGCCTACATTTACGTATTGACCGATGTGATTATAGTTCTATATAAGACTCACCAGATTGAAGTCAATGATTATAAATAAATCTTTTGTATTTATAAATGTATAGTATTATAGAAATAGAATTTTATTTGACTCATGAACTGGGCTCAGATTTCTATTACATGTGTATACTTATTCTATTAGGGATATGGAGTAAACATATATCTTATAGTATGTGACATGTGTTTGTGCATTCCCATATAGTGGTATTATATAAATTAGTTTCACGGTATTTAAAATATTATCTACTTTGGTAGTTCTTTTTTACTTTATCTATATGTGTCTTTCATATATTGATTAGGATATTGAAATGTTATGTTAAAACTCTTTTCAAACTATACCTTGATAATTTCAGTGAATTTTTTTAAAGTAATTATCCTATATGTTTTTATGATTTCATGAGTGTTTTTGGAGAGAAACCTACTGAGTACACTTGTATTCTCACCCTTATCTTCCATATCCTATTTTTTAGACTAGAGTATGAATTTGATGATAATATATGACATTACAAGCCTCAGTAGATTGTTGGAGTTTGAACCTCTAAATAAGAGTAATTTTTATTATTATTTTTTATTTGTTTGGATTTATATATGACATTACAACAATTATGGTATACATAATATTTTTTTTATTTCATTGGGATAATTGATTATTTTCATAATCATTCCTATGTTTTATATGTATAATTTATCCCATTTTATTTTTTTCATCCTTAGTGAAAATTGTAAACTTGACTTCTATTGGAAGATGGTTTTAGGATTCATACATATTTTTTCTATAATATTAAATTTATATTTATTAGAATTAAATAATTTTTATTTTGACCTGAATAATCATTTTAAATTTATTTATTCAGTGGAAACAACAAAGTCTCCTATTTCATTGTGATATGTTTAATTAATGGGTACACCAATTAAAGGGGTGGGGTTTAATTAGTCATTATGTCTTTAAAAACATTTTTCTCTTGAAATAAAATGAAGCATAATGTTTGTATTTGATCTACTAAAAATGAATTTATAACATTTTTGATTAAAAAAATAATGAAATAAGGATATGGATCACATAAGTTTTTCATGTTTCAGCCCCTGTGTGGTTAAATAATTCTTACTTTGGTCGATGATATTCTTACTCATAGATTTTACGCTAGGATGAAGTTCAAATTTCATGTGGATAGTTATACAATACCAACTTGATTTTTTATTTTTTATTATATTTATTTACTATTAGTTGACCTTATCCTTGAGTTCTAGGACCAACTTATTTAATGTTTTCATTTTTTGTCCTTTTTTTAGGGTGTATAGTTAGCCCACATAGTTAGTACAAACCATGAAATAACTATATGATAGATTCTATAATATTTATAGATGAATTTTTCATGGATTTATCATATTTTATTCAAATTTTTAGTACAACCATGAAGTGCATATTTTCTCTCCAGTAAAGTTTGAACTAATGGTGAAAAGTTTTGTAAACCGTAAATCAAAACAATGTGAATTTCCCCAAATTTTTACACTTAAAATACCTAAACCATGTTGTAATAAAATTGACCCTAAATCCACTCCCCCTCTCCTCCCTTGGCAATAATATACTAGGGGGTATATGTATTAACTCTGTTTCTCCACAATTTTATTTTAGAGGGATATCATCCTCAATCATTGGTGTTCCTTTAGAGGTCAGTCCCATTATATTTTTCCTCTAACTTATTTTATTATTTTTCCTTCTTATATTTATTTGATACTGACATGGATAAATCCTCATGATTTATTTCATCTAAATTTTATTACGTTCTTTATGTTAGGGTGTTTGAAACATGTCTTAAGTATTATTATTCCCATTTTTGATGTTTTCATCACATCTACACTCTAAAAATGGAAGAATAAGACTCGCGACATGTTTTACACACCCTAAAATGAAGAAATACAGAAACTTATATTGAAATAAATTATCAGTATTCAATCAAGAGATAACCAACTCAAGAGAGGGAGGTAAAAGAATAAAATAGGAAGAGGAAAAATATCTATTATATTTCATATAGATTGCACTTTGTATTGAACACTCCAACAACTGAAAATTTTTAGTTTCATATGATAAAACTAAAACAATTTAATATATACTACACTCTATTTTAAATGATAAAAATCAATAATTTCTTTAAATTTTTTATTCATTATCATATTGGGGGATGGGTATGTGTCGTTGATTCTTATGAATCATTCTCAAGCTAGTAAAATCTATCTTCCATTCCTGAAGTTCCATTATCTATTGGTGAAGGTGTTAGAACCCCTTAAAATATTTAGGAGTCTGGAAAAAGTGTTCATGGATCCATTGGATGATTTATTGACTTTATAGCTAAGAGTAATTTTTATGCTTATCCTCATGATCATCAGTAAGACAACTCCATCGAATATTACGGTGGATGATTATAATGTTTGTGCGTTTTAATTATTCTACTTACATGCTATATTATTCAGATACTATTGTACGATTTTTTCATGGAAATAAATATTTCAATGTTTTGGGTTCTATTCTATGACCAATTATCATTATATTATCAAAGTAAATCCATTAGTGTTGGTAGAGAGATATTTTTCCAGATATAATCATGTTTAATTTTGGTTTTTGAAAAGTAATATAATCACCATGACTAGTATGTGCTGGTGGTGAAGCTATGGAGACTCCAAAATACATAGATCAATGAAACTACAATATAGTGTGCACTTTGGGGATTATTCCATAGAATTATCCCGAATAATGACCACCTCTTAGACACTACAATGTTTTGATGACCATGGTGGTCATTCAATGAAAACAATAGGATTTAATCACAATAATGTGTTGAAAGTTGTGGTGAATCATAAAATGTTTAAATAATTAATTTTAGCATTTTTATATAGAGAGTTTATAAAAATCTTATAAATGATTATAATAGTATATTGGGATATTATAATTTATGAAAAGTCTTATGAATTATTTTTATATATATATTTTATAATTAACTATTTTTTTCAAACATTTAAAATTTAATGAAATATTAAATGTCAATATTGAAGAGAAAATTTTGAAATTTATACAATGTATCTTATGGTCTATAAAAAATTTGTTTATTTTTTAATCATAAGAAATAATTTATAAATGATATGAATTATAATGATAAAATATAAGGTGATTTACATTTATTAATATGAATTATTCATATTTATTTAATTTGAAATTATTCAAATTAAATGGTTAAGCCTTGCTTAAAAATATTATTTTGAATACCCCAAAATAGTTTTGGTTACTAATATGATTAATGGTTCAAAGATAATATTGAACATTCCATATAACGATAACCTAAAATGTTCCTATTGTTTTTGAAGGAAATTTTTTAATATTCTTGTTTTAGATAATTTATAAAATTAATATAAATATTTTTTTTATTAATAGTAATGTCTCATGTTTTTAAAGTACATAATATTTTTATTTATTTAATAAATTATCGATATATTCATGTTTAGTATATTTTTTTAATATATTTGAATATTGGGAATGCTATATTTTAACAATTAAAATTCTTCTATGATAGATCCTTGCATGTAATTCCAGGTTCAATATTATAAAAATTAGTTTTTATCTACCATGAACTCAGTTTACGATTATATTTTTAATGTTTAGGATAGTTTTTTTAATATATATTCTATATATTATGGGTTATAGATATAAGAAATTGAATTATATCTTGAGTAAAGTCTCCCTGGGAAGAGGGATGTGGTGTCTGACCACCTACATGCCCGTAATAGATGCATTAACTAGAATTTTTTGTGGGGTTATCTATCTATATCTATGGGATTTCATCTTTAGATAATTTCAATATCATGTAACTTTATTCCTTTACATTAAGTGTTCATACACATTATTCATGTGATGCATTTGGATATACAGGAATATAATCGGATTTTATTTTTGGTTGAAAAACAAAAACCTGTGGGTTGTGTAAAGGGTTATATGTTAATGAGGTGAAAAAACATTAATTTGCCTATTAGAATAGGGATTATAAAACTAAATCATTAAAATAATTCGAAAAAAGGAATAAAGTAAGACAAGTTAAAATTTTACATATGATATAGTTGTTTGGAATTTAATATTAATATAATGTTTATTTAATTTGTGAGACCATTAAAAGAAAACCCCTCAGATACTAAATGTTGAATTCCTTCAAAAGTGGAATTAATGTAGACTGAAATCATCTAACTAGGTTATTTATGCCTCTGTTGGGTGCCCATGTATTATCACATGTAAGTAAATAAAGTCATATGTGACTAAAATAAATCATTCGGTAGGTTGTTTCATAGTTGGGTTCCCCTAAATTGTTCTTTTTAAACCTTTTTTGGATTTTGTTATTTGGTTACACTAGCTAGGAAACCATAATAGGATTAGGTTACTAGAGAAATACAATTGAGTATATCCATATGTCGAATTTTTTGAAGGTGTTATCTGATCAACTATAGATGAATCATTAATGTTATTATTATGATGATTAATTACGAAAATTACCATGTTGTGAGATAATCACAATAGTAGACTCATTTTTAGTGAAATATAGATCTTAATTAATTTTTTTTAAGGTCATTATTTTTAGTTAGAGAAATTTTATTTAAACTACTTAGATAAAATATATAATATATGATACTATCCAACAAATTTTTATTTAATTATATTATGTAATACTTATAATTAGTCATTATGAGATCAATAATAGGTATGAACTATATGACAATTAAATATTTTTATATGTGATTGAGAATTATTCTAAAGGATACAAATTCATTATACTTTAATGTGAATGTTATAAAGATCAATTCCTCCTACATTGACTCTTGGGTATTAGATTCTAGGTGTGTATAAAAAATTTTCATAGACAAACACTCACTCTGAGGTAAGAAGTAATTGGTGAAGGGTGATGTATATCTTCATGTCAGAATTAGAGTATGAGTTTTTTTAATACAGATTGGTACATATGATCTATTTTTTTTAAAAAATATTTATCCTTCAATTGAAAACCCATGATTATGTTCCCACCATAAATAATAATTTTTTCTATATTATATGTTGACAAGATGGAATTTTCATTCAGTATTAAGAATAAGAGTGGTTCTATATTTAAAGATAAATTTATTTAGATTGTTGTGAGTGTAATGAATGGTATATATATTCTTAACATGGATACTATTATTTATAATATTCACCATTAGAAGGTATTAACTGATTATAACCCGACATAATTTTGGAAATATCTCCCTGTACATAAAATTAGTAAACACATTCAAATACTCCATATAAATGGATTGTTGGAATCAATCTATTATGAAGCATTTGATAATTATGAATCTGATTTATTGAGAATAATTACAAATTAACCATTTTGGAGAAAACGTGAAAGGGATAGTGGTTTATTGTATTTCATACATTGTGATGTATATGAACTAATTAGTACACTATAAAACAGTGTCTTTAGATACTTAATTACTTTTACCAATGAATTCTGTTGGTATGGATATTTTTAGCTAATGAATCATTAGTGTGAAGTTTTTGAAAAGTTGAAAACAACTCCAAATGAATTATGAAATGAACTAGGAACATGTCTTAAAGTAATATTATCATATTGGGGTAGAGAATAATTAAGCTTGGATTTCAAAACTCATCCGAAATATTACCAAATTAGTTCACAATACAAACATCCAAGAACAACATAATGGAACAATGAGTATTAAAGAAGTAATTAATCCTTTTTATACATTTTTCAGTTTTTATTGTGTCTATGTAACCATCCTCTCTCATTCCAGCGTTATGCTCTAAAAAATGCCACATTCTTATTGAAACATGTTTCATACAAAGAATCCATACATACACTGTATGAGTTATGTTTTGGGAAACAACTTAATTTTCCTTTGATTATGATTTTGGGTTATAAATAAATTATACGGTGATTGGATTCTGATAATCTTAACCCTAAGTCAAAAAAAATCTTATTTTTGGCTATCATAAATAAATTATAAGATATCATTTCTACAACCATACCAAATAAATTTTTTTTTGTGGAATATATTGGCATTTTCAATAATAAGGAACACATGATTTGATGTATCAGTGGGAGTAAATTTGAATATAAAGAAGCTCAAGACAAACAAACTAGAAGTGTTCTTGAGATGGGGGATAAGATAATTATATGAATATTATTGGATAAAGAACGAACTATGGCTAAAAAATTGTGTCAAATGTAAGTTAAGATTCATCAATAGCCAGTGAGATATGGATTTTACATATAAAATTATGATGAGATGTTTTTCATAAGTGACAAACCAATAATTTTACAGAAATCTATAGAGGGGTTCTATTCTAATAAATGGTTAAAATATATATAATCTATGATGGATCTGATGAACACTATCCATGTATAGAACTTGGTGGTTGACTTTAAGGGGAAAGACCCATAATTTTTAAGATGAAGAGAGAGTCCTTTACCATGAGAGGATGCATCTAAATGATTGAGATGATCTTATTAAGAGCATTGTAAAAACTTAGGAGTGATTTAGAGAAGTATGGAGAGATTAAATTAATTATAAATGTGTTTTAGTGATGATTATTGGGAGGAAGATAGGGGTTTTATAACAATGTTGGGGCAATTCGTTATTAATTTCCAAACTTAGGTTTTAGAATCAATATGATCAAATTATAAAAAACAAATCTTAAATGGTTTTTAAACATATGGTATACTAAAAAGAATTTTTTATATAATTTATTATTCCAAGAACTAATCCACTGAATATAATACCCTTGGTGATGTGAAAATGGTTTATTTTTATAATGAATTAATTCGAATACATAAACAAATAATATAGGTTTTAGAGGATTCATTATGTTTTTATAAAATTAATCAGATAACCTAAAAAATAATTTAAATTAATATGGGAACATATTTTTGTCCACAAATTCCAAATATACTATTTATAGCACCACATTTTGGATATTATGATTTGAAAATACATATTGAATATTTATACCGTATTTAATTTTACCCAAAAATACTACTGTCTTAGAAAAATTATGAATAAATAACCATTGGATAATTGAAAAGTGGTGAATTCAAAAATAATATTTATTTTATAAATATAATTTTTTAAATATAATAAGTTACACTTCTAAATAAAATTACTTTCTTTATTGAAAAATATTGTTTTTTATAACCATAATAGTATTTTGACCCTTAATATACATATATTTGGACTTCATTAAATTATATTATCATTTTTATATAGATATTATTTAATAATAATTTTATTTGATAATAAAATTAATTTAAAAATTCATTATTTTATCAAAAAGTTTGTTTTAATTAAAACTATAAATTTTAAAAAATATTGGTTTTCTTCATATCAAAGTCTAATTTTCATCAACTCGTATAAAATTTTAATGATGAAAATAGGAAAATATATTAATTATTATATTAAAAAGGAAACTATAAATATTAATTCTACATGGTTATATATACATATCCCCTTATTATATCAGTGTCTGCCCTAAGGGTAAGGTGTGTGATGATGACACATTCTTAGGGTGGTGTGACAAATATAATTTGGGCTATGATTTTGATATGCATGAACTAATTTTATAAATAGTTTCTATAATGTTTCAGTTATTGGATCTTATCTTGAACTTGGTCATGAAAATATCACATTTATTCCATCTCCCTCAAATTACCTGATACAAGGGCTTTATAGTATATGATACTATGGGTCGATTCCAACAATTATTTTATCCATATCAGTTTGATTTTATCATAACCCTAAATGTATACTTATTATAATTATCACCATAAAATAATAATATTAATAATGGTATTGATTTTTACATGTATTTTAATTCTAGTAGTATATATCTTATAATAGTATAAGTATAACCAAATTAGTGCATGTGTTTTATATAAATACATTTTACAGTTGGAATTTATTTATTCAAAAATGGATATTCATTTAAAAGTCTCTAGGTTATTAAATTATTCCCTCCATTAAAAAATTCTACTAAAAAATTCCATTTACGACAAAAAATAATAGATGACGGTACTTATGATACCTTAACGCTTCTATTTATTATCTTTCTTCCAAAAACATATGCTTCCTCCAAAAAAATTTAAACAAGTGAGTTTTATTATTTCATATATAATTTTCTCTATGATCTAAGATATTAACTAGTTGATCATAATATGAGAGATCATTCTCTATGGGTACCACCTCTGGATTTCTTATAGGTATTAATTTTAGTATATACTTACTTATAAAGGATAGATATAACACAACATGTACATGGGATAAGTTTAGTTGGAGTTCTATCCAGTACGCCACAACTTAGACGAAATAAAGGATATCAATGTCACCAAGGAATCATTGACTACGCTTTACCTTCTTCTAAAACCCCATGACATTATTTAATGGTGATATATAAAGGAAAACCTTATATATAAATTAAAACCCCATATCTCATTGGTTAATTACAATATAAGTTTATTATTGACTTTGTGAATATTTCATATGGTTTCATATGGTTTGAAACTTATCTATAACCGGTTGGATAGGATCAGGTCCCATAAGAATCCACTATAAAACGTCATCCCAATATTTTGGAGTTTGAAACCCCTTCCCATAAAAAGCCTCATAAGGTTCAATTTGAATAATATAACAGAAATTATTATTATATGACAACTATAATAAGAGAAATTAATGATCCCAAAATCTATGGAAATCCATTAATCAAAATCTCCATACAAACTTTAGAGTATGAATAGTTCTCTCAGACTTACCATCTATCTAATGGTGAAAATAATTTTCTGAGGCACAAATCTGTATCTAGTTTTTATGATAGGATTCTCCAAAACCTGTATGTAAACCACATATATTGATCAGATACAATGAAGAGTGACACTCCATAATGTCTTACCACATACCTTATTTATATATTAGTGTGGTAGTTGAGTGATAAATCTTCTTTGATAGCAAGTAAATGTGCTGAATTTTTATAAAGATCCATTGTAACCCAAATGGTGTTATTTCATTTAGATATCCTAGTAGTCCTATGATGAAATATATAGTTCTATTTTCCCATTTTCATACTCTTATGAGAAATGGTTTATCATACCCTTATATTTTTCTTATTTAGCATTGAATTTTTAGAATACTAAGATTCAAGATAATTTATTTGAAATATTCCTTTTTTAGGTTATCCAAATAATTTTTTTTTTATTTCGATATCTATACATCATTGTGATTCCATGATGAATAGTGTAGGAATAGATATTCATATCATCGAGAAGTTCAATATTCAGTTCTGATTTTGCTGGGACACATATTCTGGATCCAAAACATATAATTCAATCATTAGTAATGTTGAAATGTGAAATATTCTATACCTTTTTCTATAGCTCCACATAATTTTTAAGCCTCCATTATCCTCTTAAAATGGATTTTTTTTCTTGAGAAATTTAGTATACCATTAAATTTATTATTCCCATGAGAATCCTTCCTATGTATAAAAATGTTTTTTTAATCCTCATCGTGGATATGATTCAATGATCATTTATACTGAGAGTGTCTTCCATTTGGTTATCATTCCGAGGAATGAAATTGATTTAAAAATCATAATTATTGATTAGTTATAACCACATTCTTGAGTACATATTGATATCATTTTTTGTGAATATATACTTGAGTGTTTTATAATCCATATATATGTAATCATTTCATTATAGAGATAAAGTTAGAAAATATTTAATTTGAAGATCACTACAACCAATTTCAAATTATGAATTATATTATTTTAAGCATGAGTATTTAATTGGTTAGAGGAATAGGATATCACATTGGAATCATACAAGAGTACACAATCGAAGCCTTTTTTGGACTATCACTATATATCAAAAATCCATCCACACATGTGGGTATTGTTTGAATAGGTGTAGGGGTTGTTATCTTTTTTAACTCTTTAAAGAGCGTTTAAATTTATTATCCAAGATAAAATTTACTCCCATACTAGATAACTCGTTTAGTAAGCATGAAAATCTTTATAAATTTTTTAATCATCAAGGATATTATATAGATTGTCCAAGGAACTATGGATCTATATCATAAATGCCGGTCTTGACCATTCATAAATAGCATATATTTTTGAAGGATCCATAAATATCCTTTTATTAGTTATAACATGCCCCAAATATGTAAAATTACGCATCCAAAAATATAATTTACTATAATTTATTTTAAACATTTCCCTTTTCAAGGAATTTAGTGCAACATTCAAATTCTCCTCTTGTTCCTCCTTACATTTGGAGTAAATTAGAACAAAATCTATAATGGAATTAAAAACATATCATGGTAATCCATAAATACTCAAATCATTAAATATATAAAGAAAAATAGATAATTATTGAGTCCCAATTCACTCAGAATAAGCTTTTAGTTCCTATAAAATTTATGAAAACCAATTTCGGGGATATTAGCCTTCTTCACCTTTACTAGATAGTATCTGGACTGAATATCCACCATATAGAAGAGGTGTGAACCATATAGCTAATTTTAAAAGTCATAGATCCGTATTTGATAATACATTTTCTTTATAATGGTCTTTTTGAGCTCAAAATAATCAATACAGAGATGCATTGACCCTTGATTATTCTTAATGATAAAGACCGATTCACCATATGGTGAGGCACTTGTGTGTATACATCCTTTATCTAAATTCCCTTGTAGTTTATTCTTCATATCTTCATGTTGAATAGTTTTCATTCTATATAGAGTCTTAGATATTAGAAAATATCTGGGGATAAGATAAATAGTGAAATAAACCTCACAGATTAGAGGAAGACCATGAAATTAATTGTGAAACACATCAGTATAGTACCTTATAGTGGGTATGTAATCAAGGATAATATTTTAATTAGTCACAATCATTTGAGCATGATATTCTTTTTCATTAGGAAATAATTTCCACACTTAAGATGATGATACCAAAAGAGATTCATCATTCTCCTAGAACTTGTATAGAATCTGGGGAATATTTGTGGTAAATTTGGTGATTTCCTTCTCTCTATAATTTATATTTTATTTATATAATGAAATCCAATACATATCCTAAATTGAATCAAATTACACTAAATAGAGAATAAAAAGGGTAACTAAGAAGTTCATTGTATAAATTTGGATAAGGAAGAAGTTATATAGTTGCGATAAGATAATTTACCCATTTACATTTTCAAATATGTCCAAAATTATATTTTTATGTGGTGTTTAAATAGTTCTTCTAAAATTTAATGATATAATAGAATGCATAAAACCAAAATAAAATGGTAAGTTTTCTATTATTTAATTAATAACTAGAGTACCGGTCACCAAATTATTGTCAAAATCCACCTTAGTAGTCATGATATCATAATATCCCCTTTCTCTCTAGGCCTTGGAGGATGATAGATTCATTAATGTCGAAAAACCCTTGATTACTGGAATGATTCACAGTGTGTCCTTATTCCATTTAGTTGAAACATTTTACAATAGTATGAGGGTTTAATGGAACATTAAATTATTATATCAAATTTTTTGGTTAATTGTATTGACATTCACTAGCCATATTACCTATATTTCAACATATAAAGTGTTTTCTTATCAACTTCAAGATATTTCCAGGATATATTTACCCACACATTTGAAAACTAGGATATTGCACATTCTTTCCCCCATGGTATTTATCCATCGCTTTGGCATAATTAAAATCTACTATCCACTTCCTACGTATGAAACCATTGGATCCAAGAGATTAATTGATCTCCATTTCAACTTTAACAGAAAACTATATAATTTCCTCATAGCTTTCAAATTCTCAAATTTTCAAATCTTTTCAGAAACTAGTCATTAGCCTATTAGAGAAGAAAATAGTTTTAATTTATTGATCAATGGAAACGTATAAGGTGCATCATGAAAGTATTATACTGTTTACCACATATGACATCATGAATTCATCATCCTTTTTCTTGAGACCAAGGAAATACCTGTCAATTTTATGTCAGAATGTGTGAGGAAAAAATTTATAAACATTTTTCCATCATTCATTCCACTCAATCACATCAACCTCATCCCATGGATTTCATTTTTGATAAAATTATACAATTGTCATGCATCAAATTCCATATTATAAACAACGAACAAGGCTTCTCTTTATAAGAGAATAAAACGATATAAAATATATTTCAAATAGAATTAATCCATTTTTTGGGATTAATGGATCAAACTATATATTAAAATTTAGAGCACATTGTTACATAAAGTTCTCAATAGAATAGTTTTATTTATTTGGGGGATATGGTTTTTACCCATAATTTATGTTTCTATTCAAAACATGACTTAATTGACAAATTATTTCCATTAATTTCCTGAATTCAACTCCTATCATGTTAGAAATACAATTGGGAATCTCCCATAACATTGTTCGTTGACTCATTTCCTCTATTTTATATCATTGGAGTAAAATAAATAGAAAATCATGGATGATAACTTTTAATCTATCGATCATGTAAATGTGAAACTATGAACATTGGAGGGATAAATAATAAATAACATATATTCTGTAACCTATGAATTTCTAGGTTTCAATATAAGTTATCCATCATATATTTCCTAACATAAATATTTAAGGTAATTTTATTCCCTTAAAAATGGATCATAAAGAACATATGAATATAGATTTTTATATTCCCCAGTATTGTCAAACTAATTATATAAAAATTTCAATTTTTTATGCACTAGGTAATGATTGAGTCAATTCCCAATGCACCCTTTTCATGGGTATTACCCCTAGGTACAACTGTGTTAAAGAAACATCCACTTGTACTATCTATACATTTATTTTGATTCTTATAAGCCACTTACTCTATATTTAAATGAAAATTATTGTTTTTTTCTTTTTCTATTTTTTCCAAAGGATTTTACTAATGTTTTCAAATGCTAATCCCCAAAATGTTTAGGAATTCCTCTAATACCAACTACGATAAATCATATCCTTAATATTCTATTATTCATAATCTATAGAAGAAGGATACACATAATATAATCCATAATGATCATGAGGTTTAGTGTGTTTGGGAAATTAGATATATATTGAACTAAATTAAAACATGGGCATGACAATATTATTTAAAAACTCCAAAACCAGAACTTATATCTAGTCGATCTTTTAAATCCATGTGAGATAACCAAAGGAAGTACATAAGAAAAGGAAAATCTATAAAGCTCTATAAGTAAATAATAAAGAGAAAACATGATGATTGTAATAAATGTTATTTAGGTATATCTAGGTGACATTAATGGGGTGAGAAACAGAAATATGAACCTCAATTCATGATATAAAATGATATCCTCCAGGAAACATAAGAATGAGGAAAAAACATAAACCATGACATAAAATGAACAATTCATGTATAATGGATGAGAATTAATAACATAGGGTGATTAGTATAATGACCCATGGACAATATAAGGAATCCCATATGATAATAACATTACCCAATACATTATAGGGCTATATAATTTCAGGCCCACCCTTGACATTCATATCAGGTATATACATTATTGTTCCATATAGATCAGGAAACATATGAACATAATTCATCAATTATAATCCAATGATTAAGGATTTTGGATAACATATATATAATTTACAACCCATTCAAGGATATAAAAATATAGGTGAATAACCATGAGTGGAAATAGGGATGGTATTCAGTACACAGTTTTGTGGGATGTGAAACTTGTATGATAATTTCATCCATAATACAGGTATACAAAAGTTTATGGAAGGGGTGAATGAGAGTGAAGGTGGTATCTAATTATAGGTAAATAATTTGGGTAAATAAAGGATGTGTGAAATAATATTACAACATGGAAAAGTGTAAATTAGAAGGGATTATTACAATGACAGTACATCAAATAAAAAGTAGAGGTGAGATTCCCTTACCTCAAGAGGATGCTTCTAAAATATTGGGAGGATCTTATAAAGAGATTTAAAACAACAGGGAAGGGGTTTTGAGAGGTGGAGGGATATTAAATTTTTTCACAATGGGTTTTGAGTGAATATGATTAGGATGATGCGTGGGTATTTATATCAAAAGAGGGATAAATCCTTAATAATTTCTAAATATAGGTTTTAGACTCTATATGATAAAATAGTAAGAAACACAATCCTTCCCATGGGGGTTTCCCAGGTTTTATTCAAAATGGAAGTGTATTTTATTATTTTATTAACCCATAAATTTAACTACTTAATATAACTCCCTTGGTTATGTCTGAGCGAGTCATATTTATAAATAATTTATTTTTAAAGAAAATAAAATAAAATATTGGTTTTGGAAGATTAATTAAGGGTTTGTAAAATAAATAAAATAACATAAAAACATATTTTTAGACCAAAAACATATTTTGGATTTTGATTTAATTTTTAATATTTTTTAAATCATTTTGAGTCAGTTATAATGTTATACTAGAAACTATATACTTATATGATATTAAATTGTTACGTATTAATTCATCTATGTCAGAAAATATTTATATATTCCCCATTGGATAATTTTGACATGTTTATTTCAAAAATATTATTTATTTTATCAATTTAATTCCATTAATATGGTAATATAAATTTTTATGTAAAATTAATAATTTATTGAAAAATAATTGTATTTAAGACCATAACAGTTTTGGGGCCCTAATAAGTATTATATATGGACTTAATTAAATTATATTATCATTTTTATATTAATAATATATTATAATATAATTATATGAAAATAAAATGTATTTAAAAATTTCATTGTTAATCCAAAATAATGTTTTAATTAAAAATGTATATTTTTAAAAAATATAATTTTCATCAACTCATATAAAATTTTAATAATGAAATTGTTTAAATGTAAAAATTATTTTTAAAAAAGGAGAATATATAAATTCATACGAATAGGTTATAAACACACACATATTCCTGAATAGTATGTTATGCGATGGTGACACTTTCATTGGTGGTTTGAAAAATCTTTTTTAAGACATGTTGTTGAAAAAATTGAATTTCTCACATAAATGGTTTTCCACATGTTTTAGTTGTTAGATATTATCTTGGGCTTGATCAATGGAAAACCCTAGTGATTCTATCTCACATAGAAGATATGATAAATGGTCCTTATAGGGTATTATGCCACAAGTCGAGGCCACTACTTATTTCATTTGTTTCAATTGGATTTTATCACAACCCTTAATATATACTAACTATACCAGTCACTCTAAAATATATATACTATCTATTGTTATGATTCTTCATGGTATTTAATATCCAATAGGATATAACTTTTAACAGTCTAAAAGTAACAAATTTATTCATGTGTTTTCTATAACTTGAATACTTAATAAGGAATTTATTTATTTTAAATGTGAATATCATTTATATAACTTTGTTTCCTTATAGGAGGTATTTAATGGAAATTTGAGTGGATACTAAGGATAATTTAGTGGATCTATCAATGAATTCATTGCCATAGAAAAACCACGAGGTTCATGTTGAATCTCTTGGTATATAGTACATTAGATATTTATGTATCTGCTTTAAATGTATCATGTTATTATAATAAAGTAAATATCTAATTATTTTTTATTTATATCTGCTAAAATATGTTTATAAGTATCTTTTTGTTGATAATATCCCCTCAAAGTATGACAAGTATTTTTCCCTAATTGATGTTCTTTAAAAAGTATTAAATATTGATATGAAATTTAAATATTAACAATAATTGAATATTATACTCAATACAGTTGGTTATATATAAGGTACAAAGGATAGATTCCTGAGGTAATAAGAAGAGACTTATTACATTGATTTAACCTCTAATTTATATCTCATGGAATTTCATATAGTCAATGATATACTTAGGGGTGTATACTTACTATCAATCTTTATTACCTATGGTTAGTGATAAAACATTCATGGTAACCATTATATAATAATACCTTACATGTACATGAAATTATATTAACATAGCTAATCATAGGGTGGATGTGCATGTTCTTGAACATGTTTTCTGTTGCAGAACAACCAAGATGAGATTATTATAGATGTATAATGAGAAAATACATATATACTTTGATTTAAATTGATAATGTAAATATTTTTTACATGATTATTTTTGTTACATGTGATATGATTAAATAATTAGATAAGTGACGTGTGATTTAATTATTAGATAGATGAATGACGTGTGCTATATTTTTCAACTTGGTCAATATTATTTATAGAGTCAACAAATGATGAGAGGAATATACTAGATTAAAATTTTCTATGTCTAGTGGTATCTAAAGGTTTTCAAATGAGGGATTGCATATTTATGAATAAAATTTATATGATAACTCTCTTGGTGGACATGATTATATAAATATATGAGCATACTTGATGAAGATCATACCAGAACCCATACTAACTTGAGTAAAATTGTTGATTTTATAAAGGTTATAATTTTCATATATATATATATGAAATATAGATTTAATATTTTTTTCTTGAACTCTTATGAATCCCACAAGGTCACATAGTTATGATCTTTGATAATAGTTAATCTTTAGACAAAATGTTTGTTCTAAAATGACGAGATTTTGATAAAACTGTATGAAAAATGAGTTTTGGAAAGATTCAAATAGATTTATGAATCTTTTTATAAATTATTTATGGTATTTAAGTGCATGTGATATAAGTTACTATATGAACATAAAATTGAACCAACACATCATTGTGGTAAATTCGAATCCTTAGTCGATAACCACATAGGTTTTGGAATATATGTAATGCAATCTTGTTTCCACATCCTTATCCGAAAATAATTCTTTAGTTATGAAACATGGTTATGATACATTTCGGGATATAATATCTCATTTATTGTATTATTAATTATTTAACTCTCCAACATGTGTAACGTTTGAGTTTCATGTGATTAAACTAAAACTATTTCAGATAGAAAACACTCTATAAAATTAAGTATATCAAGGATTCTAATAAAAGAATGTAACCCTTCACCTATTGGGAGTGTATCTAGGTGTGGTAGATTACTATGAATATATCTAAATATAAATAAATATCACTTTATTTTTTTAAGTTCATTCATCACTTACTGAAGGCATTAGCACTACTTCGATCATTTCGGGGCCCTCAAGAATCATTTGTTGCTCCATTAGTAGATATAATACCCTCATAGAAAATATGAATTCATCTTATACTCCTAATGATAATAATAAAGATAATTATGTTGAAGATAATGGTGGATTATATAGATATTTTTTCATTTAAGGTACACTATTTATATGCTTTGTGGTTTTTTATATTCTTTTTGGTTTTATGCTTAGAGATAAATTCTACTATTTTTCAGGTTTTCATCCACTATTGAAAAGAACTAGGCGATAAAATTGAATCCAGGACATGTGTGGATATTTAATGATGTATTTTGATTGAATTTTATTTTTTAAAAGAATAACCAACCTTCAATTGTTATTGCCATAATGTGGTCCTATGAATCATAGTGAAGTATGTGATATATTTCTATCTTCTCCAGATATGAAATATTATCTCACCATTGGTGTTAGAGAATATTGGGGGTTATGAAACTGGAGAGTCTATTTGATAGAATTAGAGTGGTTATATACTTAGGGAGTTTATTGATAGTCCTAAAGATGTCTCCAATATAATTACTTCTCGGGTCTTCTCATGAGACGTTAAATAATTTCTCATTATCAAATATTATATATTAGTTCTATCATATTGTATTTGGTTACATTACTTCCCCACTAAATTATGATTTCATTTTTATTTTATGTTCATACTTATATTATTTTTATTTATTTATCAGTTGATATTTTCATCTTTTGATGTTATGGGGTACTTTAGTATGTGTTCAAGTATATTTTTAACAAGGATTTTAAAAGGTTTATTAAAAAATTATTTTTTTAAAAAAAATTACTAAATGATTCTTTAATACATGTTTTGATTTTTATTATAGTCCATTTAGATTCAATATTGAGTTTATTTATCAAAATAATAAAATACAACTTCTATATGTGTACGTACAACCTACTGTCTCCATGAATGATGTATTTCATTTCATGAATCCAAACATTATGGATTACTAAAAACCCATATATAATGAGTATATATGATATTTAAATCATTATCTAAATTCTGGATATGAAGAAAAAATTATCTTTGTAACAGGGACAAAACAAAATGTCAAAGAATACTTGACACATAATCCAATTAACACCCAAAATAGTGATAATAATGAATGATTATTATCAAACAAATGATAATATGTTATCAAAGGATAATATATGATATTATAAATATTAATATGGTTATTTAATAATTTAATTACATCCTTAAAATATTTATAAAGGAGTTTAAATAGACCTCAACCTAAATAAAGTGTAAGGTAAGGTATTTTCATTCACTTTTTACATATGTGAGATAAATGTAATATTCACCACTTACTTCATTTGTGTGGTGTATATAATAACATTTTTGGCATATTATATAATTAATCCATTTATATTCATGGTATTTAAATATTTCAGTTTAGGAATATCACATATGTGGATATTGATTCATATGTTACCATAGTAGTAAGGGGATTTCTAGACTCACTTTTAATTCTACAAAACTAATTCCATATTCACTACTCATTTATTTTATGGTGTTCATATAAATCCATATGAAATGTTATATCCAAAATTTACCATCATTTAATTTTATTCAAATTTTCAATTTATCTTATTCATTCATGAGTCTCCCAATTCAAAAGTTATGCAAGTAGTAATGTATTTTTATCAATCTCATTTTATTGAGGCATATTGTAATGTTATACAGCTATCATATTTTATATAATGTATATTGTTCCCATTTGACATGTAGTATCATTTATAATATATTATTATTTTAATATTAATATTAAATTTGAATTATTTCATGTTAGTGGATTTGATTTGAAAAGTTATAAAATTTATTGTGAAATCTCACTTTATTTTGGGATTGTCAACTTTCTCTTATAAAAATAACTTTACAGTAAAAAAAATCATTGGAAATAAATTTTTTCCAAATTTATTCACACTCTTGGGTGATGGATATGATTATTTACTACATTTTATTCCATTATTACAATTGGTTTTTTTACTTTGAATGTAATTTTATTTACTATAGAAATTTTGATAAATCTTTATTCTTTACTCAATATAGATATTTGATAAGGCATATTGTTCATTAATTATATTTATTATTTCATGTATGAGGAATTGTTTTAAATGGAATTTATGGATGAGGCCCAAAATATATATATCCCCTTGACGCATCTATAGTTTATCAGGAGACAAATCAGTTGGAAAAATTAAATGGGAATCTACCTGTAGTTTTAAACAGTCATGTTGAAGGTGTTTATTGTATTGGTTTTTATTTGCCCAATACATTACATTGGATAATTAATAATTTCCTTCATTCATAATTCAATTATTATAATTACAATTATTTATCCATGATATCCTCACATTGTAATTATCTAAGATTCATTTCATTTTTAGTTTATTTATTAAATGGGATTTGTTTTAGTTATTTACCTTTCAATATTGATTATTCCTTATCCAGTTATTTGAATGGAATGTGTGGTTAGTTATTTTACATTCCAAATTGATAATTCTTATTGATTCATGATATCTTAAACAATAATTAATTCTTACTAATCATTTGAGCTCAGCCTTATTTTTATTACTCTCCCCAGAATCCCCAAATGTGTACTAAAATGTTTTTCAAGGATATAATAGATGGGATAAAGTAATTTTTAGGAAACAATTAGTATTTAAATTTTTTTTCACATGTAATACAAGATTCATACATGTATCTAGTTAACTAAGACTAAAAAAATGTTTGGCCAATTAGAATGAAATTTTATTATATATTATTCTAATGTAATGGTATAAAGACACCGTATTTGGTATTTATAGGGTTGGATTGCTATAGTTGGTATTAGAGAAACATTAGTGACAACCTTGGGAAATAGATTTTAAAAACATAGATTATAAAATACATCCTATGATAGTTCTTAGGGATAAATATAGAAGAACATGTCAATGTTTTGGTAAGGTAAATAATATGCGGTCTTTCCTTAGAATACACCGTTATTTGGATAGTATCATGGGTTTATGAGTTTAATATCAAATATAATTTTAAAGACATAAATACACCTATTTTGGTTTTATGTGATGGGAGTATACCAATATTAAAGATGTTTGGGATAAATTTATGGAAACTATACATTTCAGTGGAAAATTTATTTGAGGGACAATACCTTAATATTTTATTGACATTAGTTTAATGGTGTCGATGGACTTTATGGTTAATATGATAATTAATTACATTTTAGTAATAATAAAATTCGATTATAAGACTTTAGAAAAAATAAGTTATGCTAAAAACCCATTTTAAAATGTTATTTAGTGATTTATTTCATTTTATAAACGTCCATCATACTTTTTTAAATTGTTATAGTATTTATAATAATGTGTTTTAGAAATGTAATGTTCGTATACAGGGTGAAAACCCATTGCATTTGGTAAATAAGTAGGGCTTGAACCCTTGACCAAAGGATGATAAGGTTTTCACAACAACCATTTCCCCATATTATGTCTTGGTTAATATGTCTTTTTTTGAATAAAAATTTGATGAATAAATATTATTCATTAACCTGTAATATTACTATTTAGGATTTGAGATTAATATATTGACCATATTTGTTTGTGAAAATAGTTAGATACATAAGTAGAAACTTTTCACTCCATTATGGATCTTACAATCGGTTAAAATTAAATTTTAGTGCTTCGAACACAAAAAATAATTTAGGGATATTCATTTCATTGTGTATGAGATTGAATCACAAAAAAAGATTAATTGTTTTATATAAATATATTAAGTAATTATATTTCTTTATATAATTACATAGTAAATGAATTACTCAACATTAGGGAAAATGAGTTTAAAATAAAATTTTATTCTAAAAGCATTTTTTTGAAATTATGGTCTTTTAAACCATCATAGATTAATGGGTTTGAGGACCTCTACATTCCATTCATCATTCAATTATTTCTGACCAATGAGCTCAATCACTCGCTATAATTATTTACATTTTACCTCTATGTCCATATTTTCACTTTCCACAAATGTTATCCTTAGTAAAAACCTATTTATATGGTATCCCATGTTACCATGGTACTTATCATTCTTTCTAATTAAGAATATATATATTTTATGATGTTGGATTTCCAATCCAATATTTTCAAATATTAAACCCTATATTATCAAGATAATGTTTAAAATGCGAGGACACAATTTATTTAAGGTGGGGAGAATATAAACCCTTGAAAATTCTAAAATAACAACATTTTATTAGATTATTGTGTACGATTGGAAAAAAAGACTGGAATGGAATATAATAACCTAAGAAAATAAAATATATTTACTATTTTAGATAAATTATATCTATGATATAGCTTTTAATGCAAACAACACTGAGTTAGCTTATATTACATGCAAGAATGAATTTCTTTAATAGCATGAGTTAAATACTAGACTGAGATTTATCGAAAATAATATATTAGTGAAATATTAATATTCAATATAATAAGATATATCTTTTCCATTAAATTGGAAGTTATATATAGGATTAAATATCTTATAAAAATACATGGTCGAATTCATTAGTTACTAATTAATTATAAATTAATATAAGAACCAATGGAATATAATTGGAATGTTTTATAAAAACTATTTTTATAGGCCAAAGGAATTTTATCCCAAAAAATTAAATTAGTTACCATTGTTGAAATAATATAAAAGAAATGTATATATTATATATTCCAACAAATTTCTTGATCGTCATCCAAAATATTTTATAGGCATAAGAAAATTACAAATCCAGTTTTATGCATAAAACCTATATTTTTCTAAAGATAGTTTTCCCACATTTTAATGGTGCATGTTTTTCTAAAAAATAACTTTTATTAATTCTATATGTAAAAATATGATAAAATTTTAAATATTAATTAAAAAAACTTAGGGTGAATATATTTTATTTTTCTATGTAGTTTCATTTTTTCGTTGAATGGTGAAAAACACCGAATTTTAATTGAAAATTTAATTTTCAAGAAATTAATTTAAAAGGTTAAATAATTTTTTTTAAAAAAATTGTTAAAATATATTTAGGTCTATTGTACATATATTAATACATTTTGGGTAATTTTAATAAATTTAATAGTGAAATTTGATACTAAAAAATTTCAAACTTTTAAACATTTTCACTTTAAAACCCCATTTTCTCATCCAGACTATAGAATTACTTTTAAACTAATGTTTTCCACATATGTGATTGGAATTTAAAAATTATATCAAATATTTTAAATAAGAATAATATATAATTTATATTAATTTAAACTTAGTTTTTTAACAAAGTGATTCGTGAAAACAATTAAAATTAATTACATCAATTAAAGTGAAAATGAGTTTATTTAATGGTTAAAGATTAATATTAAGGAAGAATGACCTAGAATGTTCTAAAAACACCATTGCATGTAAATATGTATACTATATAGTCTCTTAGATCTAATATTTTGCATTATTAGTGGCACATGATATAGGTGATACATCCCGTTAGAGTTTACCTTTATATATTTAGAAGAATACCACTCCTCGTCCACTATAAAAGGCACTCACCCCATCACTAAATAAAATATATAAATACATCTGGATAATAAAAACCCTACCAAAATAATATCCCCAAATACTTACCTTAATCCCATAATCCTCAATTTTAATAAAAACCCAAGGAAGTATTTTGGTATAAACCAAAAGGAGTTACTCGAATAAGTTGTAACGTTCTTCAATGATCACTTTTTTTTATTTCTTTCTCCATGACTTCAATTTTTATTAAGTCATTTATATATAATATCCACATTAAATTAAATTTAAATATATTTTGTTATGATATAATTTATACCTACACATAAAAATACTTTTATCAAAGGGGATACACATTCTTTGTTTGTGTGTATCGTAGACTACCACCTCATGAACCGATGTCATTCATTATTCGGTTTACACCTTTCAAGGTTGGGAATAATGATATATTTATAGTTAATATATTATAAATGATATATATAATGTTATTATTCTTTATTAATTTTTAAATATCACATAACATCATGATTTCAATTTTATCGGAATAATATAACATCATTTGTAGGCGGGTAGACTACCTTTTCCTCTAAGTGATGTGATTCATTCATGCTTTGCATGGAATATTTTAAGAATGGTTTAAATTAAAATAAATGATAAATGTGATGTTAATATGTTACTATAATTTTAATTTTCATATATATCATTTAATTTTCATTCTTTTAATACGACAATAAAATTTGAATAATGTCCATGCGTACGTATGGCCAACTGTCTCCATGAAGGGCGTTATTCATTTCTTATATAAAAACTATATGGATTATAGTAAATAAATTTATATTTAATATATATGATATCTAAATCATGTTTTAAATTTTGGATATGGAGAAATATTGTTCAATGTAATAGGAACAAACAAATAATAACTCAAAACTTACTCAAAAAACACGGTAATTAACCACTGAAATAGTGAAAATAATGAAAGATTATTATCAAACAGGTGTTAAGATATTATAAAAGGATCATATATAAAATTATAAATTTTAATATGGTTATATTAAAAATTAATAAAATTATTATAAATATTTAAAAGGTTGTTAAATGGTATTCAACCAATTGAGAATGTATGGTAAGGGATTTTCATCTCGCTTTTTTAGATCTGTGAGATAAATTTCATATTCACCACTTAATTAATTTTTATTTTGTATCTAATGCAAAATTTTATATATTTTTTAATGAATTATTTTATAATCATGGTATTTAAATATTTCATTTGATTATTATTACTCTTTGGGCTTCCAATTCAGATGTTACTGTAGTTATAAGTGGATTTCTAGTCTCACTTTTATTTTTGTGAGACTTATGCCATATTCACCACTCATTTATTTTTAGTGGTTCTTATACTAACCTATAAACTTTTTTTATCACGAATTTGTAATAATTTAATTGTATTCAATGTTTCAATTAATGTTATTATTTCACAGGACTCATAATTAAAAATTTACTCAAGTAGTAAAGGATTTTGTATCAATTTAATTTCATTAAGGCATATTGTAATGTTATACACCTAAATTCTTTTATACAGTTTATGAAATACCCATTTGACATGTAATATAATGAATAATTAATTCATATATCAATTTTATGAATTTTTTGAATTATTTCATCCAAAGGTATTTTATTTGAAAAGTGATGAACATTATTGTGAAATCTCACTTTCTTTTGTGTTTATTAACTTTCTCTTGAAACAATCACTTTATTGTAATAATTTTTCATTTAAAATTACATTAAAATTAAATATAAATATTCCTATGTAATGTATGCGATTATTTCATAATGTGTACACAGTTTTAATTTTTTTTAATTTGACAGTTATTTTTTTATCTTGTGAAATATTGATAAATCCAAATTCTTTAATCAATAAGAATATTTGATATAGAATATTATTGATTAATTAAATTGATTATTAAATATATAAATAATTATTTTTACTGTTAGTGATAGGTGGTCCCCATAAATTATATATCCCCTGAATACATCGATGGGTTTTCATGAGACCAATCAGTTTTCCAAATTAAATGGGTTTCCACCTATAGTTTAAACTATATTATGAAAGGTCTTGAATTTATAGATTTTAATATTCCTTAGATATGAAATACAATAATTAACCATTACGTTAATTATGAATTTATTTATTATTATTATTTATCCCTAAAATATTCTCTTTTAAATTAACTATGGATGCATTTCATTCCCAATTTATTTATTAAATTACATGTGTTTTAGTTACTTAATTTTCCATATTGATTATTCCTTAACCAATTATTTGAATCGAATAGGTGCTCAGTTATTTATATTTCTATTTTGATTATAATTATTTATTCCGGATATATTCCACTATAATTATTCCTTATTGATAATTTTATTCTCTCCTTAATATTTTTCATTCCATGGAATTCCATGATGTGTACTAAAAAAGATATGAAAAGTTATACAAGATGGAAAAAAGTTATTTTCTGAAGAAAATAATTGTGTAATTTTTGTATCCACTTATAATAAAATACTAATATATTTATTTCATTTACAAATAGTACTAAATATTTCAGTCCTTCAGGACATGATTTCCTTAATTATTATTCTAATATAATATTATCAAGACATCAAATATTGTATTTGTGGTGTTGGATTGTTATAAATATCTCCCCATTTTCAAAAAACTTATCAAAAGAATTATAGGTGTTGTTCTCACACACACACACCATCAAGTGACACATGAAGGGAAAACATGATGTTTTTTCCTTGATTTCAACAAAACAATATCATGGAATTTATCATATGAAGAAATATAAAATTTGAACATTAATTAAAATGTTTTTTAGTTTGATGTTTGTATTTTCCACTATTTATTTAATGAAATTAAATATGATAACAATATTATTTGATGTGAATTGTTAAAATTGTTTATTTTATATGTAAATAGCACTATGATTGTCATAAGAAATCATTCATGTTTTTCAACTTCTATCATTAGATTTTCTTTCTATACTTTTATCCACAATATCCATGTGCAAGACTATTTTAATACCATATATTCAGCCTCTGATGTGAT
Source organism: Viscum album (assembly GCA_963277665.1). Lineage (NCBI taxonomy): Eukaryota > Viridiplantae > Streptophyta > Magnoliopsida > Santalales > Viscaceae > Viscum > Viscum album. The sequence continues at coordinate 1,047,410,263 of OY728135.1, read as the reverse complement.
GAAAGAAAACAAACTATACTAATTACTTTAAAATGTAAAAAACATTCACCAAAATATATTGTTCTATTTTAAGATTATTTTTATCTATACAATCACCATCTAAATATGTATTTTTCAAAACATGTAGATTCAATTATGCCGTTCTTCTGTAAAACAAACCTTAACTCGTAGTTCCGTTGAAAATTATTATTATTTTGTTACATATAGTATATGGAATTCCTTAAGATTTCTTTAATATATTTCATTGAGAGTACTTTCATATAATATATCATGTTTACATGTAGGTAAATAATTTTTATTTTATTGATTCCCCTGAAATAATTTATATTCACATAGGTTACTTCTTAATCTATACACAATTTTTTACCCATATCTATGGGTGTTGACATTTATTTGGAATATTCCATTTGAAATATATTTAATAATTCCATTAAAAATGATTTAAAGAATAATATTTAGTTATATTTTTGTATAATATATAATATAAAAATGTATCTCATTTTACCTAACATTGAACTTTTATAATTCATATTTATATACTTTTAAAACCACTCATATATTGTCAATATTTTACTAGTATATTTTATATCATCCACATAAGCTATGAAAATCAGATTACCCATGGACAAAATCATTTCATACATTTTTATATGTACTTTCCATTTTTTATATTTCATTATTTGTAAGCTTCTATAAATAATAGAATACAAATATAAGGGGGCCTAATTTAGATAATAAAAAGCCATCTTTAACCTATAAAACTTTCTACTATCACTATCAATAATGAAACTTTAAGGCTATTTAATAAAATATTCTTCTTATTGGTTTCTATTTAAAATTTAAGGCTTCAAATCTATATATAATACGTTGCAGTTACTATGTTCTTCCTCTATAAGAAACATCTTGATAGCCTCTATTGTTTCCCCTAGGAAAAATCCATGATCAATGTATATTCCTTCCTTTGGATAACTCCTTTTACATACGAACCTTTCATTGTTTCATGAAACATTACTCTTTTTATTTATTTTATTTATGAATCCCAATTGGTTCATATAATTTTTTAGTTATTTTTATAACATACCAAGTGTAATTCTTATTGATATGATCCAGTTCGTTATTCCTTATATTAACCCAATCATTTTCCCTAACACTGTCTAAAACTATTTGTGACTCAACCTATGAAATTAGAGTAGTTTTACTTTCATTGATTAAAATTTTTCATATCTAAGATGGAGATTCTTTATTTCATTTTACATTTTCCTAGTCAACATGAATGTTAAATTTTTGATGTCTTAAATTCTCATTTTTAGTAGATTTATCTTTATCACTAGTTTGATAAAAAATAACATCAATATAATTCTACTCATTTCTTACTTATTTTCTATTTAGTTTATCATTGAGCTGTAGTGTTCCTTCTTTATTATTCTATAAATATGATACAATGGTCACATCTGAATGGGATTGGATTTATATAATATTCATATAAAAATAATCAAACAACTGATGAATGATTTTATTCCATAAAAATTATCCCCTAACATTAAATACATATACTATGGATACAGCTTGTTCAATTTCATCTATAAAATTTACCATATTATTATCTTTGATACCAAAAACATTAAATTACAACACTATTGAATTTCTCATTTACCAAATTTCATACGGTTCCATGTGTGCCTAAATTATTTGAATATACTTTTTTTTTCAAAAACAATATATACATTAGTATGAATTGTTATACCCATATCAAAAAAAATATCTTATTTATTTCTTATACACAATGTTTATGGGGATTGTATTATTCATTTTATTTATTCTCAATTACACTATTTTAAAGATGTCATTCAAAATCATTATCAGCATACTCTTTTCAATTATATAATCTTATCTTTTTATTTTATACTGTTATCACTTCTTTAACTTTATTCGTAATATTTGGGACATCTCATAGATTTTGGATTCTAATTAAAAAAAATACATTGTTCATCCAATAATAATCATCAATAAAAGTAATGAAAACTAAATAGCCTCCATAATACTGATGCCTCATTGGACCAAAAAAATATGAGTGAGTTAACTCCAGTTTCCTAGTGGTCTAAATCATTACTCTCTTATTATTTCCTTGAACTACATTTCTCATAAAAAATGATGCATGAATTTTATATCAATCTTTTTTGAGATGTGGTTGATCTCTCCCCACATCATTATTTGGTAGTTTACTCATATTACTTTGACTAAGATGGCCATGAATTTTCTTCCAATGTTTATTTTCATATTTTGAACAGTAATAATATGAATTGGTTAGATCACTAATTTGGAACAGATTTCCACATGTTATTTCACCTTTAGTGACGAATCATACATTCTTAGAACTATTGATGATTGATGATTTTTTTTAAAATAACTTTATTTACATAATCACATAATTTTATCACACTCAAAATATTAGGTTTAATAATTTTAACATAGATAAATCCTTTATTTTAACCATTGAGCTTCAAGATATGCATCTCTAACTCCCATGATTTTTGAAGAGAAATTATTTCCAAAAATCAATACCCCACTATAATATTTATTGAAAATATATTTTTTTTGTATCACCATAATTATGTGAGGAATAACTACTATCTAGAATATATTTATTATCCATTTTAATTATTTCAAAGAGACTTATAAAAATAGTAGATTTTCTTCATTCTTTATCATATGAGTCCCATTTATATAATCATTATAAGAAAAAATAACTTTGAATGTTTTTCAATAATTCTTCATCATATTTAACCTATTGTTCTTACCTAATATAAATATTATCAAATCAATAATACATGTTTCTTTGGGTAGATTATATGAATATTTTTAGACTTCCATCTTTGAGAATTTATTTTATATTTCTCATCAGTATCCCCATTGATTCTCTATTAATCCATGGTATTTAGCTGTTGTAATAGCATGGGTATGATTATTTACAAAAAATACAAACTCACTATTATTAAAAATTTAATTAGACACTTTTTTACTAATAAATATTATGTTCAAAAATCAGTCACTACTAGTATACAAAATGTTCTGATTTTTTTTAATCTTGGGGGATGTAATTTTCAAGAGATATTACTATCGTTTTTTATTTGGAATAGGGTTTATCAATATTATTCTTGTCCCAAACATGTTCATATTTGGAATTTAATCTTACATTTGTAGTAATAATAGATTTATTTATCTATTATAAGGGTACATTTTAACCTACTTTTTTGGGCTCATTTTTTAATTTCTAGTGATGACTCTTCATTTATTTTTTTAGCTTTTCTAAAGTCCTCTCTCATTTTTGAAAAATATAAGCATAAAAAAATATTAATTATGTAATTATTTGATCTAATTTATTAGAATTTAGTTTCCCATTCAAATTATTCATAATTTTCTATTAGTAAATTTTAGCCCAATTTTTTAACCCATAAATGAATTCAATTTCTATTTTGTGAATAACATTATTATCTCTATTTTAATTAAAATATTATAAAATAAATAGAATAATTTTCTTATTAATTTATTTAATATATTAAATATATGATTCTATTTTATATTTTATAACGTTCTATATGTATATTATCTCACCTTCTTCATTTTCTTCACTACTTGAGGACTCTTCCGGTCATTCAACATGATCTGTGATGTTTGTGATTTTTTCAAATATTCCTCCCATTATTAGATTCTTAAAGAGAATTACTTATCTTCTTATTTACACATCATACATTTTATTTTTCATTATTGGAATATAGTTTATGTTTTAATTAATTTTGGAACAAAATTTTAACTTTTTACATAATTTATTCTTTTTAGGATTCTAATTTTTTTAATAAACTTCTTACTCACCACCTTTTTTATTTAGACAGTTTATAAAAAACTGTTTAATTCCACAAAAATTTAACAATTAAGTGGGAGTTTTAATATATAATTTCCATTTAATTTTATGAATATATTTTAAAAAAGAGATATTATTCTCTTATATTCTTCATCATTTTCTTCTCCACTATTAGAATCACTAGAATCGTTCTTATCCCCACCTTTGATTTTGTGTTATATCACAGTTTTAATGTCCATTTACTCATTAACAACCTTTTTAAATGTTTGATACTTTATCATATCATATAAAATGAAAATATATTAAATTTAATTAATGTTAATATCCTCTCTATCACACAAAATAAATATTTTAGGAGCAAGCGTATTTGAGAAATTTCCCATCAACATTTTTTATAATTATGGAGTTATCTAAATTTTTACTATAAATTTTTCTATTTATATTTATTTAATTACAATTATTTAAAAGTAATGTATGGTTTCTATTTTAACCATCTTTATATCTTAAAATTTTCCTCACAAAATTTCTAATTAGACTTATTTAATCTTATCATTTCTTTCAAAAGATCATTCTAGTTTGTCTTAATTTATTTAGTTATATTATGGACAATTAAATTTTAGTAAAAATTGTGTGATAGAAACATGATAATGTATTTTCATGATTTTAAATAAAACTATAAATTTTTCTTATCAAAAGATAACTTAATATCATCACTCTCAATAGATTGATATCCTACTGTTTCTGTATTAACAACATTCAACACAACCGATAGAAGATTGGGTAACATCTTACTCTACCAACCATGATAGTTTTTTCTATAAAATGTGATAAAAACTATATTATAAAATGAATTTACATTTTAAATGAAAAAAATACTTGATTATCTAATAGAGGGAACATGTGTATTCACTAACAAGAATTGACAGGAATGGGTACACCTCTTATATAGAGGGGAGTTGAATCAGTGGCGATTTTTTCAATTTATTTATATTAAAATTAAACTAATTGAAATTTTAAAATCAGATTCACTAAAAATTTAATTCCTTACTTACTTTATTTTAATATATATTAAAATTAAAAAGACACACATAATTTTTACATGGTCCGGTCTTAGTGTGGGTACCCTCTCTTTACTGTAATCAAGGTGAGTCTAAGTCCTATATTTTCCACTAGAATGAATCATTGAATACAATTAGATAGAATGGTGTTAGAATATAACTAATTACATTTACCAATACATACACATTATCCCAATGGTGTCATAGAATCCCACAGTCATTCATAAGATATTCAATATTGGGTGATAATGATCAGAAGAGAAACTGGTCTTCTTTAGTAACTGATGATGGTTATCTTCCTATTCACAACTATAAATTGACTAGAATATATTGTTATCACAACATTATGATCTTATACATATGATAATAAAAACTACAATCATATGATCCATCCTTTCTCAATTCATTAATAATGGGTTTATGATATACTTCTCAATATCACACCATTTAATACTTGGGTTCTATAAGATTTCTTCTCTCTCTAAAACTCCAAAGTTCAGTCCCCTTTTTATGAGTTTGATACTGAGAATATTTATCAGTTTTTGTATATATGTCCTCTTTACAATATTCTCACATTAATCATATATTATCAATATTATTTAATTATTTTGAATTATAAAATATCAAGCCATCTCATATTTTATATATTTCTCACAACTGAATTATAAAACATGGTCCTTAATGTGTTTCATCAACCAAAAAATCACATTTAAATTCACCCTTCATCATAGAATATTACACAATAATTTTACCAATTATCTTTATTAATATTCCAATAATACCCTTCTAATTATTTTAGCTAATTAATTCAAATATGTGGGTATTTTTTAGTAGTGATCACCTGAAAATAATTCAACAATTTATGAATTTTATAATTCTGGAGTGTTTGAGAAATGATATTTTTATTTAATTTCATTGCATTATTTTATATTGTATCCTAATCAAAATCATTCAAGGTTTGTTTGTTATTATTTGGTAAAACATTGTAATTACTCATTTTTATCACAATATAGTTAGAATCTCATAATTTATAAATTAAAGATCAATATTACATGATCCCATTGTAAAACTCAAGAAATATCACTAAATTTATGTAATGAAAAGACACATTCAATGATCCCCATATAGAAAGTTTTTAGAGAAAAATGACTCTTAAAATATTTGAAATGATTATTAAAAATCAGAAAAATAATCCTAGAATCCTAAAAAATACCTTTATGGTTTTTTGATGGATCTTATGAAATGTCCAGATGACTAATAGATAATCTCAATGACTCCTACGAAAATAAAATTTAACCTTATGTTAATCCAAATTAATCATATTGAATATTGAATGACTCTTTCAGAAAACTAAATAACTCTTAAGTAAATTTAAATGAATATTTCAATCCTTAGTTGTCTTTAGGCATTTAAAAAATTCTATACTCAAGAGATGAAATGACTCTTACAAAAAATTATTATCCAATTTAACCCTATACTCAAAATTTCTAAAACAAACCTTCATATAGCCCCATGTCATCTTTAACTCATCTTAGAGATTATTGAATAACTTATTAATATCTCAAAAACATTGTTAAAACTTCATTATTATCCTTAGAAACATTAACTGATTTTTATTAAATGATGAAAAATAGAAAACCCATCAATAATTATATTATGACATTCATAAAGAATGTCAAAATACAAGTATTAACTATAATATTTTATCCCTATATTTCTTCTTGAAGGTTTATCTCCTTCAAAAAGTTATTTCCAATAATTAATTCCTTACACAATATAAATTTATGTATATCGATCTTCATATGATTTTCAACTTATGTGGTTAATGATTAAATCCAAAAAATTATAGTTTCCATTTCCATTTGACAAACTGCAAAAAATAAAATAATGATTGAAAATAATATAAAATTTTACCATTTGAAAAATGTCACATGGAATCATCCACTCCCATATATTTTTATCATATATAGTAAAAATACTATTATTGTTATATATTCTTACTTCATATAAATATGTCATATTAACACCCTTTTTCAACAGTATCACAGATGGTGATGTCCTTCGTGTCATAGATTAGATAAAATATTAATATAATTAATTTCTATGCATTTTTATGTGTAAAATTGAATATATTTAATTTTCTTACATGTTGTATAAGTTAAATCTTTATATAGTGAATTCTAACGTGTTGTTATCCTTTATTATCTTGTATGAATCATTTTATTTAAATGTTTCCATCATATATAGAATATCTTACCCTATAATAATTCATAACCTTTAACTATCAATTGATCAATCCTTATAAAGAGTACCTAAAAAACATAAATTACTAAGTCAATAATTTAAAATTTATTTTGATATCAGAATCATAACAAAGGGAATATTCCTCAATGCTATTTTTTGTGATTAAATTTTACTGGAATACAATAGAAATAGACATAAAGTAGATTCATTAAAATGTATTGAATATCTTAAAAAATTATATATCCATCATTATAGTGGAATAATATTTTTCTATTTATATTATATTTTCATTTCATAAAATAAATCACAATTATAACACTTTATGCTCAAGTAATAACTCAAAATATCAATAACTTTAATAAAACAAATAAAGGAATATTATAACAACCCTACTCTGTATTACACACTTAAACATGATTTATTACATAAAAAATGAACTTAATACAACTCCATGGATAAATAAGTCTATTTTCATGGAAAATTAAGAACATTACATAACAAATTAGAACAAAAAAATAGCTTTATTGAAAACATCTTTTACACAACCACAACTTTTATTATTACTTAAAAATGCATGGTATAACATGAATACATTCATAAGAAAAAGGTAAGATATATATCACAGAAAGGGAGTAACAAAATAACATGAATAATAAAATACATTTTAGTCATTATTCATATGAATGTAGCACAAGAGAAACATGAACATAAAGGCATGATATAGCATGATTATCGGAACATGGAAATGTTGCAACAACATTTAATATGATATTAGCATGAGCTAAGGTTCATTGAACATTGAGAATGAGTAAACCCTCATTTCAATTGAATTATAATGAGTAAACCATAATTTTACTTGATGTATCTTGAAACTACTTTTTACCCAATGCATTGGAGCACCATCAGGGCACACCCTTCTTAATCATGTCATTTCATGAAAAAGTATGCCACATGGATCATAGAACATACAATCTTTAAAGATTATCATTTATTCCACGATAAACCAATGTGTAATAATTAAATGAAACTATATAATAAATAAGATTTTTTTGTAAAGTTGAATACCCTTGATAGAGAAATTGGTATGGTATTCACAACACAATGACTTTCGCTTGGAAAAATCACGGGGCAATTTCTATAGAATAACAACATGACATAAGAATTCATAAAGATGGTTTATGAGATATAAAATGATATCTCATCATATTTACCTAAAATGGACACTAAGGGGGTCATATATATACACGTAACAACTTATGTATTGTAATTTAGATGCATAATATAATGTAATTTCTTGAATGTAAATGAAGAGAGAGAAATCCCTTACAGAATTTCAGCATGGTAAAGAGTGTACATGGGTGGAATTAATGAAGAATAAATGGGTCTATCATCATTATAACACAAGTAGGTATGCATAGGGGATGTGAGATATCATACCTCAACATTTATAATTGATATTTAAAGGGTATAATAACATAATGAAATTTAGAAAAAATGAGAAAAGAAGAAATCTATTACATGGAAGTGTGATCCGAATGGATTGGGAGAGGCCTGATAAAGACTTATTCGGAAATTTGGGTGTTATGGGGGGGTAATAGAAATATTAAGGCATGTTTTGGTCTATATTAAAAGGTTTTTATTGAAGATGAGTGGAATCTTGGGTGTGTTTATATAGGAAAAGGGAGGAAATCCATTATTGTGTAGGTTTTGAACACCACACATTAAACTAATCAAAACCACAAACCTACACATGGAATTTCCCATTGTTTATTCCAAATTGGAGTGGAAAACATTATATTATATGTACAATGGTTGAAATTATTAAAATATTTTTGCGTGCTTATGTGGAGGTGAGTCACACTCTCAATGAAATCATTTTAAAATGTTAAAAAAATTTATATGTCTTGGAGGGTCCACTAAAGCTTCGTAAAATAAATTAAAAAACCTATAATAACATTATTTTAATTTTAAAACATATATTGGCCGAAAATACCATTATTAAATTTTTATTACATCACTACTGGGTGATTATGATGTCATAAAACACATTATATATTTAAACGGTATTTAATTTTTACCTAAAAAATCACTGTCTCAATAAATTATGAAAAATTAACTGGTAAATAATGTTGATATTATGAATCCAAAAATAATATTAATTTCATATAAAAAATTTTATAATTATGTGAATTGTATGTTTTAAAATAAAAAATAACTTTTATAGAAAATATATGGGTTTTCACTAAAACAACTTTCAATTGATAATAAAAATTATAATTGTATATATTTAAAAATTAATTTAGTAATAATATATTTTTAAGGTATTAATTAATTAAAAAATCTATTAATACATTAAAATAGTTTTTTTAAATTGAATAGTAACTAAAAATGTTATATGTACTTTAAAAACCATTTACAAAGTAACAATAATAAAATGATTGAATATTCTTTATTATATAAAACAATAATGCACATAATAATAATTATAGGGTCTTGTTATATACCCCCTTATAAAAGCCACATAACTCCTAAGGGTAAGGTGTGCGATGGTGACAGACTCTTGGGATGGCTTAGATAACATCGCTTGGGTGGTAATCTCTATCAACTACCAATTCTACAATAGGTGGTTCTGTTCTAGGTTAATGTGTTGAAAATCAGCTTGGGATTGGTCAGGAGACAATCCCAATGATGATATATCCTTTTCAAGCTCCAACAAATAGGCTTCATATGGTGAAATTCTACAAGATGTGGTTATAACTTCCTTTGTATGTGTAAATTGGATTTGTTAAAACCCTATATTTATACTAATCATGTGATCACTATTCAACAGGTATATTGGTAATGGTAACAATTATTAATGATATTTCAAAATCCTAAAACATAATACCAAATAAGATCATATGTTTTATATATGTATTTTGCATAATAAGATATTTAATAAGATTATGATGAATTTTCATTAATAATTGTTTGGGTTGTTACAATCATCCCCCCTTAAGAAATTTCACCCTTGAAATTTACTTTTCTCACACTAAAATAGACGAGAGTAACTCTACTTGATCACTTCCTATGATTCCCACGTTTTTTCTTCAATCATCTGGTCTTTCCACAACACTTTGATGGGAGACATTTTCTTATTTCGTATATCTTTTTCCTTAGGATCTAAGATCTTCATCGGCTTCTCCTCATAGGAGTGGTCAATTTCCAATGGTACCACATATGGATCGAGTACATGCAATGGGTTAGGTATGTAGTTCCTCCAGAGTGATACATAGAAAACATCAGGTTCTTGAGATAGGTTTGGTGAGAGTGATAGTTGATAGTCCACAGCTCTAATGTGATCAAGGATCTCAAAATGGCCGATGTACATTGGACTAAGCTATAACGTTTTCCCAAATATCATAACTCTCATACATAGTGATATACAGAGGAATACCATGTCTCCAAAATCAAACTCTTGGTCCCATTGAAGATTAAAATCATAACTCTTTTATCGACTCTGAGCAACTTTAATGTACTGCTGGATGGTCTTAACCTTCTCCATAATTTTTTCGACCATTTTTAGACCTAAGAGTTTTTGCTCTGCAACTACATCCCAAAATATCAGTGTTCTACACCACTTTCTATAAAGGGATTTTTAAGGATCCATTTGGATACTTGAGTTCAAACAGTTATTGTAAGAGAACTCGTCCAGAGGAAGATGTTGATCCCATAATCATTTGAGGTCCATTGAGAATGCTCTAAACATTTCCTCAAGTGTTTGGATATTATTCTCATATTGGACATCAATTTGAGGATGATAAGTCATACTTAAGTTTAGCTCAATATTTAGAGCGTGTTGGAGACTCTTCCAGAACATAGAGGAGATTCTTGGTTCTCAATAGGATACATTTGATATTGAAACTCCATACCATCCTACCATTTCTCTAATTTATATCCAAGCTAGTTGATCTAATGAAAAATCCTCCAGAATTTAAATGAATTATGTAGTCTTTGTAAGATGATCCTCAATAACCCAAATATAATTGTTTTGTTTTGATTTATTCAGAAGTCCGGTGAGATAGTCCATGGTGATGTCCTCCCATTTCCACATTGATATGGGTAATGGTTGCATCAATCCCTTATAATTTTTCCTATCAACCTTCACTTGCTAACATACGAGGCACTTTGATATATACTCAGTGAACTATTTCTTCATGTTATCCCACCAATAATACTCTCGGAGATCTCAATACATCATTGTGTTTCCTGGGTGTATGGTGAAATTTAAACTATGTGCATCATCGAAAATATCATTCTTTAACTCTAGATTTGATGGAACACATAGTCTTGTCCCAAATCTCAAAATTCCTTCTTCATTAACATTGAACTTTGATTATTTCCCTTTTACCATAGTTTCCACTTTCTTCAAAATTCCCACGTCATAGTTTTGAGCATTCTTTATCCTTTCCAAAAGAGATGTTTGAACAATCATATGAGAACGAGTTGATGATGTTCCGTTATTTATGATTCTCATGTCCATCTTTATGAAATCTAATAATATTAAATCTTTTTCAATTCTCATCAATGATATAATTGATGGGTCCTTTCTACTTAAAGCATCTTCCACCTTGTTCACTTTCCCAGGGTGGTAATAGATTGAACAGTCATAGTCTTTAATCAACTTTAACCATCTTCGTTGGTGCATATTAAACTCTTTCTATGAGAATATATACTTGAGGATTTTTTGGTCATATATATTTCACACTTACCCCCAAAAAATTAATGTCGCCAAATTTTTAAATCGAAGATCACTGTAGCTAACTCTAGATCATGTGTTGGATAGTTTTTCTCATGATCATTCAATTGACTTGAATAATAGGCAATGGATTTTTCATTCTACTTCAACACATAGCCCATGCCCTTATTGGAAGCATCACTCAATACCACAAATTTTCTCTACCTGTGGGTTGTCTGAGAACATGCGCAGTGATAAGCAACCTTTTCATCTCCTTGAATATCTCGTCTCATTTTTCACTCAAATAAAACATGAAACCCTTCCAAGGTAGCTCGGAATGTGGGTTTGACAATCAAGATAAATTTATCACAAATCAGTGATCATATCTAGATAACCCTAGGATTCTACAGATACCTATCATAGATGTTGGCCTCAGACACCCCTCAATTGTATATGTCTTGGAGGGATCCTTTGATATACCATTTCATGTGATGATATGAACCCAGAATGATACCTCCTTCAACCAGAAACCACACTTTCTATACATTTCATAGAGCACCTCCTTTTTAAAGGTCTCTAGTATAGTTCACAGATACTGTTCATTCTCTTCCTTAGTTTTGTAGTATATTAAAATATAGTCTATAAGGACTACCAAAAATTTGTTGAGGTAATCTCTAATGATTCTATTCATTTATTCAATGAAAATTTCTATAGTATTAGTGACTCCACAATGAATTACTATGAATTCCCAGTTCCCGTACCTTTTATGAAAAGAAGACTTGGGGATATCCTCTTTCTTCATCCTTACTTGGTAATATCCCGACCAAAAATCCACCTTGGAGAAGTATTGTGCTCCACAAAGCTGATTGAACAAGTCATTAATTCGAGGAAGAGGATACTTGTTTTTTATCGTTATTTTTTTTAGCTCACAATAATAAATGAAAAGATGCATTGACCCATACTTCTTCTGGATGAAGAGGACTGGTACACCCCATAGCGAAGCTCTTGGGTGTATAAACCCTTTATCCATATTATCCTATAGTTGTTTCTTCATCTTTTCAAGCTTCACAAAAACCATTCTATATAGAGTCCTGGATATTGGAAATTACCTAGGTATAAGAAAAATTGATAATTCAAAATATATTCTAGGAAGAAGACCAGAAAATTCTTTGGAAAGCATTTCAGCGAATTCCCTCACAATAATAATATCTTCAAGGATGGTTTCTTCCTTAGACTCAACCATTTGAGCAAGATACACATGCATGTAAGGCAGTAATATCCATGCATGAGATGTGGGTTCTAAACAAGATTAATCGTCCTCCTTGTACTTGTACATAATCAGGGGTCGATTCTCCATATGTAGATTTATTTCCCTCTCATGGAAGTTTTTGTGGGCTCTATATAGGGAAAGCCAATCCATGCCAACAAATTAATCAAATTTCACTAAAGGTAGTATGAATAGGTTTTTTGGGAAGTTGAATCCACATATTGTGATAGGGGAGGGTTATATTCATGGGATTCAATGATTACCTCATTTTGTTTCTCCCTATCATATCTACTTCCATGAAATTTGGTGGTTTTGGGATTGTTCTTATAGAGTTTTGTGATATAAATGAATGCATATAACCAGAATCAAAAAGTACATTCACTATTTTTGGTTGAATAACTGGCATACCTGTCACCACTTCGTTGTCGGTGTCCTCTTCGGTAGTTGTGATGGAAAAATCTCGCCATTGAAACCTTGAGGTTGTTAGTTGCCTCTGAAACCCCCTTTATTAGGGAACTAGTTCTCAATGTGCCCTGGTTTTTTGCAGTTGAAGTAGTGAACAATGCACTATGGGTCGACTGGAGCGTTCTTCTAATTTTTTGCAGCAGTGTGGTTTTTTTCCGGGAGTTAATAGCCTGTTTCGCTTCTCTTCCACACTAAAATCATTTCCTCGGCTCCTTTAGGAAAATTCCAGGGTGCATCTGTCCTCAAATTTGGCATATGGGGTGTTGGAATTTCATAGCACCATTAGATTTATCCATCAGTTCACTACAATTAATGTACTCCTGATTCTTCTTATCCACATGATACCCCTGATATTATTCGATCTCTATTTCTTCTTTAATGGAGTATCAGACAATTTCCTCATAGCTCTTGAAGTCACGGATCACTAGGGATTTTCGTAGGTAATTTTTTAACCAACCAAAGAAGCAACCAACATTTCATTTGGGGGTAACAACAATGCCGAACACATATCATGAAAGCCTTGTGAAGTTTTCCATATAAGATTTGATGGATTCTTCATATTTTCTCCCAATGTAAAAGAAGTCACTTTCCATCTTAATTTGGAGGGTGTGTGGAAAATATTTCACAAAAACAATTTCATGGAAATCCTTTCATTCCATTGCCTCGATCTCATACACAAGATTCATATTTTTTTATCAACTTCCAGCATTGATCATCTTTACCCTATATACGATATGTATCCATAAGATCCTTCTCTTGATCGAAACATTGAACGATGGATAATATCTTTTCAATGGAGTTGAACCATTGTTTGGTGATTGAGGGATCAAATGATCCATTAAAAGTAGGAGGCCTTTGTCTCATGATGCTATTGATTGCGACTTGTTATTTCTTGGGGGAGGGTTTAACATTTCTCTTGACTGATGTTTCTATTCAAAACATGAGTTAAATGAGAGTGTATCTTGACAATGTTTGTGACTGCCACTCTTATTGGATTGGACATCTCATTAGAATAGTCATCACATTGATTTTCACATTGGTTGTTAGCCCGAGTTCTCCAATTACCAACCATTGGCTAGAATAAAGAGAATGTTAGGGTTAACACATAAAGGAAAATCCAAATAAAAATAGTGATAACTAATAAATTAAATTTATTTTTTTAACTTATGAATTTAAAGTCTTCAATCTATGTAATCCATGATCTACTTCCCAACATATATTCTGAGGGGATTTTTTTATTCCATTACTAATGGTTCATATTAATCTCATGAATTTACCAATGTATATCCCACAGGAGTTTCATAACAAAGAGTGAGGAAAGGCCCATTGTTGTGCAACCGTTTTCTTTTGATTCTAGCTCATTGCGGAGTTTTCAGGTTTTACCCCTAGATAAATTAATGCCAGAGCCTCCTCTAATTGCTCTTATCTGGAAAGGGATGTATTTTCTTGATAAAACTCTTAATAAATTCTCACCAAAATTTTCGGATGTTTTTTTTGAACATAGTTTTATCCCTAAGGCTTTCACTAAGGTTTTCTAACCCAAATCCCCAAAATAACTAAACCTATCCTCTAATACCAACTATAACAACACCTCTCTCTATTACAAACATAAAAGTGATTTTATACAGAAAAATGACCTTTAGAAAACTCCAACGATATAAAGATATAGTGTCATGGTAAATTATGAACATTACATAACAACTTAGCATATAAAACACAACATCTTTATTGAAAACATAATTTACATGACCATAACATTCCTTCGTACATAGCATTATAAGGGATAACCTAAGCACATGTATAAGAAAAGGGAGCGCTATAAATCCTAGTAAGGGAGTAAACAAGGCATAACATGAATAATAAAATACATGTATGTCATTAGGAATATCACTGGAGCACAAGAGAAACATGGACATAAATACATAATATAACATGATTATCATAACAAGGAAGTGTGAAAGCAATATTTAACATGATATTAGCATGAGCCAAGGATCATTTCACATGGAGCATGGGTAAAACCTCATTGAACGTTAATTAGAATCTGTAAACCCTCAGCATACTTAGCGTATCATGACACTACTCTTTACCCATTTCATTGGAGCTCTACCAGGGCATACCCTTCTTAATCATTTCATTTCATGCATAAGTGTGCCACATTGATCATATAACATGAAATATTTCAACATCATCATTTATTAAATAATAAATGAATTCGGAAATAAATATATAAAACTATATAATCAACAAGTAGTTGTTCTTGAAGGTTAATACCCTTGATAGATAAATGGGCATGGTATTCACTACACAATAACATTGTCTTGGAGAAATCACGGTGTAATTTCTGCAGCATAACGTCGTGACATAAGAATTCATAAAAATGGTTGATGAGAGAGAAAGTGGTATCTCATCATATGTAAGTTAAATATACTATAAGGGGGTCATATATATAGATGTTCCAATATATTTAATTTAATTTAGATGAGTAATAAAAAATAATTTCTTGAATGTAAATGATGAGAGAGAAATCTCTCAAAATATTTAGCATGGTAATTGGTGTATATGGAAGGAATAAATGGGGGAGAAATGGGTCTATTATCATTAAAATATATGTAGGTAAGTATAGGGGAGGTGATAAATTATACCCCAAAATTTGTAATTTAAATTTAAAGGGTATAACAACATAATGAAATTTGGGAAATATGAGAAAGGAAGAAATCTCTTACTTGGAAGTGTGATCCCAAAGGCTTGAGAGAGGCTTGAGAGAGACTTATTGAGATATTGGGGAACCTTGGGAAGATTATAAAGAGGCGTGGTTAGGTTTTTGTTGAGATTGAAAGGTTTTAAGTGATGATAAGTTGGATCTTGGGTGGGTTTATATAGGAAAATGGAGGAAATTATTTATTGTTTAGGTTTTGGACATCACACATTAAGCTAATCAAAACCACAAACAAAACCATGGTTTTTTCCCTTTTTTGAAAAAGGTGACTGGAAAACATTATTTTATATGGTAAATGTTCTAAATTTTTACAATATTAGGCTTGAATATGTGGAGGTGAGTCACACTCTCATGGAAATCATTTTAAAATGTAAAAATGTTTTATAAGTCATGGAGGGTCATCTAAGGATTTGTAAAATAAATTAAACAAACATGTAATCACATTATTTTAATATTTAAACAGATATTGGCCGAATATCCAATTTATAGTATTTTATTACTTTACTATTGTATCATTATGATGTCATTAAACACATTATATATTTAAATGATATTAATTTTTTACCGAAAAAGTTTACTGTCTCAAAAAATTATGAAACATTCCCCATTAGATAATTTCTACATCATGAATCCAAAATAAATATTCATTTTATTCAAATAATTATCTATATATGTGAATTATCACTGTTAAAACAAAAACTGACATTTATAAAAAATTCATGTGTTTTTAAAAAACATCTTTCAAATCGTAGTAAAAATTACAATTGTATTCATAAATGTTATATGATAATTCATATTAAAAAATTAATTTAGTAATAATATTTAATTTAATTTATTTAATTAAAAAATCTATTAATTCATCAAAATATATTTATTAATTGAATATTAACTAAAAATACTATTTTGTCTTTAAAACCCATTTACAATGTAGTAATAATAAAATGAATGTATATTATTTATTCAATACAAAAATAATGTACATAATAATAGAGCTAGGGTATTGTTACACAACCCCTTATAAAAAAACATAATTTATTTGGGTAAGGTGTGTGATGGTCACAAACACTTGGGGTGGCTCGGATAACATCACTCAGGTGGTAATCTCAATCAACATCCACTTCTCACTAGGAGGTTACATTCAAGCTTAATGTGTTGAAGATCAGCTCGGGCTTGATCAAGATAGAAGCCTAATGATGCCACCTCCTTTCTGAGCTCCGACAAATAGGATTATTATGAAACAAATCTACTGGATGAGTTCATTTCTTCCTTTATCTGAGTAAATTGGATTTGTTAAATCTCTATATTTGTACTAATCCTGGGATCACTATTCAATAGATATATTAGTAATGGTAACAATTATTAATGGTATTTCAAAATCAAAAAACATAAAACCAAGGAATCACATATGTTTTATATATCCATTTTACATAATAAGACATTTAATTAGATAAAAAAAATTTATTAATAAATGTTTGGGTCGTTAAAAGAAGTATAAAAACTACAAAATTTTTTAGAACATTTTTAATATGATAATTATCAATTTGTTATTCCTCATAGATGAATAATGTTTAAATGAATGTATCATTTTTTCAATGTAGTAATAATCACTCAATTTAGTGTTCGATGACTCAAAATATAATCCAAATACAATAGGTTAATGAACTATTGAGAACTCGATTCTAGGGAAGTGTTGGCGAGACCACCGTGTGCATTAGATCTAAATAAAACATAGACAACCCAATACTATATGAATCATAAGACATTATAGCATTAGGCTGATACAAGATTGGGTCTGAAACTCCTAAAATCATGTAAAAATGATGTAGTGTTCATAATTAAAGAATTATCCTTCATCATTTCATGAATATATTATAAGATAATAATTTAAATATACATATATATGAATAATCAAGTTAATCCAAAAAATGAAACTTTAGATATAAATAAAAATCATTATAAATAAACATTCAATGATTAAAAAATAACTCCACAAAAAATAAACTACCATTAAAAATATTCATTAAACCTTAAAATGTATAGTAACTATTAAATTAATAAATCTAAAGGGGTAATGTTAGACCTTAATTGGTCAATATGTGATTGGAAAATGACTCATTATTTTAAGCCTTTTGAAAAAATCATAACATAAATAGATAACGTAAGGGAAAAACATGTTTATTAAAAATATATAAATTTAATTAATTAGTAATTTATTGATTAATTATTTATGATTTGTTTATTAATTTTTATAAAATATTAATGAATATTTGACTATGGAAAACACTTAGATAAAAATCTATGTCAAGTGTGGTTGATAAACATGTTATTTTTTCATGTAAAATGTATATTCAAGATATTATATATTCATATGCATGGTGGATATATTTATATAAGTGATTGTTTATTTAATTCTTATGTATGTGAGAAAATTAGAATTTAAATTGTTAGTTGAGATATGATAAGATTAGAGATACTAAGAATGTTATAGTTTAATCTCATTTTATAGTCAGAAGGGGGTTCTAACCCATTTCTGGAATGACTAATTATAGTCTAAACAGGGGGATACCCTTATTTTAAAACAATTAATTATTATCTAAAGGGATTTCTCTTCCAAATTATTTATGGGTCCATACATATATTTTATGGTGGTCACACAGTGGTGGATCATTCATAGTGATCACCAATCATAAGCATGATTGTGGTGGATGAAATTATGTATTTTTGGATGTTTTTTTGAGAAGTGTCATGTATGTTATTGTTGGTCCCACTCATGGCCATATGGTTTCCACCCAATATTAAATATATCTTAACAGGACATTATGAGATTCCATGAACACTGATTCATTTATTTAAATTATATTAAATTATGAGTTTATTTCAAATTATTACCTTACTTGAGGGTGTTTTTTTCTTTACACATTTTGATATTTTGTATGCTTATTATTTAATTGTTATTATGAATCTAAGAATATGGTTAAAAAATAGAAATATACCTTGTTTCTGATATTTGTTACGAAATATCTTCTATAGAAATATTATGTGTCCAGGTGATTGATTATTTACTTATAATCATGATTTTACTTATCCACATTTATTTTCAGATGTTTTTTTCATTATACATTTTTAAAATTGTTTAGGTTTAGGTAATTTATCACATTACATAAACAATATCATATGAATACATTGATATAACACTCACTCATGAATTGTTTTCTATATTAGGGATCATAATGAGATTTTATATCAATCCATTCAAGTGAGAATCATTTTTATGGGAAAAATGCGTATATTTACATATTGATCGATGAGATTGTAGTTCTATAGAAGACTCACCAGATTGAGGTCAATTATTATAAATAATTTTTTTTTGTATTTATAAATGTTGAGTATGATAGAAATAGAATTTATTTGACTCGTGAACTAGTCTCAGACTTCTATTAGATGTGTATACCTATTCTATTAGGGATATGAAGTAAACTTATATCTTATATTATGTGACTTGTGGTTGTGAATTCCCATATAGTGGTATTATACAAATTAGTTACACGGTATTTAAAATATTATCTACTTTGGTAGTTCTTTTTTTATCTTTATATGTGTTTTATATATTGATTAAGATATTGAAATGTTATGTTAAAATTCTTTTCAAATTATAACTTGATAATTGCAGTGAATTTTTCTAAAGTAATTATCGTATATTATTTTATGATTTCATGAGAGTTTTTGTAGAAGAACCTACTAAGTACACTTGTATTCTCACCCTTATCTTACATATCCTATTTTTTATACTAGAGGATGAATTTGATGATAATTTATGACATTTCTAGCCTTAGTATATTTTTGGAGTTCGAATCTCTACATAAGAGTCATATTTTTTTTATTTGTTTGGATTTTTATATGACATTTCAAGAATTATGGTACACATAATATTTTTTTATTTCATTGGGATGATTACTTATTTTCATTATCATTCCTATGTTTTATATGGTTAATGTATCCCTTTTTTCACCCTTAGTTCTAATTGTAAACTTGGAATCTATTTGAAGCTGGTTTTAACATTCATACATATTTTTAATGTAATGTTAAATTTATATTTATTGGAATTAAATAATTTTTATTTGGACCTGAATAATCATTTTAACATGTTGATTCAGTGGAAACAAAAAAGACTCCTTTTTCATAGTGATATGCCTAATGACTGGGTGAAACAATTGGAGGGGTGGGGTTGAATTAGTCATGATGTCTTTAAAAACATTTTTCTCTTGAAATAAAATGATGCAAAATGTTAGGATTTGATCTACTAAAAATGAATCTATACCATTCTTGATTAAAATAATAATGAAATAAGTATAGGGATCACATAAGTTTTTCACAGATCATCCCATGCATGGTTAAATATTCCTTACTGTGATCGAGGAGAGTCTGACTCATAGATTTTACCCTAGGATGAAGTTATGATTACATGTGGATAGTTATCCAATACCAACTTGAGTTTTTATTTTTTATTATATTTACTTATTATTAGTTGGCCTTATCCTTGGGTTCTACTACCAACATATTTTATTTTTTTATATTTTGGTCCTTTTGTTCAGTGTGTATAGTTAGCCCACATAGTTAGTACAAACCACGAAATAACTATGAGATGGATTCTATAATATTTATAGATGAACTTTTCATGGTTTTATCATAGTTTATTAAAATTGTTAGTACAACCATGAAGTGCATATTTTCCCTCTAATAAAGGTTGAACTACTGGTGAAATTTTTTGTAAACCATAAATCAAAACCAGGTGACTTTCCCCAAATTTTTATACTTGAAATAACTAAACTATCCTCTAATAAAATTGACCCTAAATCCACTCCCCCTATCCTACCTTGGCAAGAATACACTATAGGGTATATGGATTAACTCCCTTGCTCCACCCTTTTATTTTATAGGGATATCATCCTCAATCATTGGTGTTCCTTAAGAGGTCAGTCCCTTTATATTTTTCCTCTTCCTTATTTTATTATTTTTACTTCATATATTTATTTTATACTAACATGGATGAATCCCCATGATTTATTTCATCTAAATTGTATTATGTTCTTGATGTTGGGTTGTTTTAAACATATATGAAGTCATATTATTCCCATTTTTGATGTTTTCATCACATCTACACTCCAAAAATGGAATAATAATACTCGAGACATGTTTTACATACACTAATATCAAGAAGAAGAGAAAATTATATTGAAATACCTTGCCAGTATTCATTCAAGAGATAACCAAATCAAGAGATGGATGGAAAAGAAAAAAATAGGATGAGGGAAAATATCTCTTTCATTACATATAGATGGAACTTTATATTGAACACTCCAACAACTGAAACTTTTTATTTTGATATGATAAAACTAAAATAATTTCATATATACTACACTCTATATATAATGATAATAATCAATAATTTCTTTTAAATTATGTATTCCTTGTCATATTGGGGGATGGCTATGTGTGGTTGATTCTTGTGAATAATTCTCAATCCATTAAAATATATCTTCCACTATTGAGGTTTCATCATATCTTGGTGAAGGTGTTTTCACCCCTTCAAATATTTAGGAGTCATGAAAAGGTTTTCATGGATCCATTGGATTATTTATTGACTTTATAGGTAACAGGAATTTTTCTTCTTCTCAAAACGATCATCATTAAGACAACTCCATCGAAGATTAAGGTGGATAGTTCTAATGTTTGTGCATTTTGGTTATTCAACTTACATGCTCTGATATTCAGATACTATTGTATTCTTTATTCATGGATATAAATATTTCAATGTTTTGGGTTTTATTCTATGACCAATGATCATTATATTATTAAAATAAATCCATTTGTGTTGGTAAAGAGATATTTATCCAGATATAATCATGTTTAATTTTGTTTTTTGAAACGTAATACAATCCCCGTGACTAGTATGTGCTATTGGTGAAGCTATGGAGACTCCAAAATACCTAGATCAATGAAACCCCAATATAGTGTGCACTTTGGGGGTTATTCTATGCAATTATCCTGAGTAATGAACACCTCTCAGACACTACAATGTTGTGATGACCATGGTGGTCTTTCAAAGAAAACAATAGGATTTAATCACAATAGTGTTTTAAAGTTTGTGGTGAATCATAAAATGTTTAAATAATTAATTTTAAATTTTTTTATCAAGATTTATAAAAATATTATAAATGATTATTATTGTTATATTGGGATATTATAATTTGTGAAAAGTCTTATGAATTAATTATTTATATATATATATTTTATAATTAACTAATTTTTTGAAATATTTAAAATATTATGAAATATTAAATTTCAATACTGAAGAGCACATTTTTAAAATTATACAACGTATCTTATAGCCTATAAAAAATTGTTTATTTTTTAATCATAAGAAATAATTTATAAAGGATATTAATTATAAGGATAAAGTATAAAGTGATTTATATTTATTAATATGAATTATTCATATTTATTAAATTTGAAATTATTCAAATTAATAGGTTAAGACTTTCATAGAAATATTATTTTGAATACACCAACATAGTTTTGGTTACTAATATGATTAATGTTTCAAATATAATAATGAACATTCAATATAATGATAACCTGAAAAGTTAAAATTATTTTTGAATGTGATTTTCTTATATTCTTGTTTTAGATAATTTATAAAATGAATATAAATATCTTTTTTTATTAAAAGTAATGTCTCATGTTTTTAAAGTATATAATTTTTTTATTCATTTAATATATTATAAATATATTCATGTGTAGTATATTTTTTATTATATACGAATATTGGGCATGCTATATTTTAACAATTAAAATTCTTCTAATATAGGGCCTTGCATGTAATTCCACATTAAATATTATAAAATTTAGTTTTCATCTACCATGAACTCAGTTTAAAATTATATTTTTGATGTTTAGGACAGTTTTTTAATATATATTATATATATTATGGGTTATAGATATCAAATATTTAATTATCTATTGAGTAAAGTCTCCTTGGGAAGAGGGACGTGGTGTCTGACCACCTACATTCCCATAATATATGCATTAACTAGAATGTTTTATGGGGTTATCTATCTATATCTATGAGATTTAAATTTTATATAATGTCAATCTCATGTAACTTTATTCCTTTACATTAAGTTTTCCCACACATTATTCATGTGATGCATTTAGATATACAAGAATATAATTGGATTTTATTTTTGGGTGAAAAACAAAAACATGTGGGTTGTGTAAAGGGTTATATGTTAATGAGGTGAAAAACATTAATTTGGCTATTAGAATAGGGATTATAAAACTGAATCATTAAAATAATTTGAAAAAAGGAATAAAATAAGAGAAGTTAAAATGTAAATATGATGTAATTGTTTAGAATTTAATATTGATATAATGTATATTTAATTTTTGAGACCTCTAAAAGAAAACCCCTCAAATACTAAATGTTTAATTCCTTAAAAAGTGACATTATTGAAGACTGAAATAATCTATCCAGGTTACTTATCCCACTGTTGGGTGCCCATGGATTATCTTATGTAAGGAAATAAAGTCATATGTGACTAAAATTAGTCCTTCGGTAGGTTTTTTCATAGTTGAGTTCCCCTAAATTGTTCTTTTTAAACCTATATTTGTATTTTTTATTTGGTTACACTAGCTAGGAAACCATAATAGGATTAGGATACTAGAGAAATACAGTTGAGTATATCTATATGATGAATTTTATGAAGGTGTTATCTAATAAACTATATATGAATCATTAATGTTATTATTATGATGATTAATTATAAAAATTACCATGTTGTGAGATAATAACAATATTAGACTCATTTTTAGTGAAATATAGATCATAAATATTTTTTTAAGGTCATTATTTTTAGTTTGAGAAATTTTATATAAACTAATTAGATAAAATATATAATATATGATACATTCCAAATAATTTTTATTTAATTATATTATGGAATACATATAATTAGTTATTATGAGATCAATAATAGATATAAACTATAAGACAATTAAATATTTGTATATGTGATTGAGAATTATTATAAAGGATACACATTCATAGTACTTGAATGCGAATGTTATAGAGATAAATTCATACAACATTGACTATTGGGTATTAGATTCTTGGTGTATATCACATATTAACAAAGAAAAACACTCATTCAGTTATAAGAAGGAATTGGTGAAGGTTGATGTATATCTTCATGTCAGTAATGGAGTATGAGTTTTTTTATTACACATTGGTACCTATGACCTAATTTTTTAAAAAGGATTTATCCATAAATTAAAAAACAATGATTATGTTCCCACCATAATTAATAATTTTATTTATATATTATATGTCGACAAGATAGAATATTCCTTCAGTATTAAGAATAAAAGTGGTTCTATATTTAAGGATAAATTTTTTTAGATTGTTGAGAGTGTAATGAATGGTATATATATTCTTAAAATGCATACTATTATTTATAATATTAAACATTAGATGGTATGAACTGATTATAACCCACAAACATTTGGAAATATTTCCATTTACATAAAATTAGTAAACCCATTCAAATACTCCATAGAGATGGATTGTGGGAATCAATCTATTATGAATCATTAGGAAATTATGAATCAGATTTATTGAGAATAATTACAAAGCAACCATTTTGGAGAAAATGTGGAAGGGATAGTGGTCAATTTTATTTCATACTTAGTGATGTATATAGACTAATGAGTACACTATAAAATAGTGGTTTTAGACAATTCATTACTTTTACCAATGAATTCTGTTGGTATGAACATTTTTAGCTGATGAATCAATAGTGTGAAGCTTTTGAAAAGTTGAAAACAATTCCAAATGAATTACAAAATAAACTAGGAACAAGTGTTAAAGTAATATGATCATATTGGGGTAGATAATACATAATCTTGGATTTCATAACTCATCTAAAATATTATCAAATTGCTTCACAATAGTAACATCCTCGAACAAAATAAGGAAACAGTGAGTATAAAATTAGTAATTAATCCCTTTTAGACATTTTTTAGTTGTTATTGAGTCTATGTGACCAACCTCTCTCATTCCAGGGTTATGCTATATAAAATTCAAGATTCTTTCTGAACCATGTTCTATATAAGGAATCCATACATACACAATATGAGTTATTATTTTGGAAATATCTTTGTTTTACTTCGATTATGATTTTGGGTTATAAAGAAATTATATGTTGATTGGCTTCTGATAAACTTGACCCTAAATCAAAAAGAAATATTATTTTGTCTATCATAAAGAAATTACAAGCTATTATTTATACAACCCTACCAAATAAAAATTGTTTGTGTCATATATTGTAATATTTTACAATAAAGAACACGTGTTTGGATGTATCAGTGGGATTAAAGTTGAATATAAAGAAGCTCAAGTCCAACAAACTAGAAGTGTTATTGAGTTGTGGGATAAGATAATTATATGAATAGTTGAGGATAAAGAACCAACTATGGCTACAAAATTGTGTCAAATTTATGTTAAGATTCATCAATAGCTAGTGAGATATGTATTTAACATATAAAATTATGATGAGATGTTTTTCATAAGTGACGATCCAATAATTTTACAAAAATCTATAGAGGGGTTTTATTCTAATAATTGATTAAAATCTATATAATCTGAGATGGATCAAATGCACACTATCCATATATGGAACTAGGTGGTTGACTTGAATGGGTGAGTCCCATAATTTTTAAGATGATTTTCTTTAAAAAAAACTTGCATGGATGGCATAGTTTTGCCTATGAAGGACACCTAGTGGAAAATGGATACAAAACAATCATGGTATTGACTATGGAGAGTCCATTTCACCTATTTCAACAATAAAGTCTATTTATATTTTTCAAACCATAATAACCCAACATGATTAATAGATTTATCAAATAGATTTAATAACATCAATCTTTAATGGGAATATTGATGAGGGCATGTTTATAATTGAACCAAAGGGTTATTATTATCCAAATGATTTTACTAATGTTCTTAATTTATTTTTTTTATTTTATTCAATTAAGATTCTATGAGATGGAATATATAGTTTAATGATGAAATAAAATAATTTGGTTTCCTAAAAAATATTGATGATTACTATGTGTATTAGTGGGAAAGTGGGAGTTTCATAATATTTATGATATTGTTTGCATACAGAATACGTCTTATTATAATTAACATTCTGACACTTTATTATATGTAGTTGTGGATGGGTAAATGTTTCTCAATGAAAGACATGGGTGAGTATTTGTACATATATTGTATTAATATCTATATATATGGATCTAAAACAATTCATGGAATGAGATAGAAAAACTATATTATTAAAGTGATAAACCATTATAGCATGGAGAATATAAATTATGGTTCTTTAATAAGGTTGTATGGAATTAATCATAATAATATTTATGACCCTTCTATGGACTTAGAAGTTATGGATAAGATTCATTATATTTTTTCAATTGTATAGATAGTGAATTCAAGGCTCTATATTTTACCTAATTCCTCATATTATTTGATAAAAACAAGTAGATACCAATCCAATCAATTTGAGATTCACATGATTTCTAAGATGAACAACATTAAGTACATAATAAGGACTAAAGATATGTTCTTGGTATTTGGAGGGGAGGTTTAATTTTGTGGGTATCATATATTTCAGTTTCCAATATGAACAAATGATATCAAATCTCCATATATATTCATGTTTTGAATGAATGTGGGAGTTATTAGTTGGAAGAGTTTTTAATAAGTCTTCTTGGATAACTCAAAAATCGAGGCAAAGTACATTGTTGAATCAGATGGTGTGAATGATGCTATTTTGGTCAAGGAAACTATTTATAAAATTGGGGAGGTTCCTAACATCAAGGGATTAGTGGAGCTATACAGTTATAATAATAGTACTTTTGATTAGGATAGGTAACATCGGTATCAATAAAGGAACAAACACTTCCTTTTCCAATACCATCTTATATAAGGGATTATTGATATGGGATATGAGAACCCTTATCTTTAGCACACCATAATTCATGATTTATTATGTAGGGATACTCATAATATAATCCAAAATGATCATGAGTCCTTATGTGTTTCGAAAATAAGGTACATGTCTCATTAACATGATGAATGCATATGAAAACATTATTTAAAAACTTCAAAACATGTCCTTATATTCCATCGATTTTATATACATCACAAGATAACATATATAAGTACATATGAAAAGGGTTATCTATAAAGCCGATTATGGCAATAATCAATGCATAACACGATGACTGTGGTACATATTAGTCAATAGGCATGTCAAGATGATATTAATGGTGTGAAAATCCAACGATTGAACATCAATGCATGATATAAGTTGATAAAATCAAGGAAACGTAGGAATGTGGAAACTACATAAAACATGATTTCGTAAGAATAATTCAATGATAACTAACAAGAATTCATAACACAATGTTCTTAAGAAAACATCGCATGGACCATAAATGTTATCTAGTGAGATTAAAGCAATAAAAAATGCATTCGAGGGATATATATTTTTTGGGACACCTTAAATATTAATATCCTCTATATGCATAGGTATTCCACACATATCATACATAATAAGAAAGAATTTCATCACTTTTTGTCCCAGGATTAAGAAGTGCGGTTTAAATAAATTTAATTTTCCAACCAATGAAGGATAAATGAATCTTGGGGAATACCCTTGAGTAGAAATGGGTATGGGTACTCACTGAACAAATTAGTAGAATGAGAATATCATTGGATAATTTCAGCAAGATAACGGGTGTATATAACAGTTTTGGAAGGAGTGAATGAGAGTGAAAGGTGGTATCTCATTACTATCTCATCATAATAAAAAAATTATATGTAAAAAAATATTAAAAAATGGAAAATTGTAAATCAATAGGGAATAGTACACAGAAAGTACTAGAAATAAAAAAGAAAATGGGAGTGTCTGTTACCATGAGAGGATTGATCTAAATGATTGAGAGGATCTTATTAAGAACATTGTAAAACCTTCAGAGGGACTTAAAGAAATATGGAGAGATTAAATTCATTATAAATGTGTTTTAGTGATGACTATTAGGTGGAAGGGAGAGGTTTTATAACAATTTAGGGGTAATTCGTTATTAATTTCTAAACATAGGATTTGGAATCAATATGATAAAATAATAAAAAAACAAATCTTAAAATTGTTTTTAAACATATGGTATACTAAAATGAAATTTTTAAATAATTTATAATTCCAAGAACCATACCACTAAAAATAATACCCTTGGTGATGTGAAAATGATTTATTTTTATAATGAATTAATTTGAATACATTAAAAAATAATATTTGTTTTGGAGGATTTATTATGTGTATATAAAATCAATCAGATAACTTAAAAAATAATTTAATTTAAGGTGTATACATATTTTTGGCCACTGATTCAAAATATACAATTTATAACACAAAAATTTGGCTATTATTATTTAGAAATAGATATTGAATATTTATACCATATTTAATTTTACCCAAAAATACTATAGTCTCAGAAAATTATGAATAAACAACCATTGGATAATTGAAAAGTTATGAATTCAATAATAATATTTATTTTATCAATATAATTTTCTAAATATAATAAGTTACACTTCTAAATAAAATTACTTATTTATTGAGAAATATTTTTTTTATTACCATAATAGATTTTTGACCCTCAAAATGATTATATATAGGATTTATTAAATTATATTATCATTTTTTATAAATATTATTTAATAATAATTTTATTTGATAATAAAATTAATTTCAAAATTAATTAATTTATCAATAAGTGTGTTATAATTAAAACTATAAATTTTAAAAAAAATTGGTTTTCTACATATCAAAGTCTAATTTTCATCAACTCATATAAAATTTAAATAATGAAAATAGGAAAATATAGTCATTATTATATTAAAAAGGAAACTATAAAAATTAATACTACTTGGTTATAAATACAGAACCCCTTATTATATCAGTGTATGCCCTAAGGGTAAGGTGTGCGATGATGACACATTCATAGGGTGGTGTGAAAAATATAATTTGGTCTATGATCTTGATATTCATGAACTAATCCTATAAATAGTTTCTATAATGTTTCAGTTATTGAATCTCATCATGAACTTGGTAATGGAAAATTCATAGTTATTCCATCTCCCTCAAATTACCTGATACATGGGTTTTATAGGATACAATACTACGGGTCAATTCCGACAATTATTTTATCAATGTTAGTTGGATTTTATCATAACCCTAAATATATACTTATTATAAAGACCACCATAAAATAAAAATATTAATAATGGGATTGATTCTTACCAGTATTTTATTTCTAGTAGTAGATATCTTATAATAGTATAGACATGTCCAAATTAGTGCATGTGTTTTCTATAAATACATTTTACAGTTTGGAATTTATGTATTCAAAAAGGGAAATTCATTTAAAAGGCTCTAGGTTATTAAATTATTCCCTCCATTAAGAAATTCAAACAACAAATTTCATTTACCACAAAAAATAATAGACGATGGTACTTATGATACATTAACTCTTATATTTATTATGTTTCTTCCAAAAAAATCTTCTTCCTCCAATAAATTTTGAACAAGTGAGTTTTATTATTTTATATATAATTTTCTCTATGATATAAGATATTCACCAGTTGATCCATATATGAATGATCATTATCTAAGGGTACCACCTCTGTATTTTTTTTAGGTATGATGTTTAGTATATACATACTTAAGAGGGATAGATAGAACACAACATGTACATGGGATACGTTCAGTTGGAGTTCTATCCAATACACCACAACTAAGATGAAATAAAGGATATCAATGTCCCCAAGGAATTATTGGCTATGCTTTCCCTTCTTCCAAAACTCCATGACTTTATTTTAAGGTGATATATGAAGGAACACCTTATATCTAAATTAAAACCCCAGATCTCATTAGTTAATTACAATAAAAATTTGTTGTTGAATTCGTGAATATTTCATATGATTTCATATGGTTTTAAACTTATATATAACTTCTTGGATAAGATCAGGTCCCATAAGAATCCATTATCAAAATTCATCCCAATATGTTGGAGTTTGAAATGACTTTCCATACAGATCCTCACAAGGTTCAATATGAATAAAGTAACAAAAAAATTATTATATGAAAACTATAATAAGATAGATTTATGATCGCAAAATTCATGGAAATCTATTAAACATAATCTCTATATATCCATTAGATTATGAACTGTTCTCTAGAACTTACCATCTATCTATTAGTGATAAGAATTACTGAGGCACAACTCTGTATCTAGTTTCTATGATTGGTTTCTCCAAAACCATGATGTAAACCACATATATCGATCAGATACAATGAAGAGTGACACTCTATAATGTCTTACCACTCCTCTTATTTATATATTAGTGAGTTAGTTGAGTGATAAATCTTGTTTGATAGCAATGAAATGTGGTAAATTTTTATGGATATCTACTGTAAGCCAAATGGTGTTATTGCATTTAGATATCCTAGTAGTCCTATGAGGAAATCTATAGTTCTATTTTCCTATTTTCATATTGTTATGCGAAATTGTTTATGATACCCTTATATTTTTCTTATTTAGCATTAACTTGTTGGAATAATAAGCAGTGAGATAATTTTTTTGATATATTCCTCTTTATGTTATCCAAATAAATTTTTTCCATTCTATATCTATACATAACAGTTATTCCATGATAAATAGTGTAGGAATAGATATTCACATCATCCACAAGTTCAATCTTCAGTTCTGATTTTGTTGGGACACATATTCTCGATCTAAAACATATAACTCAATCATTATTAATGTTGAACTGTGAAATATTCAATAACTTTTTCTATAGCTCCATATAATTTTTAATCCTCCATTATCCTCTTTAATAATGGATTTATGGGTTTTTTCTTGAGAAGTTTAGGATACCATTCCTTTTATTATTCTCATGATAATCCTTTTCATGTATAAAAATATTTTTCTCTTTTTAATCCTTATCATGCATATGATTAAATGATAATTTCTACTGAGAACATCTTCCATTTTTTTATCATTTCTGGGAATAAAATAGATAGAAAAATCATAATTCTTGACAATTTATAACCACCATAATGAGTACATATTGATATCCTTTTGTGTGAATATATACATGAGTGTTTTATGATCTATATATATGTAAACATTTCATCATAGATATAGAGTAACCAAATATTTAATTTGAAGATCACTACAACCAATTCCAAATAATGCATTGGATTATTTTATATGTGAGTCTTTAATTGGTTAGAGGAATATGATATCACATTTGAATCATACATGAGTACAGAATCGAAGCCTTTTTTGGACTATCACTATAGATCAAAAATCCATCCACACATGTGGGTAATGTGTGAATAGGTGTAGGGGTTATTATCTTATTTAACTCTTCAAAGAGCCTTTAAATTTGTTATTCTAGATAAAATTTACTCTCATACTATATAACTTTGTTTAGTAGGCATGAAAATGATTATAAGTTTTTTAATCATTGAAGATATTACACAAATAGTCTAAGGAACTATGGATCGACATCCTAAATGTCGGTGTTGACCATCAATTAAGAGCCTCTATTTTTGAAGGATCTATGAATATCCATTTATTGGTGATAACATGCCCCCAAAATGTAAAATTTTTCTTTGAAAACTATAATTTACTATAAATTATTTTAAACTTTTACTTTTTCAAAGAATTTAGTGCAACGTTCAAATTCTCCTCCTGTTCCTCCTTACTTTTAGAGTAAATTAGAATATAATATATAATGGAATTAAAAACATGTCTTTGTAATCCATAAATACTCAAATAATTAAATATATAATGGCAAATGGATAATTTTTGAGTCCAAATATACACATAATAAGCTTTTAGTTCCTATAAATTTTATGAAAACCAATTTCGGGTATATTATCCTTCTTCACCGTTACTACATAATATATTGAATGAATATTGACCATATATAAGTGTTGTTCACCATATATAAATTTTACAAGTCATAGATCCATGTTAGATAATTATTGTTATTTATAATGGTCTTTTTGAGCTCAAAATAATCAATACAGAGATGCATGACCCTTCATTATTCTTAATGATTTGGACCCATTCACCATATGGTGAAGCACTTTTGTGTATACATCCTTTATCCAAATTACCTTGTAGTTTATTCGTCATCTCTTCATGTTGAATATTTTTCATTCTATATAGAATCTTAGATATTGGAAAATGTCTAAGTTTAAGATCAATAGAGATATAAACCTCACAGATTTGAGGAAGACCATGAAATTCATTGGGAAACACATCAGTATTGTACCTTATAATGGGTATGTAACCAAGGATAATATTTTTATTAGTCAAAATCATTTTATCATGATATCATTTTTCATTAGGAAATAATTTACATGCATGATATGATGATACCAAAACAGATTAATCATCCTCCTCGAACTTGTATAGTGTCACGAACCAAATCTGGTCGCCATCAAACCAGCACCAAACCCGGCTCATGGCAAGACCCGAAGGGCGTTCCACATCCCCACGGGCTGGCACAAGCGCCCGGGTATCATAATAATTCATTTGGGAACGATTTACCCGAGTTTGGGTTCATAAGATAACCAAAAAGAAACAACAAACCAAATCTGAAAAATTATGCCAAACAAGAATTAATAAAAATTCAGAACTTAGTATATGAATTTTAAACAAGACACAAGAGGTCCAAAGGTACATAAAAGTAGTAGCAAACAGCCCATGAGACTCCACACGACAAGAGGTCATCATTCACAAGCCGTCTCCACAACACCGTACCATCGAGAGAAACTAGCAACCCGAACCGCCATCGCCCAAGGCTTTTCCTTTGCCTGTGTCAAACATGATCAAGTATACTTACACCCAAAGGTGTAAGTTGGGTGTGAGACTAAGACCAATAGGATATCACCCAATCATTTCATGTGATAGGCATTGTAAAATAAAAGGCTTGCAAGAGTTATAAATAGATAATAGTGGCATTTATTTCTAAAAGTGAAACTTTGAAAAGAAAAAAACTTTCAATGGGGATAACTATAAAGAATCAGTGAAATTGAATAAAACATTAAAGCCGTTGGTTTTCACATCCAAAAATACCATAAAGAAAGTTTAAATTCCAAGAAGTCCACGACCACCAAGCGTAGGAACCCCCCTAGGTACTAGTTTGTTGTGAGCCCCAAGTACCTTGTACCTCGGTGAAAGTAACCATAACGAAATTAATTCTCGTGCACGAGCCACTAGTAGGGAGCATACACATAAAATAGTGGTCTCCAATCATCTCCATTATAGTTTTGTTAGTGTTATCCATGTCAGACTTGCTAAGTGAACCATGGTCAAAACCCCTCCGTTCATTAGCGTACTAGTACACGTTAGCCCACCTAGATACCCGGGTTTCCCGTATTGTGCTCAAATAGTCACCACATGATACCAAAATCAATATTCACATATAAATATCAGTTCTGGTCACACACATTCAAAACAGTATCTACACCTCCTTTTCACCTTTTGCATAACTCAATAAAACATTTATAATTTCCATAAAACAATTTCAAGAAAATTAATCAAATGTTGCACATTAAATTCATCTAAAATCACATATTTAAAACCAAATGGAGACCAATATTATACCAAAACATAAATTTCAGCATCAAAACATTTTTATAAATCCAATCCCTGAATTATAAAACAACACCAAGAGGCACAATATGGGTTACACATGTAAAACACCCATTTTCACACAAGATTGGCACTTAAAAATCTACCACTTTTAAAATGCTACCCAAATCAATTTTTGAAATCCAAATACTGAATGATGAACATAATGGAAACCTAAATACAGAAAGACAACTCATTATACAATACCTACATATGAAATCACCTACCAAAAGAGTCAAAACCCCCAAATCCTTGTGCGTCACTTCAACCGCACCTCCGCCGCACCACAAAGGAGTAAGATTGAACCTAAAACCAGAGGATTGGACAAAGAAACTCAAAAATAAAACCCTAGGTACGAAACCCCATATTTTGGACATTTGGGGATTCAATAAAAAAGGAAGAAACCCTAAGAAGAAGGGAAGAATAAGGAAGAGAAACAACTTACTTGAGAAATCTGGACGTTTTTTGGTGCTTCAGATGTTAGGCCCTAAATCGCTCTCCATATGAGCTCCAAAGAGGCTAAAACGAAGCTGGGGGTGTGTCTGGGTTCGATGGTAATATGTGAGAGGTGGAATCACCGAAAAAGGATAAAAAATAAATATTTTATGAAAACATTACAAAACAATTTTAAAACTGGAAATGGGCTTTCGGGTTGCCCCAATACCTAATTTTATCACCCGAATCCATGATTCTAATGAATTTTTAAGGGGCCCAAAATTATTTTGTGGTTTTACTATTTAAATGAAGGTCATTTTTGAAGTTTAATGGTTGAAAAATGTTGAAAAACGAAGGAGTTATTAAAGAAACAAAATATACTTTCAAAACTGGAAATGGGCTCTTCGGTTGGCCCAAATTTTGGAAACACACTATTTCCTTTAAAAATGCATGAAAAACCACCAAAACAAATCAAGGATGTAAATTAAATGAAAAATACCTCTATATATTTCATGTATGTGACAATTATCCCCCCCATGAAGGACTTTCCGCCCCGGAAAGTCAACATGAGGCTTGATTGGAAAACAAGAACGGGTACTCTTCCTCGACCCACGACTTTCGCTCCCATGTCTCATGTGTATCATTTCCATGCTGCCATAGAACCTAGACTAATGGAATAGAATTCCCTTGAAGTATCTTCTCTTGGGAGTCCACTATTTTCACTGGCCTCTCAACAATAGACAAGTCAGGCTCTATCTTTAGTTCTTCCCAATTCAACACATGGGACGGATCCGGGTAGTATTTCTTCAACTGAGAAACATGGAAGACATCATGGATGGACGTCAACTGAGAAGGCAAGGCCAACCTGTATGCCACCTTTCCAATACGTTCGATGATCTCAAATGGCCCGACGTACCGCGGAGTCAGCTTACCTTGCTTCCCCAATCGACGATGGCCTAAACGAGGGGCCACCTTCAAGAATACTCTGTCACCCACAAAAAACTCTAGGTCTCGACGCCTCCGATCAGCATATGATTTATGACGACTCTGAGCTGTCAATAAAAGTTTCCTGATTAATTTTACCTTCTCAGATGTCTCCTGCACCATACTCGGCCCCAGCAGTGAGGTCTCACCTACCTCAGCCCAACAGAGGGGGGACCGACAAGGCTGACCATAGAGCGCCTCAAAAGGAGCCATTCGAATCGAGGATTGGTAACTGTTATTATAAGCAAACTCATCCAATCCCAAATGGGTATCCCAAGAACCTCCAAAGTCTAGGACACATGCACGAAGCATGTCCTCCAAAATCTGATTCGCCCGCTCTGTCTGACCATCCGTCTGCGGATGGTATGCTATGCTCATCTTAATCTGGGACCCCAAGGCCTTATAAAGGCCTTCCTAGAATCGAGATGTGAAACAGGGGTCTCTATCTGAGACAACTGCTGATGTCACACCATGGAGTCTCACCACCTCCTGAAGATACAAATGGACCAACTCATCCACTTTTGTTGTATCTCTGATCGGAATGAAGTGGGATGATTTGGTTAGATGATCAATCACCACCCAAATGGCATTCTTAGCTCGAGGTGTACGAGGTAATCCAACAATGAAGTCCATGGAAACCTCATCCCACTTCCAGGTAGGAATGGGTAATGGTTGGAGCAAACCAGAGGGCCTTTGGTGCTCTGCTTTCACCTGCTGGCATGTGTAACATCTCGACACAAAGTCCGCTATGTTCCGTCTCATACCAGGCCACAAAAACTGCCGACGGAAATCATAATACATCTTAGTGGCACCCGGATGGACAACCCACTGAGACTGGTGGCTATCCTGCATCACCACCTTCTGTAGAGATAATGGCACTACCGAACGACCCTTAAAGCACAAGATGCCCTCTGGAGACGACGACCAATTAGAGGATATCTCCCCACCATGAAGAAACTGCTTCGATCGCTGACAAAGCTCATCACTAGGCTGTTCCTGCTGAATCAACTCCAACAGAGAAGGAGTCAACTAGATGCTCGCCAAGAATGCCCCTCCACTATGATCCTTGGTCTCCACATGCATCTGAGAAAAGATCCCCATCAATGTCCACTCATCACTAGACTTCCTCAAAGCCTTCACTGGAACCCTTCTGCTCAAGGCGTCGGCCACTACATTACCCTTACCTGGGGTATAGACAATGTCAAAATCAAACCCCTGCAAGTACTCGATCCAGTGACGCTGCCTCATGTTGAGGTCCTTTTGTGAGAAGATATAAGCCATGATTTTGTGATCAGAATAGACCACAAACTTATCCCCAAAGAGGTAGTGACGCCACGTATTCAAAGCATGCATCACTGCTGCCAACTCCAAGTCATGGGTTGGGTAGTTCTTTTCGTGTGGCCGGAGTTGGAGAGAGCCATACGCCACCACGTGATCATCCTGCCTAAGCATGCACCCAAGACCCATACCTGAGGCATCACAATAAACCACATATCCCTTTCCAGCCTCTGGTAAAATCAGCATGGGGGCAGTAGTCAATCGCCTCTTCAGCTCCTCTAATGATGCCTGACATTCTGGAACCCATACAAACTTCACCCCTTTCCGGGTGAGGGTAGTCATCAGTGAAGCAAGCCAAGAGAAATCACGAACAAATCGCCTATAATAACCAGCCAGGCCAAGGAAACTCCTAATCTCGAACACATTCTTAGGCTCCTCCCATGAAATAACTGCACTAATATTATTAGGGTCCACTGAAACTCCATTCTATGAGATCACATGCCCGAGAAATCTCCCCTCCCTGATCCAGAAACTGCACTTTGACAACTTTGCATAGAGGCGGTGATCCCGTAATGTACCCAAAACGACCCTCAAGTGATGTTCGTGTTCCTCCTCAGAGCTAGAGTATACCAGAATGTCATCCACGAACACTACAACAAAGGAATCGAGATATTTATGGAAAACCATATTCATAAGTGCCATAAAGACTGCTGGAGCATTTGTCAATCCAAAGGGCATGACCAAATACTCAAAGTGGCCGCACCTGCTTCGGAAGGCTGACTTTGGGATATCTGACTCCTTCACCCCGAGTTGATGATACCCTGAATGCAGGTCTATCTTTGAGAACCACTTTTCCCCCTTCAACTGATCAAACAAATCATCTATTCTGGGTAAAGGGTATTTGTTTTTAATTGTTACCTTATTCAGCTTCCGGTAGTCAATGCACAACTGGAGGGATCCATCAGCCTTTTTTGCAAACAACACAGGAGTGGACCAAGGAGAGACGCTCGGGCGAATGAATCCTTTGGATTCTAAGTCGTCCTGATGTATCTTTAATTCCCTCAACTCGGTGGGGGCCATGCGATAAGAGGGAAGAGATATCGGCTGTGTTCCCGGTGCCAGATCAATTGAAAACTCCACATCCCGCTCTGGGGGAAAGCCTGAAAAATCATCTGGGAATACCCCCGGAAACTCATTCACTATATGAGGTAGTGAAACTTCAGGGGAAAGACCATCCTCTAGCATAAGAGAAGATAACTGGAAGATAACACTTCCCAACTCTGGGAGTGGAGGCCCTGCGCAACCTGACCGAGGATCCCATTCTCCATGAAAAACCTGACGACTCCCATCAGGTACCGTGAAACTCACACGACGTCTATAGCAATAGATGTGTTCCTGGAAGTGTACTATCCAATCCATCCTGAGTATGACATCAAAAAAGTTCATATCTAAGACCAAGAGGTCCCACTCCATCTCAACCCCTGACACAGAAAGCGCACATGATGGGCACCTGAGACCCTGCTCCTTCTTCTTTCCCAGTGGTGTCACCAAATCCATTGCGAATGACATCAAATCAGTTGGAAGATTTAGAATGTCCACAAATCGGGGAGAAATGAATGAAAAAGAGGCACCAGTATCAAAAAGAGCAGCAGCTATAGAAGATGAAATCAAAATGGTACCTCGAACAGTCGACGGTCCCGCCTCTGATCCTGGTGGTGCATGATCCACCGCATGGAGATGTACAGTCTCTGCCTGAAGAAGACCGCTAGTCTGTGGCTGTGCCCTGAACTGGCTTTGCCTAGAAGATGAGCCAGCCCTACCCACACAGCTGCCAAATCGAGATCCCCTGGTCCTCGACGGCTCAGACTGTGCTGGCACTCCTCTGGGAGCCATGGATCCTGCCCCACTTTGAAGTGGACGCGCTATCCCGCAAAAGATTTGCACGTGTCCCATACCTCCACATGGGAAACAGGTCTTCAGAGGATGAGGTCATGCTGGACGGATGTGCCCGGGCTTCCCACACTGGTGGCACATGACCAATCTCGCATCAGAAGCCGCTGATGACAACTGCCTAGAAGAGTTCCCTGAACTGCCTCCTCCTTTCTTCACATGATCCTCCCGCTTCCTTTTCTTCTCTGAGGAGCTTCCACTTCCCACTGCTGATACAGAACCATAAAATCCAGCCCTGTCTTTTCTATCAATCTCCACCATGCACGCCCGATCAACGACCTCAGCATAGGTCCTCAGCTTAAACAAGAACACCTGGGAGTATATCTCTGGTCTCAAGCCTTTCTCAAACCTCTGGGCCTTCTCTTGCTCATTAGAGACAATTTCTGGAGCATACCAAACCAACTCAGCGAAACGGTTGGCATACTCCATCACAGATATATTTCCCTAAATAAGTTCCATGAACTCTCTAGACCTGGCATAAGCCAACACCTCAGGGAAGTACTGTTCATTGAAGACAACCTTGAAATCTCCCCAGCGCATCTGCTCATTCTTCCCAGCCTGAAGTACTGACTCCCACCATTTACGGCTGGGACCCTCCAACAGAAAGGAGGCACACTTCACCCTAGGTCCTTGGGTGTTTCCAGGAACTCAAACATACGCTCGATCTTCTCGAGTCATTCCTCTGCTTCTTGGGGTTCTGAGCTGCCTCGAAAGGTTGGAGGCTTATTTTTCAGGAACTCCTGGGCCTTTTCATTTCTAGGACCAGTCTCATCCTCTCTAATAGGAGCTGGAACTAGAGCTGGTCCATATTCTAGAGCCTGGACAGCCCGGACCACGACCTCGACTAGCCTCTGATCAACTGGTGTGGGAGAACTCTCTCCGGCTTCCTCTCGTTGGTGCGTGAGAGCTTTCCGGGGAGGCATGTTGCTAAAAAATGTAACAGTCACAAAATAATAATCAATACCACAATTCTGAAAATTTTAATCAAATACCTCAAATATAGATAATCAAAACACATTTCAGTAATAAAATAAACAACTACAACACATCCTCATGATGTCCACATGTGGTCTGCAGCCCACACGTCTCACCTGGAAGTGAAGTCAATCTTTAAATTCCAACATCCCCTGGTGACTCAGGGTATTCCATGAGAGGTGTGGGCTAGACACCCTAATCACAACCAAAACCCTGAGCCCCGACAATCCTAGCTCCTGTCTATCCTGACTCATCCCAAAATAACAATATAACCCAAAAACATTAACCTCCTCTGATACCATTTTGTCACGAACCAAATCTGGTCGCCATCAAACCAGCACCAAACCCGGCTCATGGTAATACCCGAAGGGCGTTCCCCATCCCCACGGACTGGCACAAGTGCCCGGGTATCATAAAAATTCATTTGGGAACGATTTACCCGAGTTTGGGTTCATAAGATAACCAAAAACAAACAACAAACCAAATCTGAAAAATTATGCAAAACAAGAATTAATAAAAATTCAGAACATAGTATATGAGTTTTAAACAAGACACAAGAGGTCCAAAGGTACATAAAAGTAGAAGAAAACAGCCCATGAGACTCCACACGACAAGGGGTTATCATCCACAAGCCGTCTCCACAACACCGCTCCATCGAGAGAAACTAGCAACCTGAACCGCCATCACCCAAGGCTTTTCCTTTGCCTGTGTCAAACATGATCAAGTCTACTTACACCCAAAGGTGTAAGTAGGGTGTGAGACTAAGCCCAATAGGATATCACCCAAGGATTTCAAGTGATAGGCATTGTAAAATAAAAGGCTTGCAAGAGTTATAAATAGATAATAGTGGCATTTATTTCTAAAAGTGAAACTTTGAAAAGAAAATAACTTTCAATGGGGATAACTATAAAGAATTAGTGAAATTGAATAAAACATTCAAGCTGCTGGTTTTCAAATCCCAAAATACCATAAAGAATGTTTAAATTCAAAAAAGGCCACGAGCACCAAGCGTAGGAACCCCCCTAGGTACTAGTTTGTTGTGAGCCCCAAGTACCTCGTGCCTCGGTGAAAGTAACCATAACGAATTTCGTTCTCGTGCACGAGCCACTAGTAGGGAGCATACCCATAACCTAGTAGTCTCCAATCATCTCCATTATAGTTTTGTTAGTGTTATCCATGTCAGACTTGCTAAGTGAACCATGGTCAAAACCCCTCCGTTCACTAGCGTACTAGTACACGTTAGCCCACCTAGATACCCGGGTTTCCCGTATTGTGCTCAAATAGTCACCTCATGCTACCAAAATCAATATTCACATATAAATATCAGTTCTGCTCACACACATTCAAAACAGTATCTACACCTTCCTTTCACCTTTTGCATAACTCAATAAACCATTTATAATTTCCATAAAACAATTTCAAGAACATTAATCAAATGTTGCACATTAAATTCATCTAAAATCCCATATTTAAAACCAAATGGAGACCAATATTATACCAAAACATAAATTTCAGCATCAAAACATTTTTAAAATCCAATCCCTGAATTATAAAACAACACCAAGAGGCACAATATGGGTTACACATGTAAAACACCCATTTTCACACAAGATTGGCACTTAAAAATCTACCACTTTTAAAATGCTACCCAAATCAATTTTTGAAATCCAAATACTGAATGATGAACATAATGGAAACCTAAATACAGAAATACAACTCATTATACAATACCTACATATGAAATCACCTACCAAAAGAGTCAAAACCCCCAAATCCTTGTGTGTCACTTCAACCGCACCTCCACCGCACCACAAAGGAGTAAGATTGAACCTAAAACCATAGTATTGGACCATGAAACTCAAAAATAAAACCCTAGGTACGAAACCCCATCTTCTGGACATTTGTGGATTCAATAAAAAGGAAGAAACCCTAAGAAGAAGGGAGTAATAAGGAAGAGAAACAACTTACTTGAGAAATCTGGACCTTTTTTTGGAGCTTCAGAAGTTCGTCCCTAAATCGCGATCAATATGAGCTACAAAGAGGAGAAAACGAAGATGGGTGTGTGGGTGGGTTTTATGGGAATGTGTGAGATGTGGAATCACCGAAAAAGGATAAAAAAATAAATATTTTATGAAAGAATTACAAAACAATTTTAAAACTGGAAATGGGCTTTCGGGTTGGCCCAATACCTAATTTTATCACCCAAATCCAAGATTCTAATGAATTTTTAAGGGGCCCAAAATTATTTTGTGGAATTAATATTTAAATGAAGGTCATTTTGGAAGTTTAATGTTTGAAAAATGTTGAAAAACGAAGGAGTTATTAAAGAAACAAAATATACTTTCAAAACTGGAAATGGGCTCTTAGGTTGGCCCAAATTTTGGAAACCCACAATTTCCTTTAAAAATGCATGAAAAACCACCAAAACAAATCAAGGATGTAAATTAAATGAAAAATACCTCTAAATATTTCATGTATGTGACATATAGAATCTGAGGGATATTTGTGGTAGAGTTAGTGACTTCCATATCTCGATAATTTATATTTTCTTTATATAACAAAATCCAATCCATATCTTAAATTGAATAAAATTACAATAAATAGAGAATAAAATGGGTAACTAAGAATTTATTTTTATAAATATGGATAAAGAAGATGTTACATACTTTGGATAAGATAATTTCCCCATTTACATTTTCAAAGATGTCTCCAATTCTATTTTTTAGGCGGTGTTTAAATAGTTATTCTAAAATTTAATGATATAATAGAATGCATAAAACCAAAATAAAATGTTGTGTTTTCTATTATTTCATGAATAACTAGAGTACCAATCACCAAATTATTTTCAAGATCCACATTAGTAGTTATGATGGCATAATCTCTCCCTTTCTCTTAAGGCCTTAGAGGATGATAGAGTCATTAATGTCAAAAACCCGTTGATTACTGGATTGATTCACAGAGTTCCATTATTCCATTTAGTTGAAACATTTGACAACAGTATTAGGGTTTAATGGAACATTGCATTCTTATATCACATTGGTTGGTTAATCGTATTGACATTCACAAGACATATTCCATAAATTCCCACATATAAAGTGTTTTCTAATCCACTACTAGAAATTTCTAGGATATTTTTTCCCACACATTTGAAAACTAGGATATTGGACTTACTTTCCCCCATGGTATTTATCCATCGCATTAGCATAATAAAAATCCACTATCCACTTCCTATGTATGAAACCATGGGATCCATGATATTCACTGATCTCTATTTCAACATTGATAGAATACTATATAATTTCTTCATAACATTCAAATTCTAAAATTTCCAAATCTTTTTAGAAACTAGTAATTAGCATATTATGGAAGAAAATTGTTTTAATTTTAGGATCAATGGAAATGTATAAGGTGCATCATTAAAGTATTATAATTTTTACCCTATATGACCTAATTAATTCATCATCATTTTTCTTGAGACTAAGGAAATCCCTGTCTATTTTATGTCAGAATGTGTGAGGAAAATATTTATAAACTTTTTTCCATAATTCCTTCCACTCTATCACTTCAACCTCATCCTTTGGATTTCATTTTTGATAAAATTATACAATTTATGAGCTTTAAATTCCATATTATAAACAATGAACAAGGCCTTCTATTTATAAGAGCATAAAAGGATAGAGAATATTTTTCCAATAAAATCGATCCAATTGTTGGGATTAAGGGATCAAACTATATATTAAAATATAGAGAACATTTTCACATAAAGTTCTAAATAGAATAATTATATTTATTTGGGGGATCTGATTTTTACCCATAATTTAAGTTTCTATTCAAAACATGACTTAATTGAGAAATTATTTCCATTAAGTTCTTGACTTATACTCCCATTAAATTAGAAATATCATTTGGGAATCTCCCATAACATTGGTCGTTGACTCAGTTCCTCTTATTTATATCATTGGACAAAAATGAATAGAAAATCAAGAATTATAATTTTTAATCTATTGATCTTGTAAATTGGGAACTATG
Organism: Viscum album; assembly: GCA_963277665.1. Lineage (NCBI taxonomy): Eukaryota > Viridiplantae > Streptophyta > Magnoliopsida > Santalales > Viscaceae > Viscum > Viscum album. The sequence continues at coordinate 1,047,366,448 of OY728135.1, read as the reverse complement.
AACATTGGAGGGATAAATAATAAATAATATATATTACTTAACCTATGAATTTCTAGGTTTCAATATAAGTTATACATGGTATATTTCATAACATAAAATTTTATGGTAATGTTATTCCCTTGAAAATGGATCATAATGAACATATGAATATAGATTTTTATATCCCCTAGTAGTGTCCAACTAATTATATAGAAATTCGAATTTTTCATGCTCTAGGTGATGATTAAGTCAATTCCCAATGCACCCTTTTAATGGTTATAACTCCTAGGTACAACTGTGTTAAAGACACATCCAATTTCACTATCCATACATGTATTTTTATTCATAGAATCCACTTACTCAATATTTAACAACCAATTATCGTATTTTTCTTTTTCTATTTTTTCCAAGGCTTTTACTGATGTTTTCTAATCCTAATCCACAAAATGTATATGAATTCCTCTAATACCAACTATGATAAATCATATCTTTAATATTCCTAAATTCACAATTTATAGCATAAGGATACATATAATATAATCCCCAATGATCATGAGGATAATTGTGTTTGGGAAATTAGATATACAGTGAATTAAATTGAAACATGGGCATGCCAATATTATTTAAAAACTCAACAACATGTCCTTATATTCAGTCGATCTTTTAATACCATGTGAGAAAACACAAGGAAGTACATATGAAAAGGGTAATCTATAAAGCTCAATAAGTTAATAATACTCATATAACATGATGATGGTAATACATGTTAATTAGGAATATCTAGGTGACATTAATTGGATGATAATCATAAATATAAACCTCAATTCATGATATAAAATGATATCCTCAAGGAAACATAACAATGAGGAAAAAACATAAAACATGACATCAAAAAAACAAGTCAAGAATAATGGATGATAATTAATAACATAGTGTGATTAGGATAATGACCCATGGACCAGACATGGTATTCCATGTGATAATAACATTACCCAATACATTATAGGGCTATATAATTTCAGGCCCACCCTTGAAATTCATATCACGTATATGCATTATTGTTCCATATAGATCATGAAACAAATGAACATAATTTATTACTTATAATCCAATGATTAAGTATTGTGGGTAACATATATATAATTTACAACCCAATCAAGGATATAAAAATATACATGAATAACCATGGGTGGAAATAGGGATGATATTCACTACACAGTTTTGTGGGATGGGAAACTTGAATGATAATTTCAACAACATTACAGGTATACAAAGTTTTATGGAAGGGTTGAATGAGAGTCAAGGGTGGTATCTAATTATAGGTAAATAATTTGAATAAATAAGGGATGTGTGCAAAATAGTACAACATGGAAAAGTGTACATTCAAAGGGATTATTACAATGAAAGTAGATCAAATAAAAAGAAGAGGAGAGATTCCCTTACCTCAAGAGGATGCTTCTAAAATATTGGTAGGATATTATTAAGAGATTTAGAACAACATGTAAGGTATGTATAGAGGGGGTGGATATTAAATTTGTTCACAATGGGTTTTGAGTGAAGAGGATTAGGATGACGTGTGGGTATTTATATCAAAAGTGGGATAAATCTTTAATAATTTCTAAATATAGGTTTTAAACTCTATGTGATAAAATAGTAAGGAAGTCAATCCTTTCCATTGGGTTTTCCCATGATTTATTACAAATGGAAGTGGATTTTACTATTTTATTAGCCCATTAATTTAACTACCTAATATAACTACCTTGGTTATGTCTGAGCGAGTCATATTTATAAAGAATTTATTTTCAAAAACAAAAATATAATATTGATTTTGGGGGATTCATTAAGGGTTTGTAAAATAAATAAAATAACATAAAAAAAAATTTTTAAACTAAAAAAATATTTTGGATTTGGATTATATTTTTACTATTTATTAAATCATTTTGAGTTACTTATATTGTTATACTAGAATCTATATATTTATATGATATTAAATTTTTACGTAAAAATTCATCTGTGTCCAAAAATATTTAAATATTCACAATTGGATAACTTCGACATGTGGATTTCAAAAGTATTATTTATTTTATCAATATAAATCCATTAATATGGTAATATAAATTTTTATATAAAAATTAGTATTTATTGAAAAATAATTTTTTTAAGAACATGATAGTTTTTGGGCCCTTATAAGTAATATATTTGGAATTTATTAAATTATATTATCATTTGTATATTAATATTACATTATAATAATATTTTATGAAAATAACAAGTATTTAATAAATTTGCAAATTAATCAAAAATATTGATTTAATTAAATCATTATATTTTTAAAAAATAAAATTTTCATAAACTCATATAAAATTTTAATAATGAAATTGTTTAAATGTAATCATTATTTTATTAAAAAGAAAAATATATAAATTTATACGACTAGGGTATAAACACAAGCATATTCCTGAATAGTATGTTATCCGATGGTGACACATTATTTGGTGGTTCGAAAAATCATGTTTGATACATGTTCTTGATAAAATTGAATTTCTCACATAAATGGGTTTCCACATGTTTTAGTTTTTAGATATTATCTTGGTCTTGATCAATGGAAAACCCTTGTGATTTCATTTCACATAGAAGATATGATAAATGGTCTATATGGAGTATTATTCCACCGATCGAGGCCCCTACTTATTTCATTTTTTCGATTGGATTTTATCACAACCCTTAATATATACTAACTATAACAGTCACTCTAAAATATCTATATTATTCACTGTTATGATTCCTCATGATATTTCAAATCCAATAGGATATAAATTTTAACAGTCTAAAATTAACAAATTTATTCATGTGTTTTCTATAACTTGATTATTTAATAAAGAATTTATTCATTTTAAAAGTGAATTTCGTTTATATAACTTTTTTTCATTATAGGAGGTATTTAATGGCAATTTGAGTGGATATTGACGAGAATGTAGTGGATCTATCAATGAAATCATTTCCATAGAAAAACCACGAGGTTCATATTGAATCTCTTGGTATATGGTACATTAGATATTTATGTATCTGCTATAAATGTATAATGTTATTATAATAAAGTCAATATTTAATTATTTTTTATATATATATTCTAAAATATGATTATAAGTATCTTTTTGGTGATAATATCCCATCAAAGTATGACATTTAATTTTCCCTAATTGATGTTCAATAAAAAGTATTAAATATTGATATGAAATTAAAATATTAACAATAATTGAATATTATACTCAATAAAATTGGTTCTATATAAGGTACTATGGATAGATTCATGAGGTAATAAGTAGATACTTATTACATTGATTGAACCTCTAATTTAAATCTCATGGAATTTAATATAGTCATTGATATACTTAAGGGTGTATGCTTACTATCATTCTTTATTACCCAAGGTTAGTGAGAAAACTAGCATGGTAACCATTATACAATAATACCTTACATGTACATGTAATTATATCAACATATCTAATCATATGGTGGATGTGCATGTTCTTGAACATGTTTTTAGTTGTAAAACAACCAAGATGGGATTTTTGTTGTTGTATGATGAGAAAATGCATATATACTTTGATTTAATTTGATAATGTTAATATTTGTACATGGTTATGTGTATCGCATGTGATATGATTAAATAATTAGAGAAGTGACATGTGATTTACTTATTAGAGAGTTGAATGATGTATGATATATTCATCAACATGTTCAATATGTTTTATAGAGTCATGAAATGATGGGAGGCCTGTACTAGATTAAAATGTTCTATTTCTAGTGGTCACTAAATGTTTTATAATGAGGGATTACATATGTATGAATAAAATTTATATGAAAACTCTCTTGGTTGACATGATTATATAAATATATGAGAATTCTTGATGGAGATCAAACTAGACCGCATACTAACTTGAATAAAACTGATGATTTTCGAAAGGTTATAATTTTCACACATATATATTTATATATGAAATATAATCTGTATCAAAAAGGAGTTTTCGATAGATTAAAATAGATTTATGATGTTTTTTATAAATTATTTATGGTATTTAAGTGAAATTGATTGAATTTACTATATGAACATAAAATTGAACTAACACATCATTGTGGTAAATTTGAATCCTTGGTCGATAACCACATAGGTTTTAGAATATATATAATGCAATCTTGTTTCCACATCCTTATCCCAAAATCATTTATAGGTTATGAAACATGGTTTTGAAACTTTTATGGATATAATGCCTCATTTATATTATTTTTGATTAATTAACTCTCTATCATGTGTAACTTTGGAGTTTCATTTGGTTAAACTAAAACTATTTCACATGGGAAACACTCTATTAAATTAAGTGTGTTGAGGATGATAATAAAAGGATATATTCCATCACCTATTTTGAGTGTATCTAGGAGTGGTAGATTACTATGAATATATCTAAATAGAATTAAATCACACTTTAATTTTGGAAGTTCATTCATCACTTAGTTGAGTCATTAGCACCACATTGATCATTTCAGGGCCCTCAAGAATCATTTGCTGACACATTAGTAGATATAATACCCTCAGAGATAATATATATTCATCTTATACTCCTCGTGATCATAATAACGATAATTATATTGAAGATAATGGTGGATTATATAGATGTATTTTCATTTTAGGTACTCTATTTATATGCTCTAGGGGTTTTTATATTATTTTAGGTTTTATGCTTGGAGATAAATTCTACCATTTTTCAGATTTTCTTCCACTACTAAAGAGAACTAGGAAATAAAATTAAATCCATGAAATGTTTGGATAGTAAATGATTTATTGTGATTTATATTTCCTTTTTAATGAATAACTAACCTCCTATTATTATTGCCATAATGTGATCCTACGAATCTTCGTGAAGTATGAGATATATTTCTATCATTTCGTGATACGAAATATTATCTCACCATTGGTGTTAGAGTCTATTGGGGGTTATGAAACTGGTGAGTCTATTTGATAGAATTAGAGTGGTTATATAATTAGGGAGTTTATTGATAGTCCTAATGATGTCTCTAACATAATTACTTATCAAGTCTTCTCATGTGATGTTAAAGAATTTATCATGATCACATATTATTTATTAGTTCTTTCTTATTGTATTTGGTTACAATACTTCCCCGATGCATTATGATTTCATTTTTATATTATTTTCCAACTTACATTATTTGTAATTATTTATCAGTTTATATTTTCAGGTTTTGTTATTATTGGGTACTTTGGTATGTGTTCAACGGTATTTTAAACTAGTATTTTAAAAGGTTTATTTAAAAATTTATTTTCTTTGACAATTTTTTCCTAAATGTTTCTTTAATACATGTTTTGATTTTTATTATGGTCCATTTAGAATGGATATTGAGTTTATTTATCAAAATAATAAAATGAATATTTTATTTGTATTTCAAAAGATAATCATTAGTCTATCATAGAAAAGAAAATGCATGGATTCTCTATTGATCACCTACAAAGCACAATTTTACCATGACCATACTTATACCACTACACGTAGATAGTCGCATGTTTGTTTTTTCTGCATAGTATTTGATTATTGGAATACTCATTGATAGAGTTGGTTTTATGGATGGATATTGACCAACATGTCAGAGAGTGATCATGGCATGATTATTTAGTGTTTTAAATTATTAGTGGTTATATTAGCCAATAATAACTAAGGAGTCATTTATTGTATAGTTCAACTAATACAATATTTGGTTTCAAGTTTTTTCTAGTCATATATATTGTTTATTATTTGTTCTGTTTTGAATAAATTATTATCTATAATACCAACTCCACATAGAGTTTTATATATATAATGGACATTCTAAAATTTTGGGTGGAATAACAATGTCATCTAAACTTTTAGTTTAAGGAATCATCCCCAAAAACTTGTTGTGATTCCTTTGACTATTTTCATTAGTAAAAGGGGGTCAGGGGTCGCCCTCTAATGTATGATAGGGAAACATGGGTGCTCAGTTTGTGGTTTTCCTGGGTTGGATTGTAAAAAAATGGTATTAGTTCCTTGGTTGTTTGGAGACCTAGGTTCTTATATCACCCTAAATAATTTAGTACAGAGAATAAATTTGAAATTATTATTATTTTTACTTCATAGGTTGGAATAAGAAGAGTTTTGAAAGCTCTTACTCATCATAATACTTGAGTTTCCTTAGGTTTTAGTGTATTTATTCTTGAATATTTATCATTCACTAATAATGTTTGTTTTTTTTCTTTTATTTTGATGGAATTTGAGATCTTATTGAAATTTTATGGGAATATATAAGATCTCCCATGTTTTGGATGTGAATGGTAAGGGTCAATTAGTGGTGTATAATTTCATCTCATGGTCTATAAAACTATATAAAGACCATGAATATTATTTTGTTTTGTTTTAGTGGTGTTTTGTATAGCTGGTGTATGGTCAACCAAACTGTGCAGTACCATTATCTTCCCAATGAAGTTTTTTATTGATGTCACTCTGATCAAATTTATTTTTGAGTTATGTATATATTTTATTAATATAATTTAAAGATAATTTTCATGTATTTTTAATGAAATATGTTTTAATTTAAATAAATTTTGAAAATTAAATTATATTTTCAATAAGTGGAGTTTGGTTTTGAAAATTTTAGTCGTGTTTCTGGAATTGAAATGGATGGATTTATAGAGAAGGACCAGAGAATTTTTTAAATAAAAAATTATAGGGAATTTATTTTTTGGAAATGATGTTTTATATTTTTATATTCCAAATATGATGTTTTAAAATGGATTAAAAACGAAATTTCTCCCAAGTAATGTTTTGTAATTTTTAAAATGATTATTGAACTATTATTTCATGTTGAGGCTCATTTTGGTTTTATTTTTAATTGTGCTGTGATTGATTAGGATTTTTTGATATTTTTCTCTTAGAGTATCTATACTAAAAAATTAAATGGGATTTTTGAGACTTGAATAAGGCTATATTGGGTAACAATACAACCCAAAACCATGATAGAGTGGTGTTGTAGACATCATCACACTATTTTCCTCTATTTAAATGTGATTATCATTCATTAAATGTGTTGTTGTGGATTGAGAATGTGGAGGGAGTTTTTAAATATTTATGATGTCTTATATACATAAGACCAAGAATTTTTATGGGCATGTTTGAAGGCTGAGATTGGATTAGTGGAAGATGGTTTTCACACATCAGTTGTAAAATTGGATGACATAAGAGTTTCATAGGACTAGATTTGTTTAGTGGTTTCTTTCTAAGGTGTTTAAATTGTAAAAGTTGGAAGATATCATGAATAACATGAAAAATTAATGAACACAAATGTAGTATGTCGACCATTTTATTGAAATGGACCCTTTTCCCATGATAATGCATATTGTGATTCCTTAAAGGCTCATGTTGTCACGACCTGACCCTACCCGGCCTCGAGCCGTAACTACCCCAAGTCCGCCTCCATAGGCCAGGGGCTGGAGACAACCGCCGAAGGCTAAACAAATCGGGGAGGCCCTTGCCTAAGTACCAGTACACACACACACACAGCCCACTCAATGCAATAGAGCAGAGTAAAAGAAAAAGAAAAATTACAACTTCAATAAACTAACACAAAGAGTGCATCGACCTCTAAACAGTATAATGTGAGTGTTGAAGGTAAACTGAAAAGAAAAGGGAAAAACACATGCCCCACTGGAAAAGTGACACAACCCGGCAACATGTAAACAAAATTAAAATAATTGGGAGAGTCCCACACCTGGAACCTGACTACAACCACCGCACGCAGTCCAGGATCCCAAAATCCTAAGCTCCACTGAAGTCACGACCAACCTGTCCGTCGTCTGCAAGGTCACACTGTGTTCGGGAAAATCCCACGCAAGGTTGAGTATAAAAAAAATCAGTACGATACCCCAAAGGGTCAAGGGAGAAAAAAAGGAGGTACCGAAGAGTGAGAAGTAGATCGAATAGGGATTAATAATGGAGTAAAATAGAGAGAGTGTAGTAAAGAGTACAACTCAACCCAACAAGAGAAATGAATAAGACTCGTCCTATCACAAGGAGATATAAATGGTGAGAAGATGATCTTCCCATTGAGTCTTCAGTACCTATAGAAAGAGAGTAGACTCGTCCAACCACGATAAGCTAGACATAGAAAGAACAAGTAATACCCCACGCGTCTTCACCTCTCCTAGAAAAAAAAGTAGCCAAAACCCAAGGAGTGGGTACAAGAACAAGGTATAGAAATATATATGTTCTGCCAAGAAACCCAAAGAAGGTTGTAAGGGGATCTCCGTCCCGTAGCTCAACCCGAGAAAGTGAGTAGCCAACAGTCCTAGATGAAAGCACCATCGATGCCCAGCATCCCACACGTCTGCCCTGAACTACAAGTCAATGGGATCAAATAACTGCACCTTGATACTATCCGCTTTGGGTAGCACTAACTCACCCTCACAGTTTTAGGTCGCATCACAAGGATGTGTCTTACTGTAGAAAGTGCCCCTCTTTCTTGAGAGTTCAAAGGTAAGTCACACCACACCACATCACTACCAAAGCTGTCACATCACTGACTCGTACCACCAAGGGTCCTGCTCCGGAAGTAACAAAGAATAACCACATACTTGCCTAGTAGAAAGGGATGATTCTAAAATAATTCATCGTGTAACCCACTGCCCAGCCTCGCTGCAAGGTAAACCCTAAGAGGTCAACAGGTAACCCATTGCCCAGCCCCGCTGGAGGGTAAACACTAAGAGGTCGTCGGGTAACCCACTGCCCAGTCTCTACTGGAGGTTAAACCCTAAGAGGTCGTCGGGTAACCCACTGCCTATCCCCACTGGAGGGTAAAACCTAAGAGGTCATTGGGTAACCCACTCCCCAGTCTCTGCTGGAGGGTAAACCCCAAGAGGTCATCAGGTAACCCACTGCCCAGTCTCTGCTAGATGGTAAACCCTATGAGGTTGTTGGGTAACCCACTGCCCAGTCTCTGCTAGAGGGTAAACCCTAACGAGTCAAAGAGTAACCCATTTCCCAGTCTCGCTAGAGGGTTAACCCGAATAAGTCGATGATCAACCCACTGCCCAGCCCCACTGGAGGGTAAACCCAAAGAAGTCAATGAGCAACCCAGTGCCTAGCCCCGCTAGAGGGTAAACCCATAACTGCTCTGGACACCCCTATTGGATGGTACAACAGTGGCCAATAGAACATGGAGTGGGTGTCGCACAACCACCCAACTCCAGAACAATTCACCTAGTAGAGGTTCAGCACCCGTGTAGAGTGGGTCACACCGATACCTGGAGCTCCACCTAGGAAAACACATCACGTTAGATTACGGAAGGAGAAAATGATCTCGATACTCGGTTAGGGAAACTGCGCCCAGGCTCACTAGGGCTCCATACCCTACTGGAAACAACCTCTTGGGTAGAGGATCAGTGTCCGTGTAAAGTATTGGTTACACCAAATTAACAATAACCCTACCAAGGAACCCGAAGGGACGTGATTCTGAAAGTTCACAGGGCTAAAGGAACAAGGGAACCCAAAAAACTCCATCGATCAAACCGTCGAGAACAAAACCAGGGGAAACTACTCAACCCTTCCGGTCTAAACCATCATTAATAGAGGGACCCTCTATGTCACAAGATATGAAAGGTACGTAATGTATTACACGAGATGCACATGGGGACCACATGACGTGTGGAAATATCTCCAAACAAAGCAAAAAAATATTCTTAGGTACTGCAACATGTTCCTACAAGCATTATCAAATACTCCCAGAGTATACCACATTTCTATACCAAAGGCTATCATGCACATGATGTCCAACGTCAACGAAAAAAGGGTGAAAATGTAATATCTCCAACCTGCTTCCTCCACGGCCCTAGAATGGACAATAACATCTCTTCAAACATCAACATCACTCACATGGGAGTGAACACAATCACACATCAAGGGTTTGATTCCAAACATAGCAAGAAGAACTGCTACCAGCGAACCTTTCATGCTTCCATATTTAATGAGATCTCAAATGAGACTCTGCAAATCCAAATGGATCGTACTTCTATAATCCTCGCAGAAAGACATTCGAGATAGACTATTTACTTTCATTCAGTGGACATCCGACGTAAAATTCGTTCAACACTGCTTTACACTCGAACTGCATCCCGTGGTCCTCAGCCTCGGTCCCGAAAATAGTCGGGCGGATCGCACCATTGCGATCCCCTTGGGAAAACATGTCAAATTTACTGCTCACTTGAGTGGAATGAATATCTGGAGAAAAAGATGCATATTGATGTACCAAACAAGAGAGGTGCTTCGTGGGACCCACATATCAGTCCCGAAGCACAACAAACAGATTGCACTGTTGTGATCCCCTTGAAAAGTAAACAAGATTGACTATCCACTTGTCCGAAATGGACACCCGGTGATAAAAATAGAAATCACCACCAACTCCCAATACATCCCTCATGGGACCTGCACCATTGTGCCGAATTAAAGATGGAAGATTGCACCATTGCAATTCCCTCAGAAAAACACTCATAATGGACTCCTCGCATGCCCCGAACGGACGTCCAATGATAATGTTGTGAAACACTAATCACAACATAAAATATGGGCCATGGGTCCCACGCCTCAACTCTAGTTTCAATGATCGAAAACCCCATGGAAATATTCATCTCGATGCCAAGGTCGTAACACCGCTGACGGTGCTAAAAACAGAATCAGGATGTGTCAGCGCCGCCCAATACAAGAACTTCGGGAAAAGCACTAATTCACTTAATGGGCATGTTGCGCCACCGATGCCCTCATCTCAGGAATTTAAAAATCCCCAAGACCATCTCAAAATGTTCTCCTCGTTTCAAGGAACACGTCACCACTAACGGCACACAAATCTGACACATGGTCCGCATTTTAGTAGCATTTACAATTTTAGGACGAAAATAGGTGGGTCGGGCCGGTTCGGTTCGGACGACCCACCTTGCACCTGGACAGACCCACGGTGAACTGCGGTCCGGCTCGCCATACCTAGACCGGCATAAGCTAGTCTGGCTTGAATCCCACAGGAACCGTTTTTTGCGGGTCCCAGTCTCCAGGCTAGGTCTGATGACCCCGGTCATCCGCCTCGCCGACCGCATTGCCCCCCCCCCCAGTCGGCACCCTATCTCGCACAGCCGCCATCCAGGAGCCCCGATGTCCGCGCCCCGCCGTCCGAGAGCCCCGTTTTCCGCACCTCGCCGCTGCGCCGTCTCGAATCCCCACTCCTGCTTATTCCTCCACTCAATTGGCTGCCTCCCACAGCCGCTATTCTACAGCTAGTCGCGCCTCCCTGAAGACCCACCGCTGAGCCGACCCACCTGAACCCTCGCTAGACCACCCTTCCAGACTGGCCAGATCCACCGGAAAACCCAAAAAAAGCTTGAAACTTTGTTGGTCCTCTACAAACGCCTCGGGACTCGGAATTAAATCCAAAACATGCATCATAAAGATCAGATCATAAACAATGCGATTATGGGCTTCACATGAAATTTTGAATAGTTATTCGATGCATATAGTTGAATTTCAAATAAGGGTTCAAAAATAAAAACACAAAATGAAATATCCAACCTGCAGGGGCGTAGCCCAACGCTTCACGGTCGATCCGCACCTCGCCGTTGTTGCCCTCATCGTGATTGGAGGAAGAGGAGGATGAGTTTGAGAGGGAAGGGTTGAGGGAGAAGGTGGGTTTCATCAGGTGGTGGAATGAGGATGGGGGAGAAGGAGATAAGGTTTAAGTAATTATACACTTTTTAATTAAAAACTTGACCCATGAAAACACCTGCGTCCAAAACCCCTGACACGGTCAAGATTAAACTTCCCCTAGAGTAAACACCACCTTTCAAGCACAACGGAGGTCTCATAATTTAATCTGAGTCCCTATTCAATAGTTATAAAACTCAACGCTTGATGCCGCTAAATTAAGAAAACTCCCCTGGGGCCAATTTCCACAGAAGGACCACGCCTGCAAAAATTACACCCCTCCGAGGGTAAACGACATGCTCCGGACTCAATAGTTCCCTTGGGTTTCCCATCCGAGAAACCATTTAAGAGTTATTTCATTTATTTGGCCTTCCCAGTGTGAACACACTGAAAATTTAATTCTGGCCAAACCGGGGCTGAGAATCTTACGCTGTCTAAAGGCGCTGCTCTGGAATAACATCAAGAATATTCCAAAGACTTTTATGGCCAAAACCAGGTACTTACATCATTCCCTCCATCAAGATTTTCTTCCCCGAAAAGAAAACCCAGGGAACAACTCAGGGAACTAAGCCAAAACTTGGCTCTCCCATACCCAGAAGAACTCTTGCACAATCATGCATCACCACACACAGACCAAAGGATTTGATCTGTTCACGTGAGGTCTGCCCTTGCCAATGACGTGCATATGGGAATGAACACTTCTTCTTAGTTGAGTCACGTGGGAGACGTCATGCACCCAAACCAGCCTTTGGGTTTAGGGAAAGGTGGTAGGGGACCTATCCATCCCTTCGCACGGTCTCAAATGGCCCGAAGGACCTCGGGGGTAGCTCACCTCCCCGTTTGAACCCCAACGTCGCATGACGCGACTGAGATCACCGATTGGACCTAGTACAAATCCTGATGATTCCCTTATTTAGAATATACATATGGTGAGACACCCAATGATATCTAGTGACGTAATATTTCACAGTTGATGTCTCACAACCAAGACTCTCTTACATGCTCGGAGAGTGATGGAGTTGACACCATCGAATAACGGAAAAGGTTCAACGCCTCCTACTCCACCAACACATGGTTTCACCCGATACCCTACGTCACCCTGGTAACACCTCAAATAAGGAGTAGGGAGGAAATAATTTCACATAGAGAGTCTAAAAATTATAATGAAAAAAGTGGAAGAACTATAGAGTGTACCTCTTACCACCCCATGCTCTACTGGATCGTAGAAATCCAAATCTTGTGGCTATCTGTGGTCCCAAATGTAAGCTCTCAGAGTCTGACATGGACCATCTGGTGGTGATGGGAAGACCCCATAATGTCGTCCCCGACTTTCAGCTCCCCTGATTCTCTGCTAGCACCACCTCTCTGGGAACAACTCTGATCACAGCACTGCCTCTGCTGTGGTGGTGCGCCTGCTGCCTCCCCAAAGTTCTCAGCATAACTGGTCGGGCAGTCCCATGCCAAGTGACCTCTCCCATAACCAGAATAGCACCAGTTCTCTCTGCGTTGCCTAGTTCCCTACGGCACCACTGTGGTGTACGACCAGGACCCTGAGTCCACTCACAGAAGCGACTCCTCAGTTGTGGCCCAATGCTTTGCTGCCACAGTGGTGCATGACCAGGTCTCTGAAAACGGCAGTGGGAAGGCCACCTGCGTTGAGGTTCTTTAATCCAGCGCCTGCTAGCTGTGGAAGACATCTCGGATCTGTCGTGCCTACTGCCATCACCAACTGTAAAACGTGACAGGAAGCTCTTTGTCACCAACGCCTTCTCTAGCACCTCGACATAAGTGGGGATGTGCAAGGTTATGATGATGGCAAAAATATCTTTGTGGAGACCCTGCTCGAACTTCCGTAGTCGGAAACTTCCATCATGGACCAATTCTGGGTAAAAAATGTGCATGGTCTGCGAACCTAGTCGTGTAATCAGTCTCTGTTATCCCTCCCTGCTAAAACTACAGGAGATCCTGGATCCGAACGGAGCATAAGCAGGAGGGGTAAAACAATTCACGAAACTTCAGCTAAAAGTCGTCCCACGAAATCGACGACTCATCGAGTAACTGAGTCTCCAGACTCCACCAACGCCCAGCTGCTCGGTGGAAAGGGCTGGCAGCCAAGGCCACCATCAGATCTGTTCGCATCTACAGAAGCCTGAAAAGGAGAACCACTGTCCCATGCCAAACCTCTACTTCCTGAGAGTCTGGCTCACCACTAAACCTCAGTGGTCTCTAACTCTAGATCTCACGGTGCACACTCAACCTACGCTCATGCTCAGTCTTCTCTACTAGAGCTGCCTGCTGCTCACCAAGTGGGGGTTTTGCTACCAGCCCACCCAGAGAAAGGGACTCACATGATGGGTCCCTATCCTGAGAGCCGCTCTCGAGACACCTTAACACTATTTCCCTAGATCCTAAACAATTCATTTTTAGGGATGTCCGAACAACATCCCAAAGAATGTACCACCTCTAATACCACTTTTTCATGACCCGAGCCTACTCAGCCTAGAGCCGTAACTACCCCAAGCCCACCTCCATTGGCCAGGGGCAGGCGACAGGCGCTGAAGTCTAAAAAACTAGGGGAGGCCTTTTCCTAAGTACCTATACACACACATGCATCCCACCCAATGCAATAGAGTAGAGTAAAAGAGAAATTAATGTACCAACTACTATAAACAACCAAAAAGAGTGCATCAACCTCTAAACAGTACAAAGTGAGTATAGAAGGTAAACTGAAAAGAACATTGCAAAACACACGCCCAACTAGAAAAGAGCCAAAACCCGGCAATAGGTAAACAAAAGTAAAACAGCTAGGAGATAACCACACCTGGAACCTGACTATGACCACCATACACGGTCCATGCTCCCGAACTCCTATACACCGCTGAATTCACGACCAACCTGTTCGTCGTATGCAAGGGCACACCAAGTGCGGGAAAAGTCCAAGTAGGGGTGAGTATAAAAATACTCCGTAGGATACCAAGAAAGCTCGAGGAGCAACAAAGAAGGTACCAAAGAGTGGGAAGTACATCGAACATGGAATAGTTAAGGAGTAAAAAATAGAGAGTGCAGTAAATAGTACAACTCAACCCATGAAGAGGAAAGAAGAAGACTCGTCCTATCACAAGGAGCTAGAAACGGTGAGAAGATGAACTTCCCGTCGAGTCTTCACTACCTAGAGTAGGAGAGTAGACTCATCCAACCACGAGAATATAGACACGGAAAGCACGTGGCATACCCTGCGCGTATTTGCATCTCCTGGTAGGAGAGTCGCCAAAACCCAAGGAGTGGGTACTGGAACAAGGTATACATATATATATATATGCTCTGTCAAGAAACCCAAACAAGGTCGAAAGGGGATCTCCATCTTGTAGCTCAGTCCAAGAAAGTGAGTGGCCAACAGTCCTAGAAGAAAACACCATCGATGCCCAATATCCCACATGTCTACCCTGAACTACAAGTTAAGGGGCTCAAATCACCACACCTTGATACTATTCGCTTTGGGCGGTACTAACCCGCCCTCACGGTTTTAGGTCGCATTACAAGGATGCATCTCAGTGGGGAAACTGCCCCTCATCCTTGAGAGTTCAAGGGTATGTCATACCACACCACGTCACTGCCAAAGCTGTCACATCACTAACCCGTACAACCAAGGGTCCCAATCGAGAAGCCATAGAGAAAAACCAAAGAATAGCCTAGTTGAAAGGACTCAGTCTGAAAGAAGTCATTGGGAAACCCACTGCCCAACCCCGCTGTAGGGTAAACCCAAAGAGGTCATTGGGTAACCCACTGCCCAGCCCTACTGGATGTTAAACCCTATGAGGTGGTCAGGTAACCCACTACACAGTCTCTGCTGGAGGGTAAACCATAAGAGGTCATCGGGTAACCCACTACCCAGCCCCCACTGGAGGGTAAACCCTAAGAGGTCATCAAATAAACCACTTCCCAGTCTCTGCTGGAGGGTAAACCCAAAGAGGTCATCGGGTAACCCACTGCCTAGGTTCTGCTAGAGGGTAAACCCTAAGAGGTCGTCAGATAACCCACTGTCCAGTCTCTACTGGAGGGTAAAACATAAGAAGTCAATGAGAAACCCACATCCTAGCCACACTGGAGGGTAAACCTGAAGAACTCGATTAGAAACCCACTTCCCCGTCCTACTGGAGGGTAAACCCGAAGAAGTCGATGAGCAACCCACTTCCCCTCCCTACTGGATGGTTAACCCGGAACTGCTCTGGCCAACCCTACTGGATGGTACAACACTGGCCAACAGAACACGGAGTGGGTATCACATGACCACCCAACATCAGAACAATTCACCTAGTAGAGGTTCAGCACCTGTGTAGTGTGGGTCACACTGATACCTAGAGCTCTGCCTAGGGAAACAGGTCATGTAGATCACGGAAGTAGGATATGATCTCGATACTCGGCTAGGGAAACTTCGCCCAGGCTCACCGGGGAACCGTACCATAGTAAGAACAGCCTCCTGGGTAGAGGATCGGTGTCCGCATAAAGTATTGGTCACACCTAATCCACAATAAACCTACAAGGGAACCCGAAGGGATGTGATTCTGAAAGCTCATAGTGATAAAGGAATAGGGGAACCCAAACAACTCCGCCGATCAATTCGTTGAGGACAAAACCTGGGGAAACCACTCAACTCTACTGGTCTAAACCATTGTTAACAGAGGGGCCCTCTGTGTCACAAGAGGTCAAAGGTATGTAAAGTAGAACACAACACACACATGGGTTCCACACGATGTGTTGCCCAATCTCCAAACCAAGCACACAAACGTTCTCATGTACTACAACATGTACCTCCAATAATTCTCAAATACTCCCAGAGTATACCACATTTCCATCCCAAAGGCTATCATGCACATGATGTCCAACGTTAACACAAAAAGGGAGAAAACATAATTTTGTCATACTCCTTCCTCCACTACCCTAACATGGCAAACCAAATATCTTCAAACATCAACTTTACTCACACGGGAGTGAACACAATAACACTCCAAGGGTTTGCTTACAAACACAGCAAGAAGAACCTCCACTGGAGCACCTTTCATGCTTCCACATTTAATGAGATCTCAAATGAGACTCTGAACATCCAAAAGGATCGTACCACTGTAATACTTGTGGAAAAACATGTGAGATATACTATTTACTGGCCTCCAACCGACATCTAACGTAAAAGTAGTTCAACACTGTTTTATGCCCGAACGATGTCCCGTGGTCCCGAGCCTCAGTCTCGAAAACAGTCGGGCACATCGCACCATTGCGATCCCCTCGGTAAAACACGTCAAATTTACTGCCCACTTGAGTGGAATGGATATCCAGAGAAAAATATGCATACCATTGTACCACACACGAGCGTCGCTTCATGGGACCTACATCTCGGTCCCGAAGCGCAACAAATGGATCACACCATTGTGATACTCTCAATAAAGTACACAAGATTGACTATCCACTTGTCTGAAACAGACCCTCGGTGATGAAGACAGAAATCACAGCCAACTCCCAAAACGGCCCTCATGGGCCCCGCACCATCGTGCAAAAATAATGCGGGCAGATTGCGCCATTGTAATTCACTCGACAAAACACACCAAATTAACTGCACGCATGCCCCAAACGGACGTCCGATGAAAGAGTTGTGAAATGATGCTCGCAGCTTAAAAGACGGGCAGTGGGTCACATGCCTAAACTCCAGTTTCAATGCCAAAAAACCCATTGTAAATCATCGTTTTCATCCAGGGTTGCAACGCCGCTGACAACGCTAAAAACAGACTTCAGATGTGTCTGTGCCGCCCAAAAAAAGAACCTTATGAAAAGCGGTAATTCAATTAACGGGTCTGTCACACCACCGAGTACCTCATCTTGGGAATTTAAAAATCCCCGACTCCATCTCAAAATGTTCTCCTCATTTCAAGGAACGTGTCGCTACTGACGGCACGTGAATCCGAAACCTGGTCTGCATTTTAGGATCGTTTAAAATTTCAAGATGAAAATAGGTGGGCCAGGGCAGTTCAGCCGGCCCACCTTGCACCTGGAATGGCCCGTGGTTCAACATGGCCCAGCTCGCCTCGCCCGGACCGGCTTAACCTGTTCCGTCTTGACTTCCACGGGACCCGCGTGTTTCGGGTCCCTGTCGCCAGCCGGGGTCCGACGACCCTGGTCTTCCGCCTCACCGACCGCATCACGCGCCCCCCCAACTGGTGCCCTGTCTTGCCCAGCCGCCATCCGGGAGCCCCTCCATCCGCGCCTCACCACTCCGCCGTCCAGGAGCCCCGCCGTCCGCGCCTCGCCACTCCGCCATCCAAGAGCCCCGCTGTCTGCGCCTCGGCGCTCTGCCGTCCGGGAGCCCCGCTCTTTCTAGCACCTTCGCTCATCCGGCTGCCTCCCGCAGCTGCACGTCTGCAGTCTGCCACGCCACCCTAAAGACCTGCCTCCGAGCCGGCCTTCCTGAACCCTCGCCGGATCACCCTGTTGGACAGACCAAATCCACCGGAAAAACCAAAAAAACTCGAAACATTGCTGGGCTGCTGCGGATGCCTTGGGACTTAGAATTAGAATCTGAAACATGCATCCGAAAGATCAGATCATAAACTACGCGATTATGGAATTCTATTGAAATTTGAACAGTGATTCGACGGATATAGTTGAACATTAAAGAAGGGTTCAGAAATTAAAATGCAAAAAGAAATCTCCTACCTTCATGGGAGTAGCCCGACGCTTCACGGTTGATCCGCACCTTGCCGTTGTCACCCCCATCTTTATCAGAGGAAGAGGAGGAGGAGGTTGACATGTAAGGGTTGAGGGAGAAGGTGGGTTTTGTCATGGGGTGTAATGAATATGGGGGAGAGGGAGAGGAGAGTTTAAGTAATCAAACTCTTTTTAATTAAAAACTCGACCCCTTAAAACACCCGCATCCAAAACCCCCGATGCGGTCATGATTAAACCTCCCCTAGAGTAAACACCACCTCTTGAGCACAACGAAGGTCTCAGAATTTTTTAATCTGAGGCCTTGTCCAAAAGTTATAAAACTCAACGCCCGATGCCGCTAAATTACGAAAACTCTCCTGGGGCCATTTTCCACAGAAAGGCCACGCCCGCGGAAATTACAACCATCCTAGTGTAAACGGCATGCTCCGTACTCAACGGTGCCCTCAGTTTTCCCATCCGAGCAACTGTTTAAGAGTTATTTTATTTATTTTTTGTTCCCAGTGTGAACACACTAAAATTTAATTCCACCCACACCGGGGCTTGGAATCGTACCCCGTCTGAAGGTGCTACTCTGGAATAACATCAAGAATATTCCAAAATCATTTAGGAAAAAACCAGGTTCTTACATCATTCCCTCCTTCAAGCTTTGCGTCCCCAAAAAGCAAAACCGGGGAACAAATCAGGGTACCTAGCACACACCTGGCTCTCCCGTAACCAGAAGAACTCTTGCACAGTCCTGCATCACCGCACACTGACCAAATGATTTGATTTGTTCACACATGATCTGCCCTTGCCAATGACGTGCATAGGAGCACACACACTTCTTCTTAGGTGAGTCATGTGGGATATTTCATGCACCCAAACTAGACTTTTGGTTTAGGGAAAGGTGGTAGGGGACCTCGCCATCCCTTCACATGGTCTCAAATGGCCCGAAGGCCCTCAGGGGAATCCCACATCCCCGGTCAAACCTCCATGTCGCATGTCGAGACTGAAATCACCGCTTTGACCTGAGATAATTCCTGGTTATTCCCTCCTTCAGAATATCTGTATGGTGAAACACCCATGGATATCTGGTCACGTAAGATTTCACAGTCGATGTCTCACATCCAGGACTCTAATACATGCTCTAAGAGCGATGTAGTCGACACCATCGACTAACGGAAAAGGTTGTACTCCTCCTACTCTACCAACACAGGGTTACACCCGACGCCCTGCGTCACCATGGTAACACCTCAAACAAGGAGCGGGGAAGAAAGCATTTCACATATAGAGTCTAACAATTATACTGAAAAAAGTAGAAGAACTGTAGAGCATAACTCTTATCACCTCATGCTTTGCAGGATCCTAGACATCCAAGGCTCGTGGCTGTCTGTGGTCCCAACTGTCAGCTCTTAGAGCCTGACATGGACCGCCTGGTGGTGATGGGAAGACCTCGTAATGTCGTCCCCCACTTCTAGCTCCCCCACTCCTCTACTAGCACCACCTCTCTGAGCACTACTCCGATCATGGCGCTACCTCTGCCCTGGTGGTGCACCTGCTGCCTTCCCGAATTTCTCAACATACATGGTCGGGCAGTCCCATGCCAAGTGACCTCACCCATCACAAGCATAGAACCGATGCTCTCTTGGCTTCCCTAGTTACCTCCGGCGCCACTGTGGTGTATGACCATGGCTCAGAGTCCACTCACAGAAGGGTCTCCTCAGCTGAGTCCCTACACTTTGTTTCCATAATGGTGCATGTCCATGTCTCCGAAACCGGAGGTGGGAATGCCACCTACGTCGAGGTTCTATCATCCGGTGCCTACTAGTTGCGGCAGAAGTCTCAGCTCTGTCGTTCCTACTGCCCCCACCAACTATAAAACATGACAAGAAGCTCTCTTTAAACAACACTTGCTCTAGTACCTCGGCATAAGTGGGGATGCACAGGGGTTTGATGATGACACAAATCTCTCTGCGGATACACTGCACGAACTTCCGCACTCGGAAGCCACCGTCATGGACCATGTCCGGCTAAAATTGTGCACGGTCCACAAACCTAGTCGCGTACTCTATCACCAACATCCCTTTCTATTGAAACTGTAGGAACTCCTGCATCTGAATGGAGCATAAGAAGGAGGGGTAAATCTCCTCACGAAATAGCATCTGAAATTCGTCCATGAAAGCGATGACTCATCGAGTAAATGAGTCACCGGACTCCACAAACGCCCAGCTGCTCCGTGGAAAAGGCGGGCGGCCAGGGACACCATTAGATATTCTGACATCTGCACAAGCCTGAAAAGGAAAATCACTGTCCCAAGCCAATCCTCTATTGCCTGAGGGTCTAGCTCACCACTAAACCTCAGTAGTCTCTGATGCTGGAACTCACGGAGCATGCTCAACCTGTGCTCAGGCTCAGTCTGCTATGCTGGAGTTGCATGCTAATCACTAGGTGGGGGTGCTGCTACCGGCCCACCCGGAGAAAGGGACTCGCATGATGTGTCCTGGACTAAGGCCTCATCGCTCACAGGGTCGTCGTCACGATCCAAAGCTGGTATCCTGGATGGCTGTCTTTGCGGAGGCATCCTGAATGTTATCAGGGAATACCGCGATCAGATGAGAATATATGAATACAACCGTAACTACAATGGCGAGCTGACTCAAGAAGGGCAGTCAAAGACTCAATCTATGTGATGTAAAAACCAATTTTCCCTGCAATGAGTGTCTCAGCATGCCGAGTCGACAGACTGGTTATCAGGGTCCTGGTGAATGACTATGTTGGCCGTCGCACCATCACTAGACTCTCGGGCCTGAGAGCCGCTCTTGAGACACATTGACACATTTTCGCTAGATCCCAACCAATTCCTTTTTATGGATGTCCGAACAAAATCCCAAGGAATGAACCACCTCTGATACCACTTTTTCATGACCCGACCCTACTCGGTCTCGAGCCACAACTACCCAAAGCCCGCCTCTATAGGCCAAGGGCTGGTGACAAGCGCCGAAGCCTAAACAACTCAGGGAGGCCTTTTCCTAAGTACCTGTACACATACACATAGCCCACATAATGAAATAGATCATAGTAAAAGAGAAAGTAAAGTACCAACTGCTATAATGAACCACAAAAAGCACATCGACCTCTAAACAGTACAAAGTGAGTGCTGAAGGTAAACTGAAAAGTAAAGGAAAAAACACATGCCCAACTGGAAAATTACCACAACCCACCAATAGGTAAACAAAAGTAAAACAGCTGGGAGAGTCCCACACCTGGAACCCGACTAAGACCACCATACACGGTCTATGCTCCCGAAATCCTAAAATCCGTTGAAGTCATGACTAACCTGTTTTTCGTCTGCAAGGGAACACCAATTAATGGCAATGACCAAGCATGTGTGAGTATAAAAATACTCAGTAGGATACCCCGAAGGCTCTAGGGAGATAAAAAGGAGGTACTGAAGAGTGATAAGTAGATCGAATAGGGAATAGTAAAGGAGTACAATAGAGAGAGTGCAGTAAAGAGTACAAATCAACCCAACAAGAGGAAGGAAGAAGACTTGTCCTATCATAACAAGCTCGAAACGGTGAGAAGATTAACTTCTAGTAGAGTCATTACTACCTATAGTAGGAGAGTAGACTCATCCGACCACGAGAATCTAGACAGAGAAAGCACATGGCATACCCCGTGCGTCTTCTCTTTTCTTGGAAGAAGAGTAGCCAAAACCCAAGGAGTGGGTACTGGAACATGGTATACATATATATATATATATTCTATGTCAAGAAACCCGAAAAATGTCGTAAGGGTATCTCCGTCCTATAGATCAGCCCAAGAAATTGAGTAGCCAACAGTACCAGAAGAAAACACCATCATTGCCCAAAAACTGACACATCTGCCCTGAACTATAAGTCAAGGGGCTCTATCACCACACCATGATATTATCTGCTTTGGGAAGCACTAACTAGCCCTCATGGTTTTAGTTCACATCACAAGGATGCGTCTCAGTTGGGAAAGCACCCCTCATCCTTGAGAGTTCAAGGGTATGTCACACCACACCACGTCACTGCTAAAGCTGTCACATCACTGACCCATAAAACCTAGGGTACCGCTCCAGAAGTCATGGAGAAAAACCACAGACTAGCCTAGTAGAAAGGACTGAGTCTGAATAAAGTTGTTGGGTAACCCACTGCCCCACCCCGCTGGAGGGTAAGCCCAAAGAGGTCATTGGGTAACCCACTGCCCAGCCCCTCTGGAGGGTAAACCCAAAGAGCTCATCGGGTAACCCACTACCTAGTCTCTAATGGAGGGTAAACCCTTAGATGTCATCGGGTAACCCACTACCCACCCCCGTTGAACAGTAAACCCTAAGAGGTCATTGGGTGACCCACTGCCCAGTCTCTACTGGATGGTAAACCCTAAGAGGTCGTCGGGTAACCCACTACCCAGTCTCTACTAGAGGGTAAACCCTAAGAGGTCATTGTGTAACCCACTGCCCAGTCTCTACTGGAGGGTAAACCCTAAATATTCAATGAGCAACCTACTGCCCAGCCTCGCTGGAGGGTAAACCCGAAAAAGTCGATGAGCAACCCACTGCCGAGCCCCGCTGGAGGGCAAACCCGAAGAAGTCGATGAGAAACCCAATGCCCAGCCCCACTGGAGGGTAAACCCGACGAATTCAATGAGAACCCCACTGCCTAGCCCCACTGGAGGGTAAACCCGAAACATCAATGGCCATCCCTACTAGATGGTACAACACTGGACAACAGAACACAAAGTGGGTATCGCGCAACCAACCAACTCTAGAACAATTCACCTAGTAGAGGTTCATCACCCATGTAGTGTGGGTCACGCCGATACCTGGGGCACTTCCAAGGGAAACACGTCATGGTAGATCATGGAAGGAGAATATGATCTCGATAATCGGCTTGGGAAACTGTGCCCAGGCTCATTCGGGCTCCGTACCCTACTGGAAACTACAAACTGGGTAGAGGATCGGTGTCCCAGTAAATTATTGGTCGCACTGAATCCACAATAACCCTACCAAGGAACCCGAAAGAACGTGATTCTGAAAGCTCACTGGGCTAATGGAACAGGGGAACCAAACAACTCTGCCGATCAAACTGTCTAGAACAAAACCAGGGGAAACCACTCAACCCTGATGAGATAAACTAACGTTAACAGAGGGACCCTCTGTGTCACAAGAGGTCAAAGGTACATAAAGTAGAACCCGACACGCACATGGGGCCCACGTGACGTGTGGCCTTATCTCCAGACAAAGCACACAAACGTTCTCATATACTATAACATGTACCTCTAAGCATCCTCAAATACTCTTAGAGTATACCAAATTCCCAGCCCTAAGGATATCATGCACACAATGTCCAACATCAACACAAAAAGGAGAAAATGTAATTTCACCAACCTTATTCCTCCACGACCCTAGCATGGCCAACTACATCTCTTCGAACGTCAACTTCACTCACATGGGAGTGAATGCAATAAAACTCCAAGGGTTCGATTCTAAACACATCAAGAAGAACAGCCACCAGAGCACCTTTCATGCTTCCACATTTAATGAGATCTCAAGTGAGACTCTGCAAATCCAATCAATCATACCATTGTAATCCTCACCAAAAAACATGTGATATAGACTATTTACTCACCTCCAATAGACATCCGATGTAAAAGTCGTTCAACATTGCTTTATGCCCGAATGGCGTCTCGTGGTCCTAAGCCTTGGTCCCGAAAATAGTCGGGTGCATCACACCATTGCGATGCCCTGAGGAAAATACTTCAAATTGACTGCTCACTTGAGTGGAATGGATATCTAGAGAAAAAGATGCATAATGTTGTACTGCACACGAGCGGTGCTTCTTGGGACCCCCATCTCAGTCCCGAAGCGCAACGAATGGATCACACCATTGAGATCCTCTAGAAAAAGTACAGAATATTAAATATCCACTTGTTTGAAACAGAAACCCAGTAAAAATGATAGAAATCACCACCAACTCCCAAAACGGCCCCCATGGAGCCCACAACATCATGCAAAATTAAAGTGGGAAGATTGCGCCATTGTAATGCCCTTGAAAAAACACTCAGAATCGACTGCTCACACCACCCAATTGGACGTCTGATGAGAAAGTTGTGAAATGTTTCTCATACCTTAAAAGACGGGTCGTGGGGCCCACACCACAACTCCAGTTTCAATGCCAGAAAACCCCTTAGAAATCATTGTCTCGATGCCAAGGTCACAACGCCACTGACAACGCTCAAAACCAACTCCGGATGTGTCTGCGCCGCACAAAACAAGAACCTCGGGAAAAGCACTAATTCACTTAATAGGCATGTAACGCCATCGATCCCCTCGTCTTGGGAATTTAAAAATCCTTGAGACCATTTCAAAATGTTCTCCTCATTTCAAAGAACTCATCGCGGCTGATGGCATGTGAATCCGACACCTGGTCCAAATTTTAGGATTGTTTAAAATTTTAAGACGAAAATAGGTGGGCCGGGCCGGTTCGGCAGGCCCCCCAAGTGCCTGGACCGACCCGCGGTTCACCGCGGGCCAACTCGCCTCCCCCGGACCGGCTTAAGCCGGTTCCGCTTGACTGTCACAAGAACCGTGTGTTGCGGGTCCCTATCTCCAGCCGGGGTCTGACGACCCTTGTCCTCCGCCTCGCTGACCGCGTCACACGCCCCCAGCCGGCGCCTCATCTTGCCCAACTGCCGTCTAGGAGCCTCACTGTCTGCGCCTCACCGCTCCACTGTCTAGAAGCCTCGCCCCCTGTCCTTGCCGCTCTTCCATCTGGGAGCCCCGCTTCTACTGGTGCCTCCGCTCACCCGGCTGGCTCTCGCATCCGCTCGTCTGCAGTCGGTCGCGCCACCCTGAAGACCCGCCGTCGAGCCGGCCCGTCTGAACCCTCGTCGAGCCGCCCAACCGGACCGGCCAGATCTACCGAAGACAACAAAAAACATGAAAATTTTTCGGGCCGCTGCGGACGCCTCGAGACTCGGTATATGAATCCAAAATATGCATTGGAAAGATAAGATCATAAACTAGACGATTATGGTCTTCACTTGAAATTTGAACAGAGATTCGACACATACAGTTGAACTTGAAAGAAGGGTTCTGAAATTAAAACGGAAAACGAAATCTCCTACCTACAGGGGTGTAGCCCGATGCTTCATGGTCGATCCGCACCTCACCGTTGTCACCCCCGTCTTGAAAGGAGGAAGTGGATGAAGAGGTTGAGAGGAAAGGGTTGAAGGAGAAGGTGGGTTTCGTCAGGGGGTGGAATGAGTATGGGGGAGAGGGAGAGGAGATTTTAAGTAATTAATCTCTTTTTAATTAAAAAATCGACCCCCAAAAACACCCGTGTGCAAAACCCCTGACGCGGTCAAAATTATTTTTACCCTAGAGTAAACACCACCTCTCGAGCACAATGTAAGTCTTGGAATTTTAATCCGATTCCCTGTTAAAAAGTTTTAAAACTCAACGCCCAATGACACTAAATTATGAAAACGCCCCTGGGGCCATTTTCCACAGAAGGGCCATGCTTGCAAAAATTACACCCCTCCTAGTGTAAAAGGAATGCTACATACTCAACGGTACCCTCAATTTTCCCATCCAAGCAATTGTTTAAGAGTTATTGCATTTATTTTTCATTCCCAGTGTGAACACACTAAAAATTTAATTCCGGCCACACCAGTGCTCAGAATCGTACGCCGTCTGATGGCACTGCTCTGGAAGAACATCAAGAATATTACAAAGTTTTTTATGGGAAAAAGGTTCTTAAATATGTATTTGTGATAATGTTTTATTCAGATATTATTTCCTGAGTTCTTTCGTTGGGGATCATTATTTTTAAATACCTTACTGATGAGACTTTCTAGAAGATTTGGGTTCTTGACGAAGAATTGTGATGGGTTCTATCAATGTCTCTTTCAGAGTTGTTAAATGACCACATCTGGTAAGGAGTGGGAGTTATAAGAACATGTATTGGGATCATTGTCTTCTTTGGTTGTTTTTAATGTAAAATAATTTCCACATATACATCCAAGGCATTTATTGTTTTTAATTATAATCCCTCTTTCTCAAATTTTCCAAAAACATAACATAGTTTTTGTCTATTGGTACATAACTATATATTATATAAGTGGAATCATTACACCGAGAAGAATTAATGTCAACCATAAAATCATGATAGTGTTTTTGAAATCATTAGAGGCCTCTATTTTCCCTTTTTCCAATTCTTATTTCATATTTTAATTTTTTTCGATAGGTGATATTTGATATGTGTTTTTGGGATTCTATTTGATTCATTATCATTTGAAGAGTGAGCATTTTTATTTGGTAATTTATCAAGGTGTATTTGATTGAATCTTGGTGATCATGCCTTCTTGTCATTTTGTTAATCAACTACATTATTGAAATTCTAAATATTGGGGAGATCTGTAATTGATCTCTATAACTTGGTCTTATATTTATATAGTTTGGGTGTGATTGGGGTTTTCAATAGTTTTTATGATCTATTAAGGATTTATTCTTTCTATTGGTTTGATTGTTTATCAAATTTTCTTTTTTAATAAATTAATGGATTTAGGGGTGATGAAAGAAATATATTTGGGAGTACTATCACACCACAGACCACTTTTTTACTTTTTTTTCATTTTTAATATTTTCATTTTTATATAATTTTTTGGCTGAATAATAATTATTATTTTTTGTATTTTGTTCCATTTTTATGGAGCACAGTTAGCGAAAAAAGTTAGTATAAACTAAGCGTAAACTTTTCAAGAGTTTTGAAATATTGACTGAATTTTTTCAATGGTTGTTATTGGGATTTCTTATCTTATCAATCCAACCATGTTGTGGCCATTTGTTATCCAGTAATGTGTTACTTATTTTTACATGGATTTGTAAACTATAAATCCAAACAATGTGACTTACACATAATTATACGACATGAGATACCTAAACTATCATTCCATGAAATATATCCAAAATATCCTTTTCCTCTATTCACTCAATCTTAATGTACAAAGAGGCCTAGGGCTTGACCCCCATGCTACTACCATTGATTTTGAGGGATTTATTCCTTTATTATTTGTGTTCTTTAATAGATAAGGCCCTATATTTCTTTTACTTTCCCCTTTCCCTAGTTTTCCATCCCTCTCTCACTCTATTTCCTTCTTAACCAAACCCTAAAGATGGATTTCAACCTAATTTTCTTTAGTTATGGATGTTATAGTGTTGATGACATGTATTTGATTTTATTATCCCCATTTCTAAATTATTTATTACATCCACAATCTATTTGAGGTATGTTGTTTTGTGTTTTTTTCACAAACCATATATTCTCAAGCCTTACAAAAAAATTTATATAAAATGAGGGTTATTTTGTTATATCAGTGTGGGAATATAAATTAATTGTTAATGGTTATTATTTATTACTTTTTTAAGGAAATGAGAATATTCAATGTGTTTGATAAGATTTATAAAGGGGTTTTAATATTTTTTTATTAATTTTTTAAATATTATCTGTATTGTTGATAGTGTTATATGATTTTTATGACGGATTGAGGTGTTCTTTTCTTCATTTTATTATGTCTTCAAGAGTCTCGTTGATTTATCTAATTGATCCCTTAGTATTGATAAGGGTCTTAAATTGTGTTTTCTTGTTTGTTACATAGTCTCTTCCTATGAATGTTGATGTATATATGTGAATATATATGAACTTATATATGTATGAATTAATATACATATATTGGTGTATATAAATATATGTAAATATATATAATTTCAGATGATGACTTTATTTACATTTGAGTTCTTATATTTTCATATGGTTGTCAAAGAGACTTCCAAAATTTGTTTTCAAATTAGACCCTCTCAATTAATTACTTTGTCACATTAGGATATTTATAACGAGTTTTGTAGTTTCATTACTTTTTAAATGTTTTTTAAAAGGAATTTTTGAAAGATGATACTAATTTTAAATGTAAGGCCTATATGGAACTTGGATAAAATTATTTTAAACAATCTTTTGGATTTTAATATGGCTCCAAACAAAGAATTATTTTCCATGAAATATATTACTAGTAAAAAATGGTTAAGGGTTGATTACTACCTTTAAAATGATTCTCAAAAACTATGTACCTCTCTAGAAGCACTATATTTTAAGTTGGTATTTTACATGGGTAGGTGTTGGGGGCTGGGCTGAGCATATGTTACATTTTAATGATGAATTTTTATTGACATGTATTGTGTAAAGGGAACCTCACCTCCCATTACTATTACTATCATGTGATCTTAGGTGCATTAGTGATGGATGATAGTCATTTTTAACTAGTATTGATGATATGTAATATATCCCTTATGGTTTTAGAAACCATATGGGGATGTGACACATATGAGGCTAGGTGAGAGAAATCAGGTGGTTATAGAATTAGGAACTTCATGAATATTCTTACAAACAGTTCTGACTCAATTATGCCTTGGGAATCCTCATGGGATGCTTAGGAATTTTCAATGATATAATTTTACTTATTTAATTATATTTTCTGTAACATCCCATGTAAGTAATTAATAATATATTTTCTTATCTTTGTCTATTTATGAATAAGATTGTGTTTTAGAGGCTTAAAATGAGAATAAATCCAATCTTAAGCATGAAATACACTAATATTGTTTTACTGCCTTTTGATGGCAGACCATTTTTTAAATCAAAATTTTGAAAATTTTATAAGATATATTTTTCAAAATAAACATATTCTTTATTATTGGTACATTTAAATTAACTTTGGGTAAATGTTTGGTATTTTTCTGACAATGTTCATTTTTTAATGAATAGTGAAAAATACTGCATTTTACATCAAAACTACTTTTTGATCTAATTTAATTATATGGTTAGATTACCTTTTTAATTGGTATTAAAGTGTAATTTGAATATATTTTTACCATTTAATCTAATGGTGGTCATTATGAATAATTTCACTTTGGAATTGGGCATAAATTAATGTCAAACTTTTCATAGAAATTGTTTCAAAAAAACCCACTATTTGTTTTGACAACGGGAATTATTTTTAAATTAATTATTGAAATTTATGTGTATGGAATTTGGTAAAATGGATTACATATTTGGAATCATAATTTTCAATTTATGTAATCAAGACTCTTTTGATTTTGAACATTATGAATAGTAACGAAGATAATTATCAATAATTATCTTGATTAATGAGTAATCGGGTAGTTAAGTATAATAAAATAATATCATAATAATAAAAACTGACACCAACATGTGTCCTAATTCTACTGGTTGTCTCATGGCCTACCATGGGATGCCTTGTCCCGAACTTGGAGACCCCATGGAATCACTTTTGTGTGAAAGTGACTTTTTATCTTTTTTTTAAAGAAAGTAAATATAACAATGAATGTATCACCTGAGTAAAACATTTTTAATTTTGCCTATATAGATGATATTATGGACTATAAATATTAATTATAAATATAAAAAGATTTCATACATCATAGTATTTTTTTCATAATTTTTAGACATTAAATAAATTAAATTATTTATGACATTACGATGATGCAACGATTACCCTATTAATAAAGGATTTAAATAAAATGAAAAGATAATGTTAAAACTATAACATAAAATTTTTCAAGACCTATTGGATGAGTATATTTCGAACCCTTATCACCGTATACTCATAATACATCGATGTGGGACCTTTAAAATCCGAAACCAATTTGAAAATACCGTAACATTTTGTAACATTCCAAGAGTGCCCCTCCTATCCTCTTATAAAAGGCCCCCACCTCTACCTCCTTACCCACACATTCAAAGCCTTTGGGTCTGCCAAACCATTCCCATTTTGTCTCTCCAAATCCCTCTCTAACTACTAGAAGCCTCACCTTGGGCAGAAGGCTTCCCAAGGAAGCCTTTGAACTCAAATCAAAGAGAGTTACCCGATTTTAAGGTAATGTCTTCTCTTGTGTTCTTATGTTTTATTTTGCTTCTCCAACCCCCTAAACACTTTTTATTCATTTAAATTGTAACAACACCAGTATCTTCCATATACTAAGATGTTTTTATAAGAATTATTCTAGATACACTTACACACACCTACATCTAATGGTTAAATAACATATTGTTTCCGTGGATGGCAAATTTCTACCTCACGAAACGATGATTGTTCAATATTATTTTAACACCTTCAAAGGTGGACATTAAGATGAAAATATATTTATATATGATATATAATATGTTTATGTTCTACTTAAACTACTGTATTTTTCATTTATGGCATACCTTTATGGATACCATTATGGGTAAACGCTATATCTTCATTTTAGGAAGTGCGGACTACCACCCCCTCAAAGTGATTTGGTTCGTTAATTCCATATGTGGGATGTATAAAGGATATAATTAATGATATTATATATGATATTATAATGGAATTATAATATACCTTTATATCATTTTGATTCCACTCCATAAAATATTAAATAGAAATGAAAGTAGCGTTCATGCGTACGTACGGCTTACCGTCTCCATGAACAGTGTATTTCATTTCTTACCACTAAACATTATGTAATATTATAAATGCATGTATATACTGGATATATATGATATATATGATATCTATGATATCTAAATCATTATTATAACTCTGTATATAATGGATACATGAACAACTTGTAATTATAAAGAGTTTATTTTTGACTCAAGTACCAATGATCGTTAAAACGACCTTTATTAACTTAAATAATTACATAGTGTTCATGACATGGTAATAAGTGATATAAAAGGAATAATGAACTTGAAAATGGTTATTATGCAATAAGAAATTAACTCAAGTTTATTATTCAGGAGATTAAAGAACGATCGAGTCAAGTCGGACCCGAGGTAAGGGACTTCGTCTCAATCTCCTTTCATTGAGGCATATTATGTTTTATAGACAACATTCTTTTATACGTTGTATAAACCCCTTTTACTTTTACGTTTATTCAAAATGAATCTTTTTTATATGAAGCATTTACTAAACGACAAAAGGGAATGTTTTTTTGTCGTACGTATGCGGTGACAACGACTTCTTCACCGCCGTGACCATTATTTGAGTTTCGACTTCCTCTACAAGCCATAATTTTTATTTAAAGAAAAATAAATACCATGTTTTTCTTTTCTTTTATTTTGGTATTGAAAATGGTTTTCATAATGTTTTTATATCAATGTGTTGTATTGATATCTTGTGATTGAAAGGTGGAAATGTTATGTTTCCTTTATGCATGTTTTATGTGATACGATTATGTTGTGGTTCTTGGGCATTATTATGAAGACGGGTGGTTCCGTGAGAAACTAAGGGAAGGTGATCCCGATATTGCTCTCCAATTCATTTGGTAACATGAAGGAGTTAAACGTTAAGGTTTTTTCGAAGAGATTTAGGGAGTATTCTGTGATGGGTATTCCAACCGTAACCAAGAGGGTTACACCCTATGTAATACTGTTATGAATGCCTCAGGTTACCTTTATGTCTTATGATTTCTATGATTTATTCATGATTTGACGAGTTATGTTAATGTTCTTATGTTTTATGGGTAAATTATGATTTCATTCTTATGTATATATGAACTCAAGTTTCCTTTCCACATTTTTATAACCCTTACTGAGCTTTTTATGCTCTTCCGAATTTTTTGAAATTTTTTTCATAGGTCAAGGGAATGGTACATGATATGATGATAGTGTCAAGGAAGTGTCAAGAAATAATCCATGTTTTATTTTAAATATGTTTCCGTTGATGGGAAAAATCAATTCTGTCTTTTATGTAACCACTTTGTTTAAATGTGGAATGTAATGAAAGTTTTATGATATAATTATCTAAACCTCTAAACCTGAAAAGATCCTCAATGTGTAATCTTGTAATAACTCAAGATTATGTAAGGTTTAAGGTCGGGGCCTTATAGTTGGTATCAGAGGTCGGTTTAGATAACTTTAGGAGTTAGAATTCTATTAAATGATTATCCAAAAATATTTTTTTATGGTCAAATTTAAATGATATAGCATTTGAATATTACCATGTTGCTTCATCTAAGACATGTTTCTTCATAATGATTTTCCATAGAGGAAATAGGGAAGCAGTTCTAGGAAGGCATACAGAAGGAAATAACCTTCTGAATCAGCATTCGGAGATGGTTGGAATTGGAACTGAACAGTTTATTGCAGTAATGGCACAGTTGACTCAAGCGATAAATGGTGGTGGAATCCATGCACGAGATCAGCCAGATCAACCATAGAGGAATATGTCATTGGTGGAACATTTCATGAGGGAACATCCCCCATCATTCAGAGGATCATCTGACCCTGTGCTAGCTGAAGGGTGGATTAAAGCACGAGAGAAGATTATCGATGTCATGGGGTGTTAAGACAATCAAAAGGTTAGTCTTTCTATTTACCGTTTGGAGGGTGAAGCAGATCAGAGGTGGTCGATGGTTAAAAATATCAGGGACGCTGATGAGATTGATGCTCTCGACTGAAAGGAATTCAAAGGTATTTTTCTTGAGAAGTATTTTCCTAAGGCTCTTCGACTTAGGATGGAAAAACAATTCCTGGAATCTAGGAAAAAAGAAGACTTAGTGGCTGCCTATGAAGAAAGGTTCACTCGATTGGCAAGGTATGCTCCAAATTTTATCCGAGACCTTGATAGTAAAATCAATCATTTTTACTTCGGATAAATGCCAAAATATCGAATGGTTTTAGCTTCTCGTGAGTTCAAAAGTTATGAAAAGCTTGTTTGATGTGCTGAGAAGGTGGAAATGGAGTTTGCTGATGATCAAGTGTTCTATAACAACCAACAAATGAATAGAATGAGGTGGCGGGAGAAAGGAATGAATTCTTCAAAAAGGTCGGATGGTAAGAATACTAAGTTTCCAGTTTGTGATAAATGTGGTAAAAGGCATGCTAGGGAATGTCTCTTGAACTCTGGGAAGTGCTACCGATGTGGTAAGATGGGACATAAGGCTCGTAATTGCATTGAAAAAGATCAAGGTGATGGTAAGTGCAAATTTGATTTGTAGTTAGTGAAATGTTTTAAGTGCAATGAGATGGGTCACTATGAAAATGAGTGTCCGAAAAAGAGCTCGAGTGATGGGAAGTAATTAGACTACAAGAAGAAATGGGTCCTGAAATCCTTTGCAACTACTTCAGCAGATGTCGGGCCATCAAATGATGTTGTATCAGGTACTTTGTTTTTTCAGATTATGCCAGTGTGTTGTTTGATTTAGGGTATACACATTCTTTCATCTCTGAAACCTGTTCTAGTAAACTGGGAATACCATCTCAAGAAATGACTCCTGAACTTGTGGTAAAAACACCTGGGGGAAATGTTGAGGCAAAAAGAATTTATAAGAATCTTCCTATCCTTATCCGTGGAAATAACCTACTTGCAAACCTTATTGTTTTACCTCTAGTAGAGTTTGATGTTATCCTGGGTATGGATTGGCTCTCTATTTACCATGCTAAGATTGACTGTAGAGCTAAAGAAGTTTATTTTCAGAAATACTTTTAGTTTGTGTACAAGAATGAACCCGTACTATTGATAACATATCAAGAGGCTGAGAAAATTATAAAATATGGAAATGAATGTTACCTTGCACACATCGTTGAAAATAAAGGAATTGTTTAGATTAATGATGTGTTAGTGGTAAATGAGTATCCTGATGTTTTTCTTGATGAGTTTCCTGGAATAATACCAGATCGAGAAGTTGAGTTTACTGTTGACTTAGTTCCTGATGCTAAGCCAATTTCAAAACCCCCTTATCGAATGTCTCAAATTGAACTTTTAGAGTTGAAGGAGCAATTGCGATATTTATTAGAGAAAGGATTCATTTGACCTAGCACATCACCATGGGGTGATCTTGTTTTATTTGTTAAAAAGAAAGATCGTTCAATGATACATTGCATTGATTATAGAGTCTTGAATAACATCACAGTTAAGAACAAATATCCTTTTCCTCATATCGATGATTTGTTTGATCAGCTCCAGGGAGCTCAGTATTTTTTAAATATTGACCTGAGATCGGGGTACCATCAGTTGAAGGTAAAGGAAGCATATGTTCTGAAGATCGCGTTTCGTACAAGATATGGCTATTATGAATTTGTAGTAATGCCTTTTGGGCTAACCAATGCACCTGCTATATTCATGGAATTAATGAATAGAATTTTCCATGAGTTATTGGATAAGTTTGTGGTTGTTTTCATTGATGATATTTTGGTGTTTTCTAAAAGTAAAGAAGAGCATCAAAGACATTTAAGGGTTTTTTTTAAAACCTTGAATGAAAATAAAATGTATGGGAAATTCAGAAAGTGTGAGTTTTGTTTTCAACAAATTTCTTTCCTTGGTCACATTTTTTCTAACGATGGGATAACTGCTGATCCGGCAAAAACACAGGTTGTTGAAGAATGGCCAAGACCCACAAATGTAACTGAGATTCGTAGCTTCCTTGGTTTGGCAGGATATTACCAATGGTTTGATAGAAATTTTTCACGGTTATATAGTCCAATGAATAATCTAACTCGGAAGGGTGTTAAGTTTATCTGGACAAAAGAATGTGATGATTGTTTTCAGGAACTGAAAAGAGGATTTGTGACTGTTCCAGTTTTGGAACTACCTTCCAGGAATTGTTAGTTTGTTATATACAATGATGCTTCATTGAAAGGACATGGTTGCGTCGTAATGCAGAATGATCAGGTAATTGCTTATGCTTCACGGCAGTTGAAAACTAATGAGATAAATTACCCTACACATGATTTGGAATTTGCTGCTGTTGTTTTTTTCTTTAAAAATTTGGAGGCCGAATTTGTATGGTGTAAAGTGTGAAATATATACTGATCATAAAATTTTAAAGTATATATTCACTCAGAATGAATTGAACATGCGATAGAGGAGATGGCTAGAATTAATTAAGGATTATGATTGAACAATTCATTACCATCCAGGAAAAGAAAATAATGTGAATGATGCTTTGAGTCGAAAAAGTAATGCTTCATTAACAATGTTGCTTTTGGAATGTGATCCTTTGCTTAATGATTTGATGAACTTTGGCATAAATGTTCTTGGTTTAGGATGTCCTTCTATTTTGTTTCAGGTATCAGTGAGATCATCTCTATCAGACAGAATCAAGCAAGCACAAAATCAAGACAGTGAGTTGCAGAAAAAGGTAGAGCTGGTTCAGAAGGGTAAGTTGCCAGAATTCAACATTGATAATGATTTTGTTTTGAAATTTTGGAAGAGATTGTGTGTGCCTTTTGATTCATAGTTGAAGAGAGAGTTGTTATGTGAAGCTCATAGTTCTTCGTTTTCAGTTCATCCTGGCAGTACTAAGATGTATAGAGATCTTCGGGAGTATTACTGGTGGGACGGAATGAAAAGGTATATTGCTGATTTTACAATGAAGTGTTTGACTTGTCAACATGTTAAAGCAGAGGGAAGTCACCGAAAGGGATGCTTCAGCCTTTACCAGTGCCAGAGTGGAAATGGGAAAATATATCCATGGAATTCGTTGTGGGATTACCGAAGACACCCCAAGGTAATAATGTAATCTGGGTTATTGTTGATCGCTTGACTAATTATGCTCATTTACTTTCTATAAGAGATACCTTTTCCCAAGATCAACATTCCCATTTGTAACTCAAAGAGATAGTCAGGTTATATGGAGTTCCCCTCTCTATTGTATCTGATCATGATCCCAGGTTTACATCTAACTTTTGGAAAGGCCTTCAGAAGTCGTTGGGTAATGAATTAAATTTTAGTACAGCTTTTCATCCTCAATCAGATGGGCAGTCAGAATGAACAATTCAGACTATGTATGGTATGATACGATCTTTTTCGATGGATTATCAGGGAAGTTGGGACCAACATCTTTCTTTGGTTGAGTTTTCTTATAATAACAGTTTTCATTCTAGTATACAGATGGCACCATTTGAGGCGTTATTTGGGAAGCGGTGTCTAACTCCAGCTTTCTGGGATGATGTGGGTGAAAGGAAGCTGATGGGACCAGAATTGGTAGAGGAGTTGTCAGAAAAAGTTCAGATGATACAGAAACACATGAGAACTGCTCTGAGTAGGAAGAAGAGTTATGCAGATAACCGGAGGAAGGATCTCTCTTTTGAGGTAGGTGATCATCTTTTTTCAAAGTCTCACAATGGAAAAGTGTGATGCGATTTGTTAGGAAAGGAAAACTGAGTCTAAGGTTCATTAGACCGTATGAAATTCTAGAGAGAGTAGGATCAGTTGCTTACCGAGTGGCTTTACCTCCGATTTTATCTCAGGTACACAATGTTTTTCATGTTTCGATGTTGAGAAAGTATAGGCCATATCCATCTCATGTTTTGAGTCCAAAGGTATTTCACCTAGAAGAGAACCTATCTTATGAGGAACAACCAGTCCAGATTCTTGACAACAGGGAGCAAGTTTTATGGAATAAGGTGATTCATTAGGTATTGGTTTTGTGGAAAACCACATGATTGAAGAGGCAACATGGGAATCTGAAAATGCAATGAGGGCTAAATACCCCCACTTATTCGATAAGTAAATAAATTGCGGGGACACAATTTTCTAAAGGGGGGAAGGATGTAAAATCCCAAGTAAGTAATTAATAATAGATTTTTTATCTATGTCTATTTATGAATAAGATAGTGTTTTAGAGGCTTAAAATGAGAATAAATCCAATCTTAAGCATGGAATACACTAATATTGTTTTACTGCCTTTTGATGGAAAACCATTTTAAAATAAAACTTTTGACAATATTATAAGATCTATTTGTTAAAATAAACTTATTTTTTATGATTGGTACATTGAAATTTAATTTGGGTATATTTTTGGTATTTTTCTGACAATGTTTATTTTTTAATGAATAGTGAAAAATACTGCATTTTACATCAAAACCTCTTTTTCATCCAATTTAATTATATGGTTAGATTATCTATTTAATTGGTATTAAAGTGTAATTTTAATATATTTTTAACATTTAATACATTGGTGGTAATTACGAATAATTTCACTTTGGAATTGGGCATAAATTAATGCCAAACTTTTCATAGAAATTGTTTCAAAAAAATCCGCTATTTGTTTTGACAATGGGAATTATTTTTAAATTAATTATTGAAATTTATGTGTTTGTAATTTGGTAAAATGGATTAAATATTTGGAATCATAAGGTCCAAATTATGTAATCAAGACTCTTTTGATTTTGGATATTATGAATAGTGACGATGGTAATTATCTTTAATTATCTTGATTAATGAGTAATCGGGTAGTTAAGGATAATAAAATAATATCATAATAATAAAAAATGACACCAAAATGTGTCCAAATGATACTGGTTGTCTCATGGCCGACCATGGGATGAATTTTTCCAAACTTGGGGACCCCATGAAATCACTTTTTTGTGAATGTGACTTTTTATCTTTTTATTTTTTAAAGAAAGTAAATATAACAATGAATGTATCACCTGAGTAAAACATTTTTAATTTTGTCTACATAGATGATATTATGGACTATAAACATTAATTTGAATGCTAAAATTATTTCATACATAATAGTATTTTTTCATAATTTTTAGACATTAACTAAATTAAATTATTTAGGACATCATGATGATGCAACGATTACCCCATTAATAAAGGATTTAAATAAAATGAAAAGATAATGTTAAAACTATAACATAAACATGTAAAAGACCTCTTTGATAAGTATATTTCAATACCTTTTCACCTTATACTCATAATATATCAATGTGGGACCTTTAAAATCCGAAACCCATTTGAAAATAAGGTAACATTTTGTAACTTTCCAAGAGTGCCCCTCCTCTCCTCTTATAAAAGTCCCCCATCTCTACCTCCTTACCCACACTTTAAAAGCCTTTGTCTCGGCCACAACCTGCCCATTTTGTCTCTCCACATCCCTCTCTAACTCATATAAGCCTCACTTTGGGCATAAGTCTTCCCAAGGAAGCCTTTGACCTCAAATCAAAGAGAGTTACCCGATTTTAAGGTAATGTCTTCTCTTGTGTTCTTATGTTTTATTTTGCTTCTCCAACCCCCTAAACTCTTTTTATTCATTTATATTGTAACAACACCAGTATATTACATATACTATTATATTTTTATAAGAAGTATTCGAGCTACACTTACACACACCTACATCTAATGGTTAAAGAACATACTGTTTCCGTGGATGGTGAATTTCTGCCTCACGAAACGATGATTATTCAATATTCTTTTAACACCTTCAAAGGAGGCCATTAAGATGACACTATATTTATATATGATATATTATATGTTTATGTTTTACTTATTCTTCTTTATTTTTCATTTATGGCATACCATTATGGTTACCATTATGGGTAAACACGATATCTTCATTTTAGGAAGTGCGAACTACCGCCCCGTCAAAGTGATTTGATTCGTTAATGCCATATGTGGGACCTATAAAGGATTTAATTATTGATATTATATATGATATTATACTGGAATTATAATATACCTTTATATCATTATTATTCTATTCCATAAAATACGAAATAGAAATGAATGTAGCATTCATCCGTATGTACGGCTTACCGTCTCCATGAACGGTGCATTTCATTTCTTACCTCTAAACTTTATGTAATATTATAAATGCATGTATATACTGGATATATATGTCATATATGATATCTAAATCATCATTATAACTCTGGATATAATGGATACATGAACAACTTGTAATTATAATGTTTTTATTTTTGACTCAAGTACCAATGATCGTTAAAACGACCGTTATTAACTTAAATAATTACATAGTGTTCATGAAATCATAATAAGTGATATAAAATGAATAATGAACTTGAAAAAGGTTATTAAGAAAGAAGAAATTAACTCAAGTTTATTATTCAGGAGATTAAAGAATGATCGAGTCAAGTCAGACCCGAGGTAAGAGACTTCGTCTCAATCTTCTTTCATTGAGGCATATTATGTTTTATACACAACTTTCTTTTATGTGGTGTATAAACCCCTTTGAATTTTACGTTTATTCAAAAGGAATAATTTTTATACGAAGTTTTCACTAAATGAAAAAAGTGAATGTTTTTTTGTCATATGTATGCGGCGACAACGACTTCTTCACCGCCGTGACCATTATTTGAGTTTCGGCTTCCTCTACAAGCCATAATTTTTATTTAAAGAAAAATAAATACCATGTTTTACTTTCTTTTATTTTGTTATTGAAAATGGTTTTCATAATGTTTTTATATCAATGTGTTGTATTGATATCTTGTGATTGAAAGATGGAAATGTTATGTTTCCTTTATGCATGTTTTATGTGATACGATTATGTTGTGGTTCTTGGGAATTATTATGAAGACGGGTGGTTCTGTGATAAACCAAGGGTGGGTGAGCCTGATATAGCTCTCCAATGCATTGGGTAATGTGAAGGAGTTAAACATTAAGGTTTATCCGAAGAGTTTTAGGGAATATTCCGTGATGGGTATTCCAAACGTAACCAAGAGGGCTACTCCCTACGTAAGAATGTTATGAATGCCTCATGTTAACTTTATGTCTTATGATTTCAATGATTTATTCATGATTTGATGATGTATGTTAATGTTCTTATGTTTTATGGGTAAAGTATGATTTCATTCTTTTGTATATATGAACTCATGTTTCCTTTCCACATTTTTATAACCTTTACTGAGCTTTTTATGCTCATCCCATGTTATTGAAATGTTTTTCACAGGTCAAGGGAATGTTACATGATATGATGATAGTGTAAAGGAAGTGTCAAGAAAGAATCCATGTTTTATTTTAAATATGTTTCCATTGATGGGAAAAATGAATTCTTCCTTTTTTATAACCACTTTGTTTAAATGTGGAATGTAATGAAAGTTTTATGATCTAATTCTCTAAAACTCTAAACCTGAAAAGATCCTCAATGTGTAATCATGTAATAACTCAAGATTAAGTAAGTTTTAAGGCCGTGGGCTTATATTTACTATGTTTGGTTACATTAATACCCCATTACTTTATGGATGAATTTTCATTTTATGTTCTTACTTCCTTTTAGGATTCTATTTTTTGTTGATATTTTCTTATATAGATATTATGAGGTTCTTTTTTATTGGGTTAGGATTGTTTTAAAATAGAATATTAAATGGTTCATATAAAAAGTTATATTTTTAAAAAGTATTTTCTTAAATGTTTCCTTAAAAAATGTTATGAGTTCTAAATATGGTTAATTCAGAAAGGCTCTTGATCATCTTTCCATGAAATATTAAACAATATTTTCTATTTTTATTTTAAACAAAATTTATTGGTATTTTTTAGGAATGTAAATTTATAGACTCTCCAGTGATTCCCTTCCAAGATTTGTTTTTTTCACAATCAACCTATTCCACTCAACATTCATAGAACCAAGATTTTTTTGTAGGTTTCAGGTTTTTTCTAGGATTTCCCACAGAGTTGGTTTGTTTTATATATGGATGGTAACCAATAGGTCACATTAAGATCATTTTGGGTTTCTTTTGTGTATTAATTTTCATAGTGCTATTATGGTCCAATAAATCCTCCCATATTTATTTTTTTATAGTTCCAATATTATATTATTTTATATTTAGTTAACATAGTTATGTATCTTGTTTATGATTGGTTTGGTATTGTTTAATTTTTTTATATATATTATAGTTTTTATATATGGACTCTGACAAATGAAGTGGACATGTCAGACATTCTAGTGGATGTGTGATGTTATTTATTGTCACGACCCGCCCTCGGGGTCCGTGCCGTGACTACCCCAAGCCCGCCTTCCATAGGCCAGGGGCTGGCGACTAGCACCAAGGCGTAAATCCCGGTAAAAAGGGAAGGCATTGCCTTTGAAAAGTAAACACACACCACAGAGTAAACAAGCGGAAAGTAAACACTAAACAAGCAGAGTACAACTGAAAGTGCGGAAAAGTAAATGGGCCAGAATACAAACCCAAACTGAAAGTAAAGTACAACTCGAAAAAGGAAAAACAGCAACTGTAAAGTAATAGCCGCTACTCCGAGCTGTCCACTGGAAATCCCAACTGAAGGGTGGGTACAGATAGCTCCTCTGCTCCACGGGTCCCGCCGTCCACTCCGTGCACGTCCCGCCCAGTGGTCCACCTCCGGGTACCGTCCCGCTCTACAAGCCTCAGCTAAGTCAACGCTGTCCGTCGTCTGCAACCAACACAACGTAGTGCGGGCGAAGCCCGTGTAGGGGTGAGTATAAGCTACTCAGTAGGGACCCCGAGACCCCTGAAGGTCTCTCAAATCCACAAAGGATAAACCACGAAGAAAAGTAACAATCACGAAGTAACATCCGACAATGCTTAGGTATATGCCCATACATATACCTAAGTCATCAATTCAAATACGCTCCAACCTCCGAGCCCAAGTACAACTCAGTCCACACAGGATAGTAAACGTATTCCACATAGGAAAGTAAAACATAATCCA
This sequence comes from Viscum album, assembly GCA_963277665.1. Lineage (NCBI taxonomy): Eukaryota > Viridiplantae > Streptophyta > Magnoliopsida > Santalales > Viscaceae > Viscum > Viscum album. The sequence continues at coordinate 1,047,324,503 of OY728135.1, read as the reverse complement.
CACAGGATTGCACAACACAATCCACACATGAAAGCAATAGGATTCAGCTCACACAGGTATACTTCTTCAAGGACGATAAAGATGATCACTGATCCATCTAAGTCGTCGGACCCACGAAGGATCGATAGGTAACTAACCCCCGCAGAAGACCCACACAGGATCGGGCTCACACAGAACCTGTAGGCGCTGGCTCACACAGAACCGCTGAGCGCAAGGACCCACACAGGATCGGGCCCACACAGGACCTGTAGCACTGATCCACGTAGGATCGCTGAGTGCTGTAGTCGTCGTCGTCGAATCCACATAGGATCTCTGTACTGTCGTCGTCGAATCCACACAGGATCTCTGTACTGTCGTCGTCGCAGTCACAGTAGCAGTCGTAGCAGTAGTAGCAGTCGCAGCCAGCACTAGGGTTCCCGCACACAGCAAGCTCGTTCGGAGGGTCCGCTCTACGAGCCGAGAGGCTGATACATCAACTGTCACGAAGACCGAAGTTGATGTATCCAAAAGTTCCGTATCGTCAACAGGAACTCAACGCAATAGACGGCGCGTCGATCGGACGCCCGGTCTGAGAGTTATTGGCATTTTCGTCTCCGGGCCCGGTTGGTTTTTAAGGCAAAACCAACCCGACAGTACTCCACCTGTGTCCAAACCTCGGACGGAGTATGCCAAAAGATCCGTCTCACTAAGAGGAACACTACGCGACTGACGGCACGTCAATCGGACGTCCGTAGCTCAAGATATGAGCGTTTCCGCTCCGAAGGCCCGGTTGGTTTCGTGAACGAACCAACCCGGCCGAACTCAAAGTAAACCGAAACCTTGAGTGCGATATACCGAAACGACCGTCTCGATCCAAGGATCGCGTTGCCGCAGACGGTTCGTCATTCGGAGGTCCGAGTCTCATGTTATGAGCGAAAAACCAAAACTGGTTCGAAACGGGGGGGGGGGTCTGGGTCCGGGCCGACCCGGCCCGACCCCCCCCCCCCCCCCCCCCTGGGCGGCGCGGTGGCCGGCGGCGGCGGACGGCGGCGGCGGCGCGGCGGCGCGGCGGCGGCGCGGCGGCGCGGCGGCGGCGCCTGGCGCCGCACGTGGGTGGCACGCGGGGGGCAAGGCCCCCGCTTCTTCAAGGTGGCGCGGCCTTTGTGCCGCGCCTGGGTAACAAAACGGCCCCCCTCACGTGGGGGGGCCTGCTGGAGCGCAACCGGGGGGCCGGCTGCCCCCCCTTCTTCAAGGAACCGCCCCCCCTCATTAAGGGGGGTTTTGTTGAACCGGCCGGGGGATTTAATCCTTCGGTTTTAAGTCATCCGGCCGCCCAGCTGGCCGGCCGGTTTTTACCAACGGGACCGGAAATTCCGGTCCCGCCTTCGACTTCCGACGCCGGCGGCCCGGCCGCCGGTCTTCCCTTCCGCCGCGGCCCGGAACCGGCTGCGGTCTCCTCGTCCCGCCGCGGCCCGGAACCGGCCGCGGTCTTCTCGTCCCGCCGCGGCCCGGAACCGGCCGCGGTCTTCTCGTCCCGCCGCGGCCCGGAACCGGCCGCGGCGTTTGTCATCCGGCGCGGTGCGACGGCACCGCGCCCCTTCGCCGTGCTTTGATATTCATTCAACGCGGCGCGACGGCGTTGTGTTCTTGTTGTTTCTTCCAAGGTGCGCGCGACGACATTGCGTAAGATATTTGCACGTTCATCCGCGTGGTGCGACGACACCACGCCACTTGCTTTCCTCCGCAAAACAATTAAACAAGAACGATGGAGGGGGGTTCGGCCGTGTTCGTGCGGTCCGGCCCCCCTCGCGTTAACAATAACACTTATATAAAATAATTAAATGCCTCACGTAGACATGCGATCCACGAGCAAGAAAAGGAATAAGGAAACCAAAATGAAAACAACAACCCCTACCTAGGGTTTAAGATTCGAAGATTCGTCTACGTTCCGCGGAAGACGGCGTCGCGGAGATCGGGCGTCACGGTCGTCATTCGTCAAATCCGTTGACGAAGAGTTATGCCCGAAGAGATACGTCGTTGGCGAATCTTCGTATGCCGACGAAGAAGGTCCGAGGAGGGTGCGACGTTCCCTCTTGTTGACACCGAGGACGAAGAAGAGAGGCGTCGTTCTTTGTCGGAGTTTGGGCGTTCTTCGTTCTTCGTCAGAGCTTGAAGATGAAGAAGAAAAGCTTCCAAAGCTCTCATGAAATCCTCCCAAGGTGGTAAAAGAATCCCTTAGAATAATATAAGCTTTAACTTATATTATTACATAACTTAACCACAAGAATTTCAAAGGTTTGAAATTCAAAAAGGGGTTTAACTCCCTTAATTAAATAAGTAACTTAAGCCATTAAAAGAGGCGTTAAAGGAGTTGGGAGGATTTTGAAAGGTTTAGGGGCTCGTGTGGGCCCCACCACACTTAATCCTCCCAAGGGAGGTTAAGTGGGTGTGGGTCCCACTCCCAACCTCCTTTGATAGGTTTTAACAAGTTTAAAAATAAAATTGTTCTACACAATTTTATTTAACTCAAACTAAAAACCCCTAAAACTAACTTTCAACCCGCAACAAACGCAACTCCCGAAAAGGTCTCTTTAAGAGAATATCGGCGCTGCGAGTTCATCGGTGCCCTCAGATTTCAATTCCGAGCACCGGATCAAAATTTAGGAATTCCCGCTCGTTCGTTCACTGAACGTACCCGAGCCAAACATCGGAAATTAATTCCGGGCACTCCGGGCCTCGGAATCAGGTTCCGTCTGAAACGGCGCTCTTGTAAAATTCTAAAGAAAATTAAGAAAAAATTTCCCTTGAATTTTACGGGACTTTACATTACTCCCACCTCAGGGATTTACGTCCCCGTAAAGATACAACAAAAACTAGGGAAACAAATGAGGGTACTGAGCACGCATCTGAGCCTCCCGCTCCCATGTGCTCTCCTGGAGATTCCCGTGCTGCCATCTGATGTGCACAAGAGGAATCGATCGCCCACGCAGGACCCGCTCCTGTCGATCCTCTATCTCTACCGGGGCCTCCGTAAAAGTCGCCCCATCGTCAACGTCAAGCTCCCCATGGTCAATGATGTGCGTCGGGTCGTGCACGTATCTCCTCAGCTGGGATACGTGGAAGACGTCGTGCACCCGGTGCAACTGAGGTGGTAGAGCCAGGCGATAAGCCACCTCGCCAATCCTGCTGAGAATCTGGAAAGGTCCGATGAAGCGCGGAGATAACTTGCCGCCTCGGCCAAATCTCCGAATACCACGTCGAGGTGAGACCCGCAAGAAGACGTGGTCACCATCCTCGAACTCTAGTGGCCTCCGCCTCCTGTCAGCATATGACTTCTGCCGGCTCTGAGCTGTCCTCATCCGCTCCTGGATGACCTGGACCTTCTCTGTCGTGGCCTGGACCATCTCCGGTCCCACCAGTGCTGACTCTCCAGGGTCTGTCCAGCACAAAGGAGATCTACATGGTCGGCCGTACAACGCCTCGTACGGTGCCATCCCGATGGTGGAGTGGTAGCTGTTGTTGTACGCGAACTCCACCAAGGGTAGGTGGTCCTCCCATCTACGACCAAAGTCGAGGACACATGCACGGAGCATGTCCTCGAGAGTCTGAATGGTCCTCTCCGTCTGACCATCCGTCTGAGGGTGAAAAGCTGTGCTAAGACGTAGCTGCGTACCGAACGCCTCCTGTAACCCCTTCCAATGCCGGGAAGTAAAGCGGGCATCTCGATCGGAAACGATAGATGATGGCACGCCGTGGAGCCGCACAATCTCCTGAACGTAGAGACGTCCCAATCTCTCCACTGAGCCCTGCTCTCTGATGGGTAAGAAGTGTGCCGACTTGGTGAGTCGGTCAACAATCACCCAGATGGAGTCGTGACCTCTGGAAGTGCGTGGAAGTCCAGTCACGAAGTCCATCGATATGCCGTCCCACTTCCACTCCGGAACCTCCAAGGGTTGTACCAAGCCTGCTGGTACCTGATGCTCAGCCTTCACCTGCTGGCAGGTGAGGCATCGAGAAACGAACTCTGCTACTGCCTTCTTCATGCCCGGCCACCAATGCTGTCGTCTGAGGTCCTGGTACATCTTCGCCACTCCAGGATGTACCGCCAAAGGAGAAGTGTGAAACTCTCTCAGCACTTCCTCTCGCAATGCGACTGGTACCATGGTACGTCCTCTGAAAAGGATGTCGTGCTCTGCTCCAAGGGAGAAACCATCAGGTGCCTGTCCCGAGGATATCTGTGCACGCCGCGTCTCACAGTCAACGTCCCCATGCTGTGCTTCTCTGACCCACTGCAGTAGTGGAGGGGTGACTGTGAGAGACTGAAGAAAGGCTTCTCCATCTCTATCCACGAAGGATATCTGCAAAGAGGCTAGCTGCTCCGTCGCCTCCTCAAGTAGATGAATGCCCGTCCTCCTGCTGAGGGCATCGGCTACTACGTTCCCCTTCCCAGGAGTATAGACTATCTCAAAGTCATAGTCCTGGAGGAACTCGAGCCATCGCCGCTGTCTCAGGTTTAGGTCCTTTTGCGAGAAGATATACCTGAGACTCTGATGATCGGAAAAGACTGTAAAGCGCTCGCCCATCAGATAATGACGCCATGTCTTCAGAGCGAAGACCACTGCTGCTAACTCCAGGTCATGAGTAGCGTAGTTCTGCTCATGCGGCCTCAACTGACGTGATCCATAAGCGATCACTGCCCGCTCCTGCTTCAGAACACATCCGAGTCCGGTCCCTGATGCATCGCAGTAGACTACGTACCCTACTCCCTCCTCAGGCAACCTCAAGATTGGTGCGCTAGTCAATCTCTGTCTCAGCTCCTGGAAGCTCTGCTGACAACTGTCTGACCACACGAAGGGTTTCCCCTTCTTTGTCAAAGCTGATAGTGATGCCGCAACTCTGGAGAAGTTCGGCACAAATCTCCGATAGTATCCAGCTAGTCCCAAGAAACTCCGAACCTCAGTCACGCTCCTGGGTGGCTCCCATGCTAACACAGCCTCAATCTTCGCGGGATCCACTGCAACTCCCGCCTCAGAGATAACGTGTCCCAAAAAGTGGACCTCACGTATCCAGAACTGGCACTTCGAGAGCTTACCATAAAGCTGGTGCTCTCGGAGTGTGTCAAGAACAACTCGCAAGTGATAGGCGTGCTCCTCCTCTGTCGTAGAGTAAATCAGAATGTCGTCGATGAAGACCACGACAAACCGATCGAGGTATGGCTGAAAGATCCTGTTCATGAGAGCCATGAACACTGCTGGAGCATTGGTTACACCGAAAGGCATAACCAAGAACTCATAGTGGCCATACCGACATCTGAAGGCCGTCTTCTGCACATCCTCGTCTCTGACTCTGAGCTGATGATAGCCTGACCTGAGGTCTATCTTCGAGAACCATCGTGCTCCCTTGAGCTGATCAAAGAGGTCATCAATCCTCGGTAGCGGATACTTGTTCCTCACTGTCACCTGGTTCAGGCGACGATAGTCAACACAAAGTCGCAAGCTCCCGTCCGCCTTCTTGGCGAACAATATCGGGGAAGCCCAGGGTGAAACACTGGGTCGGATGAACCCCTTGCCCTGCAAGTCCTCCAACTGTACTCGTAGCTCTCGAAGCTCGGCGGGGGCCATCCGATATGCTGGAGTGGATATCGGGGCTGTCCCGGGGTACAAGTCAATATAAAAGTCTACCTCTCTGCGAGGAGGTAGCCCTGGAACATCGTCGGGAAAAACGTCCGCAAACTGATCCACCACTGCAGGAAAACCAGGACTTCGCACGTCAACTGCTCCAAGGATAAGGCTAGCCAACTCATGAGTGATGGGCTGTCCTCTCCTCCGCGGAAGTCCATCCTGTGCTGCTAAGGCTCCCTTCTCGCCGGTGAAGGTGAACCTGCTCCCGTCGGTGCGTACACAACGCACCTTGCGCCTAAAACAGTCAATCTGTGCATGGACCGTAGACAGCCAATCCATGCCCAAGATGACGTCGTAAGGCCTCGACGCTGCTACAAGAAGATCCCAGCCGAAGCTCTCGCCTCCTAGAGTAAGCTCACACTGCCGGCACCAGTGTGTAATCGTCGAGTCTGCTCCCGTAGGAGTCTCTAGCCGTAAGGATCGAGCCAACGGCTCTGTCGGAAACTCCGAGCTCCGAACAAGGGCAGCGGCTATGAAAGAATGACTCGCTCCTGTGTCTATAAGAACTGCAGCAAGGGTCTAATAGACACAGATAGTACCTCGAATCATCTCGGGTGTGCCGTGGTCGTAGGCCTCTGCTGCCTGGAGCTGTGCCTGTCGCTGCCCGCCAGCTCCCTGTGGTCGGGGTGGACCTCCTGGTGGTGGTGGTGGTAGAGCCTCAAAGCGTCGGCCACCACCAGCTGCTCGTCCAGCTCCTCTGCCTCGTCCGCCTCCTCCCTGCGGACCGCCACGGTCGACCCTCTGCCTCTGCCTCGGTGGTCCATCAACTGTCTGCTGCTCCTCGGCACGACGGGTCGGGCAGTCACGAGCCATGTGGCCCTGCCCGCCGCACGAGTAGCACTGTCTGCCTCTCGGAAGATTGGCTCCGCGCTGTGTGCCCCGCACTGCTGAGCCAGTGCCCTGAGGTCGTCGGCCCGAAGGTCTGGTCTGTCTGGACCCCTGAGTCATCCGTCGACTACCTGCTGCAGATGACTCTGCCATGTGCCGCCCTGCGGTGGGTCTCTATGCTGGTGTAGACTCAGCAAGGAAGCTCTCGATCAGAAGGGCCCGCTCCAGTACTCCTGTCTGAGTCGGTATGCTGAGGGAGATCAGCGATGCCCTGATCTCGTGTCTCAAACCCTGCTCGAAGGTCCGGGCCCGGAAGAATGGGTCCCGTACCATGTCGGTCGAGTAGCGCGAGAGATCGGTAAATCTCGCCGAGTACTGAGCGACCGTCATGCTGCCCTGCCGCAGCTGTAGAAGCTCCTGGATACGCACCGCACGAAGGGTGGCTGGGACGAACTCCGAGCGGAAGAGGCTCTCAAAGTCCGTCCAAAGTAGAGATGCCTCATCGTGCACCTGGAGCATCAAGCTCCACCATCGTCCAGCTGCTGCGTGTAGTAGGCTCGCAGCGAGGATCACCATGAGGTCTGCTGGTGTCCTCACTAGCCTAAACACTCGAACCACTGCCTCCAGCCAGTCCTCTGCTGCCTGGGAATCCGTCTCCCCGCGAAACCTGGGCGGTCGCTGGCGCTGAAACTCATGCAGTGCGCTGAGGCGACGTGCATCGTCAGCGGCTGCTGCTGGAAGCATCGGGGGATCGGCGGGTAAAGCTACCGCCGGTGCCACTACTGGAAAAGGGCCCTGCACCGAGGCCTCATCGCTCGGTGGGCTGTCGTCACACTCGACTCTCGGAACCCTAGCTGGCTGCCGTCGTGGGGCCATCCTGAAAAGGAAACAGGTGCGTCACGGTTAGAACAGTATACCTGGTGAGCTGATATAAGTAATCACAAAGAAAACTTTGAAACACACACGCAATCAATGTTTTCGTTCATTAAGTCAGAAATCAGAAGTCAGGGTCCTGGTGTACGGATACGTCGGCCGCCGCACCAACACTGGACTCCCTGGACTGATATCCACACTCAATACGCTAAACATTATTGCTTCACATAGAAAAGATCAGAGTTCACGCTAGAACCGAACTCCTCTGATACCAATTTGTCACGACCCGCCCTCGGGGTCTGTGCCGTGACTACCCCAAGCCCGCCTTCCATAGGCCAGGGGCTGGCGACTAGCACCAAGGCGTAAATCCCGGTAAAAAGGGAAGGCATTGCCTTTGAAAAGTAAACACACACCACAGAGTAAACAAGCGGAAAGTAAACACTAAACAAGCAGAGTACAACTGAAAGTGCGGAAAAGTAAATGGGCCAGAATACAAACCCAAACTGAAAGTAAATTACAACTCGAAAAAGGAAAAACAGCAACTGTAAAGTAATAGCCGCTACTCCGAGCTGTCCACCGGAAATCCCACCTGAAGGGTGGGTACAGATAGCTCCTCTGCTCCACGGGTCCCGCCGTCCGCTCCGTGCACGTCCCGCCCAGTGGTCCACCTCCGGGTACCGTCCCGCTCTACAAGCCTCAGCTAAGTCAACGCTGTCCGTCGTCTGCAACCAACACAACGTAGTGCGGGCGAAGCCCGTGCAGGGGTGAGTATAAGCTACTCAGTAGGGACCCCGAGACCCCTGAAGGTCTCTCAAATCCACAAAGGATAAACCACGAAGAAAAGTAACAATCACGAAGTAACATCCGACACTGCTTAGGTATATGCCCATACATATACCTAAGTCATCAATTCAAATACGCTCCAACCTCCGAGCCCAAGTACAACTCAGTCCACACAGGATAGTAAACGTATTCCACATAGGAAAGCAAAACATAATCCACACAGGATTGCACAACACAATCCACACAGGAAAGCAATAGGATTCAGCTCACACAGGTATACTTCTTCAAGGACGATAAAGATGATCACTGATCCATCTAAGTCGTCGGACCCACGAAGGATCGATAGGTAACTAACCCCCGCAGAAGACCCACACAGGATCGGTCTCACACAGAACCTGTAGGCGCTGGCTCACACAGAACCGCTGAGCGCAAGGACCCACACAGGATCGGGCCCACACAGGACCTGTAGCACTGATCCACGTAGGATCGCTGAGTGCTGTAGTCGTCGTCGTCGAATCCACACAGGATCTCTGTACTGTCGTCGTCGAATCCACACAGGATCTCTGTACTGTCGTCGTCGCAGTCACAGTAGCAGTCGTAGCAGTAGTAGCAGTCGCAGCCAGCACTAGGGTTCCCGCACACAGCAAGCTCGTTCGGAGGGTCCGCTCTACGAGCCGAGAGGCTGATACATCAACTGTCACGAAGACCGAAGTTGATGTATCCAAAAGTTCCGTATCGTCAACAGGAACCCAACGCAACAGACGGCGCGTCGATCGGACGCCCGGTCTGAGAGTTATTGGCATTTTCGTCTCCGGGCCCGGTTGGTTTTTAAGGCAAAACCAACCCGACCGTACTCCACCTGTGTCCAAACCTCGGACGGAGTATGCCAAAAGATCCGTCTCACTAAGAGGAACACTACGCGACTGACGGCACGTCAATCGGACGTTCGTAGCTCATGATATGAGCGTTTCCGCTCCGAAGGCCCGGTTGGTTTCGTGAACGAACCAACCCGGCCGAACTCAAAGTAAACTAAAACCTTTAGTGCGATATACCGAAACGACCGTCCCGATCCAAGGATCGCGTTGCCGCAGACGGTTCGTCATTCGGAGGTCCGAGGCTCAAGTAATGAGCGAAAAACAAAAACTGGTTCGAAACGGGGGGGGTCCGGGTCCGGGCCGACCCGGCCCGACCCCCCCCCCCCCCCCTGGGCGGCGCGGTGGCCGGCGGCGGCGGCCTGGCGGCGCGGCGGCGCGGCAGCGCGGTGGCGGCGGCGGCGGGCCGCGGCGGCGGCGCCTGGCGCCGCACGTGGGGGGCACGCGGGGGGCAAGGCCCCCGCTTCTTCAAGGTGGCGCGGCCTTTGTGCCGCGCCTGGGTAACAAAACGGCCCCCCTCACGTGGGGGGGGGGGGGGGCCTGCTGGAGCGCAACCGGGGGGCCGGCTGCCCCCCCCCCCCCCCCCTTCTTCAAGGAACCGCCCCCCTCATTAAAGGGGGGTTTTGTTGAACCGGCCGGGGGATTTAATCCCCCGGTTTTAAGTCATCCGGCCGGCCAGCTGGCCGGCCGGTTTTTACCAACGGGACCGGAAATTCCGGTCCCGCCTTCGACTTCCGACGCCGGCAGCCCGGCCGCCGGTCTTCCCTTCCGCCGCGGCCCGGAACCGGCCGCGGTCTCCTCATCCCGCCGCGGCCCGGAACCGGCCGCAGTCTTCTCGTCCCGCCGCGGCCCGGAACCGGCCGCTGTCTTCTCGTCCCGCCGCGGCCCGGAACCGGCCGCGGCGTTCGTCATCCGGCACGGTGCGACGGCACCGCGCCCCTTCGCCGTGCTTTGATATTCATTCAACGCGGCGCGACGGCGTCGTGTTTTTGTTGTTTCTTCCAAGGTGCGCGCGACGACATTGCGTAAGATATTTGCACGTTCATCCGCGTGGTCCGACGACACCACGCCACTTGCTTTCCTCCGCAAAACAATTAAACAAGAACGATGGAGGGGGGTTCGGCCGGGTTCGTGCGGTCCGGCCCCCCTCACGTTAACAATAACACTTATATAAAATAATTAAATGCCTCACGTAGACATGCGATCCAGGAGCAAGAAAAGGAATAAGGAAACCAAAATGAAAACAACAACCCCTACCTCGGGTTTAAGATTCGAAGATTCGTCTACATTCCGCGGAAGACGGCGTCGCGGAGATCGGGCGTCGCGGTCGTCGTTCGTCAGATCCGTTGACGAAGAGTTATGCCCGAAGAGATACGTCGTTGGCGAATCTTCGTATGCCGACGAAGAAGGTCCGAGGAGGGTGCGGCGTTCCCTCTTGTTGACACCGAGGACGAAGAAGAGAGGCGTCGTTCTTCGTCGGAGTTTGGGCGTTCTTCGTTCTTCGTCAGAGCTTGAAGATGAAGAAGAAAAGCTTCCAAAGCTCTCAAGAAATCCTCCCAAGGTGGTAAAAGAATCCCTTAGAATAATATAAGCTTTAACTTATATTATTACATAACTTAACCACAAGAATTTCAAAGGTTTGAAATTCAAAAAGGGGTTTAACTCCCTTAATTAAATAAGTAACTTAAGCCATTAAAAGAGGCGTTAAAGGAGTTGGGAGGATTTTGAAAGGTTTAGGGGCTCGTGTGGGCCCCACCACACTTAATCCTCCCAAGGGAGGTTAAGTGGGTGTGGGTCCCACTCCCAACCTCCTTTGATAGGTTTTAACAAGTTTAAAAATAAAATTGTTCTACACAATTTTATTTAACTCAAACTAAAAACCCCTAAAACTAACTTTCAACCCGCAACAAACGCAACTCCCGAAAAGGTCTCTTTAAGCGAATATCGGCGCTGCGAGTTCATCGGTGCCCTCAGATTTCAATTCCGAGCACCGGATCAAAATTTAGGAATTCCCGCTCATTCGTTCACTGAACGTACCCGAGCCAAACTTCGGAAATTAATTCCGGGCACTCCGGGCCTCGGAATCAGGTGCCGTCTGAAACCGCGTTCTTGTAAAATTCTAAAGAAAATTAAGAAAAAATTTCCCTTGAATTTTACGGGTCTTTACATTTATTACTTGTTATGAAAAATATTTCCAATGATTTCTCACAATGGCTTTGATGCTTATCGTTAGACTTGGGGGATCAAAGATTCCCCTATGGTGTGTTACGGGTCAATTCAATTGTCTAGTTTAGGGGTTTAACCCTTTTGATTTGTGAAAATATTGTGGTATAATCCTCTTCATAAATGTGTCTCACACCACTTACCCAGCATACCATTGGTATCACAAGATCCCACTACCGGATACAAGATATACATAATAGGGTGATAAATATCAATTGAGAAATTGAGCTACATTAACCACTGATGATGGTGATGTTCCTCTTCGATCCTCAAATTTGATGATAACAATATATGATCACCTATTTAGTATCATAATCCTCTGTTTTTAATAGTTGAAATTAGATAAATCATATTATGTACCATCATGTATAACTTCCTGATGATCTACTTTTCAATATCTAAATACTAAATACATGGGCTCTATAAGTTTTTTTCTCTCTCTCAAACACCTATCCCCCGTTTTTATTTTCCAAGTCTCACTTTTAAAATATTTATTAATTTTTTATATCTATGATCATTCCAATATACCCCCCATAAAAGAGTTTTATAAAAATTTGAAAATTAGTTAACATTGTAAAATTCTATACTAGCTCACATTTGAAAGAGTCATTACCACCAAATTACACAATATGACCCTTCACACATTTATTAGTTAGAAGATCTCAAGGGATTTATCCTACTACCCTAATTATTTCTTTCTAATTTTAATACATATATTCAATGATATTCTATTAATACTCACCTTCTTATTTTTGTTTAAAAATGTAAATATTCTTGCATTTCTTTCATAGGTATCATTATAAAATAATTCAAAAATATATGAATTTTAGAATTCCAGAATGTTTGGGAAGTAATATCCCATTTTAATTTCCCTAAAACAGATTCACCATGTATCTTTCTCAATCTACTTATTTATGGGAAACATCTCATTTTATTTACTCACCTTTAAGCCTAGCATAGTCATCATCTCATGATTTATGAATTCAAGATCAATATAACATCAACCCTTTCTAAAAACCAATAAATCCCACTAAATATTTCTTAAGAACTGAATCCTAAAAGGCTCCATTTAAAGAATATTTTTTAGATTAAAGTGTATCCTACTTTTTTTAAGTGATTCTTTATTTTTCACTTAATGAATGTTATAATCTTTCAAAAATACAATTATATTTTTTTAAATGACTCTAAAGAAAAATCAAACGGGCACTTATACAACCTCAACGAGTCTTTAAAAATCAAAATAACACTTATGATAATCTAAATGACTCTTATTGAAATTTCCAAGAATCTTACAAAAATTACTATGAATTTTAAAATAAATAAAATGAATATTATAATTCTGAAGGGTCTTTATGCCTTTGATTCATTCTATACTTCATATATAAAATAAAACTTATAAACAATTAAGTTATCCAATTTCACCTTCAACTATATATTTTTTAACTCTTTCATATCACACCAATGCTTCTTTAATTCAACTAAGAGACACTCTTATCACATTAAAACAACTCAAAAACCTTTTTAAAGATTCTATATCAACCACAAAAACATCCAATTAAATTTTAATAACAAATATAATCCTTCAAAAATTATATAGGGATCTTCAATATACCCCATTTGATTTATAATCTACTCCATTAAAAATTTTCAACTCCATTAAAATATTTTTAAGATCTCAATTAAAAAATTATAATAATAAAATTGCATTCCCCCTCAAAAGAGATATGTCTTGAAAACAGACTACTAGATTAAGAAATATTTTTGAGAGAATTATGATAACTAGAAGTGTTTGGATAAATGACTTAGATGTTCACCTCAATGCACATTTCCATTTCTACTCATTTTATAAATAACCACAACATAAAATTAACAAAAGAAAATGTAATCCCCTAATTTCATGGTTTTATACCAATATTTCACCCCTTGAAAACTTAAGTCAAATAATCATTTGGGTAGTTCCCATTAAACAACTTGTGAGAGGGGAAGTCTAAACCAAATGTTTCAGCCTTGATTCATCAAACCTATCTAAAGGTATTTTATTCAAAAAAAATCTATAATTTTAAACATGGGGGAGAAGTATCATAGTTTTATTTCTCCATTTTCCACTATTTCATTGATGAAAAAAATATCTACTGAAAATATTATATTATTTAGAGTGTTGCATGGGGATATTTAAATATCAATATCACACTAATATTTTTATGAAATCTATTGGGGCTTCTCAACTTATATCATTAGATATTCCAACAACAGTTTATTCCAAAATGGCTAGGTGTAGTCATGTGTTACTACCATATATTATACCTCTATTCTACTCAAAAAAACAAAAATATACATCTTTCTATATAATATAACACAAAATTCACATAAAAATAATATTCTACATGATATAGAGTTTGTTTCTATACAATCATGATCCAAATATACATTTTCAGACCAAGTAGATTTAGTATTGAACTTCTTATGTACAATAATCTATAACCTAGAGTTCCTTTGAAATATATCATTCTTATTTTTACTACCAGTATATTAAAGTACTATGGATTACTATGACATCATTCATAAAGAATCATTACATATACTATATATTTTTTTGATACTATTAGATAAATTATATTTCTATCTATTCCCCGAAAATATTTCTAAGACACACTTGTTCTTTCTTCATCTATACACAATTTAGTACCAAATTCTATGGGTTTTTACATTTCATTGAAATCGTGAAAACTGAATCTCTTTAATAATTTTCTAGAAAAAATTATTATTGGGATAAGAAGATGTAGTTATCAGTTTATGTAATATATAATCAAAAAATATAAATCATTTCACCTAGAATTGAAATTTTAAAATACATCTTCTTATTTTTTGAAAACTATTTATAGATAGACTTTATCCTCAATAAATATCATATCAACCACATAAACTATGAAAATAAAAATAACTTTGAACAACCCCTTTGTAACAGCCCAAGATTTTATGAAAAATATTCTTTTTAATTTTATTAATGTCTTGTGTTTTACGCTACACCAAAAGGAGCTTGCACAACACGCATCCTTGACTTGCCTTGAATTACATGCAATCACAACCTTCCTCAATAGCGTGTGTAGTACGCAATACCGAGTTTCACTAAACAACGATATGCTATTAAAATATTATTATAACTAGCCGTTATGAATAGTAATAACCACCTTTTAAAATTTTATAAATTTTATCTCTTAAAATGGACTTTATTTTTGGATTCGGAGTATCGAATTTAGCCTAAGGTGAAATTTTGGTACTTTTCGGATAACTTTCATATTCTGATGAATAGTAAAAATTACTAAATTTTAATTAAAAACAACTTTTTTAATCGAAATAATTAATATTGATAAATTATTAATTTGAGTGGTTATAAAGTATATTTAGAATATATTTTTACAATTTAATACAATGTTGGTCATTGTATGTAATTTCACATTTAAACCAGTTATAAACTAGTGTCAATCTTTTGATAGTTATTATCTCTTAAAAACACGCTATTTGTTTTGACGACGAGAATTAATTTTTAAATTAGTTAATGCAACTGATATGTTTTGAATTTGGTAAAATAGACATCATTTTTGAGTTCATAATATCAAATATACCTTAGGCCTAATTTTTGGTATTTTTCTGAAAACTTTCAATTTTCGATGAATAGTGAAACCACTAAGTGGTAGGTTAAAAACTGAATTTTGCATAAAACATAATTTTACCGCTTCTGTGAATGGAATTTCGAAAATCCGACAGACACGGTTAATATCAAGGACTAAAATGTGGTTCAATGAGATGAAAATAATTTTTGGTGAATAGTAACTTTTTACTTTTTTTTACCACGATTAATAGTAAATAGGGTATCTAAGGGTAAATATGATATTACTATTACCCTAACACATGTCCTAATTCTATTGGATAAGTGTAATTCGGCCAAAAACAACCTTATGAATATAATATGACCATTTAGGTCCACTTGGATTAGATTAGGACATTTATTATTATTTAATTCAAAGAAGAGTTAAAAGAGTTAAAATCAATGTTTATTTACTAAAACATTTTTAATATAGGGTTATACATACGATAAATTTGATTGTAAATATTAATTAGAAAGCTAGAAAGCTTTCCTACATAATGATATTTTATTTATAATTTTTAGACATTAAATAAATTAATTTATTTATGACACAACGATGATGCAGTAATTACCCTTTTAAGGAAATATTAACATAATTGATGTTATAAATGCTCAAATGAATGTAATTTGAGACTTTTTATGATTTCCACTAATTTTCTAGGTTACTATGATATATTAGTGTTGATTTAATAAACATGGTTCGAACAAATAATTCTGTTATGACTTTCAAAAAAATCATATATCAAATAGTGTCAAAATTGACACAAAATAGTTTTTAAATCAAATATTATATTATTAATTGTTATTTTATTCCTAAAAATCTAAGGTTCAGCCAAATGACTTAGATAAGGATATATATATTAATAATAAACAATTTGGGGTTCTTTTGGCATGTTATAGTAAGTGTATTAACCATATAGTGAAAGAAACAAAAAAGACACGGTAAAAGTTAAATTATTTAACTTAGAGTTAAATCTAATTGATAAGGTTAAAATAATACCCTAAACTTGCCTAAATCTTATTGGTTGATAGGATTTCGACCCATCACCACTTTAGCTCCGAAATAAGACCCTTTGGAACCATTATAAACCGATTTTGACTTTATTATAAAATAATATTTTGTGGTATTCCTAAGATGCCCCTCTCCTCCCTTATAAAAGGACACCTCCTCCCCCTCCTCCTCACACCAATTTGAGCACTCAAGCTCGGCCAACCCCTGCCATTTTCTCCTCTCCACTTCCCTAGAATAATCCTAGAGGTCCTGGTCTTCTCCAAAGACCAATCTTAGTTCCTTAAGTGGAGGATTCAAAGAGGTGTTCCAAAGAAGAGGTAATATCCATTACCGATCTTTTCAATTTCTTTCTTCTTCCACTTCTTCATCTTAGGTTGTTTCATTATGAAGTAATAACATCAGTATCACTCATATACTGATATGTTATTATAAGTATTAAACAACCCTATTTCACCATCTATCCATCCTACGGAAAAATGAAATCACCGCGCGTGCGTACGTACGGAATACCGTCTCCACGCCGTGGTGTAATCTATTTTCCACCACCACCTTACATGGATGGGTATAATGGTGTAAAGAATAACTATACATAGTTATTACAACATCATATTGATTCTGATATATTGTATAATCCACTCCAATTCAATTCAATATTTATGGAAATGATATCATCGCTCGTGCGTACGTACGGACTACCGTCTCCACGACGCGATGAGATTCATTCTCCATGTTAACTATTTAAGAATGATTATAAAGTATATATAAGAAATAATAATGAAATATATGAAATTATAAAGCTACTGTATTTATGTATATATATATATGTATGTCATCTACTTACTTCCATTCAAGACAATAAGGAAAGGAAAACAGCGTTCATGCGTACGTACGGACTACCGTCTCCATGAACGCTGTTTTTCATTTCATTTATCAATCTATTATATATATATATATACTGAATATATATGATATATAAATCATATTTTATATTCTGGAAGTATGTAAATCATGATATAAGTAATAATAATGTCAAGAACAACAAGTCAAAACACCTACGATAAATGAAACGATTTTACCCAAAACGCTTCTTTAACATGGAGTCTACAAAAGAACGGGTAATATAATGTCATAAGTGAACCATATATGATATCATAACAATGAATATGATTTTGTAATAAGTCAATGACATTATTTAAACCATTATACAGGAGCTTCGGACACGTACAAAGCAAATCGGACCTAAGGTAAGGGAAATATCACAATCTCACTTTTATCCGAGATTGTATTTACTTTGTTAATTACTGGGGTGTATTTTATCATCCACATCCATGTTCCCTCAATATGTAATATTATTTCCATCCTTCTACAATAGTTTATATCCAATTTTACCCTTCGGTAAGTTTTTTTGTAAAAGATATGAAAGGAATCTTTTGTCGTTTTTCATACGAGGTACTTTTTGACTTTCCGAAAAAAGTACGAAGAATGTTTTTTTTAACTTATACGGCATGAATGGATTTTTAAAACATTGTATCCAAGAAGCTTCCTTTACAAGTTTTCATGTTTATTTTTAATCAACTTCTTTTATTTTAATGTTGTATGACATGTTATGAAAGGAAAAATGTTTTTGAAGAAGAAAGGATATTTTCCTCAAGAAAGGAGTTCAAGTGTTTTATCAAAATTATTTTCCATCTAAGATAATAAAGGGTTATGTTTTTATCCCTATTATTAAATTGATTTGTTCATGTTGTTATGGAATTATTTTTATGAATTCATTTATCTTATAAGAATTGATTTATGATGTTATGATGTTTCAAGAATCCCATTTTTGTTACATGTGTTATGCGATGATGTATGATTATGTGGCACACATAAGAAAGGATTCATTATAAGATGGGTGGGACCTATATCTCCCTCCAATTCATTGGGTAAAGATTTTATATCTCATGAGATAGACAGGGATGGAATGGTAGGTTATACCGGTTCAGTGAAACAGGACTGAAATGAGGGTTACTCGATTCAGAAAGGGACTTTGTCCACTAAGATAGACTTGGAAATGAGTCTTGACTAACAAGAAATGATTCTCTATGATTATGTGTGAATGCCACAAAGTTTCATGTTTTAAGTTATGATTATTGTGATTACATTTCACTGCCATGATTTACCCCATGTTATGGAATTATGATCTCTTTTGCAGGTTAAGATTTCCAAAAGTTATGTGTTTATGTATATGATGTGATTGATATTTCTTTTGTTTACCCTTACTGAGCATTTGAGCTCACCCTTTTATGTTTTCTTTTCCCCAGGATATAAAGAAAGGTTTTAGGTAAAAAAAAGGGAAGATCTTTATGGGAGATATTGAAGATCTTTCACCACGATTAGAAGATTACGTTCCGAGTTTCCAAAGACACTAAACTATTACGATCCTTGTCTGTGTGTGTTTTTGTTATGTACTAAGTATTATGAAAAAGTAATGTAAAGTCTATGTACGTCAGGCTTCGGGTCTCTACAGTTGGTATCAGAGGCAAAGGAGGTAGGAATGTATCCGATCCTTGGGAACTCTCACATGTGAGCGTTGGACGAAGCATGGCTCTCCGCCCAAGGGCTTCATGAGGAAATGGCTGCCACTGGGGATGGTGGTGTGTCCCGCCCAGGGGGTGTAGCCGCCCATGGAGTGCCCTGATAGGTATCAATTATAGTCCACTAGAATTAATTCCAGACCGTTACAGTTGGTATCAGAGGAAAGGTTTAGTCAACCTTTGGAAACTAGGATGCGAAAACGTTAGTGAGATCCCTAGAGATATTTCTAAGGTATGTCTAGGGATGTCCCTAGGGATAAGTATACGTATAGGTTATAGTACAATAATTACGCTAACGATCATAGAATTAAACCTAAGATGTTGGATATTGAAGGTACTCCCCCTTTATTATGTTGTTTTCCCTAGCATGATTTTTGCCTCTCACACTATTCTTTTGGGGTTTTAGACGATGGCTGGAACCCGAAGGAACCGTGTTGATCAATGCAATGGACAATGCAATGATTGTCCCCCTGAGAAACCAAACGATATGGGAGCTGGAATGCAAAATCTTGTAGCCATGCTCACACAACTTTCTCAAGCTATGAATCATGCAGGACTTTCAAACGAGCAAAGGAAGGAGCAACATTCTGTTGAATCCTTCATGAGGCAGCGTCCGCCTTCTTTCAGTGGGTCTACTGATCCATTAGTTGCTGAACAATGGATTAGTACTACTGAAAAGATATTTTCAGTTCTTAAATGTTCTGAACATGATAAAGTCATCCTAGCAGTGTATCGTTTGGAAGGAGATGCTGATCAATGGTGGAATCTTATCAAGAATACGAGGCCAAGAGATGAAATTGAGTCCATGGAATGGGATGAGTTCAAGAACTTATTTTTCAATAAGTACTTCCCTCGTATTCTTCGAACAAAGATGGAGAAGGAGTTTCTTGAACTAAAGCAAAAGGATGATGAATTTGTTGGTATATACGAAGCAAATTTTACAAGACTTGCAAGGTATGCATCTGGCATTATCATCCAACCCGAAAGTAAAGTTGATCGATTTTTCAGTGGCTTAAAACCAAGTCTTCGAAGGGCATTAGCTATAAGAGACTTCAGTAGCTATGAAGAAATTGTGTGTTGTGCTATCAAGGTAGAAATGGAAGTTGGTGTTACATATCCATCTCATGGTTTTGACAAAAAACGAAAGATGGAGTTCAAGGAGAAATCTCAGAATAATGGTGAAAAGAAGATGAATGTTTCCTTATGCACAAAGTGTGGAAAGAAGTATGGTGGAGATTGTCTTAAAGGGACTAGAAAATGTTTTAAGTGTGGAAAAGAAGGTCATCGAGCAGCTGAGTGTCGAAGTAATGGAAAAAGGGTTTCTAATGATGTGAATAAATCAAACACTGCAGGGAATGCACCACCAACACTTCAATGCTTCAAGTGCAAGGAAATGGGGCATTATGCTAATTATTGCCCTAATCCAAGGGTTAGTGATGATCAACATGAGCAACCACTGAAGGCAAAGGAAAAAAGGGAAGTCACATGCGATCACTATTGGCGATGTTGAATATGACAACGATGTGGTGGAATGATTAAGTGTTTATGTAATGGGATTCCAAAATAATATTGTATCATAGAGTATTGGAATATTTATGTATTGGTTTAATGTGGTATTCAAAGTGATTGAGATATTTTTGGAAATAAGATGATATGCGCATAATGAAGGGATAAGGAGAAAATGAAATGTTTGACAGTATTCATGAGCTCATGATTGATATAAGGACTAAGTGATATCATGGTTTGAGTATATAGAATTTTGAGGATTTTGGTATGTGGAAAGTGTTAACTTTTAACTGCATTCATGTTTTCACTAAGGTATTCAAGAGAATACACGATTAAGGACTTTGAATGTTTGGAATGTGACCAACAAAACATATCTTATGATATATGGGGTTCAACGATGGTGTTAAATCTCTGGTAATCGTTTTCACTATGTTATGAGAGTGGACTGCAGTATTATGGATAAGCCTAAAGATTGGAATGGATTATGTTGGACATAAGTTAGTATTGTTTAAGGATATAAGTTTTCTCGATATTATTGATGGGATGTTATAGTAATATAGTTTTAGAAAAAGGACAACCTGTAGGACGGGCGACAGCCCATCGCTTCGGACAAGGCTGTGGGAATCGAACCCACAACCGAAGTGCGACTGGCCTTTATCGCCTACCACTGGCCTACAGGAAGTCCCTGTTTAGTAGAAACTAGTTTTATTTTATTAAGCGGTATGATATATGAAGTATAAGTTCATTTTAAGAACCATATATGATTAATCTCACTATAGATCGACTTATGTATATACTTTTTGCTAACCTTTTGTTTGAGACAGAAGGAATGACCCGTCATTCTATCACATGATCTGTTAACACTTCACGAATAAAAAATTCAACTTCATTTATTTAAGAGATGAAGTGGAAATTGTTCAAGGCACAAACAACAGTGAGATTGTACCAAAATAAAGTAAGTATTTATTCTAATGTAAATTTTCAACTTTAGGGAAATGATCTTGAAAACCAAAAATGTTGTCTGAGTGATCTTATACCTGATGAATCAGATGGTACCTTATATCATCACAAATCTATGGATTTGTGATTACTGGCTTTTCCATAGCCATGTTCTCTACCACTCTCCATCAGAACCTGATGGTTAGATTTTTCATTCATATCCATATTTTCACTTATGTGGAAACCCAGTGATTAGTTTATTTGGGTAACCGTTAAGTTTCATACTTTTGTTTTAAAATATTGGTTTTGGTATTCCTTTTTACGATGTGGGTTTCTATTAAAGAAACTTTCGAATAGTAAACCATTTATAACCTCGACGAATTTCGAGGGCGAAATTCATTTTAAGGGGGGTAGAATGTAACAGCCCAAGATTTTATGAAAAATATTCTTTTTAATTTTATTAATGTCTTGTGTTTTACGCTACACCAAAAGGAGCTTGCACAACACGCATCCTTGACTTGCCTTGCATTACATGCAATCACAACCTTCCTCGATAGCGTGTGTAGTACGCAATACCGAGTTTCACTAAACAACGATATGCTATTAAAATATTATTATAACTAGCCGTTATGAATAGTAATAACCACCTTTTAAAATTTTATAAATTTTAGCTCTCAAAATGGACTTTATTTTTGGATTTGGAGTATCGAATTTAGCCTAAGGTGAAATTTTGGTACTTTTCGGATAACTTTCATATTCTGATGAATAGTAAAAATTACTAAATTTTAATTAAAAACAACTTTTTTAATCGAAATAATTAATATTGATAAATTATTAATTTGAGTGGTTATAAAGTATATTTAGAATATATTTTTACAATTTAATACAATGTTGGTCATTGTATGTAATTTCACATTTAAACCAGTTATAAACTAGTGTCAATCTTTTGATAGTTATTATCTCTTAAAAACACGCTATTTGTTTTGACGACGAGAATTAATTTCTAAATTAGTTAATGCAACTGATATGTTTTGAATTTGGTAAAATAGACATCATTTTTGAGTTCATAATATCAAATATACCTTAGGCCTAATTTTTGGTATTTTTCTGAAAACTTTCAATTTTCGATGAATAGTGAAACCACTAAGTGGTAGGTTAAAAACTGAATTTTGCATAAAACTTAATTTTACCGCTTCTGTGAATGGAATTTCGAAAATCCGACAGACACGGTTAATATCAAGGACTAAAATGTGGTTCAATGAGATGAAAATATTTTTTGGTGAATAGTAACGTTTTACTTTTTTTTACCACGGTTAATAGTAAATAGGGCAACTAAGGGTAAATATGATATTACTATTACCCTAACACATGTCCTAATTCTATTGGATAAGTTTAATTCGGCCAAAAACAACCTTATGAATATAATATGACCATTTAGGTCCACTTGGATTAGATTAGGACATTTATTATTATTTAATTCAAAGAAGAGTTAAAAGAGTTAAAATCAAAGTTTATTTACTAAAACATTTTTAATATAGGGTTATACATAAGATAAATTTTATTTTAAATATTCATTAGAAAGCTAAAAAGATTTCCTACATAATGATATTTTATTTATAATTTTTAGACATTAAATAAATTAGTTTATTTATGACACAACGATGATGCAGTAATTACCCTTTTAAGGAAATATTAACATAATTGATGTTATAAATTCTCAAATGAATGTAATTTGAGACTTTTTATGATTTACACTAATTTTATAGGTCACTATGATATATTAGTGTTGATTTAATAAACATGGTTCGAACAAATAATTCTGTTATGACTTTCAAAAAAATCATATATCAAATAGTGTCAAAATTGACACAAAATAGTTTTTAAATCAAATATTATATTATTAATTGTTATTTTATTCCTAAAAATCTAATATTCAGCCAAATTACTTATATAAGGATATATATATTAATAATAAACAATTTGGGGTTCGTTTGGCATGTTATAGTAAGTGTATTAACCATATAGTGAAAGAAACAAAAAAGACACGGTAAAAGTTAAATTATTTAACTTAGAGTTAAATCTAATTGATAAGGTTAAAATAATACCCTAAACTTGTCTAAATATTATTGGTTGATAGGATTTCGACCCATCCCCACTTTATCTCCGAAATAAGACCCTTTGGAACCATTATAAACCGATTTTGACTTTATTATAAAATAATATTTTTGAGGTATTCCTAAGATGCCCCTCTCCTCCCTTATAAAAGGACACCTCCTCCCCCTCCTCCTCACACCAATTCGAGCACTCAAGCTCGGCCAAACCCTGCCATTTTCTCCTCTCCACTTCCCTAGAATAATCCTAGAGGTCCTGGTCTTCTCCAAAGACCAATCTTAGTTCCTTAAGTGGAGGATTCAAAGAGGCGTTCCAAAGAAGAGGTAATATCCATTACCGATCTTTTCAATTTCTTTCTTCTTCCACTTTTTCATCTTAGGTTGTTTCATTATGAAGTAATAACATCAGTATCACTCATATAGTGATATGTTATTATAAGTATGAAACAACCCTATTTCACCATCTATCCATCCTACGGAAAAATGAAATCACCGCGCGTGCGTACGTACGGAATACCGTCCCCACGCCGTGGTGTAATCTATTTTCCACCACCACCTTACATGGATGGGTATAATGGTGTAAAGAATAACTATACATAGTTATTACAACATCATATTGATTCTGATATATTGTATAATCCACTCCAATTCAATTCAATATTTATGGAAATGATATCATCGCTCGTGCGTACGTACGGACTACCGTCTCCATGACGCGATGAGATTCATTCTCCATGTTAACTATTTAAGAATGATTATAAAGTATATATAAGAAATAATAATGAAATATATGACATTATAAAGCTACTGGATTTATTTATATATATATATGTATGTCATCTAATTACTTCCATTCAAGACAATAAGGAAAGGAAAACAGCGTTCATGCGTACGTACGGACTACCGTCTCCATGAACGGTGTTTTTCATTTCATTTATCTATCTATTATATATATATATATATACTGAATATATATGATATATAAATCATATTTTATATTCTGGAAGTATTTAAATCATGATATAAGTAATAATAATGTCAAGAACAACAAGTCAAAACACCTACGATAAATGAAACGATTTTACCCAAAACGCTTCTTTAACATGGAGTCTACAAAAGAACGAGTAATATAATGTCATAAGGGAACCATATATGATATCATAACAATTAATATGATTCTGTAATAAGTCAATGACATTATTTAAACCATTATACAGGAGCTTCGGACACGTACAAAGCAAATCGGACCTAAGGTAAGGGAAATATCACAATCTCACTTTTATCCGAGATTGTATTTACTTTGGTAATTACTGGGGTGTATTTTATCATCCACATCCATGTTCCCTCAATATGTAATATTATTTCCATCCTTCTACAATAGTTTATATCCAATTTTACCCTTCGGTAAGTTTTTTTGTAAAATATATGAAAGGAATCTTTTGTCGTTTTTCATACGAGGTACTTTTTGACTTTCCGACAAAAGTACGAAGAATGTTTTTTTAACTTATACGGCATGAATGGATTTTTAAAACATTGTATCCAAGAAGCTTACTTTACAAGTTTTCAAGTTTATTTTTAATCAACTTCTTTTATTTTAAAGTTGTATGACATGTTATGAAAGGAAAAATGTTTTTGAAGAAGAAAGGATATTTTCTTCAAGAAAGGAGTTCAAGTGTTTTATCAAAATTATTTTCCATCTAAGATAATAAAGGGTTCTGTTTTTATCCCTATTATTAAATTGATTTTTTCATGTTGTGATGGAATTATTTTTATGAATTCCTTTATCATATATGAATTGATTTATGATGTCATGATGTTTCAAGAATCCCATTTTTGTTACATGTGTTATGCGATGATGTATGATTATGTGGCACACATAAGAAAGGATTCATTATAAGATGGGTGGGACCTATATCTCCCTCCAATGCATTGGGTAAAGATTTTATATCTCATGAGATAGACAGGGCTGGAATGGTAGGTTATACCGGTTCAGTGAAACAGGACTGAAACGAGGGTTACTCGATTCAGAAAGGGACTTTGTCCACTAAGATAGTGTTGGCAATGAGTCTTGACTAACAAGAAATGATTCTCTATGATTATGTGTGAATGCCACAAAGTTTCATGTTTTAAGTTATGATTATTGTGATTACATTTCACTGCCATGATTTACCCCATGTTATGGAATTATGATCTCTTTTGCAGGTTAAGATTTCCAAAAGTTATGTGTTTATGTATATGATGTGATTGATATTTCTTTTGTTTACCCTTACTGAGCATTTGAGCTCACCCTTTTATGTTTTCTTTTCCCCAGGATATAAAGAAAGGTTTTAGGTAAAAAAAGGGAAGATCTTTATGGGAGATATTGAAGATCTTTCACCACGATTAGAAGATTACGTTCCGAGTTTCCAAAGACACTAAACTATTACGATCCTTGTGTGTGTGTGTTTTTGTTATGTACTAAGTATTCCGAAAAAGTAATGTAAGGTCTATGTACGTCAGGCGTCGGGTCTCTAAAGTTGGTATCAGAGGCAAAGGAGGTAGGAATGTATCCGATCCTTGGGAACTCTCACATGTGAGCGTTGGACGAAGCATGGCTCTCCGCCCAAGGGCTTCATGAGGAAATGGCTGCCACTGGGGATGGTGGTGTGTCCCGCCCAGGGGGTGTAGCCGCCCATGGAGTGCCCTGATAGGTATCAATTATAGTCCACTGGAAGTAATTCCAGACTGTTACACCCTTTGAATAATATTTTCTAACAACACGACATTCAATAAATTTCATTATTGTTAAGTATCCATCCAAATTATAATACTAAGCTCTATGGACCTATTTTAGAGTATAAAATACTTCTTTAAAATTCACACCATAATACCATCATAGTCAATAATGAAACTATAAGGTTTTTTCATAAATATGTCTTCTTATAGGTCTATATTTTAAAATAAACTCTTCACATTCATCTAGAATATCTTATAGTTCAAGTGTTCTACCACTATAAAAAAAATCCTCAAAGCCTCTAGTTACTCTCATAGGGAAAATGTTTCTACAATTTATATCCTTTCTATATGAGAATAAATTTTACATATTATCCTTACACAATTTCTCGACACCATATCATTTTTTATTTAACTTTTTTCTAAATACCCACTTAGTGCTTATAACATTTTTTTTCATCATGATATAAGATCCCAATTAGAATTATTATTGATTTGATAAATTTTTTCGTTTAGGTTATTAATCAAATATTTTATTATGATATCCTATAAAACAGTTTGTGGATCGACCTATTAAATTAGATTTGTTTTATTTTCAACCCCTAATATTATTATTCTATATAATGGAGCTTCATTCTTATAATTTTTATTTTTTAAATCAACATGATTATTTTATTTTTAATCACTCATATTCTCATTTTAAGTTCGATTATCTTCCTAATTGTTTTGATCAGAAGTAATATCAATATAATTATTCAAATTTCTTGCTTATATTTTATTTTGATTATATGTGATATTCATTCTTCTTACTTTATTTTTCTATAAGTATATTTCAATTGTCACATATTATAAAGATTTATTTTCAATAATATTCCCATTAAAATAGAAAACTAACTTGTGAATTTATTTATTTCATCATATTTAATGCCTAAATGAGATAAATAGACAATCAATGTCCATTATTCATTATTATAATTTAAATTTTCCAAATTAGTGTTCTTGATAACAAAACTTATATAAATATTGTATCTATCTTATACCATAATTAATATTGTGTAATATTTTTATCAGATATCAAGTGACACATTTTTTTACAACAACATATACTTTAGCTTGAATGGTTCTACCAATCTCAACCAACCATGTTTTCATTATTTTCATTATTCCATTTTTAAAGGGTGTGTATTTTTCACCGTAATGACGATTTATTCCTTGCATCAGAATAAAAATTTTAAAATCATTATCGGTGTACTCTTTACCATTATCTGATCTTAGTTTATTGATAAAGATTCATACCTCTTTATAAACAATACTATAATGATTTGGATCTTCTAAAAAGTGTCCTTATTATATATCATAAACATTCCATGAAAATACAAGAGTAATAAATAAATAATTTAATAAAATATAAATAACCTCTGGATAAAAAATTACTCAAAAAAACCACTAAAATTTGAGTGGGTTAACTTGAGTGGCCTATTGGACTAAATGTATAATCTTTTATGAGATATTTAAACAATATTTACCATATTAAAGGTTTCAAAGAAATAAAACTATTTTTATATGGATTATATATCTCACCAATAATTGTATGATATTTTACTCATATTCAATTGACGAATATTTCCAATAATTATGTTCTAATTTTTGTTATCATAAATGGCACTCAAATAATAAGAATGGTTAAGATCACTATTTCGGAATAGATTTTCACTTTTTTTTCACATTTAATGTTCAATTTTAAATAACATAAAATCTTTATGATATATGAATTTTCTTCTAAACAACCTCATTTCCATGATCACATAATTGGATCACTTGTCCTTGTGTTATAACGAAACCACCAATCTTTTGTTTATAAGAGAACCACACCTGCTTGGGTTATATACAAAACCACACATGAATCATACATCCATATACGTTCCATAAGAAAACTATCATTAATCATATCATAAAGAACCCATTTATATAAAATGAGATAATTCAACACATTATATAGAATCTGTGGAAAAATGGGTTACATTTAAGACATCCTGTAAATTTATATGAAAAATCTATTCAATAAAGATAATGAAGAATATAGTATTTACACCATATAGATATAGGGTATATGGTTAAGAAACAATTCTCCCCAATCAATTAATTTATGGAATCAATGTGAACATCCTTTAATCAAAGGAATGGGAAATAAGATGTTCATAAAGGAAAGTCATTAGAAGATAAATTATTGTTATGTAGTAAAAATTATTAGAGAAAAAATGGTAGTGTTGGATAATTACTTAAATATAATATATAAATACATAATCCATCAAAAAAATTAGTTCTACAATATCATTTTATAAGTATCCTCAATCATGAAAATGATACATCAAGAGATGTTTATTAGATGAATTTTTTATGAGTTTTAAAAATAAACTCACTTTTGAAATAAGAAATACCCTTGATCATTTGAAGTGAATTTAAAATAACTATTTTATAAAAATATGATAAAGATAATTTATTTTATAAATAATGAAAATATATAAAGGGTGCTTCATATAAAATAAAAGAGATGAAAACAACATTTACATAAAATCACTAAAATATGTTACTTTTGAAAAGAAATATCTCACAACGAAACAATTAATTTATTTTCCATTAAATTTTCAAATAAGATCATGGTAGTTGAAAATAAATTTTTTTAAATATTTAATTAAATAAAGGGATATACTAAAACAATAGTTTAGTTTATCATAAAAGTAATATACTTTTTAAAACACTTTTATTGAAATCCAAATTACATTAAAACAAAATAAAACTTCATGTTTAAAACAATGTAAATAAAAGAAAAAATAACACCAAGGATAACTAGAGGAGAATAAAATGGATTTAATTTCAGAATTAATTCCTATAAAAATTCCCCCATATAGTTTATCATATCCGTGATGTCTTAATTTTAAAATGAGATTCTAAAAAGTATCCTTACGACTTTAGGGACATTAAAAACAAAACCCTTAAATGATAGAGATATTTAAAATGAACATAAAATACCATGATTAAAATATAATTCATACATGATATCTAAAATAGTTATCATATAAAAAAGATAAAATAAATTAGGTTTATAATGTAAAACACGTCTCAAAGAGAAGAATATGAGATACAAAAACCTTACCTTATTTCCTTTGTAAATCTAATAAACTCTAACCTACAATAGAAAAATAAAAATATCTAAAAATAGTATTTAAAATACATATTTATACCAAAAAATATTTATATTTTATATTTATAATCATTTCTACAAATATATTTGTTAGTTTTTACTCTTCTTCATACATCAAGTGTTTATAGTTATGACCATTTGTAATATTTTTATAGAAGAAGTATCAAAATTCATTCTTCCTCCAAATTTTACAATTAAAATGTTCATTAGTTTTACTATAATGGATAAATTATAATGATTTATTATGTCTATGTGTCCTTTTATGAGTAGTTTATTCATTATACTTGATGATGAAATCAGAAACGAACATATTTGGATGTTTTTTACCTACAATGGAGTTTTATTAAATAATTAGTTAAATATTGATGTATCCTTTTTAGAACCCAAAAAAATATTTTTTTCCAAATTCTAATCATATTATATGCAAATATAGGGTTTCATAATTATCTAGGATATAATTTCATATAATGTTTCAAGTATGTGGTTAAATCAACCAAAATATGTACATAACATGATTATCGATGATTATATTGTGATTTAGTAATAATATAATTTCCCCAGTTTTATAATGATATATTTTTTTACTTATTATTTTAATATATTATAATTATAATTTAATTAGTTTAATAATTAATATACATGAAAATATTACATAATTTGAGTTAATGATTTTCCTCTTAATATGTTTTTTCTAAACTATTTAGTATATTATTATAGTTTATTGATAATAGAATTAAAAGGTTCACCTATTTTTCAAAATATAAATATAAATATATCACAAAAATTATATTTATCATATTATACTATCCTCATGACCATCCATGTAGGGAAGTGATGAAATAAAAATTTGGAATCGATTGTTCTATAGAGGCGGTAGTCTACATGTACATGTGGTTAACGATTTAATTTTCCATAGAACGAGTGAAAGGAGTAATATGATTTATCATTTAAAAATTATAAAATATCTCATAAATATGATAATTATATATTAACGTATATCTTAGTACTAACCTTCTATGGTGACAATATAAAATGAAACACATTGTGGCGTAGATGTGATAGTCACCTGATTATATGATTCACATTTTTTTAAATGGAAAAAGGGAGAGTGGTTTATTCCCATAGCATCCTTAATAGGAAATTAAATTAATATAATTATTATGATGTTAATATTTTAAAATGGTGAAAATAAATATTAGGTATAAAAAAATAACATGAATATATAGTAAAAATAAGGGGAGGTTACGAATTTATTTCTCACTTCATGGATTATCACCTTTGTAAACATGATGAAATATTTTAGGAGTGGTATCTCAAGAAGAATATAACATCTTTATTTTTTCTTGTATTTTGAATGAGAGGATTGAATAATTTTGGGGGCCAAAATAAGAGGTTTTTTTGTGATAGTATGTGAGGAGAGGAGCGCCACATTTTTATGTGAAAAAGATTGTATTTCTATAAATAAAAAATGTTTTCAATAATAGAAAGTCAATATCAAATCATGCGGCTCAAAAATTGATAAATAATGAGTATAATAATGTATATGATCCATTAAAACATCAAATAACGAATTATAAACATGTTTTAAACATGTTAGTCCCCTTTCATCTAAGGATACTCGTTGTACCCTATTTGACAATGGTAACTAGTTTTTATTTAGGTAATTTATCTATTATACCTGAAAATAAAATGGACCTTATTTGAAACATTTACCTAGTGATCCCAAATTTTAAATACCTTTAATATGATAAAAATTATAAAAATGATAAAAATAATTTTAAAATAATAAATGAGAATTGTATTAAAAAAATTAAAAAATATATCTTCAACTATAAGATATGAAATATAGGTTTGTAAATTAAAACCAGCAGTTTGAAATTCCTCAAGTCACTTATAAAATAAATATTTTATCTTATAAATGGGATGAATTAGTGTTCCTCTAATACTTGTATAATATAATGTCATAAAATTCTTGTTATTTGTAAAAATGATATTTTCACAAAGCAACTAAAAATAGTTATTTCTATAAAAATAAAAATAATTCATTCTCAAATAACATTGCAATGATGAAAAAAATATTTTATATTTTGTAAAATAAAAAATTAATAAATTAATAAATTATCTGTTATTTAAAATACCATAAATTAATAAAAACATATTTTATTAAAAAAACACTATTTAAAACTTCATGTATTTTTAATTTTATTTCATTTATATTTTTTCATAATTAAATATTGATATATTGTTTGTTAAATATAAATGTTACATATTTTTATAAAATTTTAACTGTAATCAATTTTAATTTATCAATGAAAAATACAATACAAATTCTTTAAATGGTTCTTTGAAAATAATTATTTCATATAAAATATTATTCAATAAAAAATAATAAAATTTATAAAATTTAATTGATATATATATACATTTACTTACTAATGGTTATTTTATTCAAGTAATTTTAATATGTCGTGATATATTTTAGTCAGTTGTTGAATTGGTTTGGTGTTCTGTGTGACACAATCTATTTAATATAGTGTCAATTTAATGGTTAAAAAATATATAGTCATTAAAATTAAGAATCACTCAAATTAATGTTTTGTAAACCAAAATATAAGAAACATCTAGGATTTTTTTAAAATTTTAGAAACATGATCCCAAGATAGTGTTGTTTATACCACCTTATAAATTAGATCCCATAGATGTTGTTGCAACCCCACACCATATACATCATAACCCATGATATTGTCAAGGTTTTTCAAGACCAGTTTTAAAAATTCCAAAAATAATGTATAAAATATTTTGTGTTTAAAATTGAATAATAAACCATAAAATATTTATGAAACTTTTAGAAGATAAATTTTTTATATACACATGAATAATCAAGTTAATTTAAGATAATAAACATCACATATAAATAACATACTTTAAACACAAACATACATTGGTAAGAAAATAATTACATATAAGATAAAAGAATTATAAAATAATTAAACATAAGAAGATATTATAATTATTTGAATAACAAATCCAAATGGATAAGGATCCAAAAGACAAGGGTGTACCTTAATTTGATAATATTTCATTTCAAAATAAGGAATTATTTTAAACAATTTTATAGAAGTATAAGTTAAAGAGAGAACATAATTGGAAAATATGTTCAAATAAAATATATTTATTTAGTTAATTGATAAGTTTTTGATCAACTGTTTATGATTTATATTTGAATATACATAAAATATTAATTAATATTTTACTCTGAAAAATCCATAGGGAAAAAGGGAATGAATGTGTGGCTGATAAACAGGTTATATTTTCATGTTATATGTGTACTCAAGCTACTAAATATTCATATGAATGATGGATATATTTTTAAGTTATTTTTTTCAGACTTTTCTATGTTTCAAAAAGATAATGTAAAATATTTTTTCAGTTATTGTAAAATAGGAGAATTTTTAAATTATATAGTTAGATTTCATTGGATAGTCCAAAGGGGGATCTGACCTAGTTTTGTAATGAATTATTGTTGTCTAAATGGGAGGTTACCTATATTTTATAATGAAATGTAAATTTTTAATGTGATTTTTATTCTATATTTTTTTATTGGTTCATACTTTTGTTTTATGATGGTCACACATTGATGGATCATTCCAAGTAAAACTGAAACATAAGATTGACTATGTAAGATTAAATTAATCAAATATGTAAGTTTTATTTTATGGTATATCATTAATTTTATTATAGATAACACTCTTGGCCATATAGTTTCCACCCATTATAGAGTGGATCTTTATAGGACACTGAGTTTTCCCATGAGAATTATTTTATTTGATTAATATACATTAATGTATTATTTTATATCTATATATTCTCTTACCCATAGATAGTTTTTTATTAAACATTTGGTTATTGAGTATAAGAACTCTTTAGTTGTTTTCAATAATCTTTTCATGTGGTTCAAACCAAAAAAATATACTATGTTTTTGGAATTTTAAGGGGATATATTTTATGTAAAGACTATGTTTCAATGAGATTTTTCATTTATTTATACTATAGTTTTTACTAATCACCTTTTATTCTAGGATGTTTTAGTTCTTATTTTTTTTAAAATAATTTGAGTTTGTGAAATTTATCACACTATGGAAACACTCTCATATGAATACCTTGGTATCATACCCACTCTTGAATTATTTTTCCATATGGAAAATAAAAATGAGTTTTATATTAATCCTTATAAGTGATCATCATGATTATGACCAAATATGTTTACATTTAATTATTGTTTTATTATGTGATTGTTCTGGAGAGGAATCTTCATATGGAGGTTAGTGATTATAAATAAATTTTACAGAGTCAAGAATGTTGGGAATGATAGAAAAAATTAATTGTTTATTTTGGAATAGGGCTTATCACAATCCAATCTCGTGTCGACCCTGATCCGGTCACCCGATCTAGTCTGCGACATGTCCCAAGTGGCATTCTCGATCCCCACAGGCTGGAAACCAGACTAGGGAATCAAAAATTAATCGTTGGGAATTATCAGTCCCATAAAAAATAAATAAATAAACAAAATAATAAAACTAAACTCGAGTAGTGGAAAAAAGAAATAAACAGAATAGCTCAAAGTACGTCTACATGACCGCATAGGTCACCTTCCAAACAAATGTTGACCTTGATCCACTAATGAGGAACACAGCCAGGAAAAACATATGCAAAGGAAACCTGTAACTGAAATAACAAAGATAGGCCTGAGCATTAAAAATGACCAGAAGGGTTACCTAGATAAACTACATAATCCAACATCACCTTTCCTGAAATAGCTCATTAACACAAGTTTTAAATACACATATGATATTAGGGTTTTCACATTTTTTTTAAATAAGCAACATGTTTTTCTCAACTAAAAATACTACACATGTGAAATACCATTTCTGAAATCATTTGTATTTTATAAATCTAAAATAAAAACAAAATATACCAAATATTGGATAAATTAGAATAGGTAAACGAGGAAATATGGAAATAAACTAGTACAAAAGAAAGTAAAAAAGAAATGAAAAATAATCTAGCAACCATGGGTGATCCTAAAAATCCCTAGAAGACCACTTGACGTACTTAGTTTCGGAACCACCTATCGGTGTATGGTGAAGCTCCTAAGTCTATAACCAACTGGCTTCCCTAAACTGACCAATCCATTGGAAAATCTCTCCAGGACTAATAACCAATCTAGGGGATCGAACCCATCTAATCGTGGTTGATTAGAAACCATCACTCGATCATCTAAAAGACGGACAAGAACCCATGGTGGTTATAATAATACTTTGTATGAAGTAGGCCCTACCACGTGTGACTCATCTCACCGCACTTGACTAAACCAAACATGGACACTTTATACGATAACCCATAAAGAGATATCGCCCTATAAAGGTGACCCACATATATATACACACACATACTTTCATTATATCATCAAAGGTGCCAAACGAACCGTCACACCATACCATCATTAGAACCATTTTACAATTTTTTAAAAAAAATAGAGTTTCCAAAATGGCACACAATTATCAAAACACAATCCTTTTAAGGAATAAACACAATATACCACTTAAACTGAAAGTTCCAAACATGCCTTATCCTCGATGTAACTAAAATGTTACCAAAAAATCACACGAATAATATTTCTTATTTACAAATCCAAACAGGCCCATGAGTTCCAAAACGCACATTAGATCATTTCACAACTACCCCAGGATCCTTTTTTATTTTCAAACGCACATCAAAACACATTTCAAAAGAAAATGACCCTTCATTAAGGAAAAAACTTTTTTAGGAAGAACAACTCATTAATTTGAATCCAAAAATCCTTTTCCTTATAACCACAAAACCATTCCAAAAAATATTTACACAAAAAATATGGTTTCCAATGACGTACATTGTTTTTAAACAAAATTGTTTCTAAATGTTCATACAAAAATCATCATTTGAGTTGAATGTACCAAAGAGGACAACAAATTACTTAAACAATCAAATCACTTATTTGAATAAAATAGTGTTTCCATTCGGGCATTTAGCTTCATATAGCCCAAACATTACCCAAAATATCATGTCAAATCTACTTTTTCATTTTCAATTTCAAAAATTATATTAAAAAAGGATAAAGAGATGAAACAATCTATATAAAATTTAATAAACATAGAAAATAATTTATAAAAAAATTATAGCAAACCCAAAAATATGTTAAAAGAATTTATAAAAAGATGAAACAATTTATAAACAGTTCAATAAACAAAACAAATATATTTTAAACAACTTATTCTACCAGAAACACTTTCACAGTCACTTGTAGATTTTATCGATGGTGTGTATCTTGTCTAAAAAAATTATCAATAAAACATTTAACATTCAAGTAACACAATTCCCATAACCACAGAAAGACATAACGAGGGAAAATATGTCAAAAACATTTTTAAGCAAAACAATTAACTTTAATTCATAATATTTTAGTAACCAAACTCACTACAAATGTGCGAATAAAAAAATTTAGTTCAAATATTGAATCATTTAATGAACATAATTCTAAATGAAAATGCAGATTCGCCAACCTCAAATGCAGTGCATGTGGAAAAAAAACGTCAACAAAATAAGGGATAATACACCGCAGACCTCTCACACACCCTCGATGATAAGAAAAAAACATGAAACAAACCCAAGACATTAGGGTTTAACTAACCGAATGAAAACCCATAATATATATGAAATAAAAAAATCATCAGAGATACCAGCGAGGGAGGTGGCGTCTGCTACTGGAGAGGAGGGAATACGCAATGGAGGCAGTGATACTAGAAAAGACCAGAGAAAGGAGGGAAGGGGGTAGTTAGCCAGAGTGAGGGAGACAAGAGCAGTAGGGGGTCGGCGCGCAGCTGGCCGGAGGTGCCATGGCCGGAGCACAGGAGCCCAAAGGGTCAGAGTGGGAGATCGGGGTGGGATGAAGTCGGAGTCGGTAAGTGAGGGTGATGTGGTTATTGGGTAGATGAGGATGAACCGGGGGATGCAGGGAGTGTGAGGGAGAGTGCGGGCTAGACACAAGAGGGTGAGAGGTCACGACCTAGAGCCGGGGGCGAGGCAGACCTAAAAGAGGTGGTAGGGTGGTTGGGGGGAGCACGAAGATGCTAGAGTTTGGGTGTGGGAAGGGGACTAGAGGAGACGTGGGGTGCTACTGGGGTGTGTCAAGGGAGAGGGTGGAAAGGGTGAGGGCGGAGGTGCTGTGCCCCGACACCATAAATCAAGGGGAATGGGGTGGGATACCGGTATGGCTTAGGGTTAGATTTTGTTTTTTGTTTATTGATTTTTATTATTCTTATATTAATCATATTATTACAATAAAAATAAAAATAATAAAAATAATATTAACACAACTAATTGTAATAAAAATAAAAAAAATACTAATAATAATATTAAAACCAATAATAATAATAATAATATATTTTTGCTGTTGAAAATTATTTTTTAATATTAACCCATCTATTTATCTTATTCTAAAAACTGGGTAATCACGCACTCGTCGAACAACTTAATAAATTGCGCGCAAGTTGTGCGCCTCAACCAAAACCACTTGCGCACCCACACAACAACTGGGGAGACTGTGCGGCAACCGCCAATTCCACAGTGATTGTGCATGGGTCTAAAACCCTATAAAAAGTATTAAAAGAAAAAAATATGATGTCAGGACCCTGACCAAACCTTGGCGTGAGACCCCAGAGAAATGAATTTTGAAAATAAAAATTAATTTAAAAACACCGATGTGACAATTCTCTCCAAGACAAACACTTTCTTCTCTTAAAAAGTTACCCAGCCGGACAATAGACAAAACATGAACCCATGACAGATTGAAACCGAATGAAATCACAGTACCAGAGAGTTGTAGAACATGAGAGGGTTATCCCCACCATAATAGTTAAACTAGTGTGGAAATTTTAACACCCAAACAAATCACCCCGAGAGGAGGGGGGATTCCGAACTAAATCAGACTAACTTCTATTGCACGAGCGAACAACACCTCCGCTGAAACTTGGAACTCTCAAACCATTCTAAAATCACCAACACTAGAGAAACTCCTATGAGAAAAAACATAATCCAAGTATTGAATCTAATCATACCTACAACCATTGATTCTTCCACAGGATCCTATATCTCCAAACAAACATATCCAAACCGAGATTAACTCATACAAAGGCCAAACACCTTTTTCAAAAAAACAAAAGATTCAGAAAACAATAATCAGAACAAAAAATTTTGTTTGGATTAAAATAGAATAATTCCATCATTACTTCACAACAAAACAATGAACTTACAAACATGTATAAATTTTAACAGAATAATACAGGAATGAAAAGTCTTTAAATGTTCCATTCCCAACACGGAACAAAAAACAAAAAACGACGCTTCACACCCTAGGAAACTCGTGATTGTGCTTGAGCATCACCCCAAGACCTGTGGCTAGGGATCTGATTGATGAAGGATCTCTTAACTCACAGTCAGGAACATAAATTCCTCCAATCATAGTGTCATCCTCAGGTGGCGATTCCTGAAAAACTTCTCCATGTGACCCAGACAGCCCCAACGATGACACGTCTTCGGAGGGTTGCGACATGACTGCTTCATGTGCCCGAACCATCCACATTGGTGGCACACCACTGAACGGTCCAACGAACATGAAGCCATAACCACTGAAGAGGACTCTTTAGAAACAGTTCCCTCCGACACACCTTCTCATTAGATAGGTAATATTCACAGGCATCTGGATACACTAAATTTTTGACCATATGTGCTCCAGAGAACAACCCATCTAAGAACACCTCACCCACCAACTTCTCGAAATGAAGGTCCATAGAAGGGAGGACCCGGTCCTTGATCTCCAGACGAAGACCCCCAATGAAGGGAGAAGCCTTCTTCAAATCTTGTGACTTTACCCCCAGAGAAATGGAAACAAGTTTCTTGGTATGGTCAACATATTCATTCACTGTCTGCTGACCTTGTTGTTTATGCATTAGATCTTATCTTTTCTTCGTATTCACCACTTTGGGTATAAACCATCGAACAATGACGGATTTAATGAAATCCCACGTCATCCCAACTCGCAGGGATGGTGGTGTGAACAACTCCCATTCTACCAGAGCAAGACTTTTGAACTGACCCAAAACGGCACACACTCTAACAGCTTCGATAGTTCCCAATACCCTGAAGACACGCTCGACCTCTTCAAGCTACTCTGTTGCCTTCAATAGAACATGATCACTTTAAAAGGTATGCAAGGTACAAAAGGACCAAAAACTGGACATGACTTATCTGAAACCTTGGGGACCTTTCTCGGTGGTATTTTTTGAAGAACATATAAAACACAGAGCCAAAAGCAATACCATGTTGAAGCAACATCTTTGAATGTTCCATCATCTGAAAATAACCATCTCAAAAAAACCAAACAAAAACAAACACAACCCGATATTCCTCTTTTAAAATATATTTAGAAAAACAATGTAATGACTCTAATTCCAAGTACACATCCTAGTAATCCCATGAACCGTTGAACATGTATTTATCAATTTTCATCCACACACACCAATGTGCAGTTTCCATGCATCCCCTCATAGGTGCAAAAATTTAAAATGTTTACCCACGATTTCACCCAAACTGTTTCTCTACCCATTCCAAGAAAACACCAAATTTTTAGACCAAGAGCATTCCGTTTTAAAAAACATTTCATGAATTTAAAGCAATTTACAATAAATCATTTTCATTTCAAAACCCCTTTTTCATTTTCAAAAGTGCACTCACACCTACCAGAACCAATATGACCCATTACTTGCATCAAAATACCAAAGTGAGGGACAAGTAGTCCTGATTAACCTGGCGACATGGTAGTGGGTCATGCCCAAAGTAAGCGGCAATAACACAGAGGAACTTTACCCATGTACTCAGACTCCACAGGGGTCACTAATCCATTTGAAATAATGATGTAACATTGGTTTGACTCCATTGTCATCTGTCAATATAAAACATAGTGGAATGAGACAAGGACAAAATTCCCATACTACCCCTGTTGACTCCTGTTCAGAATGAGCAACGGTTCATGAGGTCCTTCCAGTACCTACCTCTAGATTCCTGATATTATTAATCTATCTCTACTAGAGATCCCAAATAACAAGGGCCTCCACTGATACCATTATTCCATGAACCCTTCTGGATTGACCATGATCAGGTCACCAGATCCGCTCCGTAACATTTCCCGAGGGTAGATCCAGATCCCCATGGGTTGGAAACAAGTTTCAGGCATCAAATATTAATCGTTGGGATAGATTTGGCCCATAAAAGGTAAATAAATAATCAAAATAATAAAACTGAACTCAAGTAGACGAAAAAATAATAAGAAGATCAACTCAACATACCTCCACATTACCTTACAGGTCACCTCCTAACAAAATTTGAACCTTGCTCCACTAATGAACAACATAGTCATGAAAAAATGAGCAATGGAAACCTAAAATTGAAATGATAAAGATATGCATGAGAATTAAAAATTTTCAGTATGGTTTCCAGGATAAACTACAGAATCCAACATCTCCTTTCCCGAAACAATCCATTAACACAAGTTTGAAATAAAGATATTAAAGTAGGGTTTTTTATTTTTTTAAAAAGAAAAATTTAATTCCATTTAATAATCCAACACATGCGATACACCATTTCTAAACTAATTTGTCATTTTATAAAAAAACTCAAAAAAATACAATAAAGTTGCGATAATGTTGAATAGGTAAACAATGAAAGCTATAAATAAATTAGTATAATAGAAAATAAACAAGAAATGAAAAATAATCCAGAAACCATGGGTGTTTCTAACCATCCCTAGAAGACCCATGTACATACTCGGTTTCAGAACCACATATCGGTGTATGGTGGAGATCCTATGTTTATAACCAACTCGCTACTCTAGATTTACCAAACCAGTGTCATATCTCGTCTGGCCTAACATCCAATCCAGGGGATACCAACGCTTCTAATTGGGGTTGATCAGAAACCATCACCCTATCATCTAAAATTCACCCAGGAACCCATGGTGGTTATAATAACACTATGTAAGTATGAGGCCCTCGCATGCATGAATCATCTCACCGAAATTGCCTACTTGAAGCATGGACACTCTATACGATAACCAATAAAGGGATATCCCCTCATATAGATGTGCCCCCCAACATATATATACACGTTCATTCATTATATCATCAATAGTGAAAACTAGGAAGCCAATCCATACCATCATTATAACCA
The DNA here is from genome assembly GCA_963277665.1 of Viscum album. Lineage (NCBI taxonomy): Eukaryota > Viridiplantae > Streptophyta > Magnoliopsida > Santalales > Viscaceae > Viscum > Viscum album. Next base: position 1,047,284,241 of record OY728135.1, on the reverse strand, counting down.
GTTAATGTTTTTTTACAAACCAATAGAGTTTCCAAACTGGCACACAGTTATCAAAACACCATCCTTTCGAGGAATCAACACTACATCGCGCATAAACTAAAAGTTCCAAATGGTCTTTAACCTCAACGTAACTATAACGTTTCCAAAACATCACACGAATACTGTTTGTTATTTAAACATCCAAATGGGCACTTGCGTTCCAAAATGAACAACAAATCATTTCACAACTACCACAAGAGCCTTTACCATTTTCAAATGCACATCAAACAAAATTTTAAATGAAAATGACCACGATTTAAAGAAAACTGTATTTAGAAATCATAACTCATTACATTAAAACTACTAATCCATTTCCTAATAATCACTAACCTTTCTAAAACAATTTAATACCAATAAATAGGTTGTCAAGGAGGTACACATTTTTTAAACACAATCATTTCTAAAAGTTCATACAAACATCAGCATTTGAGTTAAATGTACCAAACTATCCTACATATTACTTATCCAATGAAACCACTACTTTAAATAAAAAAGTGTTTCCAATCGGGAATTTATCTTCACAAAGACAAAACATTACACAAATATCACACAAAAACCACCTTTTCATTTTCAATGAGAATCAATCTATTAAAAAATTATAAATAGATGAAACAATTTATAAACAATTTAATAAACATACTAAATAATTTTAAACAGTTTTATAACGAACCCAAAAATTTGTTAAAAACATTTATAAACAGATGAAACAATTTATAAAATATTCAATTAACAGACAGAATAAATTTTAAACATCTCATTCAACAGGAAACACTTTCACAACCTATTACAGTGTATATTGAAGGTGCATATAATGTCTAAATAAAATGAATAAAACATTTCACATTCAAATAGCACAGTTACCATAACCATAGAATTAAAAAACAAGGGAAACATACAATGAAAACAATTTTTTTGAAAAATAATTAACTTGAAAACATAATTGATGAGTAACCAAATGCACTTCGAAGGTGTGAATAAAATTAGAAATGTAAATAAAAACACTCAACCATTTAATGAAATTAATCAGAAATGAAAATACGGATTTGCCTACAAACAATCCAGTGTGGGTGGAGAAAAAACTCAATGAAAGAATGGATGACGCCTCGCAGACCTCTCGCCCACCCTTGACAATAATGATAAAAAAATGTGAAACAAACCCGAGATGTTAGGGTGTAAATAAACGAATGAAAAATATAAAAAAAGTTTAAACAAATCACTGGAGATACCGAAGAGGGAGTCGCCAGCTACTGCTGGAGGGGAGGGAGAGTGCGAAGGAGGCGGTGAGGCTGGCAGGGTCTGGAGAAATTAGGGAAGGGGGTAGTCGGCTGGAACGAAGAAGACCATATCAGTAGGAGGCGAGCGTATGGGTGGCCAGAGGCATCATGGTTGGATTGTGGGAGCCCGGAGGGCCATAGTGGGAGAGCGGGGTTGGATGTGGTCCGAGCAGGGAATTGAGGGCAATGCGGTTGTTGGGTGGCCGAGGATAAACCAAGGGATGCAGGGAGCTTGAGCGAGAGTGCAGGCTAGGCGTATAATTTTGTGGGGTCGAGAGCTAGAGCTAGGGGGCAAGGAGGACCTGAAGGAGGTGACAGGGTGGCTGGGACGAGCACAAAGGAGTCATAGGCTGGGTGTGCGGAGGAGGCCAAGTTTTTATTTACCTTTTTTCAGAATTTTTTTTTAAAAATACGACCAGGTTTAAAATATTTTTTTAACATCCCAATGGCGGCATACCATGTGCCGCCTTCGGTTCAGTTTCAGCCGGGCCAAAGGCGGTTCTCCAGAAACCGTCTTGCGCCATTGGGGAAACAAAAGGCGGCACACCAGTGCCCACCTTTCGATTTTTTTCTGCGAAAGGCGGCTTTGGAAGAGCTGCCTTTCGTGTTTTAAATGGCCGAAGGCGGCTTCCTAGATGCCGCCTTCGCCAAAAATATCCCTATAAAAGTGAGCTGCCCCACCCATCCTTCCTGAATCACAAATACCTCTTCTCTCTAAAATTTTGAGAGCTCCTCTCTCTAAGTTGAGTTTTCCTTCGTGGTGCTTCTGGAGACGCAAGGAGTAAATGATTTTTGTGTCAAGCGTCATTTAGAGGTATTTTTTTATTTTAAAGTTATTTATTTATTTAATTGTAATTAGTTAATTTTAAATATTTATGTATGTAGTAGTTATTTAAAGAAAAGAAATAAATAGTTATATTATTAATGTTTTAATTAGTTAATATTTAATGTTGGATTAAGGTATATGTAATTTAATATTATTAATGAATGATGATGAGGGATAAATTATTTAATGTTAGATTAATGTATGTATAATATAATATTATTAATGAATGACAATTAGGGATAATAATAATTTATTAATATTTTAGAGATAATCATAGACTAATTAAATGATGATTAAGGAATAATTAAGTCATGATTAAAGGGGTAATTAACCATGGATGATTAATTAAGGAATGTTTAATGGGTGATTAAGTGATGATTAAGAGATGATTAAGGGGTCATTAAGGTAATTAAGGAATGATTAATTGATGATTAAGGGGTAATTAAGGAGTGATTAAGGGGTGATTAACTAATAATTAAGGGGTAATTAAAGAATGATTAAGTGATGATTAAGGGGTAATTAAGAAGTGGTTAAGGGGTGATTAAAGGGTAATTAAGGAATGTTTTAGGGGTGATTAAGTAAAGATTAAGGGGTGATAAACTAACAATTATGAGGTGATTAAGTTGTCATTAACTAATGATTAAGGAATGATTAGGGGATGGTTAAGGGGTAATTAAAGAATGTTTAAGGGGTGATTAAGGGGCAATTAAGGAATGTTTAAGGGTTGATTACCTAACGATTAAGGGGGTGATTAAGGGGTCATTAACTAATTAAGGGGTAATTAATGAATGAAGGGGTAATTAAGAAGTGATTAAGGTGTTAAGGGGATGATTATGGGGTAATTAAGGAATGATTAAGTGATGATTAAGGGGTAATTAAGGAATGTTTAAGGGGTGATTAAGGGTTAATTAAGGAATGTTTAAGGAGTGAACAACTAATGATTAAGGGGGTGATTAAGGGGTAATTAAGGAGTGATTAAGGGGTTAATGGGATGATTAAGGGGTAATTAAGGAATGATTAAGTGATGATTAAGGGGTAATTAAAGAATGTTTAAGGGGTGATTAACGAACGATTAAGGGGTGATTAACTAACGATTAAGGGGTGATTAAGGTGTCATTAACTAATTATTAGGGAATAATTAGGGGATGGTTAAGGGGTAATTAAAGAATTTTTACGTGATGATTAAGGGGTAATTAAGGAATGTTTTAAGGGGTGAATAACTAACGATTAAGGAATGATTGGGGTATGATTAAGGGGTAATTAAGGAATGTTTAAGGGGTTATTAACTAATGTTTAATGGGTTATTAAGGGGTGATTAACTAATGATTAATAGGTGATTAAGGGGTGATTAACTAGGAATTATTAGGGGATGATTAAGGGTTCATTAACTAACGATTAAGGGGTCATTAACTAACGATTAAGGGATGATTAAGGGGTCATTAAGTAAAGATTAAGGGATGATTAAGTGGTGAATGACCAACTCATAACTGATTAACCAGCACTTAAGTAGTGATTAACCAGCACTTAAGTAGTGACCGACATTTAAGTAGTGATTAACCAGCATTGTAATGAATCTTATTTTTTAGAGATCATTGAACATATCTTTAGGAAAGTTAAAAATTGTTCTACAAAACATTAGTGGCTTAATTTAGGAAGGTTTTAAAATTTTGGTGTCATGAAATTTTATGTCTTTATCTAAGTAATTAAATCCCTATCTAGATACTACAAGTGGATGTGGCTCTGGCACAGCTATACCTAGGGGTGGAAGCCCCGACAAGGAGTTTCGGGCCTGACCCGGGGTATCCTGGTACACGACAACGGGACTTGCTGCACTCCTGTTTTGACACTCCTGGGGGATATGCTTTAGATGATTGATATTTACTTGATGAAGTACTAAAATACCTTTAAGAAGAAAAAAATGTTATTTAACACGTAACAAAACATTATTGGCATATTCAGTGATGAGTAAACAATTTTCATGTAGAGAGACATGTTTTCTTGTGTTTACTGCTATAGAAAGGTTATTCAAACCGAGCAAGGAGCTTCTTATAGTATAAAACCAACAAATATGGTTAAAACATCTAATTGTGTTACCATAACTTATCTTCAAGATAGAATTCGTGGTTTCTTAAATCTCGGTCCTCATCAAGAGATAATGTCTATTAGTTACAGACATTTGCAATTCCCTGCCGCGTTATGGATCTTGCTTATCCATTGGCTGCTGATGAGCACTAGGTCCAAGCAGGATCTTTATTTTCCCAACGGTCTGATGGTGAAATGATGGAGTTATATTTTGATGTTTCTAATGTACAACAACATGAAAATGTTCGAAGTCGTAGACATGCACAAATAGTTGTTGAAGAAGCTTCATCCCAAGAAATTGAGGATGTTCGCCCTGTTGTGGAGGAGGAAAACATAGATGATCTTCCAGATTTACATATAAATCATTCTTCAGATGAGGAATTTAATAATGATGGAACAGATGGAGAAGACAATGATGATGGGGAGGGAGCTGGAGAAGATAAGGTAGTAGTTTATCGAAATAGAGTAGTTCAAGAAAATTCTCGACCAACATTAAATCATCCACCACCCTCTGAATCATGGTCCGAAGCAATGGAACATGTACATGAATTCCACAACAATGTTCTGACACCTGCAACATAGTTTCCTAGAGTTATAGTGGACAGGTTTAGTGAGTTGGACAAAAAATTATATAATGGAAGGGATTTTCCAAGTAAGGATGCATTGAAGAGCTGCATAAAAAGATTTCATATTGAGAGGCATTGTAGATATGTAGTTGAGGAATCATGTCGAAAACAATACGTCATACGGTGTGATAAATTTGATGAAAATTGTAGATTCCGGTTGAGGGCGATTCCAGACATTGTATTTGGTGGATGGAGAATTTCAAAGATTGAGGCAGCTCATTCTTGTGTTCATCCAAACTTGACACAAGATCACACTGCTTTGGAGGCCAAATTTGTGTCAACTGTTATCGTCGAGATAATTAGGACCTGTCAAGATTTTCCTATATACCTTGTGCAAGATAGGATACTTCAAACTTTAGGTTATAAGATTTATTATAACAAGGCATGGATAGTGAAACATAAGGCAATTGTGAAGGTCTAGGGTGATTGGGATGACTCGTATCGGGTGTCTCCGCAATTATTAGCCATGATGATCCACAACAACCAAGTTGTATACCATATAAATATGAAGCAACATGTGTTTGAAGATAATCAATTGGATCAATCTTGTGTTCAATTTCATCGGTTATTCTGGGCCTTCCTCCCATGTATTTCCACATTTCGTTTCAGTAAACAGTTCACACGAATTGATGGAACATTTCTATCTGGAAAGTATAAGGGTGTATTATTGATTGCGGCAACCCAAGATGGGAACTGTTCACCACTTCCGCTTGCATTTGCAATAGTGGAGAAGGAAAACTATGAATCTTGGAGATGGTTTTTCGCATGCATCAACAACCATTTCACACGCATTCGAGGTGTCTGTTTGATATCTGGTCGACATAGGGCAATCAATGAGGCAATCAAGGTGGATCCTGATTCATGGAGGCCCCCAAATGCACATAATCGATACTATATCAGACAAATTTCTAGTAACGTGCGCAAAACCTTCCATAATGAGGCTATGAAGAATGCAATCACGAGGCTTGGTAAGCAATGTTGTCATTGATGTTTACTATTTTAATGTAAATAAAAATATAATTTCTATGACCTGTGATCATATTTATGTAGCATATGAGCCAGATCAACGAAGGTTTGAGGCGCGTTACGATGAAATCCGCAAGGCTAACCAAGAAGTGTATGATTATATGATGAATATTCCAAAAGAGAAATGGAAACTGGCCTATGACGGGGGGAAGAGGTACAGACACATGACCACAAACATTGTGGAGTGTATAAATGGAATCTTCAAGGGGCTTCGCATGCTACCAATTACATCCCTAGTTCCGGAGACATTTTATCGTTGAGTCAAGTACTTTGTTGATAGACAAAAACTGGCCTCAGATGGGATTCAACAGGGGCTAAGATTTGGAAAAAACGTTCAACGGGATATTGACAAGAACATTGAAGAAGCTTCCAGTTATCGAGTGTGTCTATTCCGTCAGGAAGACTTGGCATTTGAAGTTAAAGAGTATTGTAACCCCATTATAGGTAACAACGGTGAAAAATTAGTGGTACTTCTAGAAGAAAAAAAATGTCCGTGTGGAAAGATTCAGGCATTAAGGTTTCCATGCGCACATGCCATCACAACATGTGCGTCTGTGAACGTATCATGGGAAGCTTATGTTGATCTAGTATACCGATTGGATGCCATTGATAACTGTTATGTTGCGCCATGGATGCATGTTGGGGAGTTTCGATATTTCCCAATGCCTAAAGACCAACCCATACTAATTCCTGACATCAGTAGATTACGACCGCGAGGATGACCAAAGACCACCAGGATACGAAATGAGATGTATTGGACTCAAGAACAAGGGAAAAGGTTGAGATGTCATCTATGTCATCAAGAAGGGCATAACCGGAAACGATGTCCTAACATTTCTGGATCGAGTTCACACACTCAGCCACAATGATGTGTTGTATCCAACATGATCATTTCATGTAGTCAGTTATATGTTGTTAATATCAGAGATGAACTTTTTAAGAATTGTTTCACATTTGCAATAAGCAACTTCTCTCCTTCAAATAACGAACCTCTGTATTCAATAATTTTAAATCCATTAATCTGAACGTAATCTTAGAGAACAATAACATTATTAAAAAATGGTTATTTGTCATCGAAGACAAAAAACATTTAAAACATTTATCATAAAGGATATTCATAAATCATACATAACTAGGATAAAATGTTTATATATATAAATGTATGACACCATATCTTAAAAAAAAATTCTCATGGTAAAAACATATATAAAGACATGATAGATAAATGTTATCCAAAATATGACGACATTCCCTTAACTTTTTCTAAAAAAACATCACATATCATTTATTATACCAATCATAACATTCTATTAAATTTAACATTATATTTATATTTTAAAGTGAAGAATAATTTCCTTTTCTAGCTTCCAGATGGATGATATTCCACTTCTCACCGAGCATCATAGGCATGTTTCTCGTGATGTGATAGAGGGTCAGGATGTTTGACGGATTAGGGTGCGGCGAGCACACCATTTTCGACACATGGTGCCTCCAGCTGCTATTATACCATACTTACGTCGTGCTGGCTTCTTCGGCCTTGCTGTTTCTGATTTCACTTACACTGATCATCCCCTTCTTGCTACCATGGTTGAGAGATGGAGACTAGAGACTCAGACATTCCACTTGCCAGAGGGAGAGATGACTATCACCTTAGAGGATGTGGCAGTGCTACATAGTCTTCCTATTCAGGGAGATGTAGTTATTGGACCCACTAGTGGGGATTGGGATGAGTAGGCACAGAGATTATTAGGTGTTGATATTTTGGCTGATCATACTGCTACAGATGGTGGGTCCATATGTATGCCTTGGCTTGCTTTGCAGTTTTCACATTTACCTACTGATGCTGATGAGCATACCATCATGTGTTATGCTCGGGCATATATCTTATGACTTATTGGAGGTACATTGTGTTTAGATCACTCAGGTGTGCATGTGCACATGATTTATCTTAGTTTACTGGAGGACTTTGATCGGATCGAGAGATATAGTTGGGGATCTGCATGTTTGGACAACACTTATAGAGAATTATGTACGACATGCCACTCAGATCACACAGACCTCGGAGGATGTGTCGTCCTTATACAGTCGTGGGCATGGGAGCACATCCCTGTCCTCACCCATGTTACTGTTGGTGAGAGGCTTACTATAGATGTGCTATAGGTTTCTCCATGTGGACGATGGTATGATCCGTCATATTTATTTGTTTATGATTGTATTATGATTTATTATATTTAATTTTTGATTATTTATCACTTTCAATGTTGTATTTGATAGGTGGAGTCAGGCACATCTTTTCATCGATGCTCCGACCCTAAATTTGGCTACATATCGTCTCATGTTGGAAAATTTACTACCTGATAGCATATGTATATATCATCATTTTTGTTTTTTGTTAACAAATTTCTCTGATGAAATGTCACATGTCATTACAGTTTCATTGGATTCCATACTGGAGTCTGGTTTAGGACTTACCTACATACTGTACTGCTGGACTTCATGAGGTTATGTCTGTAGTGCCACTCATTCACATTCATATTATTGAGTGGCACTGGCCCGATAGAGTTTTGCGTCAGCTTTGCTGTGTTTAGATGATTTCACCTACACCACGACAGTTACCAGCGCTTAATGGCTTGAAGATCACGGGTAGACAACATGTCGATTGGCGATGACGACATGCCCAATATGCCACCATCTGGGACAATCGATCAGAGCATTGTATCACAGGTGTACGTACGATGCGATTCTACCTATCAGATCTGGTAGAGTATTGGCCATGGTATAGAATGAAGTCTATATTGTATCTGACTCAGTACGGGAGAGGGATTCAGGATATGGTAAGTCAATAAATTTCACATAATATATTTATTATGCTATTTTAGAATTCATTTTGAATCTCAGTACAGCATACATGACTACGACGACTATGTTGCATGACTGATCCAGAGGAGGAGGAGGTTCCTAGTTTATCTGTGATCCATGCTTCTTTGGAGGAGACGATGCCGTTTTGTCGATCTATTCATGATAGTATCATCCATCCTAGACCCCAGAGACATGATGTTCCTGCTCAGGAACATGATGCTCCTATTCTAGGAGATGAGGGTCCTCCTCAGGAACCTGCAGCAGTAGCAGGTGCTGTTCCCCAGAGACGACAACGGCGACAGAGACTGTGTCCTGCTTCACGTGATCCCTCACCTGTTCTAGAAGCACAGGTCGGTGCTCTATCAGTCCAGCCTGACCCGTCTGGGTTTGTGCAGCAGGATGCAGCATGGGATCCATCTTTTTTGATCGTATATCCATAGTATTTGCCAGATATTTATTTTCCAGGGATTTATCAGGGGTCATCTCCCATACCTCCATCCTTAATACCAGATCCTTCACAGCATATATGGTTTCCCAAGGGTATGATGATATCCCCTTATACTTACGTAGTGGGAAAAGGATCTCGTGCACACGATGACATCCCTCCGACAGCTCCTTCCATGCAGACTATGACAGAGGATCTCGTGATTGATGTTCCAGTGCCCGAAGATCATCCCTCTCCAGGTCATCATACTCCATCCCAGCATGGGACACGTCGCTCTCGATATGGACGTACCATTTTCACACCACCTTGTGGCACAGAGCCTCACCATAGACACTGACATTACTTCTTCATGTAATTTTTTTCTATTTATTAAAAAGAGTCCATTACTTTTACACTAAAAGAATTTCTTAAAAATTATCGATGACACATAATTTAAAAGCTTTCAAAAAAACCTATGTGAAACTTCATAATGGTTCAAGTACGTGACTTTTAAATCTTATAAAATATAAACTATATGACCAATATGAATGAAATTTAAAATATGAATTAAACATATAAGAGATAGATGAAAACAAAATGAATTTCGTAAGAAATGTTGATGATAAATTATTTAAAAGGTTTCAAAACCACCTTCCTGAAACTCAAAAATGTTTCAAGTAAGTGATTTTGAATGTGCAATGCTATGACAAACCTATAGATGAAATGTGTCAGTTCCCCACTAGATGTGCATGTTCCTCCAAAATTTTCAGGTTGGAGATAATCCACCTTAAGTTCCACATAGCCTTATGCCTTCCATGGATTAATGTCAAACACTTAATTCCATTTGTTTACTTTATGGGGAAGTAAAACTCATTCCTTTTAATATGCACATTACCATGAACATATAAAATCATCATTTTGAAAGAAAAACTACTAATCTCATGTTCATTGAAATACACATTAATGTAAGAATGATACAAATAATGTATGTACCCAATTGTAAGATTCCAATCCATTTTGACTAGGCTATGTGGAATCATTGGTGTTTTCATCTGATTAATAATTTAAAAGGTTTCAAAACCACCATTCTAAAACTCAAAAATGTTTCAAGTAAGTGACTTTGAAAGCCTATAAAATATAAACCATAAGATCTATTGAAATGAAACTTAAAAAATGGATTAAACATATAATAAGTAATTGAAAATAAAAACCATTTCTTAATTTTTTTTGATGAAATACAATTATAAGCTTTCAAAAACACTTCTTGTAACTCAAAAATATTTCAGATATGAGACATTGAAATCCTATAAAATATAAACTTAAAGACTCATATAAATGAATCTTAGAACATAGATTAAACATATAAGAAGTAGTAGAAAAGTAATTAGTTAATTCTGGTGAGGGGGAAAACTGTTAGACCCTGGAATTGAAGGATAATGATGATGACAAGGAAGCATCAACCCCCACGCCCACCCCTTCCACCCATTCAACCAACTTAGGTAACTCATATAGAAGTAGCTTTTCAAAAAAATGAAATGTCACACCACTACAGCTTCCTACATCCATATTAACCCCCCAATTCAGTTTCATTAAATGTGGATAGCCCCCGTTTTTACCAAATTCAATGATTCACTATTAAACCATCACTTTTCAACCCCTGCCTCAATAATACAAGATGCTTTGAGGGATGAGAAATGATTTGGCGCATTTTAGAACATTGAAATGCGTCGAATAATTTCTCATCCCTCAAATAATTTTGTATTTTTGAGGCGGGGGTTGAAAGCGGTGGTTTAATAGTGCATCATTGACTTTGGTAAAAATGGGGGATGTCAACATTTAATGAAACTGAATTGGGGGGTTAATTCGGATGTACGAAGCTGTGGTGGTGTGACATTTAATTTTTTGAAAAGCTACTTCTATAGGAGTTACCGAAGTTGGTTGAATGGGTGGAAGGGGTGGGCGTGGGGGTTGATGGTTCCTTGTCATCCTCATTATCCTTCAATTCTAGGGTCTAATGGTTTTCCCCCTCACCAGAATTAACTAATTACTTTTCTACTACTTCTTAAATGTTTAATCTATGTTCTAAGTTTCATTTATATGAGTCTTTAAGTTTATATTTTATAGGCTTTCAAAGTCTCGTATCTGAAATATTTTTGAGTTACAAGAAGTGTTATTGAAAGCTTATAATTGTATTTCATCAACAATTTTTAAGAAATGGTTTTTATTTTCAACTACTTATTATATGTTTAATCCATCTTTTACGTTTCATTTCAATAGATCTTATGGTTTATATTTTAAAGGCATTCAAAGTCACTTACTTGAAACATTTTTGAGTTTCAGAAAGGTGGTTTTGAAACCTTTTAAATTATTAATCAGATAAAAACACTAATGATTCCACATAGCCCAGTCAAAATGGATTGGAAGCTTGCTATTGGTTACTTACACTATTTGTATCATTCTTACGTTAAGGGGTATTTTAGTGAACATGAGATTAGTAGTTTTTCTTGAAAAATGCTGATTTTATATGTTCATGGTAATGTGAATATTCAACAAAATGAGGTTTTACTTCCCCCATAAAGTAAACAAATGGGATTAAGTGTTTGACATTAATCCATGAAAGGCATAAGGCTATGTGGAACTTAAGGTGGATTATCTGCAACCTGAAAATTTTGAAGGAACATGCACATCTAGTGGGGAACTAACACATTTCATCTAAAGGTTTGTCATAGCATGGCACATTTATAGAATCTCTCTTCCAGATGGTATAATACCTCCCTTCTATCTCACCTTACCAAGAAAAATTATCTAGAGCTTTTGAGGATGATTTATACTCAGGGGAATGAAAAAAATTGAAAAGATGTTTCTATTGTGTGTAAAGCACATAAGCTGGTTGAGGTTTTCATTGTTGGAATGCATCTGAATGCTACGAAAAAGTTAGAAGGACTATGCTAAAATTAAAAATTTTATTAATTTTTTTCTCCAAATGCGGAACCTGGTGTGCCTACTTTGTTCTTTAATTATGGGCAAAGGCGGAATACCAGGTGACGCCTTTCTTCAGCACTGAAATTCTCGAAAGGCGGCACATGGTGTGCTTCCTTTGGGATGTAAAAAAAATATTTTAAACCTGGATGTATTTTTGAATTTTTTTTGAAAAAATGTAAAAAAAACTCGAGGAGGTTGGAGGGAATGTGGGCTGCTTTCGGGTCATGTTAAGGGTGAGGGTGGAAATGGTGAGGGTGAAGGTGCAACGCAACTATGAAGCAAATCAAGTGAAATTGGGGGGGGGGGGTGGCGATGCAGGTAGGTCTTAGGGTTAGATTTTGTTTTGTTTTGTTTTTTTTGTGTTTTTAT